>CM022297.1:483530771-484130771 GCA_011799875.1 Thinopyrum elongatum
TGCTTAGTGCATGCATGCTACATGCTCGACAGAATGCTAGGGGGCTCTATAGTGATCCAATGATGCTGGGTTTTGGCAGGTGGATGCTCCTGAAGATCCCAGAGATGATGGACAAGATGGTTTGGCCATATGATCAAGTCTCTAATGTAGTTTTGATAGGTAGCCAAATTCTGTCATGCACATAGCTGTTTGATAAAATGCTAGGGCAATCTAGGGACTTTGCTGGGTGTGGAATTTACCAGGATGGGTGTCTCCTTAGTGGGTATAGATGGGTGGGGAGTTGTTTTGGCAAAAGAGATACTTGCTAATGCAAGTTTTAACAGAATTCATTGCTGGACAGAAACTAAAGGAGAATATTTGGTGGACTTCCAAAATGCAACTAAGCTGATCTTTTGGACTTAAGGGTTTGGTTGAAGGACTATAAGTGGGAAAAATTTCTAGATTTTTGGAGTAAATAAAAATGGGGTTGCAGTTGAAACTCAAAAATAAGACAGAAATGAAAGGAGGTTGTTCACTCAAAATTTCCAAAAGACCAAGTTGGGTTTTTGTATAAAAGTGATATATAGGCATCACATGACACCTCATAATTTTTGTGGGGTTTTAAAACAATTATTTAAAGTGGTTACAGTGCACAGAGGCATTTAAAGTATCGAAAATGCTATTAAAAATGGTTTAGAGGCAAATTTTATTCTGAAAATAATTCTTTACTGTTATTAAAATGTAGTTGAAATGATTTGAGAAAACTACCAAAGCCACAATATTATTTCCAAAAATTGCTATATGGAGGGAAGAATTTGAAAAACAGAGGGCAGAAAATACTCCGAAAATAATAAAGGACTTGATATAATTCAAAATTTTATTTTCTGGCCAAATTTTAATTAATAAAATCATGGTTGAATTTTTGGGGTGTGCCAAACTCTACCCCCCTTAAGAAAATCTCGTCCTCGAGATTTGTTAAGGACGGAAGAATTAAATGCAAATTACAATAGACAAGCAATCATGCACAAGACAATAACACACAAGCACATCATTCAATCAAACACTACACACTGCAAGAAATATACACATATTCGTCTATGGCATGACGGTGGAATTTACAGGGTAACAGGGTTGCTAAGGACATGGCAACTACTCTTGGCAGACTCAGTCCACTTCGTTGACGTCCAGACGGGCGTGTCTCGCGGACGTTGAGGCTTCTCCGGGGGCTTCAACGTCGGAGTTGACGGGAGTGTTATGAGGAGCTGCAGGGTTGGGGTAGCGATGATGACCCACGCGGGTTGTAGTGGCTACAGTCCCGTTGGAGGAAATCCCAAAGAGACGACGGAGTTCATCCGGGGAAGCGAATGCATTGCCCGGGTAGGCAACAGGGGCAGACCTCGCAGGCTCGATTGGTCTCCCGAACAGTACTATCGGGGTATCGGAGGCGGGTGCAGCTTCACTTCTCACCGGGGTCAAGAGAGCAAGCATCCTGCGGGTCTCAATCAGATCATTGGTGACCTGATTGAACAGTGTCTCTTGCGCTCTCAGGTAGCGCACCAGATGCACTAGGGCAGGATCCGTCTCATGGTCTTCGTTAGCGACTTGGGTCGACCTACCATAGCCTTCACGACTAGGGTAGTAGTAGAAGGAGCGGCAGTTAACCCTCGATGACCGATGCCGGAGTTGAACTACAGCTTCTCGGGCTGCAAGTTGGATAGCTTGGGGCTCGTCGGTAGTCGTCCTCCCGGTGAACCGGTAAGGGCGCTCTGCGGTGATGCCCCTCCCGTAGATATGCACCGTGGCCCAGTAGTGGTGGATGGCATCACTCGCGTGCTCTTGGTACATGACATATTCCGGCGGCTCTTCGATGCCGAGAGCACGACGGGTGAGATTGGCAAGGATGACTACAAAGCCTTCAAGCTCGGCCGCGGTGGTCTCGTTGTGCACGATGGGGCCTAGCATCTTGGTGGTTGGATAATGAACTGAGAGTGAGGCTGTGTTGTGCTGGGTTGGGGCAAGGCTTCTCTTATAAGCCAGCGGAGTCTTCCATCGCACGCTTGCGGATGGGACAACTCAGGTGTCAGCCACAGGCACATGGCCTATGGGCTAGGTTGATAGGTTGGCCACCGATGGTCAAAAGATGTCGGCTGGCACTGTGCAGGCTTATCGGATGAGATGGGCTTAATTGTGGACACAGAAGGGTGTGGACGGAGTGGAAACCTAGGGATAGCGACCAGACTAAGATAGGATTAGCCAATGGTCAGCGTGGCTCTGATACCAAGGCTGTCGGGGCTGGATTTCGGGGACATGACAATCCCAGAAATTTAACCCCGCGTGTCATCACCAGCCCAGCATTACCGTTACTGGTGGACACGTCCTTGTTACAGATTTCCAAGCTATTACAAGAATTGGATACAAGACCATACAGGTCTAATGATACAACAGTGATTCCGGTGGTGGATGACGGAATTGTCTCGCGGTTCTTCAACGTCGATGGGGCTCCATTCCCAAAGGAACGGCTGACCTGGATAATTCCTATCCCGCATTGCTGCCATCCTAGGCTCCGCACGGACATTGCTGTGGTACTCCTTGTAGAAGTCCTGACCTGACCAAGTAAATAGCCAGGGACAAGCCTGTGAGTACATTTGAATGTACTCGTAAACATCATGAACAAAAGATATACCGAATGCAACAATTAAATTATAAGATCATGATGAACCAAACTTTATGCGTATGCTTATGCTGGACTATATAAAATGCATGCTGACAGGGATTAATTCATGGCATGATAAAATATTCGCATGTGAAAATATATAAAATTGTTAGTGATAAACAAGGAAAGTCAAAGGAAAACAAAATAAAAGAAATGCCGGTCGGATGTCAAGTGACACCACGGTAGGTCTTGAAGAGAAATGCCAAACGGGTGTCTAAAAGAGAAATCGGACGAGACAGGACCATCCGAGAACTCAGGCGACGCCACGAGAGGTCTTGAAAATAAATGTCAGTCGAGTGTCAAGTGACGCCACAGTCGAACTTGAAGAGAAATGCCAATCGGGTGTCCACAAGAGTAGTGGCGTGATAAGCCGCCTGTTAACTCGAGGGACGCCACGAGAGGTCTTGAAAATAAAATTGAGTGCCCGGGGTAGTCTTGCCAGCCCCTGAGACACTCAGGAAAAACATAAAATGAGAGAAACGGGTTAGTCCTCAATATGATGCATAACCATAATAATATTTAACAAACATAAAAATATTCATGGTAGCAACAGGGTGACAATAATTATTCCGCAAAATAATTCAGGCTCAATTTAATTATTTTCCTTCGAAGACCGACACTTGACCAACCCAGACTGTAGCCCTTAACCGCGGACATGGCTATTCGAATAGGTTTAAACTCTGCAGAGGATGTACTCTTTACCCACAAGTAAAGGATTTCTTTAGTCAGTACCGTGACACTGACTAATTCCCATTACGGTCTTTGGGTTGAAAACACACCTGACCAGCACACACCAGATTAACTTTCCGGATGCCAGGAATCACCCAAGGCATCGTTCAAGAAAAACTCTGAGACGGAGAGACCAACGTCCTGCATGGGATCACTATTAATACGCGCGGATTACAAGGGGTGCCCCCCCTCTCAGTCACAACTGGAAACACCCATGCCCCCTGACCCGATGACAGGGTTTAGTCCCAGATCCCTGGGAAACCCTCATCGTGGCCCTCTGTACAGTGTGTGCATGGAAAGGGGTTATCAACTTACTGAACCATACCCTACCAGTGGCAGGAACCTGTGGCAGCACGAAACAAGTATGGGGTTTACCGGAACAAGACTCGATCTATGGTCGACTCAGGAGGCATTAAGTTTCCTGCAACGGTTAGCACAACAAGGTATTCCTTCAACAGCAATCCCAACAGGGCCACAACCCTTGCATGCTCCAACATGCACAACAAACAAGGCATGATCACGCTCCAACGTGATCATTCTCCTGCCGGTAACGGTATTTTTCTTATGCCTGATCCTGCAAGTTAGTCGTGGCAACACACGATGCATGGTACGATGAAACATGCCAACACTACATGCATGCAAATTTTACTCGAATTCAAACCATGCAAGCACTACTAGCAATATGCAATTTAGTTTGAATTTAACATAGTCATGTTTAAATTATTCTAGCAAATAAACTACCATGCATTCACCATATCAAGTGTTCAAGATGCTTGCCTTGAGCATGCAGAAATATTGGGTGCACTTCAAAAGTTTGAAAACTTTATCTTCCCTCCATTTCCTGTTTTCAAAAATATTTGAATTACCACATAATTCAAAAACAGTACCAATAATTGGTTCAAATATTTTTGAAATAAATACTAAAATAAAATAGACGAAAAATTAGAGATACCAGAAAAATAATTAAATTATTTGGAGTTCATATGAATTACCTATGAATTTTCTAAGTTTAAATAAATGGTTAAAAGACTTTTTAATTGATCCAGCAGAAACTAGGCATAATAAAAATGTTCACCCTAGCTAGTTTGATAGAGCATGATTTTAGAAGCATGTAGAAATTTGAATCAGCAAGTTTGGACCTGTAAAAGTTGCTGTGTAATTATTTTAGTTTTCCTGGAAAAGAAAAAGAGGGAAGGTCGAGGTGTGCCCTCGGCGGAACTTAGCCGACTGGCTCTACTGGGCTGAGCCTAGAGTTGCAGCCACGCGGGGGCGAGCTGATGGCTCACCGACAGGTGGGGCCCACCTGTCGGGTTCGTCTTCAGTCAAGCACGCGCGTGGAAAGGAGCGAGGGCGCGACTCCGGCCGTAGTTGCCGGCGATTGGTGGCATCCCTCCGCGTGTTGAGCACACCCTCGGACTCAGGAGATTACGGTGAACCTCCCGGTGTGCAGCACGGTAGCCAGGGAGCCCTACCTCGCCGGCGGCGAGGTCTCCCCGAAAGGCTCCGGCGGTGGCGAATTGGGGCTTTCGCCTACGGTGGTCCCCGAGCCAAATTGGTGATGGGGATGGATCGGTGAGTGCTCAAGGAGGCTCGTGGTGGTGATATTTTGGAGAGGGAGGGCCGGACGGCGTCGGAACCATCCGAACGGTGGCGGCGGCCGCGGTTGATGGAGGTGAGGAAGACGGCCACTTCCAACCGTTCTGCTGCTTTGGGTGGCTTCAAGGGGAGTGTGGAGGGTTGACAGGGAGTGGGGCGAGCTCGGGCGTGCTTATATAGCAAGGGGAAGGCGATGTCGTGGCTTCCAAAGAAAGCCATGGCGGCGGCGGCCATTAATGGCAAACCGCGGACGGTGGCGAGGTGGTTGAGGGCAGTGGGGGTCGGTGGGGAGGTCGTTGAGGGGCGGTGGTCATCATTTAAGGCGGGGGGGGGGTGCGTTGGCGGGGGCGGCGGCTCGGGTCGGTGGCTGGCCGGCGCTAGGCGACGGGGGAGGGTGTCGGCAGGTTGCTAGGGGGTCGTGGTGATCCAGGAGAGGGCTAGGTCGAGCGGAGGAAGTAGTGGGGACACGGCAGTGGCTCGGGCGCCGTCGGGTGCAGCGCGGACGCTCTGGCCGTGCTCTGGGCATGCTCAGTGCATGCATGCTACGTGCTCGACAGAATGCGAGGGGGCTCTATAGTGATCCAATCATGCTGGGTTTTGGCAGGTGGATGCTCCTGAAGATCCCAGAGATGATGGACAAGATGGTTTGTCCATATGATCAAGTCTCTAATGTAGTTTTGATAGGTAGCCAAATTCTGTCATGCACATGAGCTGTTTGATAAAATGCTAGGGCAATCTAGGGGACTTTGCTGGGTGTGGAATTTACCAGGATGGTGTCTCCTTAGTGGGTATAGATGGTGGGGGAGTTGTTTTGGCAAAAAGAGATACTTGCTAATGCAAGTTTTAACAGAATTCATTGCTGGACAGAAACTAAAGGAGAATATTTGGTGGACTTCCAAAATGCAACTGAGCTGATCTTTTGGACTTAAGGGTTTGGTTGGAAGGACTATAAGTGGGAAAAATTTCAGGATTTTTGGAGTAAATAAAAATGGGGTTGCAGTTGAAACTCAAAAATAAGAAATAAATGAAAGGTGGTTGTTTCACTCAAAATTTCCAAAAGACCAAGTTGGGTTTTTGTATAAAAGTGATATATAGGCATCACATGACACCTCATAATTTTTGTGGGGTTTTAAAACAATTATTTAAAGTGGTTACAGTGCTACAGAGGCATTTAAAGTATCGAAAATGCTATTAAAAGAATTGTTTAGAGGCAAATTTTATTCTGAAAATAATTCTTATTGTTATTAAAATGTAGTTGAAATGATTTGAGAAAACTACCAAAGCCACAATATTATTTCAAAAAATTGCTATATGGAGGGAAGAATTTGAAAAACAGAGGGCAGAAAATACTCCGAAAATAATAAAGGACTTGATATAATTCAAAATTTTATTTTCTGGCCAAATTTTAATTAATAAAATCATTGTTGAATTTTTGGGGTGTGACACCTAACTACACTATTGGGGGGACACATGACGTGGGAATAGTGTTGGCTGCTCATCTACAGTGCTAGCCGCTCATCTACGGTGCTTCACTGTAGAGTATGGCCGTCACGTCTGCGCAGGTCCGACGGGACATCTTAGTTGACTTGGCCAAATTCCAGCCGGACGGGTACCATCCGGACGGCTCTACCCGGACGGGCTCAACCCGGACAGGCTCAACCCGGATGGCTCAACCCGGATGGCCCTACCTAGACGGCCCCACCCGAACGGCTCAACCCGGATGGCTTCAGCCAGCCAGGTTCAACCAGCTAGGGGGCATTCCCCTGGCAATGTTTCGAAGTGTCGCTTCGCCGTCTTGGGCCTACCCGGGGGTCATCCCCTCGACACACATGTAGCCCTCTGAGCACCTCCGACAGATTGAGCCGACATATCATCTTGAAATTTTACGAAGTCACCGTAGACACCTTGTAGGCTTGTAGTCGATGGGACGTCTCCTTCCACTGAACGCGCACAGTCGGAAATCCTAAAATAAATACATGATACAGGCGAGCACCAGGATTTGAACCCTAGTGGGTTGGGGATACCACTGTCTTCCTAACCATACAACCATAGGTTGGTTTGCATGTTTCAATATTTTTTGCAATGACACAGTCTCATTGCATGCCTTGCCCATTAACGAGCACAATTGCACAAAGTCATGTTATCTCTATTTGATGAGAACCTCCTCTTAAGTGGTTGAAGAATAAGAAAGATAGCGATCCGAGTAAAGGTGGAAACCAACAAGCGGTGCCAACAACTATTAGATCCTCATGTGATGCATACTTCTATAGAAGAAGGTTTCCAAAATTCTTATTTTGTTTTAATTTGATAAACTTGCGATATAAAAGGTAACAAACAAATATAGTGCGGCAAGTGAAATCCACGTAACTAATTTGGAAGATACATCCCTACCAATTTCTAATCACTGTGAATTCCATATGAAAATCCTGAATGCATGTTACCTTGGGATGCTCGTCTCGACCCTTGTGACACAAATCTCGAGCACAAAATCAACATGAAGGCATTAAGATAAAAGGATATGTCAAAATATATTCGCAACCTCTTTTGCTATGCAAAGATACACTCTAATTAACTGATATAATTTTTGTGTGAACATAAAATATATTGCCATTCATATATTTCTCACTTAAAGATTTCCCAGATATACACTTATGCGTGATACGATTGCGTATTTTCAGTTATTTCTTTTTCAATAAAATCTCATAGGCAACATCTTAAGAATATGTTGAAAACACTTAATAGGAAAACAAAAATAAAACTGGAAAACATTTTCGGTGCACCTCTATGTGTGACACACATTTTGAACGCACCTTTTAAGTGTGAAACACATTTTCCACTTATTTTCTTATTTGAGATAACCGTCGATACGTATTGCCAAAAATAAGTAGCGAAAACATTATTTAGAAACATGCAACAATGACACATGATCCAAAACAAAATCAATGTGGTATCTTTCTCCACTTACTATCGACTGATCGTCGTTGCTCGTGCGTACGTCTCTACATGGTGAGTGCTTTCTCTCAACTAGGAAGGTGTTGGGCCCCAAGTGCAAAAGTCTGTAGCATGCAACAATTTCCCAAAGTGGCCTCAAGGTATATTGAACCAACAGGAGATTAGTAACGTAACCAATGAACGGGACCTGCACACACAGAGATAATAATGCCTTGGCTGCCAACAGGACTAGGGAGATTGTCAGTCTCACTAGCTTTCTCCAAGTCAAAATCTGAGCACATATCGCTCCACTCAAAATCTGAGCATGACTTGCTGCAGTCACCGTTCACCGGCAAGGACACACGCACATGTGCAACACAATCATCATTATCAGTCATGTCATGTCCCAAGAATACCACCTAGAAGGGCCCGGCATGACACTTGCGATGGTCACAACCGCTTGCAGCACAAAGAAGTGTAGTGGCCCCATAGATGTAGCCCATTGAAATTGGCACTTTCAGCTTTCTTTGGCGGCCCGTCATGGGGTCCCACACGACAATGTGAGTGGGCGTCCAAATATACTGAAGGAGACCGTGACATTGCGGCAGTCCCACACAGGGTATTTATAGTTACCACCGCGGTCGTTGGGAATGTCTTCATTGAATTTCACGATGGAGACGAAAAGCGGGAGGGGGCTTTACTCAAAGAAAGTCAAGGGGCCAGGAATAAAGGAACCCCGGCATGGGGGTAGGTCCATGGAACTTACAGTAGCGACCATGAAAGGCATGGCAGGAGAGAAGACCTTGCCATCGCTTGTTGGCAAGGGAGGCACGCGCGAGGCACGCAGGCTCATCCGGCGGGAGGCGAAAGAATATCTCCATGAGTAGCTCATCCAGTGGCGATTGTATCGGTGGCAGCGCCATGGTTCGTGGAGGTGAGGGTTTCGGGAGAGGAGAGGTTTGAGGGTATGTTTTTATGATGATTTTGGAGAGTTAGTGTTTCTTGCCAATATTGGCCACCCTATGGGCCATCTAAAACTCAACCAACATTTTGGCTAACCAAAGAATTGAAACGGCAAGCTCGGGCTAAATTCAAGAGAAACCGGGTCCCTGCAGGCCATCCAGGCCCCGAGGCAGGCCTGCTGTCAGGCTTTTCCCATTGAGAGGCCACCTCAGGTGTATTATAATGTCACGCAACACGAGGTGTGTGAGCCTCGGCTCCAGTCCCAAATAGCGCGAGATCCGGCGGCCTTCCTCCCCGATGCGGGCCAGATGAACACCGTTGCAACCATAGCCTTCTTGCCGAAGTGGGTGTAGGTGGGGTTGTCAGTTCACTGCAGCTAACGTGGAGCCTTGCTCATGTTCGCCCGGACACGCCCGCAACTTGTCATATTGTCCCCAAATAAGGTCTCGCTTTTTTTCTTTCGAGAGCACAGAAAGTGTGTGCCTTGACTTTGGAGAAGGCATAGGGTATAGGAACACATTATCTACTGAGATCTCATCTAGCATGAAGGTTCGCACAGTCTTGATTTGGACGCGAGACTTGTCACGACTCATCCGTTGGCCCAATGCACGGTGCATTGAGACAACTCCTCTAGCGCATTGCCGGATCACAGGCCCAACAAGGCATCGCGTGACGTGTTAGGAGCCGTCCGTTGGCTCAATTCTCATCGCACTGAGCCAGCTCTCTCCAACACATTGCTGGATCAAACAACCAGTTGGGCATCGTGTGATGTGTCCAGAGCTATTTGTTGACCAACATGCGATGCATTTGAGCAGGCACCCTCAAACCCATTGCCGGATTAGACAACCAGCCAGATTTTGTGTGACATGTCAGGAGCTGTCTGTTGGCCCAACACACGGGACATTGAGCCATCTTTCTCGAGCGCACTGCCAGATTAGATGGATAGCACGGAGTTGCATGATGTGTCAGGAGAAGTCTATTGGCCCAACGCGCGACACATTGGACAACTCCCTCTAGCGCACTGCAGGTTCACACGACCAGTTGGGTGTCGCATGAAGTGTCCGGAGCCGTCAGTTTGCACAATGCGCAATGCACTAAGACGGCTCCCTCCAGCGCATCACCGAATTAGACACTCAGCAAGGCATCGCATGACATGGTCGGAGCCGTTTGTCGGCCCGATTCCCGTCACATTGAGCGAGGTCCCTCTAGCGCATTGTCGGATTAGATGGCCAATCGGGCGTCACATGATGTGTTCAGAGCCATCTGTTGACCCAAAACGTGATGCATTGCGCCAGCTCCCTCAACCGCATTGTCGCACTAGACAACTGCATAGGAGTTGTGTGATGTGTCAGAAGCCATACGTTGGCCCAACAGGCGGAGCATTGCACCAAATTTCTCCAAAGTATTGCTGGATCGGACGGCCGGCCAGGAGTTTCGTGATGTGTTAGGAGTAGTTCGTTGGCCCGATGCGTGACACATTAAGCCAACTCCCTCCAGCGCATTGAAGGATCAGACGACCAGCTGGGTGTTGCATGACGTCTCAGGATCCGTCTGTTGGCGCAACATGCTGTGCATTGAGCCAGCTCGCTCCAGCGCATCACCAGATCAGGCGGCCAGCTGGGCCTTGCATGACGTGTTAGGAGCCTTTTGTTGGCCCAACACACGATGCATTAGGCCAACTCCCTCTAGCGCATCACTGGATTAGGTGGTCAGCTGGGCGTCACACATGATAACCGTACGTACATTAGATATGTTAAATATATTCTGCCTCATTTATTCATTTCTTAAAGATCCTCAGAGAGACGCACATAGCATGATACGACCGCGCGAACGTATTGCCAAGGAAACAGACTAACAATGATTTCTTTTCCAAAACAATAGATATGGAAATAAAGAATAAGTCTAGAATTGCTGCCAGGCGCTTTTGCACTTGGAAGCGTATGGTAATCCAATGGCCCTCCATGGTCCGATTAACCCCCTTCCCGAACGAGGTCATGCCACACACATGCGATCGCCAATCTATTTTTTTGTGTTCATATTTCAATATTTTTTTTGAACACAGTACAGACGCAGGCGCTTATATATATGCCCGCACACTCACCCCTATTAATGCGCGCACACAC
The DNA here is from genome assembly GCA_011799875.1 of Thinopyrum elongatum. Classification (NCBI taxonomy): domain Eukaryota; kingdom Viridiplantae; phylum Streptophyta; class Magnoliopsida; order Poales; family Poaceae; genus Thinopyrum; species Thinopyrum elongatum. Next base: position 483,541,806 of record CM022297.1, read on the forward strand.
ATGTTCCCCTACGGGCACCTCCCATAGATTGATGAGGCATATCATCTTGAGATTTTACGAAGTGTAGTCGACGAGTATGTTTCTCCCACTGAACGCGCATCGTCGGAAATCCTAAAATAAAACAGGATAAATGCGAGTACCAGGACTTGAACGCTGGTGGACTGGGGATACCACTGTCTTCCTAACCATCCAACCACAGGTTGGTTCAACTGTTTCAATATTTTTTGCAATGATACAACCTAATTACATGCCTTGCCTATTAACGAGCACTTACGCAAAGTCATGTTATCTCTATTCGAAGAGAACCTCCTCTTAGGTGACTGAAGAATAAGAACCGTAGCCATCCAAGTAAAGGTGGAGACCGACGAGTGGTGCCAACAACTATTTCATGCTCATGCGATGCATGGTTCTACAGTAGAAGCTTTCCAATACTCTTATTTTGTTTTAATTTTATAAAATTGTGATATGAAAGGTAACAAACAAATAAAGTGCGGCAAGTGACATCCACGTCACTCATTTGGAAGATACATCCCTACCAATTTCTAATCACTGTGAATTCCATATGAAAATCCTGAATACATGTTGAGTGCTATCCGCTTCCGTTGCAAAGGCAACTAAACTTCGGATGCTCGTCTCGACCCTTGTGGCACATATCTCGAGCACATAATCAACATGGGCATTAAGATAAAAGGATATGTCGAATTATACTCGCAGCCTCTTTTGCTATACCAAGATACACTTTAATTAACTAATATACATTCTTTGCGAAAATAAAATATCTTGCCATAAATATATTTCTCAACTGAAGATTTTCCAGATATACACTCATGCATAACACGATTGCGTATTTTTAGTTATTACTTTTTCAATAAAATCTGATAGGCAACATGTTAAGAATATGACGAAAACAATAAATAGGAAAACAAAAATAAAACTTGAAAACATTTTCGGTGCACCTCTATGTGTGACACAGACATTATGAATGCACTTTTTAAGTGTGACACACATTTTCCACTTAGTTTCTTATTTGAGATAACCGTCGAGCAGTATTGCCGAAAATAAGTAGCAAAAACATTATTTAGAAACGTGTAACAATGACACATGATCCAAAACAAAATCAATGTGGTACTTTCTCCACTTACTATCGACTAATCGTCATTGCTCGTGTGTATGTCTCTACATGGTGAGTGCTTTCTCTCAACTAGGAAGGTGTTGGGCCCCCATGTGCAAAAGTTTGTAGCACGCAAGAATTTCCTGAAGTGGCCTTAAGGTATATTGAACCAATAGGAGATTAGTAACAACCCCTCAAAAAACTAGGAGATTAGTAACATAACCAATGACCAGTACCTGCACACACAGAGACAATAATGCCATGGCCCTCAACAGGACTAATAATGTCAGTCTCACAAGCTTGCTCCAACTCAAAAACTAAGCACATATCACTCCCCACAAAATCAGAGAACGAATTTCTCCAGTCACCTGTCACCGTCAAGGACACACGCACGTGTGCAACACAATCGTCATCATCAGTCATATCAAGGCCCAAGAATACCACTTGGAACGGCGCAACATGACGCACAGGATGGTCACAACCGCTCGTAGCACAAAGCAGTGCAGTTCCCCATCCATGTAGCCCATTGACATTGCCACTTTCAAATTTCTTTGGTGACCCATCATGGTGTCCCACACGACAAGGTGAATGGGTGTCCAATTATCCTTAAGGAGAACGCAACCATGGCGGCAGTCCCACGCAGGGTATTTATAGTCACCCTCGCGATCGACGGGAATGTCTCACTGAATTTGATGGTGGAGATGAAGCTCGAGAGGGGGCTTTCCTCGTAAGAAAGTCGGGGGGCTAGGAATAAAGGAACCCCGCCATGGGGGTAGATCCATGGAACTTACAACAACGACCATGAAAGGCATGGCGGGAGAGAAGACCGCTCCATCGCTTGTTGGCGAGGGAGGCACACGCGAGGCATGCAGGCTCATTCGGCGGGAGGCGAAAGAAGATCTCCTTGAGTATCTCGTACAGTAGCAATTGTATTGGTTGCGGCGGCATGGTTGGTGGAGGCAAGGGTTTCAGGAGGAGAGAGGTTTGGGGGTATGTTTTTATGATGATTTTGGGGAGTTAGTGTTTCTTGCCAATATTGACCACCCTATGGGCCACCAAAAACACAACCAATATTTTGCCTAGCCAAAGAATTGAAAGGGCAAGCTCGGGCTAAAATTAAGACACACCAGGTCCTGGCAGGCCATCCAGGCCTCGAGGCAGGCCTGTTGTTGGGCTTTTCCTACTTAGAGGCCACCTCCGGTGTATTTCAATGTCACCCAGCACGACGCATGTGAGCCTCGACTCCGGCCGCAAATCGCGCGAGACCCGGCGACCTTACTCCTGGATGCGGGCCTGATGAACGATGTTGCCACCATAGTCTTCTTGCCGAAGTGGCTGTAGATGGGGTTGTCAGTTCGCTGCATCTAACTTGGAGCCTTTCTCGTGTACGCCCGGACACGCTCACAACTCCTCATATTGTCCCCAAATAAGTCCTCGATTTTTTTTCTTTCGAGAGCATAGAAAATGCGGGCCTTAACTTTAGAGAAGGCACAGGGTATAGGAACAGATAATCTATTGAGATATCATCTAGCATGAATGTTCGCATAGTTGTACGAATGCGAGACTTTTCTTGAGTCATCCATTGGCCCAACGCATGGTGCACTAAGGAAACTCCTCTAGTGCATTGCCGGATCAGACGCCCAACAAGGCATCACGTGGGGTGGCAGCAGCCGTCCATTGGCCCAATTCTCGTCGCATTGAGCCAACTCTCTCCAGCACATTGCCGGATAAGACGACCAGTTGGGCATCATGTGATGTGTCCAGAGCCGTTCATTAACCAACACGCGATGCATTTGCGACGGCACCCTCAAACCCATTGTCAGATTAGACAACCAGCCAAGTGTTGTGTGACATGTCAGGAGCTGTCCGTTGGCCCAACATGCGGCACATGGAGCCATCTTTCTCCAGAGCATTGCCACATTAGATGGACAGCCGGGAGTTGCATGATGTGTTAGGAACAGTCTATTGGCCCAACGCATGATACATAGGACAAGTCCCTATAGCACATTGCAGGATCACACGACCAGTTGAGTGTTGCGTGAAGTGTCCAGAGCCATAGGTTTACACAACGCGCAGTGCACTAAGATGGCTCCCTCCAGCGCATCACCGAATTAGACACTCAGCAAGGCATCCCATGAAATGTCCGGAGTCGTTCATGGGCCCAATTCTCGTTGCATTGAGCGAGGTCCCTCTAGCGCATTGTCAGATTAGATGGCCAATCGTGCGTCACATGATGTGTCCAGAGCTATCTATTAACCCAAAACGTGATGCATTGAGCCAGCTCCCTCCACCGCATTGTCGGATTAGACAACCGCATAAGAGTTGTCTAACGTGTCAGTGGCCATCCGTTGGCCCAACACGTGGAACATTGAGCCAACTTTTTCCAAAGCATTGCTGGATCGGACGGCCAGTCGGGAGTTTCGTTATGTGTGAGGAGTAGTCTATTTGCCTGACGCGCGAGACATTGAGCCAACTCCCTTCAGCGCATGCAGTATCAGACAACCAGCTGAGTGTTGTGTGACGTGTCTGGAGCCGTCCGTTGGTGCAAAACGCAGTGTATTGAGCCAGCTCCCTCCAGCGCATCACCAGATCACGCGGCCAGGTGGGCTTTGCCTGACGTGTCAGGAACCTTCTCTTGGCCCAACACACGATGCATTCGGCCAACTACCTCTAGCTCATCCCTTGATCAGCTGGTCAGCTGGGCGTCACACATGATAACCGTACGTACATTAGATATGTTAAATATATTCTGCCTCATTTATTCATTTCTTAAAGATCCTCAAAGATACGCACATAGCGTGATATGACCGCGCGAACGTATTGCCAAGGAAACATACTACCGATGATTTCTTTTCCAAAACAATAGATATGGAAATAAATAATAAATCTAGAATTGCTGCCAGGCGCTTTTGCACTTGGAAGCCGTAGGATGGTAATCCAATGGCCCTCCATGGTTTCATTAACCCCATCACTAACGAGGTCATGCCACACACATGACATCGCCAATCTATTTTCATGTGTTAATATTTCAATATTTTGTTTGAACACAGTACAGACGTTGGTGCTCATATATACGCCCATACACTCACCCCTGACAGGTTGAGCCGGCATATCATCTTGAGAATTTACGAAGTCACCGTAGACGCCTTGTAGGCTTGTAGTCGACGGGAACGTCTGTTCCCACTAAACGCACATCATCGGAAATCCTAAAATAAATATAGGATAAATGCGAGCACCAGGACTTGAACCCTGATGGGCTCGGGATACCAGTGTCTTCCTAACCATCCAACCACAGGTTGGTTCACATGTTTCAATATTTTTTGCAAAGATACAACCTAATTACATGCCTTGCCCATTAACGAGCACTTGCGCAGGGTCATGTTATCTCTATTCGAAGAGAACCTCCTCTTAGGTGGTTGAAGAATAAGAACCATAGCCATCCAAGTAAAGGTGGAGACCGATGAGCAGTGCCAAAAACTATTTCATGCTCATGTGATGCATGGTTGTACATCAGAAGCTTTTCAATACTCTTATTTTGTTTAATTTTAAAAATTGCGATATGAATTGTAACAAACAAATAAAGTGCGGCAATTGACATCCATGTTACTCATTTGGAAGATACATCCCTACCAACTTCTAATCACTGTGAATTCCATATGAAAATCCTGAATACATGTTGACTGCTCTCCGCTTCCTTTGCAAAGGCAAGTTACCTTCGGATGCTCGTCTCGACCCTTGTGGCACATATCTCATGCACATAATCAACATGGGCATTAAGATAAAAGGATATGTCGAATTATACTCACAACCTCTTTTGCTATGCCAAGATACACTTTAATTAACAACTATACATTCTTTGCGAAAATAAAATATATTGCCATTCATATATTTCTCAATTGAAGATTTTCCAGATATACACTTATGCATGATACGATTGCGTATTTTCAGTTATTTCTTTTTCAATAAAATCTGATAGGCAACATGTTAAGAATATGATGAAAACAATTAATCAGAAAACAAAAATAAAACTTGAAAACATTTTCAGTGCACCTCTATGTGTGACACACACATTATGAATGCACCTTTTAAGCGTGACACACATTTTCCAGTTAGTTTCTTATTTGAGATAACCGTCGAGCAGTATTGCCAAAAATAAGTAGTGAAAACATTATTTAGAAACGTGCAACAATGACACATGATCCAAAACAAAATCAATGTGGTACTTTCTCCACTTACTATCGACTAATCGTCGTTGCTCGTGCATACGTCTCTACAAGGTGAGTGCTTTCTCTCAACTAGGAAGGTGTTGGGCCCCCATGTGCAAAAGTTTGTAGCATGCAAGAATTTCCTGAAGTGGCCTCAAGGTATATTGAACCAATAGGAGATTAGTAACAACCCCTCAAAAAACTAGGAGATTAGTAACATAACCAATGACCAGGACCTGCACACACATAGACAATAATGCCATGGCCCCAAACAGGACTAGTAAGATTGTCACTCTCACAAGCTTGCTCCAACTCAAAAACTGAGCACATATCACTCCACTCAAAATCTATGCACGACTTTCTCCAGTCACCTGTCACCGTCAAGGACACATGCGCGTGTGCAACACAATCGTCATCATCAGTCATATCAAGGCCCAAGAATACCACCTGGAAGGGCGCGACATGACACACACAGTGGTCACAACCGCCCGCATCACAAATTAGTCCAGTGCCCCACCCATGTAGCCCATTGATATTGCCACTTTCAGCTTTCTTTCGTGACCCTTCATGGTGTCCCGCACGATAAGGTGAATGGGCGTCCAATTATCCAGAAGGAGAACGTGACCATGGCGGCAGTCCCACGTAGGGTATTTATAGTTACCCTCGCGATCGTCGGGAATGTCTACACAGAATTTCATTGTGGAGATGAAGCGTGGGGGGGGGGGGGGGCTTTCCTTGGTAGAAAGTCGAGGGGCTAGGAATAAAGGAACCCGGCATGGGTGCAGATCCATGGAACTTATGGTAGTAACCATGAAAGGCATGGCAAGAGAGAAGACCGCTCCATTGCTTGTTGGCGAGGGAGGCACGCGCGAGGCACGCAGGCTCATTCGGCGGGAGGCGAAAGAAGATCTCCATGAGTAGCTCGTATGGTAGCAATTGTATTGGTCGGGGCGACATTGTTGGTGGAGGCGACGGTTTCATGAGGGGAGAGGTTGGAGGGTATATTTTTATGATGATTTTGGGGAGTTAGTGTTTCTTGCCAATATTGACCACCCTATGGGCCACTGAAAACACAACCAATATTTTGGCTAGCCAAAGAATTGAAAGGTCAAGATCGGGTTATAATCAAGACACACGAGGTCCCTGGCAGGCCATTTGGGCCTCGAGGCAGGCCTGTTGTCAGGATTTTCCTACTGAGAGGCTACCTCCGGTGTATTTCAATGTCACCCAGCACGACGCATGTGAGCCTTGACTCCAGCCGCAAAGCGCGAGATCCGGCGACCTTACTCCCGGATGCGGGCCTGATGAACGCCGTTGCAACCACTGTCTCCTCGCCGAAGTGGCTGTAGATGGGGTTGTCGGTTCACTGCATGTAACATGGAGCCTTGCTCGTGTACGCCTGGATACGCTCACAACTCCTCATATTGTCCCCAAATAAGTTCTCGATTTTTTCTTTCGACAGCACAGAAAATGCGTGCCTTAACATTAGAGAAGGCATTGGGTATAGGAACACATAATCTATTGAGATATCATCTAGCATGAATGTTGGCACAGTCGTATGGATGCGAGACTTTTCTTGAGTCATCCATTGGCCCAACGCACGGTGCATTAAGGCAAATCCTCTAGTGCATTGCTGGATCAGACACCCTACAAGGCATCGCTTGGCGTGGCAGGAGCCATCCGTTGGTCCAATTCTCATCGCATTAAGCCAACTCTCTCCAGCACATTGGCGGGTCAGACGACCAGTTGGGCATCGTGTGATGTGTCCTGAGCTGTTCATTGACCAACATGCGATGCATTTGAGACGGGACCCTCAAACTCATTGTCTGATTAGACTACTAGCCAGGTGTTGTGTGACATGTCAGGAGCTGTCCGTTTGCCCAACACGTGGAACATTGAGACATCTTTCTCCAGAGCATTGCCGGATTAGATGGACAGCCGAGAGTTGCATGATGTGTCAGGAGCAGTGTATTGGCCAACGCACGACATATAGGACAACTCCCTATAGCACATTGCAGGATCAAACCACCAGATGTGTGTTGCGTGAAGTGTCCGGAGCCATCGATTTGCACAACACGCAGTGCACTAAGACGGCTCCCTCTAGTGCATCATCGAATTAGACACTCAGCAAGGCATCACGTGACATGTCTGGAGCCGTTCATTGGCCCAATTCTCATTGCAATGAGCGAGGTCCCTCAAGCGCATTGTCGGGTTAGATTGCCAATTGGGCGTCACATGATGTGTCCAGAGCCATCTGTTAACCCAAAACGTGATGCATTGAGCCAGCTCCCTCCACATCATTGTCGGATTAGACAACTGCATAGGAGTTGTGTGACATGTCAGGAGCTATCAGTTGGCCCAGCACGCGGAGCATTGAGCCAACTTTCTCCAAAGCATTGCTGGATTGGCCGGTCGGCCGGGAGTTTCGTGATGTGTGAGGAGTAGTCTGTTGGCCCGACGGGTGAGACACTGAGCCAACTCCCTCCAGCGCATTGCAGGATCAGACAAACAACTGGGTGTTGCGTGACGTGTCTGGAGCCGTCCGTTGGTGCAAAACACAGTGCACTGAGCCAGCTCCCGCCAGCACATCACCAGATCATGCGGCTAGCTGGGCATTGCGTGACATGTTAGGAGCCTTCTGTTCACCCAACACACAATGCATTTGGCCAACTCCCTCTAGCGCATCCCTCGATCAGGTGGTCAGCTGGGCGTCACACATGATAATCCGGACGTACATTAGATATGTTAAATATATTCTGCCTCATTTATTCATTTCTTAAAGATCTTCAAAAAGATGCACATAGCGTGAGACGGCCGCGCGAACGTATTTCCAAGGAAACATACTACCGATGATTTATTTTCCAAAACAATAGATGTGGAAATAAATAATAAATCTAGAATTGCTACTAGGCGCTTTTGCACTTTGAAGCCGTAGGCTGGTATCCATGGTTTCATCAACCCCATCACTAACGAGGTCACGTCACACACATGCCATCTCCAATCTATTTTCTTGTGTTCATATTTCAATATTTTTTTAACATAGTACAGACGCAGGCACTCATATATAAGTCCGTACACTCACCCCTACGAACGCGTACACACATGTACCCCTATGAGCACCTCTGACAGATTGAGCCGGCATATCATCTTGAGAATTTACGAAGTCACCGTAGATGTCTTGTAGGCTTGTAGTCGACTGGAACGTCTCCTCCCACTGAACGCACATCGTTGGAAATCCTGAAATAAATATAGGATAAATGCGAGCACCAGGACTTGAACCCTGGTGGGCTGGGGATACCACTATCTTCCTAACCATTCAACCACAGGTTGGTTTGCATGTTTCAATATTATTTACAATGATACAGAATAATTATATGCCTTGCCCATTAATGAAAACACTAAATAGGCAACATCTTAAGAATATGATGAAAACACTAAATAGGAAAAGAAAAATAAAAGGAAACCATTTTCGGTGCACCTCTATGTGTGGCACACACATTTTGAATGCACCTTTTAAGTGTGAAACACACTTTCCACTTATTTTCTTATTTGAGATAACCCTCTATCCGTATTGCCAAAAATAAGTAGCGAAAACATTATTTAGAAACGTGCAACAATGACACATGATCCAAAACAAAATAAATGTGGTATCTTTCTCCACTTACTATTGACTGATCGTCGTTGCTCGTGCGTACGTCTCTACATGGTGAGTGCTTTCTCTCAACTAGGAAGGTGTTGGGCCCCTAAGTGCAAAAGTTTGTAGCATGCAACAATTTCCCGACGTGTCCTCAAGGTATATTGAACCAACATGAGATTAGTAACATAACCAATGAACGGGACCTTCACACAGAGATAATAATGCCTTGGCTGCCAACAGGACTAGTGAGATTGTCGGTCTCACTAGCTTTCTCCAAGTCAAAATCTGAGCACATATCGCTCCACTCAAAATATGAGCACGACTAGCTGCAGTCACCTTTCACCGGCAAGGACACATGCACGTGTGCAACACAATCGTATAATTAGTCATGTCATGTCACAAGAATACCACCCAGAAGGGCCCGGCATGACACATGCGATGGTCACAACCGCTCGCAACACAAAGAAGTGTAGTGGCCCCATCAATGTAGCCCTTTGAAATTGGCACTTTCAGCTTTCTTTGGCGGCCCGTCATGGGGTCCCACACGACAAGGTGAGTGGGCATCCGAATATACTGAAGGAGAACGTGATCATGCGGCAGTCCCACGCAGGGTATTTATAGTTACCCCTGCGGTCATTGGGAATGTCTGCATTGAATTTCATGGTGGAGATGAAAAGCGGGAGGGGGCTTTACTCAAAGAAAGTCAAGGGGCCAGGAATAAAGGAACCCCGGCATGGGGGTAAATCCATGGAACTTACGGTAGCGACCATGAAAGGCATGGCAGGAGAGAAGACCGTGCCATCGCTTGTTGGCTAGGGAGGGACGCACGAGGCACGCAGGCTCATTCGGCGAGAGGCGAAAGAATATCTCCTTTGTAACACCCTGGTTTTCGCTCCCTGTTTTTTTTCCTTCGCAAGGATACACGCACGTGTGCAACACAATCGTATCATTAGTCATGTCATGTCACAAGAATACCACCCAGAAGGGCCCGGCATGACACATGCGATGGTCACAACCGCTCGCAACACGAAGAAGTGTAGTGGCCCCATTGCTATAGCCCATTGAAATTGGCACTTTCAGCTTTCTTTGGCGGCCCGTCATGGGGTGCCACACGACAAGGTGAGTGGGCGTCCGAATATACTGAAGGAGAACGCGATCATGCGGCAGTCCCACGCAGGGTATTTATAGTTACCCCTGCGGTCATTGGGAATGTCTGCATTGAATTTCATGGTGGAGATGAAAAGCTGGAGGGGGCTTTCTCAAAGAAAGTCAAGGGGCCAGGAATAAAGTAACCCCGGCATGGGGGTAGATCCATGGAACTTACGGTAGCGACCATGAAAGGCATGGTAGGAGAGAAGACCGTGCCATCGCTTGTTGGCTATGGAGGCACGCGCGAGGCACGCAGGCTCATTTGGCGGGAGGTGAAAGAATATCTCCTTTGTAACACCCTGGTTTTCGCTCCCTGTTTTTTTTATAGTTACCCCTACGGTCATTGGGAATGTCTGCATTGAATTTCATGGTGGAGATGAAAAGCGGGAGGGGGCTTTACTCAAAGAAAGTCACGGGGCCAGGAATAAAGGAACCCCGGCATGGGGGTAGATCCATGGAACTTACGGTAGCGACCATGAAAGGCATGGCAGGAGAGAAGACCGTGCCATCGCTTGTTGGCTAGGGAGGCACGCGCAAGGCACGCAGGCTCATTCGGCGGGAGGCGAAAGAATATCTTCTTTGTAACACCCTGGTTTTCGCTCCCTGTTTTTTTCCTTCGCGGGATTTGACTCCCGTCTTTTTTCTCGGTGTTATCGGATTTCTCTAGCTCTTGGGAATATGAAGATGGTCATATAGCCTTGCCTTTCCTATCCAACCAGAGATTCTCTCCAGATCAACCTTGCCACCCAAGATCTATTCTCAGGATTTTGCCGCCGAAACCCTACATTCCGAGTTGCCGGAAGGGAAACCCTGATCCTCTCAGTTACAAAGGAACCCCAATTTCCTTTGATCTGTTGCCTCCCAAACTTTTTCCAGTGATCATCCTTCATCTATAAACCCTGTATATGCAAAAATATTGCCAAGTCATTTGCAATATTTTTCATTTATAATTAATTCCTTTTTCTGCCAGTTAAAGGAATTAAATCCAGGAAAATATCTATCCATCTCCAAAGTTCATGAAATTTGTGGAGATATTCTTTGTGATCATATTGAGCTCCCATTAAAATATTGGCCATAATTAAATAAGGGAAATTGCATTTTCCTATTTAAAGCCAATATAGCATTTTGGGCACTTTTTAAAGGAACTACCATTTTGGTAGCCAGGAAAAATCCCAAATAAATTTTGGACCTTCTTATATCCATATCTTCACCATTTCCATCAAGAACCAAAGTTCCACCCATTAAATTTTGAGCACAACACCAATTTGCAAATTCTGTCTAGTTGGGCAAATTGCAAAGGAAGTGCTTGAAAAATTGATCCATTTGATCTGAAATTTTTCATGGTGATTCACATTTCTAAATTACTCATGAAAACCAAAAAACGGCTCAATCCATCTATCCATTTGTCCACAGCATTTTTCTCAAGTTTCTGTTCATTTGGAAGTGCTGTGAAGGAAGTACCATGTAGGCATTTCCAAATGAGCTGAAACTTTTCCAGTACCTTAATATGTTCAAATCATCACCCTCCACCAAAATTCAACTCATTTCATCAAGCCATATGAGTGCAACTTCAAAATCCCTTTTCTGGACCAGATTTGGCATTACAAAGGAAGTGGGTGCAAATCTTGTCCAAATGACTTCCAATTTTACCATCACATAGTTCTTCCTACTGTATTTTATTTTGACAAAGTATCAGATCCCCACCCTCATCCATTTCTCCAGAAAATTCCACCCAAGTTTGCTGTTAAAATCTTTTTCAGCAAGGTTCACTCACCTCAGAGCCACCTAGTTGGTTCTAGCCACTTCCCTCACCTATTTGAGCAGTGATCTACTTGTTGGACAAGGTGTGACAACACCTGGATGCCCGAGACGTGTGGTACCCATGGTGACCACGCAACGAACGTCCAGAAACCGTGCTCTGCGCCTCTGTCGTCTTCGTGCCGTCGCCTCCGGCCAGACTCCGCTTGTCCGAGCTTGTCTAGCGGTTCCCCTACACCCACGTACACCCCCTCCAGCACCTTCCCCCTCCTCTCTCCTTCTCCTCACGCCACGGCAACTCCGGCGAACTGTGCGCCCGTGACTTGCCGTCGTCGTCTTTCTCCTGTCACCTCCCTCCTTTGGCCTTTTCTCCCCCGAGTTGTCCCCTCCTTCTGGCATTCGTCAGGTCGGCGCCGTGCACGACCAAAGCCACGTCGCCGGCGCTGCAGTGCGTGGCTAAGATCGCCACGGCGGCCGTCCTCATCCCCTCTCGTCGCCGGGCTATAAATAGCCCTCCCCGGTCTCATTTCTGATCACCTGCAGCTCCACCACTCTTCCCTGGTCCCGCCCATCCTCTCACCAGAGCTCGGGAAGCTCTCCTTGCCGCCCACTGCCGCCTCGGTCCCCGTTGGCCGCCGCCTAAATTCGCCCCACCCCGAGCCCTTCCTTTACTACTAACACCACCAGCCTATCCCCACTACCCCACTGGATCCCTCCCGCGCCTCGGCCGTCCTCTGGAGGGGCCAGGTCCTCAACCCCAACATCGCCGTAACCGCTGTCCGCCACGACCGAGGGTGCGCTCGAGCCTGACCTCCTCGAGGTCCGTGCGCCCCGGAGTGGATGCGCCTCGGCCTCCCGAGCACACCGATGGGTCGAGCTCCGAAAATGGTGGCCGGAGCCACCTTCAGTTGACGCCGAAGTCTGCTGCTGCCTCTGCCGGGCATGCGAGCGGGAGGTGAACGACGACCTATCGGCTGGCCCCGCGCGCCAGTGGCCCAGCACCCTCCCCTCTGTTATTTTAAAGGGATAGCGGTCCGGCTGGGCTGGCCCAGTGGAGCAGCGGCAGCCGCGGCAGCTTTCGGCCCAAGCCAGCCCAGCTGCACAGTAGCCTCTCTCCATTTCCACATAAAAAATAGTCAGGGACCCGTAAGTAAATATTTTATTTACAGAAAGGTCCTTCCACATTCAACCCTTCATAACTTTTCGCTACTAACTCCGAATCAGGTGAATCCAATGCCCACGTCTTCGTCTCGTCGAGCCCGTTCTGATGGAGTCATTTTCATAATGTTTCCACACAGTGGAAATGATCATTTTGCCCTTGCCCCTTATCAGCCCCCCTCCGAGAGAGAACGGTTTCCGGCGATCCTTTTCGCGGACTCTCTGCACTTCCTCCCGGAGTAATTCTTCGACCCCAGGCAAGCCGACCATCTGATATATGCCCTAAAGCATTGCTCTATGTTATTCTTGTGTGTTTAACCTAATAATGATGCCCGTGCTAGAACTACTTGAATTCCTGTTAGTTTGTATTCATCATTCATAATACCGGATCTTGTTTATCATTACCGCACTAATGACTCATTATGATGTTATATGGAAATAGGTTGTTATGTTTATGCCAGTTGTTACCTCATACATAGTTAACACCAGGTCAAGCTATTCATGATGGATATACCTGGTAAAGTGCTTGCTAAAACTGAACATAGTTGGTAGATCTTGAGCCACCTGTCCGGGCTTATTCGTGCAACCACATTTGCCGGTATGGGACGGCCTTGACTTGGTCTGGCTCCGTGCTCTTTCACCGGTACCTCCATACAGGGAGGGTTATGCGTGTGTGCTACCCTGATCAGGTAGACGGCGATAACCCTGTGAGCCCAGTTGGTTGTTTGCGCGCGGTCCCCGTTTGGGATAGTTTAGTTTGGCCACGACTGTGGCAGGTGTCACGGGGTGACACGGGGGCCACCCAGGGCTTGACTCCAGGGAAGGATGATTGCCCGTGGTACGATGGGAGAGTCACAGGTCAGACAGGTTTCGTTGGAGTAACGCTGGTCCACCCAAATGGGATCACGAGGTCAGGTGCTCGATGGTGTGGGTAAAGTGCGCAACCTCTGCATAGTGTAAAATCTATTCGAATAGCCGTGTCCACGGTATTGGACAGCCCGTCCAGACATCACTAGGTGGTCAACCGTAATGATGATAATAATGGTGGAAGAACCTGTCCTATATAGGCATCAGATGTTGTCAGAAATATGGTATGTTAGCCATGGGATGCCTACGGAAGAGATGAACAGATGACTGAAAGACTTGGATTGGACTTGACTCAGTCTCAGATTGGGTCATGAGAATGTTCAGAGTGTGGATTATTTACTTGCCATGCTTTACTTTACTTTAGTATCACACTGGATAAACCTTTTATGACTTGATAATTAATAATGCTAGCTAGGTATGCTATGCCATGATAATTAATGTTACTCTAATAACAAATACATGCTTGAATGCCATGGATTGCATTGCTTGGTGTATATGTTAGTTTGGTTTGCTTGCGAGTACATTCAAAAGTACTCAGCGGCCTTCAATGTGGCCAGGTTCACGTAAGGATCCGTCGTCAAGGAGCCAGAGCGTTCGTGGGCTAGGAGAGTAACCCAGTCAGATCCCTGTGGATTGGAGCCGCACCAAGACCATGCTGCCTTAGATAGAGCTTTTCCGCTGCCACCCATTTGTAATTATCATGTAAGACTTATATACCCATTAATAGAAATGCCTGTGTTCATGATACTTGTTGTAAAAGCGCATGCCAGAGTGATTTCCTGGGTTGGTATGCGTGGCGACCGTCTGGCTACAGTGGTAATCAGGCGGGGTGCCACATCCTTGAGTAGCTCGTCCGGTAGCGATTGTATCGGTGGCGGCGCCATGGTTCGTGGAGGAGAGGGTTTCGGGAGAGGAGAGGTTTGATGGTATGTTTTTATGATGATTTTGGAGAGTTAGTGTTTATTGCCAATATTGGCCACCCTATGGGTCATCTAAAACTCAACCAACATTTTGGCTAGCCAAAGAATTGAAACGGCAAGCTCGGGCTAAATTCAAGAGAAACCGGGTCCCTGCAGGCCATCCAGGGCCCGAGGCAGGCCTGCTGTCGGGCTTTTCCCATTGTGAGGCCACCTCCGGTGTATTAAATGTCACCCAACACGAGGCGTGTGAGCCTCGTCTCTAGTCCCAAAGCGCGCGAGATCTGGCGGCCTTCCTCCCCGATGCGGGCCAGATGAACGCCATTGCAACCACAGTCTTCTCGCCGAAGTGGGTGTAGGTGGGGTTGTCAGTTCACTGCAGGTAACATGGAGCCTTGCTCGTGTCCGCCCGGACACGCCCGCAACTCGTCATATTGTCCCCAAATAAGGTCTCGCTTTTTTCTTTCGAGAGCATAGAAAATGTGTGCCTTGACTTTGGAGAAGGCATAGGGTATACGAACACATAATCTATTGAGATCTCATCTAGCATGAAGGTTCGCACAGTCATACGGACACGAGACTTGTCACGACTCATCCGTTGGCCCAATGCACGATGCATTGAGACAACTCCTCTAGCGCATTGCCAGATCACAGGCCCAACAAGCCATCGCGGGACGTGTCAGGAGCCGTCCGTTGGCTCAATTCTCATCGCACTGAGCCAGCTCTCTCCAGCACATTGCTGGATCAAACAACCAGTTGGGCGTCATGTGATGTGTCCAGAGCAGTTTATTGACCAAGATGCGATGCATTTGTGCAGGCACCCTCAAACCCATTGCCGGATTAGACAACCAGCCAGGTGTTGTGTGACATGTCAGGAGCTATCTGTTGGCCCAACACATGGAACATCGAACCATCTTTCTCCAGCGCATTGCCACATTGGACGGATAGCCAGGAGTTGCATGATGTGTGAGGAGCAGTCTATTGGCCCAACGCGCGACACATTGGACAACTCCCTCTAGAGCATTGCAGGTGCACACGACCAGTTAGATGTTGCGTGAAGTGTCCGGAGTCATCAGATTGCACAACGCGCAATGCACTAAGACGGCTCCCTCCAGCGCATCACCGAATTAGACACTCAGCAAGGCATCGCGTGACATGCTCGGAGCTGGTCGTTGGCCCAATTCCTGTCACATTGAGCGAGGTCCCTCTAGCGCATTGTTGGATTAGATGGCCAATCGGACGTCACATGATGTGTTCAGAGCCATCTGTTAACCCAAAACGTGATGCATTGCACCAGCTCCCTCCACCGCATTGTCGGATTAGACAACTGCATAGGAGTTGTGTGACGTGTCAGGAGCCATACGTTGGCCCAGCACGTGGAGCATTGCGCCCAATTTCTCCAAAGTATTGCTGGATCGGATGGCCGACCAGGAGTTTCGTGATGTGTCAGGAGTAGTTTGTTTGCCCGATGCGTGACATATTAAGCCAACTCCCTCCAGCACATTGCAGGATCAGACGACCAGCTGGGTGTTGCATGACTTCTCAGGATCCGTCCGTTGGCGCAACATGCTGTGCATTGAGCCAGCTCCCTCCAGCGCATCACCAGATCAGACGGCCAGCTGGGCGTTGCGTGACGTGTTAGGAGCCTTTTGTTGGCACAACACATGATGCATTAGGCCAACTCCCTCTAGCGCATCGTTGGATTAGGTGGTCAGCTGGGCGTCACACGTGATAACCATACGTACATTAGATATATTAAATATATTCTGCCTCATTTATTCATTTCTTAAAGATCCTCAGAGAGACGCACATAGCATGATACGACCGCGTGAACGTATTGCCAAAGAAACATACTACCAATGATTTCTTTTCCAAAACAATAGATATCGAAATAAACAATTAGTCTAGAATTGCTGCCAGGCACTTTTGCACTTGGAAGCATATGGTAATCAAATGGCCCTCCATGGTCCGATCAACCCCCCTCACGAACGAGGTCACGCCACACACATGCCATCGCCAATCTGTTTTCTTGTGTTCATATTTCAATATTTTTTTTGAACACAGTACAGACGCAGGCGCTTATATATACGCCCGCACACTCACCCCTATGAACGCGCGCACACGATTGAGGGGGCATATCATCTTGAGATTTTACGAAGTGTAGTCGACGAGAATGTTTATTCCCACTGAACGCGCATCGTCCGAAATCCTAAAATAAATACAGTATAAATGTGAGTACCAGCTGGTGGGCTGGGGATACCACTGTCTTCCTCACCATCCAACCACAGGTTGGTTCACATGTTTTAATATTTTTTGCAATGATACAGCCTAATTACATGCCTTGCCCATTAACGAGCACTTGCGCAAAGTCATGTTATCTCTATTCGAAGAGAACCTCCTCTTAGGTGGTTGAAGAATAAGAACCGTAGCCATCCAAGTAAAGGTGGAGACCGACGAGCGGTGCCAACAACTATTTCATGCTCATGTGATGCATGGTTCTACAGTAGAAGCTTCCAATACTCTTATTTGGTTTTAATTTTATAAAATTGTGATATGAAAGGTAACAAACAAATCAAGTGCTGCAAGTGACATCCACGTTACTCATTTGGAAGATACATCCCTACCAATTTCTAATCACTGTGAATTCCGTATGAAAATCCTGAATACATGTTGATTGCTCTCCACTTCCTTTGCAAAGGCAAGTTACCTTCGGATGCTCGTCTCGACCCTTGTGGCACACATCTCGAGCACATAATCAACATGGGCATTAAGATAAAAGGATATGTCGAATTATACTCGCAGCCTCTTTTGCTATGACAAGATACACTTTTATTAACTAATATACATTCTTTGCGAAAATAAAATATATTGCCATTCATATATTTCTCAATTGAAGATTTTCCAGATATACACTTATGCATGATACGATTGTGTCTTTTCAGTTATTACTTTGTCAATAAAATCTGATAGGCAACATGTTAAGAATATAATGAAAACAATAAATAGGAAAAAAAAACTTGAAAACATTTTTGGTGCACCTCTATGTGTGACACAAACATTTTGAATGCACTTTTTTAGTGTGGCACACATTTTCCACTTAGTTTCTTATTTGAGATAATTGTCAAGCAGTATTGCCAAAAATAAGTAGCGAAAACATTATTTAGAAACGTGCAACAATTACACATGATCCAAAACAAAATCAATGTGGTACTTTCTCCACTTACTATCGACTAATCATTGTTGCTCGTGTGTATGTCTCTACATGGTGAGTGCTTTTTCTCAACTAGGAAGGTGTTGGGCCCCCATGTGCAAAAGTTTCTAGCACGCAAGAATTTCCTGAAGTGGCTTCAAGGTATATTGAACCAATAGGAGATTAGTAACAACCCCTCAAAAAACTAGGAGATTAGTAACATAACCAATGACCAGGACCTGCACACGTAGAGACAATAATGCCATGGCCCCCAACAGGACTAGTAAGATTGTTAGTCTCACAAGCTTGCTCCAATTCAAAAACTGAGCACATATCACTCCTCACAAAATCAGAGCACGAATTTCTCTAGTCACGTGTCACTGTCAAGGACACACGCACGTGTGCAACACAATCGTCATCATCAGTCATATCAAGGCCCAAGAATACGACCTGGAAGGACGCGGCATGACACACACAATGGTCACAACCGCTCGCAGCACAAAGCAGTGCAGTTACCCATCCATGTAGCCCATTGACATTGCCAATTTCAGCTTTCTTTGGTGACCTGTCATGGTGTCCCACACGACAAGGTGAATGGGTGTTCGATTATCCTGAAGGAGAAAACGACCATGGCGGTAGTCCCACGCAGGGTATTTATAGTTACCCTCGCAATCGTCGGGAATTTCTACACTGAATTTGATGGTGGAGATGAAGCGCGAGAGGGGGCTTTCCTCGGAAGAAAGTCGGGGGACTAGGAATAAAGGAACCCCGACATGTCACCGTCAAGGACACACGTGCGTGTGCAACACAATCGTCATCATCAGTCATGTCAACGCCCGAGAATACCACCTAGAAGGGTGCGGCATGACACACACGATGGTCACAACTGCTCGCAGCACAAAGCGGTGCAGTGCCCCATCCAAGTAGCCCATTGACATTGGCACTTTCAGCTTTCTTTGGCGACCCATCATGGTGTCCTACATGCAAGGTGAATGGGTGTCCAATTATCCTGAAGGAGAACGCGACCATGGCGGCAGTCCCAGACAGGGTATTTATAGTTACCCTCGCGATAGTCGGGAATGTCTACACTGAATTACATGGTGGAGATGAAGCGAGGGAGGGGGCTTTCCTCGGAATAAAGTCAAGGGGCTAGGAATGAAGGAACCCCGGCATGGGGGTAGATCCATGGAACTTACGGTAGCGACCATGAAAGGCATGGCAGGAGAGAAGACCGCTCCATCGCTTGTTGGATACCGAGGCACGCGCGAAGCACACAGGCTCATTTGGCGGGAGGCGAAAGAAGATCTCCTTGAGTAGCTCATACGGTAGATATGTAGTGGTGGCGGCAGCATGGTTGGTGGAGGCGAGGGTTTCTGGAGGGGAGAGGTCTGAGGTTATGTTTTCATGATGATTTTGGGGAGTTAGTGTTTCTTTCCAATATTGGCCACCCTATGGGCCACCGAAAACGCAACCAATATTTTGGCTAGCCAAAGAATTGAAAGGGCAAGCTCGGGCTAAAATGAAGACACACCAGGTCCCAGGCAGGCCTATCGTGCCTCGAGGTAGGCCAGCTATCGGGCTTTTCCCAGTGAGAGGCCACCTCCAGGGTATTACAATGTCACCCAGCACGACACGTGCGAGCCTCGACTCCAGCCCCAAAAGCACGTGAGATCTGGCGACCTTCCTCCCAGATGCGGTCCTGATGAACGCCTTTGCAACCAAAGTCTTCTCGCTGAAGTGGCTGTAGATGGGGTTGTCAGTTCGCTGCATCTAATGTGGAGCCTTGCTCGTGTACGTCCGGACGGTCCCGCAACTCCTCATATTGTCCCCAAATAAGTTCTTGATTTTTTTCTTTCGAGGGCATGGAAATTGTGTGCCTTAACTTTAGAAAAGGCATAGAGTATAGGAACACGAAATCTATTGAGATCTCATCTAGCATGAATGTTCGCATAGTCGTACGGATGCGAGACTTTTCTTGAGTCGTCCATTGGACCAATGCACGGTGCATTGAGACAACTCCTCTAGCGCATTGCCAGATCAGACGCCCAACAAGGCATCGCGTGATGTGCCAGGAGTCGTCCGTTGGCCCAATTCTCGTCGCATTGTGCAACCTCTCTCTAGCACATTGCTGGATCAGACAGCCAGTTGGGCATCGTGTGATGTGTCTTGAGTGGTTCGTCGACCAACACGCGATGCATGTGAGATGGCACCCTCAAAGCCATTGCTGGATTAAACAACCAGCCAGGTGTTGTGTGACATGCCAGGAGCTGTCCGTTGGCCCAACACGCGGCACATTGAGCCATCTTCATCCATAGCATTAACAGATTAGATGGATAGCAGGGAGTTGCATGATGTGGCAGGAGCAGTCTATTGGCCCAACGCGCGACACATAGGACAACTCCCTCTAGCGCATTGCAGGATCACACTACTAGTTGGGTGTTGCGAGAAGTGTCTGGAGCCGTTGGTTCACACAAGCGCAGTGCACTAAGATGACTCCCTCCAGCGCATCATCGAATTAGACACTCAGCAAGGCATTGCGTGACATGTTGGGAGCCGTTCATTGGCCCAATTCTCGTTGCATGCATTGAGTGAGGTCCCTTTAGCGCATTGTCGGATTAGATGGCCAATCGAGCCATTTGTTGACCCAAAACGTGATGCATTCAGCCAGCTCCCTCCACCGCATTGTCGGATTAGACAACCGCATAGGAGTTGTGTGACATGTTAGGAGCCATCCATTGGCCCAACACGCGAAGCATTAATTGAGCCAACTTTCTCCAAAGCATTGCTGGTTCGGCCGGCCGACCGGGAGTTTCGTGATGTGTGGGTAGTAGTCTGTTGGCCCGACACGCGAAACATTGAGCCAACTCCCTCCAGTGCATTGCAAGATCAGACGAACAGATGGGAGTTGCGTGATGTGTCTGGAGCCATCTGTTGGCACAAAACACGGTGCACTGAGCTAGCTCCCTTCAGTGCATCACCATATGAGGCGGCCAGCAGGGCGTTGTGTGACATGTTAGGAGCCTTCTGTTGGACCAACACACGATGCATTAGGCCAACTCCCTCTAGCGCATCCCTCGATCAGGTGGTCAGCTAGGTGACACGCATGATAACCGTACATATATTAGATATGTTAAATATATTCTGACTCATTTATTCATTCCTTAAAGATCCACAAAAGAGATGCACATAGCGTAATACGACCACGCAAACGTATTGCCAAGGAAACATACTACTTTTCCAAAACAATAGATATAGAAATAAATAATAAATCTAGAATTGCTGCTAGGCACTTTTGCACTTCGAAGCCGTAGGATGGTAATCCAATGGCCCTCCATGGTTTGATCAACCCCATCACGAACGAGGTCACGCCACACACGCCATCGCATATCTATTTTCATGTGTTCATATTTCAATATTTTTTTAAACATAGTATAGACGCATGCGCTCATATATATGCCCATACACTCACCCCTATGAACATGTACACACATTATCGTGGTGTTCTCGCTGGTGGATTCACCTCACGGCAGAGGCCAGGCGGTGGCTTGAGTTAAGGGTAAGGCTGCAGTGGAGATCAGGGGACGGGATTGGGCAAGCAGCACGCGGTGGTTTACCCAGGTTCGGGGCCCTCGCTGGGAGGTAACACCCCTACTCCTGCATGTCTGAAATATATGTGGAGTATGTAGCAGTACAGAGTTGCTCCTGGAGCTGTATTCAGAGGAAGCTGTAGGAGCCGAGTGCTCAAGCCATTGCCTCATGCGTGAGGAGCAATGTGTGTGTGAGCTATGTGTGTGCCTGAGTGTGTGGCGTGAGAGCCAGAGAGATGTGAGCGTGGGGGAAAATGGGCTCCCTGGGTCACCTTATAAAGGGCTGCCCAGGGGATAAGAGGTGGACCACATGGCCTAACTACATTGTTGGGGGGGACACATGACGTGGGAACAGTGTCGGCTGCTCATCTACAGTGCGAGCCACTCATCTACAGTGCTCCACTATAGAGTATGGCCGTCATGTCTGCGCAGGTCCGACGGGACGTCTTAGTTGACTTGGCCAGTTTCCAGCCGGACGGGCTCCATCCGGACGGCTCTACCCGGACGGCTCCACCCAGACAGCTCTACCCAGACGGGCTCAACCCGGACAGGCTCTACCCGGATGGCTCAACCCGGATGGACCTACCTGGACGGCCCCACCCGGATGGCTCAACCTCGATGGCTTCAGCCAGCCAGGTTCAGCCAGCGAGGTTCAGCCGGCCAAGTTCAGCCAGCCAGGGGGCACTCCCCTGGCAATGTTTTGAAGTGTCGCTTCACCGTCTTGGGCCTACTCGGGGGTCATCCCCTCGACACACATGTAGCCCTCTGAGCACCTCCGACAGATTGAGCTGACATATCATCTTGAAATTTTACGAAGTCACCATAGACACCTTGTAGGCTTGTAGTCGACGGGACGTCTCCGTCCACTGAACGCGCACCATCGGAAATCCTAAAATAAATACAGGATACAATCGAGCACCAGGATTTGAAACCTAGTGGGTTGGGGATGCCACTGTCTTCCTAACCATACAACCATAGGTTGGTTTGCATGTTTCAATATTTTTTGCAATGACACAGTCTAATTACATGCCTTGCCCATTAACGAGAACAATTGCACAAAGTCATGTTATCTATATTTGATGAGAACCTCCTCTTAGGTGGTTGAAGAATAAGAACGATAGCGATCCGAGTAAAGGTGGAAACCGACGAGCGGTGCCAACAACTATTACATCCTCATGTGATGCATACTTCTATAGAAGAAGCTTTCCAAAATTCTTATTTTTTTAATTTGATAAACGTGCGATATAAAAGGTAACAAACAAATATAGTGTGTCAAGTGAAATCCACATCACTAATTTGTAAGATACATCCCTACCAATTTCTAATCACTGTGAATTCCATATGAAAATCCTGAATGCATGTTGGCTGCTATCCACTTCCTTTGCAAAGGCAAGTTACCTTCGGATGCTCGTCTCGACCCTTGTGGCAAAAATCTCGAGCACAAAATCAACATGAAGGCATTAAGATAAAAGGATATGTCGAAATATACTCGCAACCTCTTTTGCTATGCAAAGATACACTCTAATTAACTGATATACATTTTTTGTGAACATAAAATATATTGCCATTCATATATTTCTCACTTAATGATTTTCCAGATATACACTTATGCGTGATACGATTGCGTATTTTCAGTTATTTATTTTTCAATAAAATCTCATAGGCAACATCTTAAGAATATGTTGAAAACACTAAATAGGAAAACAAAAATAAAACTGGAAAACATTTTTGGTGCACCTCTATGTGTGAGGTATATCAATGGATCTGACCTTCACAAACAGGTTCTTCTTCCCTTTGAGCACATCCAGATAAATAGAGCGCTATTGCTTGGTACAGAAGGGACGGTTGATAAGAGCTGGATCTTGCTCATTGGGATACGGGTCACGGCGGTGAAACACACAAAACTCCTTAGCAGACATCTCAGTCACGGACTTGGCCTTCTCCTTTGTCTTGTTTGCAACTTGCTTGGTTCTCTGCACTGGATGCTCTGACTGAGCACTTGAAGTTGCGCCGACATCCTCAGAAGTGCGATAGCGCTTGGAACCCCCTGGACACTTTGGATTCTTGCGACTGGCCTGATACCCAGCACTGCTATCACCTGGAACCCACAACATAGAGTGGGGGAAAAGCAGGTGTAAATCATTGCATAAGCCAACGAAAAGGAAACAACATGAATTGAAGGTTGATACGAGGGAAGTGGAAGTTGACAACCCTGGGCGGTAGGACCACCCACCAGCAGCGGTAGTGCCGCCTACAAGCGGTAGTACCGCTCCTAGGGAGCGGTAGTACTACCTGAGGGGTATGTCAACGGCCTGACCACAACCGCGACTAGATCCGATACTACCGGGGGGCCAAATTAAAATTCCCTCCAACCAAACTTCAATCCACCTATTCTAGCAGTCTTCTACATCTACTCAAGCCTTGATTTGACTAAAAATCGACGAATGCCACAAATATTGCCCTAGAACCTAGATTAAACATCTAGAACCATAGGACAGGAAAACGAGGGCAATACCGACATCCATGGCAAGAGGATAAGGTGGGGATCGATCCCACCGAACGGAATCGTGGAAGACGACACGAAATCAGCGGCCCTCCGGTGCTTGTTCGTCGCCTATGAGAGGAGAGGGAATGGGAGAGAGAGAGATGAATGGGTATGGGGGAGTTGGAACTTCCCCTGCCCGACTCATAACCCCCCGCTCCCTGCCACTGAGCGGTAGTACCGCTCAGAGGAGCGGTAGTAGTGCCCCGATACTACTCCACGGTAGGAGGCGGGGTAGTACTGCTCGAGCTGTAGTACCGAGGTGCTCGGCGGTAGTACCGCTTACAAGCGGTAGTACCGCCCAGACACCATGGTACTACCGCGTAGGCGACAACAAGCAAGATCAAGTTTTAAAAGGGTGGCTTATGCATATTTAGAGAGGTTGTGGATGAGATGGCTTGGGTTGGGGACACGAAACACTAGCAAATGGGAAGAGACACTCCAAATTCAAAGAGAGACAAAAAGGAGGAGCAAACCTGGAGTTACTCAAAGCACAAGCAACGTCCAAAGCGACTAGGTAAAACCAAAGTAGACCAATTCACTACAGGAATCAGTAGATTTGCCGTCTGCCATGGCAGACGATAAGGCATGCCTGGCGGACGGCAAAGGCCTTTGCCGTCTGCGAGCAGACGGTGACACATCTGGCTGGAAAGACTACGGCAAAGGGCTCTTTGCCGTCTGCTGGCGGACGACAAATATGCAAAGGCCTTTGCCGTCTGCCAGCGGACGGTAAAGAGCCTGGACGGCACACGTGGCAGCTTAGGTCTGTTAGGGGGTTAATGGCGTGCTTTGCCATCTGCCAGCAGACGGCAAAGTGCCCAAATAGGCCAGCCCAGGTAGCTGCCACGTGGCTTGCGATGCCGTCTGCCGGCAGACGGCAAAGAGGCAAAGGTCTTTGCCATCTGCCAGCAGACGGCAAAGCTGCCAAATAGGCCAGCCCAGTACACCCCAGGTTGCACAGGTAGCTTCCACGTGGCAGCTTTGCCGTCTGCTGGCTGATGGCAAAGCTCTTTGCCGTCTGCTGGCAGATGGCAAAGAGCCTGTACAACCCCTTCTTTTTTCTGTTTTTTCTTAAATTCATTCAATTTCACAGAATTTCACAGATATATATATAACAAGTTTCCAACAACATATATATAACAAGTTTCCAAGAACATATATATAACAAGTTTCCAACAAGTTATCCAACAACATATCCAACATAAAATGGTTTCATCCATACATACATATCCAACAACAAGTTAGCAACAAGTTTCCAAAAACATAAAGGAAGCACAAGGAGAAGAGTAGACTCCATCAATGCAAGCTTCCTCATCTAAAGCAAATCTGCAAATTGGGAAAGAAGAAAGTTAGAAGAAGAAGAAGAAGACTAGCTAGAAGAAGAAGAAAAAAGAAGAAGAAGAAGAAGAAGAATCTTCTTCTTCTTCTAACTAAGGTAGGTAAAAATGCCATTTTTTAGCTAAGCTAGGTAAAAATGCTAAGTGTAGGTCATTTTAGAGCTAAGCTAGGTAAATAGGTCATTTTGGAGCTTAGTAAGGTTATTATGTCATTTTGGAGGAAAATAAGCTAAGTCTATGTCATTTTGGAGCTAAACTAAGGTTATCATGCCATTTTTTACCTAAGTATGCTAAGTATGTCATAAATAAACCGAAGAAGCTAAGTCTAGGTCATTTTTGAGCTAACCTAGGTAGTTATGCCATTTTTGAGCTAACTAAGCATATTAAGTCATTTAGGAGGAAAAAATGCTAAGTATAGGTCATTTTATAGCTATCCTAGGTAAAGTATGTCAGTTTGGAGCTAAGTAAGGTTATTATGTCATTTTCGAGGAAAATAAGCTAAGTATAGGTCATTTTGGAGCTAAACCAAGGTTATTATGCCATTTTTTTTTACCTAAGTGAGCTAATTATGTCATAAATGAACTAGCTAAGCTAATTATAGATCATTATTGAGCTATCCTAGGTAGTTATGCCATTTTTTAGCTATACCAATCTGGGGCATCGGTGGAGGGATCTGACCGTTTTTCTCACACACGGACTGCACATTTTGTTTTCATGAATCAGTCATATTAGTTAGTAATGAAACAAAAATTACGTGCATGATTTGGCTAATATGCAGGAGAAACTTACCACGAGGAGCTCGTATAGGGCCCGGTGAGACGCGTCATTCCGGTTCCTCTCCGCCTCCAATATACTAGCCGTCCTCTCCTCCAACTCCCTCTCCCTCTGCGCCGCCTGCCTGTTTGCCTCCGCCAGAAGCTCCTGGGCCCTAGCCTCCATGGCGAGCTCCATTGGCCTTGGACGAGGCCTTATCTTAGGATCAGAGCTCGTCTGGCGCTTCTTGATCTCCGGGAGAGTTCTAGGACAACGTATGAGTCCATCCCCAATGGCTACCGAGCCATGGTACCTCCCGCCACCAGATAGCATCACGATCTCTGGATCAAAAGGACTCTAGCTCGGGTTGAAGTCCTCCCCTTTCCTCATCTTCCCAACGTCTCTGTACCTCACGAGCTTGTTGTGGGAGGAGATGTTGGTGAAGCTCTCTGGATGATCGAGGTCATCCTCAGAGAATGCCTTGGCCTTCTTGTACGGGGCAATATTGGCCATGGCATAGAGGTCATACAGCGGTGGCACGTCCTTCTTGTTGTGTCACGCCTAAAAGAGAGGAACAAAATATTAGTTAAGGGCTCAAGCTAGCATGAAGAATGAAATTGCATGAATCGTGAAGCAAACCACATACCCAGTGATCCTCGTACTCAAACAGGTTGGAGCTCCCTTGATGGTGTGGCACACCTTGCATTTGGGCACGCTTATCCCTGGCCTTGTTGTGGACGGCTAGCCATTGGGGAGAGCACCACTCATCCACCAACGCCTCCCAATAGTCCATCCTATCCGCACACCATCTCGGGGGCACCTAAGTTAGACAAAGAGAAATTTCAGCACTACGCCTACAAATCAAATCAAGGAAAATAAGTACAAGGCCTTAAGAATAGGTAATTACCTTCATGTACTTCTCCTTACTCAGATACTTGGCGCGACACTTCTTCTTGGCCCTCTTAATGTTAGTCGAGGCGTAGTAGTCTCGAACAGCCTGCACCCGAGCCTTGTGCCATAAGTTCTGAAGTAGGCGCTTGCACTCGGCTTCGAGAACCATAGCCGCGTCCGCCTCCTGTTCCTCAAGACACCTATAGAAGGTCTGCAATCAAACAAGACAACACTGATTAGTACAATCACTAGGTACTGATGATTTTTAATTCTGTAAAGGAGAAATTACCCAAAACCGCCGGATCACAATGTCGGCCACCGTCTCGCATAAGACACCGTCGACCCTCTCCTCCGGCGGGGCCGGGGTAGCCACGTACAGCTCCCAGCTCAGTGCTAGCTGTGGAACCTCACCCTCACCGGGCAACGTGACCCACCCCGGGAAGTGGTGCCGGCAAAGCACACCAAGGACCTGGTTGGGACTGCGGACACCAGGGGCGTGTTTCCAACCCCTGCAGTATGACAAGGCCAACACATTAGATATTAATTTGAAGAAACATGAAGGCAAAAGGTTAAAAAAGAGTAAATGCACTTACTTCTCCCCGTTAGGCTCAATCAACCACCTCTGATCGCAGCTCGGCAGCATGGATGGGAGCTTTGTACCACCACGCTGGTAGACCTTCTTGCCCCCCTCAACCAGCTCGCCCTCGCTATAGCTATCGTTAGAAAAGGTGTCCTCGCCACCATCAACATGGCCACTAGCCTTCGGAGTCACGTGGGACGGAGACTCTGGGACCGAAGTCTCCTGGGACGAAGACTCTGGGACTTGAGTCTCGTCAGACGAAGGCTCGGTGACCCGAGGCTCGTCGGCCCGTGGCTCGTGGACCGGAGTCCGAGACGGGTCCACCTAAGACGGAGCACTTCGGTGGTCCGGAGAATCAGCTAGGGGTGGCGGCGAGGAAGGCACAGCAGCCTTCCTACCTCTCCCGCCGCCACGTCCACCTCTAGCAGCCCTCTTCGTCTTCCCCCGATCTCTCCCGGCCGAAGAAGAAGCGCCCGCCGGTGTCTGCATGCTGTCTACCAGAGCTCTCCGAAGGTGCTGGGGTGGAATAATAGCACCCCGCCCAACACGCGCCGAGGAAGGAGGCTCGGAGCGCTCTCGACCCGAACCCTCCATCTGTCAACACCTGCAATGACAAAGAGTAAACGAAATTAGTACAACATAAACATAATAAAATATTTAAGTGTGTATCATCATCATGAACATTATATCGCCGGGGTGCTGTGTCGGGGTCGCGGTGTCAGGGTGTCGAGGCGGGGTCAGGGTGTCGTGTCGGGGTCGGGGTGTCGGGATCAGGGGGTCGGGGCGGCGACCCTCGACCCCTCGACCCCTCGACACCTCGGTCCTCGACCCCTAGACCCTCGAATCCTTTTCCCATCGACCCTCGACCCCTCGACACCTCGATCCTTGACCCCTAGACCCTCGCCTCATTTTCCCCTTGATCCTTGACCCCTCGACCCCTTTTCCCCTCGACCCTCGACCCCTCGACACCTCGATCCTCGAACCCTAGACCCTCGACTCCTTTTTCCCTCGATCCTCGACCCTCGACCACTCGCGACCCTCGACCCCTCGGCGACCCTCAACCATCGGCGACCCTCTTTTTTCTACTTTTCCTACTTCTTTTTTCATCTTCTTCTTCTCTACTTCTTTTTTCATCTTCTTCTTTTCTCTTCTCTTCTTCTTCTTCTCTTTCTTCTTCTACTTATTGTTCTTTTTTTTTCATCTTCTTCTTCTTCCTCTTCTTCTTTTACTTTTTTTTTCATCTTTCTTGTTTATTCTTAAAAAATAGAAAAAAAACTAAACTAATTAAACTAAACTGAACCTTTTTCCTTTTCCATAACACACTTCACTGCTTCAACCTAAACTAATTAAACTAAAAAACCTAAACTAATTAAACCTGAACTAACTAAACTAAAAAACCTAAACTAATTAAACCTAAACCTAAACTAATTAATGATCATACAATGGATGGAACATCACAATATGTCAAGTGTCAGTCGAATTTTTTTTATCTCCAATATTTTTATAGTCCTTTGGATTAACATCCAACCACCGAAATATCATTTCTCACATATTAAACATGGACTAAATTTTCTCTAACAGTCCATTTGGAATGTGAACTTTCAAAGATGAATTATATGTAAGAAATGAGATTGCGATGGTTGGAACACCACAATATGTCAAGTCTCAGTTTCAAAGTTGAATTTTTTTTATGTCGGATACTTTTCTAGTCCGTCAGATTAACATCCAACCATTGCAATCTTCTTTCTCACATATTAAACAGGGACTGAATTTACCCATAGTCCATTTGGATTGTGAACTTTCAAAGATGAATTATACACTAACTAATGTGCAATTTTAGTCGGCTGAGTACTTTTTAAAAATTCAGGCAACTCAAAATTAGCAAAAGCTAGTTAAAAAGATATACTCTACTCCAAGAAAAACATCTATTTTGCTCCAGGCCTCCAACCAACACACAAGCAGGGGTTACATAGCTATTTAGCCTAATCAATATTAACAAAACAGAAAAGAAAACACACAAAAAGAAAAAAAAAGGAGAAGGGGGTGCAGGGGCTCACCGTGGGGCGGCGGCGGCGGGGTGGCGACGGGGCGGGAGGGGGTGGCGACGGGCGGCGCTCCTCGGGGGCGGCTCGGCGCCGACCCGCAGCTCCGCGGGGAGGCGCGGCAGGAGGCTCGGGAGGGGGTGGGGAGCAGGGAGGAGGCGGCGACGGTTGCGGCGGCGACGGCGCGGGGTGGCAGGGAGGAAAGAGGAGAGGAGAAAGAGAGAGAGGGCGATGGCGGGGGCACGGCCGTTAAGTTATTTTGAAGCTTTGCCGTCCGCCTCTCCTTTGCCGTCTGCTAGCAGACGGCAAAGAGGAGGCCCGTTAGGGTTTGACAGCTAGTGGGCCAAACCGCCAAACCCCCTCTTTGCCGTCTGCTAGCGGACGGCAAAAAGATGGCTGATGGCAAAGCCTTCCTTTGCCGTCCGCTGCCTCTTTGCCGTCTGCTTTCTACTGGCTGATGGCAAAGCCTTTCTTTGCCGTCCGCTAGCAGACAGCAAAGAGGGGGCAGATGGCAAATCTGCTGATTCCAGTAGTGACTCAAACTAGTCCCTCCCCAAAGGGAGGGCGGTGGTCGAAGCCACCTATGTGTGAGTCAATTGGTATGGCACCGTGAAGATTTTAACCTTGGGTCCATGACCAAAACTCATCTTTGAAGCACAAGTACTATCAATAGTGGCTAATGTCAAAGACTTGATCAATTTATGCATAATGGGGGGGGGGGAGTGAGAGTTCATTGAGAGAACAACATTCCCCCTATGTCCATGCCTATATCTAGAATGAGATAAAGATGATGAGTGCGGTAGGGTGTGCCTAGATTCAAGCCACATTGCTCGAATCAATGATATTTAGCTCATGCCTTAACTTGCAAAATCTTGCTTCATCCAAAGGCTTCGTGAAAATATCCGCTAGTTGCTCTTGGTCGCTCTTCGTGAAAATATCGGCCTTGGTGGTGGAGAGAGACGCACACTTTTGCTTCTTCGAGGACCAACTCACCAAAGAGTGACCAAGGAATTGGCACCATTCGGAAGTTTACTTCCTATCCACAACATCTCTCACCCAATCTGAGTCCGAATATCCCAAGAGATGAAAGCTTGCTCCTTTGGGGGTACCATAAGCCAAAGTTTAGGGTATGAGCCAAATATTGAAAGATTCGCTTGACCACCACGAAGTGACTTTCCTTAGGTGCGGCTTGAGACCTTGCACACATTCCCACACTTAGCACAATATCCAGTCTAGATGCACAAAGGTAAAGCAAGGATACAATCATGGAGCGATATACCTTTTGATCCACTGCTTTAACATTGGGATCAATGTCGAGCTTGCATTTGGAGGGCATAAGAAACTTGACCGGCTTGACATTAGCTAGCTTGAATCTCTTGAGCATGTCTTCGGTATGCTTGGCTTGGTTGATGAATGTTCCTTCTCTTCTTTGCTTTACTTCGAATCCAAGAAAAAACTTGAACTCTCCCATCATAGACATCTCAAACTTCTCGGCAATTAGTGCGGCAAACTCATCATTAAAAGATTTGTTAGGAGAACCAAAAATAATATCATCAACATATAGTTGGCATATGAACAACTCCCCCTTGACCTTCTTAGTAAAAAGAGTGGGGTCTATTTTCCCAATTTGAAACCCACGATCTTGCAACAACTCGGTAAGGTGCTCATACCACACACGTGGGGCTTGTTTAAGGCCATAGAGCGCCTTTTTAGTCTATATACATGAGTGGGGAACTTGGGGTCCTCGAATACCTGGGGTTGTTTGACATATACCAACAAATTCAAGGGACCATTAGGAAATGCACTCTTCACATCCATTTGTTGCAACTTAAAATCATGATGAGATGCATATGCAAGCAACATGCGAATAGATTCAAGACGAGCAACGTGAGCAAAGGTTTCATCGTAGTCGATACCCTCGACTTGGGAGTAGCATTGTGCCACCAATCTTGCCTTGTTTCGAACAACCACCCCGTTCACATCTTGCTTGTTCTTGAAGATCCATTTGGTCCCAATGACATTGTGGTTCTCCGTTGGGCTTGGCACTAATTCCCAAACTTGGTTGCACTTGAAGTTGTTGAGTACATCATGCATGGCTTCAAGCCAATCCACAACATCGAGCACTTCATGTACCTTTTGGGGTTCAACACAAGAAACAAACGCGTGATGCTCACAAAAGTTTGTTAATTGTCTATGATTAGTTACCCCTTTTCTCAAGCTTCCAAGTACATTCTCCATGACATTTCTTGATGCTTTAGCTTGGAAGCCACCTTGGCGTCACGACGCTCCTATAGCTCCTCAATAGGCATTTGAGGACCATTATCTTGATTATCTTAAGCACCGTCTTGATCTTGCTCGGGGATTTGAACTTGATCTTGGGCATCAATGGGTGCATCACCATCTTCATGAGATTGATCTTGCCCTCAATCTTGTTCATTAGGTTGAGGGCCGTCACTTAGTTCTTCGAAAGCGTGCGGGTCTAGTGTCGGTGATGGCTCCACTTGAGTATAGCATTGTCCTTCTCCTTCGGCCACAAGGGGTTCCTCAATGGGGAGTATTTGACCAATCCCCATTCTTCTTATGGCCTGGGGAGGAATTTCATCACCTACATCACAAAGACCACTTTGCTCCACTTGGGAGCCATTATTTTCATCAAACTCCATGTTACACGTCTCGTCAATGAGTCCATTGGACTCGTTGATGACACGGTGAGCATGAGAGTTTGTAGCATAACCAATAAATATGCCCTCTTGAGGTTTAGGTTAAATTTAGACAAATGAACACCTTTCTTATGAATGAAACACTTACACCCGAAAACCCAAAAGTACTTGAGATTGGGCTTGTTACCGGTAAGTATCTCATATGGAGTATTGTTCAAGCCTTTGCGGAGATAGAGCCGATTGGATGCATGACATGCGGTGTTGATGTCTTCGGCCCAAAGTTTGTACAGAGATTTGAATTCCGCCATCATGGTCCTTGCTGCATACATCAACGTCATTTTGTTGAGGGATATAGGGTGCGGCATATTGATGCTTGATCCCCTCATCACTAAGAAACTCATCCAAGGTGTAGTTCTTTAACTCGGTGCCGTTGTCACTTCTAGTCATCAATATCTTGGCTTCATGTTGACGTTGAGCTTCATTAGCAAAGTTGATGATGGTTTGTTGGGTCTCACTCTTCCTCTTGAAGAAGTATACCCATGTATATCTTGAGTAATCATCCACAGTCACCAATCAATATTTTTGTCCCCCAAGACAATCAAAGGATGGAGGCCCAAAGAGATCCATGTGAAGGAGCTCCAAGGGCCTCTTTGAGTAGATGATAGTCGTGGGTCGGTGAGCCGTCTCATGTAGCTTTCCTTCAATACAAGCACTGCCAGCACGATCTTTGGCAAAAACTCACATTTGTTAATCCACGAACGTGATCCCCTTTGAGGATACTTTGCAAAGATCTCATATTGACGTGGGCTAGCCAGCGATGCCAAAGCCATCCCACATCAACTTTAGCCATTAGGCAAGTCGCGGTCTTAGTGGGTCGCTCCGAAAAGTTAACCACATAGAGACCATTCTCGACATACCCAACGAAAGCTACTTTAAGAGTCTTGCTCCACAAAAGGGCCATGATATCAAGATCAAAGAATGTTGCAAAGCCCATGAGTGCAAGTTGACGAACGGAAAGTAAATTGTCTGCAAGGGACGCAACAAGCATGACCTTCTCAATAGATAAATCTTGAGGGATGACCACCTTGCCAAGGCCTAATACCTTAGAAGTTGAAGCATCACCGAATTGGACATGGGTGTTCATAGATGGAATTGCTTTCACATCCACAACCAAGTCCTTGCTCCCAGTCATATGATTTGTTGCTCCACTATCAAGCAACCATGACAGCCCACTGGAAGCAAACTCCTACAAGAGATTAATGCTTGGATTTAGGTACCCATTTTTGAATGGGTCCTTTGATGTTAGCAACAAGGGACTTAGGAACCCAAATAGACCATTCAATGTACTCATAAGAAGAATCAACAAATTTGGCATAAACATGACCATCACTAGCACGTCATAAAACATATGAAGGGTTAAAGTTACCGGTTTGGTTGGAGGGTGTGGTCTTGCCCTTCTTGGCATTACCACCCACATCCTTGTCCTTCTTCTTCTTCTCATGAGCACCCCCCTCCTTAACGAAAGATTTCTTAAGCAGGAGAGGTTGCTTGGTCTTGTTCTTCGTCTCCTTTTTTGACTTGGGTGCAAACCCAAGTCCTTCTTTTGCCACAACTTCCTTTTGATTACTCAAATGGTCATTGAGGTTCTTCTCACCTTGAATGAAAGTCACAAGGCCTTTCTCAAGTTGCTCTTTCAACTTGGCATTCTCCTCCACAAGATGCACATGCACACAACAAGGGTTAGTAGCAATGGCATTATCAATTAAAACAAAAGGAGCACATATGGTAATCTCCTTGGTTAGCTTCACTTGGAGTTGATCATGAGACTCTTTGAGAAAAGCATGAACACCCTCCAAGGCCTTGTGTGCCTTTTGAGGTGTGTCAAACTCCTCCTTGAGTCTATCATGGCCAACCCCAAGTGCAACCTTCTCATATTTAAGCACACGAGTAAGAACAAGAGCATGATCATGATCTTTTTGCAATTTAGCAAGGTCAACGTTGTGTGATTCCTCAAGAGCCAAACGGAGACCTTGCTCTTCCTCTAGAGAAATAGAAAGATCGCCTATCTCATCGGCACAGTCACGAATATGCCCTTCCAACTTAGTGATGGTTTCTTCACGAGTCTCAATGATATCATTTGCCTCACCAAGTTGTTTCAAGAGAGCATCAAAGTGCTTCTTGGTCTCACCTTTGAGCTTACCCAAGAACTTGTCAAACTCATTCTCATCCACTTTTACCTCTTCATGTCCATCCACACAACCCAACAAAGAAGGATTAGTAGTGATGGAGTTTTTGATGTTTGAGGTTACCTTGTTGATGCCTTTAGTCATAAGGCACTTGGGGATGACGTTCTCGTTGGGGGCATCAAAGAGTGACACCTTGGTTGGGGGAGAGGTGGCAATGGCCACAGTGGCCCTCGCCATTCCTTCACCACTTGCATCATCATCTTCATCATCGGAGATGTCCTCTTCTTGTGCCACCAACCCCTTTTGTGGCACTTTCTTGATGAAGTTGTTCTTGTTGGTGAAGGGCTTGGCCTTGTCTTTGCGGATAAGCTTGCCACCATTGTCAGTCTCACTAGCTTGCTCCAACTCAAAATCTGAGCACATATCACTCCATTCAAAATCTGAGCATGAATTTTTCCAGTCACATGTCACCATCAAGGACACACGCGCGTGTGCAACACAATCATCATCATCAGTCATGTCAACGCCCAAGAATACCACCTAGAAGGGTGCGGCATGACACACATGTTGGTCACAACTGCTCGCAGCACAAAGCGGTGCAGTGCCCCATCCATGTATACCATTGACATTGGCACTTTTAGCTTTCTTTGGCGACCCATCATGGTGTCCTACATGCAAGGTGAATGGGTGTCCAATTATCCTGAAGGAGAACGCGACCATGGCGGCAGTCCCACACAGGGTATTTATAGTTACCCTAGCGATCGTCGGGAATGTCTACACTGAATTTCATGGTGGAGATGAAGCACGGGAGGGGGCTTTCCTCGGAATAAAGTTGAGGGGCTAGGAATGAAGGAACCCCGACATGGGGGTAGATCCATGGAACTTATGCTAGCGACCATGAAAGGCATGGCCGGAGGGAAGACCGCTCCATCGCTTGTTGGATACGGAGGCACGCGCGAAGCACACAGGCTCATTTGGCGGGAGGCGAAAGAAGATCTCCTTGAGTAGCTCACACGATAGATA
Organism: Thinopyrum elongatum; assembly: GCA_011799875.1. Taxonomy (NCBI): domain Eukaryota; kingdom Viridiplantae; phylum Streptophyta; class Magnoliopsida; order Poales; family Poaceae; genus Thinopyrum; species Thinopyrum elongatum. The sequence goes on from CM022297.1 coordinate 483,577,399, forward strand.
TGTAGTGGTGGCGGTAGCATGGTTGGTGGAGGCGAGGGTTTCAGGAGGGGAGAGGTTTGAGGTTATGTTTTTATGATGATTTTGGGGAGTTAGTGTTTCTTGCCAATATTGACCACCCTATGGGCCAGCGAAAACGCAACCAATATTTTGGCTAGCCAAAGAATTGAAAGGGCAAGCTCGGCCTAATATCAAGACACACCAGGTCCCAGGCAGGCCCATTGTGCCTCGAGGTAGGCCTGCTGTCGGGCTTTTCCTAGTGAGAGGCCACCTCCATGGTATTACAATGTCACCTAGCACGACGCGTGTGAGCCTCGGCTCCAGCCCCAAAGCACGCGAGATCTGGCGACCTTCCTCCCAGATGCGGTGATGATGAACGCCATTGGAACCAAAGTCTTCTCGCTGAAGTGGCTGTAGATGGGGTTGTCGGTTTGCTGCATCTAATGTGGAGCCTTGCTCGTGTACGTCCGGACGCGCCCGCAACTCCTCATATTGTCCCCAAATAAGTTCTCGATTTTGTTCTTTTGAGTGCACGAAAATTGTGTGCCTTAACTTTAGAGAAGCCATAGAGTATAGGAACATAAAATCTATTGAGATCTCATCTAGCATCAATGTTCGCATAGTCGTACGGATGCGAGACTTTTCTTGAGTCATCCATTGGACCAACGCACTGTGCATTGAGACAACTCCTCTAGCACATTGCCAGATCAGACGCCCAACAAGGCATCGTGTGACGTGTCAGGAGTCGATCGTTGGCCCAATTCTCGTCGCATTGAGTAACCTCTCTCTAGCACATTGCTGGATCAGACAGCCAGTTGGACATCATGTGATGTGTCCTGAGCGGTTCGTTGACCAACACGCGATGCTTTTGAGATGGCACCCTCAAAGCCATTGCCGGATTAAACAACCAGCCAGGTGTTGTGTGACATGTCAGGAGCTGTCCGTTGGCCCAACAGGCGGCACATTGAGCCATCTTTCTCCATAGCATTAACAGATTAGATGGACAACATGGAGTTGCATGATGTGGCAGGAGCAGTCTATTGGCCCAACGCGCGACACATAGGACAACTCCCTATAGCGCATTGCAGGATCACACGACTAGTTGGGTGTTGCGAGAAGTGTTTGGAGCCGTCGGTTCACACAAGCGCAGTGCACTAAGACGACTCCCTCCAGCGCATCATCGAATTTGACACTCAACAAGGCATTGCGTGAAATGTTGGGAGCCATTCATTGGCCCAATTCTCGTTGCATTGAGCGAGGTCCCTTTAGCGCATTGTCGGATTAGATGGCCAATCGAGCCATCTGTTAACCCAAAACATGATGCATTGAGCCAGCTCCCTCCACTGCATTGTCGGATTAAACAACCGCATAGGAGTTGTGTGACATGTCACGAGCCATCCGTTGGCCCGACACGCGGAGCATTAATTGAGCCAACTTTCTCCAAAGTATTGCTGGTTCGGCCGGCCTACCGGGACTTTCATGATGTGTGGGTAGTAGTCTGTTGGCCCGATGCGCGAAACATTGAGCCAACTCCCTCCAGCGCATTGCAGGATCAGACGACCAGATGGGTGTTTCATGATGTGTCTGGAGCCGTCCGGTGGCGCAAAACACAGTGCACTGAGCCAGCTCCCTGCAGTGCATCACCATATCAGGCGGCCAGCTGGGCATTGTGTGACGTGTTAGGAGCCTTCTGTTGGCCCAACACATGATGCATTAGGCCAACTCCCTCTAGCGCATCCCTCGATCAGGTGGTCAGCTAGGTGACACACATGATAACCGTACATATATTATTAGATATGTTAAATATATTCTGACTCATTTATTCATTCCTTAAAGATCCACAAAAAAGACGCACATAGCATAATACGACCGCACAAACGTATTGCCAAGGAAACATACTACCAATCATTTCTTTTCCAAAACAATAGATATAGAAATAAATAATAAATCTAGAATTGCTGCCAGGCGCTTTTGCACTTCAAAGCCGTATGATGGTAATCCAATGGCCCTCCATGGTTTGATCAACCCCATCACGAACGAGGTCACGCCACACACGCCATCGCATATCTATTTTCTTGTGTTCATATTTTAATATTTTCTAAACATAGTACAGACGCATGCGCTCATATATATGCCCATACACTCAGCCCTATGAATGCGTACACACATTGTCGTGGTGTTCTCGCGGGTGGATTCACGTCACGGCAGATGCCACGCGGTGGCTTGAGGTGAGGGCAAGGCTGCAATGGAGATCAGGGGACAGGATTAGGCAAGCAGCACGCGGCAGTTTACCCAGGTTCGGGGCCCTCGCTGGGAGGTAACACCCCAACTCCTGCATGTCTGAAATATATGTGGAGTATGTAGCAGTACAGAGTTGCTCCTGGAGCTATATTAAGAGGAAGTTGTACGAGCCGAGTGCTCTGGCCATTGCCTCATGCGTGAGGAGCAATGTGTGTGCCTGAGTGTGTGGCGTGAGAGCCAGAGAGATGTGAGCGTGGGTGAAAATAGGCTCCCTGGGTCACCTTATAAATGGGTGCCCAAGGGACAAGAGGTGGCCCACATGGCCTAATGTCGGGGCTGGATTTCAGGGACACGACATATCCCAGAAATTTAACCCCTCGTGTCATCACCAGCCCACGATTACCGTTACTGGTTGACACGTCCTTGTTACAGATTTCCAAGCTATTACAAGAATTGGATACAAGACCATACAGGTCTAATGATACAACAGTGATTCCGGTGGTGGATGACGGAATTGTCTCGCGATTCTTCAACGTCGATGGGGCTCCATTCCCATAGGAACGGCTGACCTGGATAATTCCTATCCCGCATGGCTGCCATCCTAGGCTCCGCACGGACATCGCTGTGGTACTCCTTGTAGAAGTCCTGACCTGGCCAAGTAAATAGCCAGGGACAAGCCTGTGAGTAAGTTTGAATGTACTCGCAAACATCATGAACAAAAGATATACCGAATGCAACAATTAATTTATAAGATCATGATGAACCAAACTTTATGCGTATGCTCATGCTGGACTATATAAAATGCATGCTGATAGGGATTAATTCATGGCATGATAAAATATTAGCATGTGAAAATATATAAAATTGTTAGTGATAAACAAGGAAAGTCAAAGGAAAACAAAATAAAAGAAATGCCAGTCGGATGTCAAGTGACACCACGGTAGGTCTTGAAGAGAAATGCCAAACGGGTGTCTAAAAGAGAAATCGGACGAGACAGGACCATCCGAGAACTCAGGCGACGCCACGAGAGGTCTTGAAAAGAAATGCCAGTCAGGTGTCAAGTGACGCCACAGTAGGACTTGAAGAGAAATGCCAATCGGGTGTCCACAAGAGTAGTGGCGTGATAAACCGCCTGTTAGCTCGAGGGACGCCACGAGAGGTCTTGAAAATAAAATTGAGTGCCCGGCGTAGTCTAGCCAGCCCCTGAGACACTCAGGAAAAACATAAAATGAGAGAAACGAGTTAGTCCTCAATATGATGCATAACCATAATAATATTTAACAAACATAAAAATATTCATGGTAGCAACAGGGTGACAATAATTATTCCGCAAAATAATTGAGGCTCAATTTAATTATTTTCCTCCAAAGACCGACACTTGACCAACCCAGACTGTAGCCCTTAACCACGGACACGGCTATTCGAATAGGTTTAAACTCTGCAGAGGGTGTACTCTTTACCCATAAGTAAAGGATTTCTTTAGTCAGTACCGTGACACTGACTAATTCCCATTACGGTCTTTGGGTTGAAAACACACCTGACCAGCACACCAGATTAACTTTCCGGATGCCAGGAATCACCCAAGGCATCATTCAAGAAAAACTCTGAGACGGAGAGACCAACGTCCTGCATGGGATCACTATTAATACGCGTGGATTACAAGGGGTGCCCCCTCTCAGTCACAACTGGAAACACCCATGCCCCCTGACCCGATGACAGGATTTAGTCCCGGATCCCTGGGAAACCCTCATCGTGGCCCTCTGTACGGTGTGTGCATGGAAAGGGGTTATCAACTTACTGAACCATACCCTACCTGTGGCAGGAACCTGTGGCAGCACGAAACAAGTATGGGGGTTACCGAAACAAGACTCGATCTATGGTCGACTCAGGAGGCATTAAGTTTCCTACAACGGTTAGCACAACAAGGTATTCCTTCAACAGCAATCCCAACAGGGCCACAACCCTTGCATGCTCCAACATGCACAACAAACAAGGCATGATCACGCTCCAACGTGATCATTCTCCTGCCGGTAATGGTATTTTTCTTATGCCTGCTCCTGCAAGTTAGTCGTGGCAACACACGATGCATGGTACGATGAAACATGCCAACACTACATGCATGCAAATTTTCCTCGAATTCAAACCATGCAAGCACTACTAGCAATATGCAATTTAGTTTGAATTTAACATAGTCATGTTTAAATTATTCTAGCAAATAAACTACCATGCATTCACCATATCAAGTGTTCAAGATGCTTGCCTTGGGCATGCAGAAATATTGGGTGCACTTCAAAAGTTTGAAAACTTTATCTTCCCTCCATTTCCTGTTTTCAAAAATATTTGATTTACCACATAATTCAAAAACAGTGCCAAAAATTGTTTCAAATATTTTTGAAATAAATACTAAAATAAAATAGACGAAAAATTAGAGATACCAGAAAAAGAATTAAATTATTTGGAGTTCATATGAATTTTCTAAGTTTAAATAAATGGTTAAAAGAACTTTTTAATTGATCCAGCAGAAACTAGGCATAATAAAAATGTTCACCCTAGCTAGTTTGATAGAGCAGGATTTTAGAAGCATGTAGAAATTTGAATCAGCAAGTTTGGACCTGTAAAAGTGGCTGTGTAATTATTTTAGTTTTGCTGGAAAAGAAAAAGAGGGAAGGTAGAGGTGTGCCCTGGGCGAAACTTAGCCGACTGGCTCTACTGGGCTGAGCCCAGAGTTGCAGCCACGCGGGAGTGAGCTGATGGCTACACCGACAGGTGGGGCCCACCTGTTGGGTTCGTCTTCAGTCAAGCGCGCGCTGTGGAAAGGAGCGGGGGCGCGACTCCGGCGGCAGTTGCCGGCGATTGGTGGCATCCCTCCGCGTGTTGAGCACACCCTCGGACTCAGGAGATCACGGCGAACCTCCCGGTGTGCGGCACGGTAGCCAGGGAGCCCTACCTCGCCGGCGGCGAGGTCTCCCCGAAAGGCTCCGGCCGAGGCGAATTGGGGCTTTCGCCTACGGTGGTCCCCGAGCCAAATTGGTGATGGGGATGGATCGGTGATTGCTCAAGGAGGCTCGTGGTGGTGATATTTTGGAGAGGGAGGGCCGGACGGCATCGGAACCATCCGAACGGTGGCGGCGGCCGCGGTTGACGGAGGTGAGGAAGACGGCCACTTCCGACCGTTCTGCTGCTTGGGGTGGCTTCCAGGGGAGTGTGGAGGGTTGACAGGGAGTGGGGCGAGCTCGGGCGTGCTTATATAGCAAGGGGAAGGCGATGCCGTGGCTTCCAGAGAAAGCCATGGCGGCGGCGGACATTAATGGCAAACCGCGGACAGTGGCGAGGTGGTTGAGGGCAGTGGGGGTCGGTGGGGAGGTCGTTGAGGGGCCGTGGTCATCATTTAAGGCGGGAGGGGTGCGTTGGCGGGGGCGGATGGCTCAGGCGGTGCCGTGCCCGAGCGAAACACGGCAGCGGCGGCTCGGGTCAGTGGCTGGCCGGTGCTAGGCGACGAGGGAGGGTGTCGGCAGGTTGCTAGGGGGTCGTGGTGATCCAGGAGAGAACTAGGTCGAGCGGAGGAAGTAGTGGGGACACGGCAGTGGCTCGGGTGCCGTCGGGTGCAGCGCGGACGCTCTGGCCGCGCTCTGGGCATGCTCAGTGCATGCATGCTACGTGCTGGGCAGAATGCGAGGGGGCTCTACAGTGATCCAATCATGCTGGGTTTTGGCAGGTGGATGCTCCTGAAGATCCCAGAGATGATGGACAAGATGGTTTGTCCATATGATCAAGTCTCTAATGTAGTTTTGATAGGTAGCCAAATTCTGTCATGCACATGAGCTGTTTGATAAAATGCTAGGGCAATCTAGGGGACTTTGCTGGGTGTGGAATTTACCAGGATGGTGTCTCCTTAGTGGGTATAGATGGTGGGGGAGTTGTTTTGGCAAAAAGAGATACTTGCTAATGCAAGTTTTAACAGAATTCATTGCTGGACAGAAACTAAAGGAGAATATTTGGTGGACTTCCAAAATGCAACTGAGCTGATCTTTTGGACTTAAGGGTTTGGTTGGAAGGACTATAAGTGGGAAAAAATTTAGGATTTTTGGAGTAAATAAAAATGGGGTTGCAGTTGAAACTCAAAAATAAGACAGAAATGAAAGGAGGTTGTTTCACTCAAAATTTCCAAAAGACCAAGTTGGGTTTTTGTATAAAAGTGATATTTAGGCATCACATGACACCTCATAATTTTTGTGGGGTTTTAAAACAATTATTTAAAGTGGTTACAGTGCAACAGAGGCATTTAAAGTATCGAAAATGCTATTAAAAGAATTGTTTAGAGGCAAATTTTATTCTAAAAATAATTCTTACCATTATTAAAATGTAGTTGAAATGATTTGAGAAAACTACCAAAGCCACAATATTATTTCCAAAAATTGCTATATGGAGGGAAGAATTTGAAAAACAGAGGGCAGAAAATACTCCGAAAATAATAAAGGACTTGATATAATTCAAAATTTTATTTTCTGGCCAAATTTTAATTAATAAAATCATGGTTGAATTTTTGGGGTGTGACAAACTCTACCCCCCTTAAGAAAATCTCGTCCTCGAGATTTGTTAAGGACGGAAGAATTAAATGCAAATTACAATAGACAAGCAATCATGCACAAGACAATAACACACAAGCACATCATTCAATCAAACACTACACACTGCAAGAAATATACACATATTCGTCTACGGCATGATGGTGGAATTTACAGGGTAACAGGGTTGCTAAGGACATGGCAACTACTCTTGGCAGATTCAGTCCACTTCGTTGACGTCCAGACGGGCGTGTCTCGCGGACGTTGAGGCTTCTCCGGGGGCTTCAACGTCGGAGTTGACGGGAGTGTTATGAGGAGCTGCAGGGTTGGGGTAGCGATGATGACCCACACGGGGTGTAGTGGCTACAGTCCCGTTGGAGGAAATCCCAAAGAGACGACGGAGTTCATCCGGGAAAGCGAATGCATTGCCCGGGTAGGCAACAGGGGCAGACCTCGCAGGCTCGATTGGTCTCCCGAACAGTAATATCGTGGTATCGGAGGTGGGTGCAGCTTCACTTCTCACCGGGGTCAAGAGAGCAAGCGTCCTGCGGGTCTCAATCAGATCATTGGTGACCTGATTGGACAGTGTCTCTTGCGCTCTCAGGTAGCGCACCAGATGCACTAGGGCAGGATCCGTCTCATGGTCTCCGTTAGCGACTTGGGTCGACCTACCATAGCCTTCACGACTAGGGTAGTAGTAGAAGGAGCGGCAGTTAACAATCGGCGACCGATGCCGGAGTTGAACTACAGCTTCTCGGGCTGCAAGTTGGATAGCTTGGGGCTCGTCGGTGGTTGTCCTCCCGGTGAACCGGTAAGGGCGCTCTGCGGTGATGCCCCTCCCGTAGATGTGCACCGTGGCCCAGTAGTGGCGGATGGCATCACTCACGTGCTCTTGGTACATGACATATTCCGGCGGCTCTTCGATGCCGAGAGCACGACGGGTGAGATTGGCAAGGATGACTACAAAGCCTTCAAGCTCGGCCGCGGTGGTCTCGTTGTGCACGATGGGGCCTGGCATCTTGGTGGTTGGATAATGAACTGAGAGTGAGGCTGTGATGTGCTGGGTTGGGGCAAGGCTTCTCTTAAAAGCCAGCGGAGTCTTCCATCGCACGCTTGCGGATGGGACAACTCAGGTGTCAGCCACAGGCACATGGCCTATGGGCTAGGTTGATAGGTTGGGCACCGATGGTCAAAAGATGTCGGCTGCCACTTTGCTGTCTTATCGAATGAGATGGGCTTAACTGTGGACACAGAAGGGTGTGGATGGAGTGGAAACCTAGGGATAGCAACCAGGCTAAGATAGAATTAGCCAATGGTCAGCCTGGCTCTGATACCAAGGCTGTCGGGGCTGGATTTCGGGGACATGACATATCCCAAAAATTTAACCCCTCGTGTCATCACCAGCCCAGGATTACCGTTACTGGTGGACATGTCCTTGTTACAGATTTCCAAGCTATTACAAGAATTGGATACAAGACCATACAGGTCTAATGATACAACAGTGATTCCGGTGGTGGATGACGGAATTGTCTCGCGGTTCTTCAACGTCGATGGGGCTCCATTCCCACAGGAACGGCTGACCTGGATAATTCCTATCCCGCATGGCTGCCATCCTAGGCTCCGCACGGACATCGCTGTGGTACTCCTTGTAGAAGTCCTGACCTGGCCAAGTAAATAGCCAGGGACAAGCCTGTGAGTACGTTTGAATGTACTCGCAAACATCATGAACAAAAGATATACCGAGTGCAACAATTAAATTTTAAGATCATGATGAACCAAACTTTATGCGTATGCTCATGCTGGACTATATAAAATGCATGCTGACAGGGATTAATTCATGGCATGATAAAATATTAGCATGTGAAAATATATAAAATTGTTAGTGATAAACAAGGAAAGTCAAAGGAAAACAAAATAAAAGAAATGCCGGTCGGATGTCAAGTGACACCACGGTAGGTCTTGAAGAGAAATGCCAAACGGGTGTCTAAAAGAGAAATCGGACGAGACAGGACCATCCAAGAACTCAGGCGATGCCACGAGAGGTCTTGAAAATAAATGTCAGTCGGGTGTCAAGTGACGCCATGGTCGGACTTGAAGAGAAATGCCAATCGGGTGTCCACAAGAGTAGTGGCGTGATAAACCGCCTGTTAACTCGAGGGACGCCACGAGAGGTCTTGAAAATAAAATTGAGTGCCCGGGGTAGTCTAGCCAGCCCCTGAGACACTCAGGAAAAACATAAAATGAGAGAAACGGGTTAGTCCTCAATATGATGCATAACCATAATAATATTTAGCAAACATAAAAATATTCATGCTAGCAACAGGGTGACAATAATTATTCCGCAAAATAATTCAGGCTCAATTTAATTATTTTCCTCCGAAGACCGACACTTGACCAACCCAGACTGTAGCCCTTAACCGCGGACACGGCTATTCGAATAGGTTTAAACTCTGCAGAGGGTGTACTCTTTACCCACAAGTAAAGGATTTCTTTAGTCAGTACCGTGACACTGACTAATTCCCATTACTGTCTTTGGGTTGAAAACACACCTGACCATCACACACCAGATTAACTTTCCGGATGCCAGGAATCACCCAAGGCATCATTCAAGAAAAACTCTGAGACGGAGAGACCAACGTCCTGCATGGGATCACTATTAGTATGCGCGGATTACAAGGGGTGCCCCCCTCTCAGTCACAACTGGAAACACCCATGCCCCCTGACCCGATGATAGGATTTAGTCCCGGATCCCTGGGAAACCCTCATCGTGGCCCTCTGTACGGTGTGTGCATGGAAAGGGGTTATCAACTTACTGAACCATACCCTACCTGTGGCAGCACGAAACAAGTATGGGGGTTACCGGAACAAGACTCGATCTATGGTCAACTCAGGAGGCATTAAGTTTCCTGCAACGGTTAGCACAACAAGGTATTCCTTCAACAGCAATCCCAACAGGGCCACAACCCTTGCATGCTCCAACATGCACAACAAACAAGGCATGATCACGCTCCAACATGATCATTCTCCTGCCGGTAACGGTATTTTTCATATGCCTGCTCCTGCAAGTTAGTCATGGCAACACACGATGCATGGTACGATGAAACATGCCAACACTACATGCATGCAAATTTTACTCGAAATCAAACCATGCAAGCACTACTAGCAATATGCAATTTAGTTTGAATTTAACATAGTCATGTTTAAATTATTCTAGCAAATAAACTACCATGCATTCACCATATCAAGTGTTCAAGATGCTTGCCTTGAGCATGCAGAAATATTGGGTGCACTTCAAAAGTTTGAAAACTTTATCTTCCCTCAATTTCCTATTTTCAAAAATATTTGAATTACCACATAATTCAAAAACAGTGCCAAAAATTGTTTCAAATATTTTGGAAATAAATACTAAAATAAAATAGATGAAAAATTAGAGATACCAGATAAATAATTAAATTATTTGGAGTTCATATGAATTACCTATGAATTTTCTAAGTTTAAATAAATGGTTAAAAGGACTTTTTCATTGATCCAGCAGAAACTAGGCATAATAAAAATGTTCACCCTAGCTAGTTTGATAGAGCATGATTTTAGAAGCATGTAGAAATTTGAATCAGCAAGTTTGGACCTATAAAAGTTGCTGTGTAATTATTTTAGTTTTGCTAGAAAAGAAAAAGAGGGAAGGTAGAGGTGTGCCCTGGGCGAAACTTAGCCGGCTGGCTCTACTGGGCTGAGCCCAGAGTTGCAGCCACGCGGGGGCGAGCTGATGGCTCACCGACAGGTGGGGCCCACCTGTCGGGTTCGTCTTCAGTCAAGCGCGCGCTGTGGAAAGGAGCTGGGGTGCGACTCCGGCCGCAGTTGCCGGCGATTGGTGGCATCCCTCCGCGTGTTGAGCACACCCTCGGACTCAAGAGATCACGGCGAACCTCCCGGTGTGCGGCACAGTAGCCAGGGAGCCCTACCTCGCCGGCGGCAAGGTCTCCTCGAAAGGCTTCGGCGGTGGCGAGTTGGGGCTTTCGCCTACGGTGGTCCCCGAGCCAAATTGGTGACGGGGATGGATCGGTGAGTGCTCAAGGAGGCTCGTGGTGGTGATATTTTGGAGAGGGAGGGCCGAACGGCGTCGGAACCATCCGAACGGTGGCGGCGGCCGCGGTTGACGGAGGTGAGGAAGACGGCCACTTCCGATCGTTCTGCTGCTTGGGGTGGCTTCCAGGGGAGTGTGGAGGGTTGACAGGGAGTGGGGCGAGCTCGGGCATGCTTATATAGCAAGGGGAAGGCGATGCCGTGGCTTCCAGAGAAAGCCATGGCGGCGGCGGCCATTAATGGCAAACCGCGGACGGTGGCGAGGTGGTTGAGGGCAGTGGGGGTCGGTGGGGAGGTCGTTGAGGGGCGGTGGTCATCATTTAAGGCGGGGGGGTGCGTTGGCGGGGGCGGACGGCTCGGGCGGTGCCGTGCCCGAGCGAAACACGGCGGCGGCGGCTCGGGTCGGTGGCTGGCCGGTGCTAGGTGACGGGGGAGGGTGTCGGCAGGTTGCTAGGGGGTCGTGGTGATCCAAGAGAGGGCTAGGTCGAGCGGAGGAAGTAGTGGGGACACGGCAGTGGCTCGGGTGCCGTCAGGTGCAGCGCGGACGCTCTGGCCGCGCTCTGGGCATGCTCAGTGCATGCATGCTACGTGCTCGACAGAATGCGAGGGGGCTGTACAGTGATCCAATCATGCTCGGTTTTGGCAGGTGGATGCTCCTGAAGATCCCAGAGATGATGGACAAGATGGTTTGGCCATATGATCAAGTCTCTAATGTAGTTTTGATAGGTAGCCAAATTCTGTCATGCACATGAGCTGTTTCATAAAATGCTAGGGCAATCTAGGGGACTTTGCTGGGTGTGGAATTTACCAGGATGGTGTCTCCTTAGTGGGTATAGATGGTGGGGGAGTTGTTTTGGCAAAAAGAGATATTTGCTAATGCAAGTTTTAACAGAATTCATTGCTGGACAGAAACTAAAGGAGAATATTTGGTGAACTTCCAAAATGCAACTGAGCTGATCTTTTGGACTTAAGGGTTTGGTTGGAAGGACTATAAGTGGGAAAAATTTCAGGATTTTTGGAGTAAATAAAAATGGGGTTGCAGTTGAAACTCAAAAATAAGACAGAAATGAAAGGAGGTTGTTTCACTCAAAATTTCCAAAAGACCAAGTTGGGTTTTTGTATAAAAGTGATATATAGGCATCACATGACACCTCATAATTTTTGTGGGGTTTTAAAACAATTATTTAAAGTGGTTACAGTGCAACAGAGGCATTTAAAGTATCGAAAATGCTATTAAAAGAATTGTTTAGAGGCAAATTTTATTCTGAAAATAATTCTTACTGTTATTAAAATGTAGTTGAAATGATTTGAGAAAACTACCAAAGCCACAATATTATTTCCAAAATTGCTATATGGAGGGAAGAATTTGAAAAACAGAGGGCAGAAAATACTCCGAAAATAATAAAGGACTTGATATAATTCAAAATTTTATTTTCTGGCCAAATTTTAATTAATAAAATCATGGTTGAATTTTTGGGGTGTGACATCTAACTACACTATTGGGGGGACACAGGACGTGGGAATAGTGTTGGCTGCTCATCTACAGTGCCAGCCGCTCATCTACAGTGCTTCACTGTAGAGTATGGCCGTCATGTCTGCGCAGGTCCAACGGGACATCTTAGTTGACTTGGCCAAATTCCAGCCGGACGGGCTCCATCCGGACGGCTCTACCCGGACGGGCTCAACCCGGACAGGCTCAACCCGGATGGCTCAACCCGGATGGCCCTACCTGGACGGCCCCACCCGGACGGCTCAACCCGGATGGCTTCAGCCAGCCAGGTTCAACCAGCTAGGGGGCACTCCCCTGGCAATGTTTTGAAGTGTCGCTTCGCCGTCTTGGGCCTACCCGGGGGTCATCCCCTCGACACACATGTAGCCCTCTGAGCACCTCCGACAGATTGAGCCAACATATAATCTTGAAATTTTACGAAATCACCGTAGACATCTTGTAGGCTTGTAGTCGACGGGACGTCTCCTTCCACTGAACGCGCACAGTCGGAAATCCTAAAAATAAATACATGATACAGGCGAGCACCAGGATTTGAGCCCTAGTGGGTTGGGGATACCACTGTCTTCCTAACCATACAACCATAGGTTGGTTTGCATGTTTCAATATTTTTTGCAATGACACAGTCTAATTGCATGCCTTGCCCATTAACGAGCACAATTGCACAAAGTCATGTTATCTCTATTTGATGAGAACCTCCTCTTAAGTGGTTGAAGAATAAGAATGATAGCGATCCGAGTAAAGGTGGAAACCGACGAGCAGTGCCAACAACTATTACATCCTCATGTGATGCATACTTCTATAGAAGAAGCTTTCCAAAATTCTTATTTTGTTTTAATTTGATAAACTTGCAATATAAAAGGTAACAAACAAATATAGTGCGGCAAGTGAAATCCACGTCACTAATTTGGAAGATACATCCCTACCAATTTCTAATCACTGTGAATTCCATATGAAAATCCTGAATGCATGTTACCTTGGGATGCTCGTCTCGACCCTTGTGGCACAAATCTCGAGCGCAAAATCAACATGAAGGCATTAAGATAAAAGGATATGTCGAAATATATTCGCCACCTCTTTTGCTATGCAAAGATACACTCTAATTAACTGATATACATTTTTTGTGAACATAAAATATATTGCCATTCATATATTTCTCACTTAAAGATTTCCCAGATATACACTTATGCGTGATACGATTGCGTATTTTCAGTTGTTTCTTTTTCAATAAAATCTCATAGGCAACATCTTAAGAATATGTTGAAAACACTAAATAGGAAAAAAAAAACTGGAAAACATTTTTGGTGCACCTCTATGTGTGACACACACATTTTGAACGCACCTTTTAAGTGTGAAACACATTTTCCACTTATTTTCTTATTTGAGATAACCGTCGATCCGTATTGCCAAAAATAAGTAGCAAAAACATTATTTAGAAACGTGCAACAATGACACATGATCCAAAACAAAATCAATGTGGTATCTTTCTCCACTTACTATCGACTGATCGTCGTTGCTCGTGCGTACGTCTCTACATGGTGAGTGCTTTCTCTCAACTAGGAAGGTGTTGGGCCCCAAGTGCAAAAGTCTGTAGCATGCAACAATTTCCCAAAGTGGCCTCAAGCTATATTGAACCAACAGGAGATTAGTAACATAACCAATGAACGGGACCTACACACACAGAGATAATAATGCCTTGGCCGCCAACAGGACTAGGGAGATTGTCAGTCTCACTAGCTTTCTCCATGTCAAAATCTGAGCACATATCGCTCCACTCAAAATCTGAGCACGACTTGCTGCAGTAACCGTTCACCGGCAAGGACACACGCACATGTGCAACACAATCGTCATCATCAGTCATGTCATGTCCCAAGAATACCACCTAGAAGGGCCCAGCATGACACATGCGATGGTCACAACCGCTTGCAGCATAAAGAAGTGTAGTGGCCCCATAGATGTAGCCCATTGAAATTGGCACTTTCAGCTTTCTTTGGCGGCCCGTCATGGGGTCCCACATGACAATATGAGTGGGCGTCCAAATATACTAAAGGAGAACGTGACATTGCGGCAGTCCCACACAGGGTATTCATAGTTACCACCGCGGTCGTTGGGAATGTCTGCATTGAATTTCACGGTGGAGACGAAAAGCGGGAGGGGGCTTTACTCAAAGAAAGTCAAGGGGCCAGGAATAAAGGAACCCCGGCATGGGGGTAGATCCATGGAACTTACAGTAGCGACCATGAAAGGCATGGCCGGAGAGAAGACCTTGCCATCGCTTGTTGGCAAGGGAGGCACGCGCGAGGCACGCAGGCTCATCCGGCGGGAGGCGAAAGAATATCTCCATGAGTAGCTCGGCCAGTAACGATTGTATCGGTGGCAGCGCCATGGTTCGTGGAGGTGAGGGTTTCGGGAGAGGAGAGGTTTGAGGGTATGTTTTTATGATGATTTTGGAGAGTTAGTGTTTCTTGCCAATATTGGCCACCCTATGGGCCATCTAAAACTCAACCAGCATTTTGGCTAGCCAAAGAATTGAAACGGCAAGCTCGGGCTAAATTCAAGAGAAACCGGGTCCCTGCAGGCCATCCAGGCCCCGAGGCAGGCCTGCTGTCAGGCTTTTCCCATTGAGAGGCCACCTCCGGTGTATTACAATGTCACGCAACACGAGGTGTGTGAGCCTCGGCTCCAGTCCCAAAGAGCGCGAGATCCGGCGGCCCTCCTCCCCGATGCGGGCCAGATGAGCACCGTTGCAACCATAGCCTTCTCGCCGAAGTGGGTGTAGGTGGGGTTGTCAGTTCACTGCAGCTAACGTGGAGCCTTGCTCATGTCCGCCCAGACACGCCCGCAACTTGTCATATTGTCCCCAAATAAGGTCTCGCTTTTTTTCTTTCGAGAGCACAGAAAATGTGTGCCTTGACTTTGGAGAAGGCATAGGGTATAGGAACACATTATCTACTGAGATCTCATCTAGCATGAAGGTTTGAACAGTCTTGATATGGACGCGAGACTTGTCACGACTCATCCGTTGGCCCAATGCACGGTGCATTGAGACAACTCCTCTAGTGCATTGCCGGATCACAGGCCCAACACGGCATCGCATGATGTGTCAGGAGCCGTCCATTGGCTCAATTCTCATCGCACTGAGCCAGCTCTCTCCAGCACATTGCTGGATCACACAACCAGTTGGGCATCGTGTGATGTGTCCAGAGCTGTTTGTTGACCAACATGCGATGAATTTGAGCAGGCACCCTCAAACCCATTGCCGGATTAGACAACCAGCCAGATTTTGTGTGACACGTCAGGAGCTGTCTGTTGGCCCAACACACGGGACATTGAGCCATCTTTCTCGAGCGCATTGCCAGATTAGATGGATAGCATGGAGTTGCATGATGTGTCAGGAGCAGTCTATTGGCCCAATGCGTGACACATTGGACAACTCCCTCTAGCGCACTGCAGGTTCACACAACCAGTTGGGTGTCGCGTGAAGTGTCCGGAGCCGTCACTTTGCACAATGCGCAATGCACTAAGACGGCTCCCTCCAGCGCATCACTGAATTAGACACTCAGCAAGGCATCGCGTGACATGGTCGGAGCCATTTGTCGGCCCAATTCCCATCACATTGAGCGAGGTCCCTCTAGCGCATTGTCGGATTAGATGGCCAATCGGGCGTCACATGATGTGTTCAGAGCCATCTGTTGACCCAAAACGTGATGCATTGCGCCAGCTCCCTCAACCACATTGTCGGACTAGACAACTGCATAGGAGTTGTGTGATGTGTCAGAAGCCATACGTTGGCCCAACAGGAGGAGCATTGCGCCAAATTTCTCCAAAGTATTGCTAGATCGGACGGCCGGCCAGGAGTTTCGTGATGTGTTAGGAGTAGTTCGTTGGCCCGATGCGTGACACATTAAGCCAACTCCCTCCAGCGCATTGAAGGATCAGACGACCAGCTGGGTGTTGCATGACGTCTCAGGATCCGTCTGTTGGCGCAACATGCTGTGCATTGAGCCAGCTCGCTCCAGCGCATCACCAGATCAGGCGACCAGCTGGGCCTTGCATGACGTGTTAGGAGCCTTTTGTTGGCCCAACACACGATGCATTAGGCCAACTCCCTCTAGCGAATCGCTGGATTAGGTGGTCAGCTGGGCGTCACACATGATAACCGTACGTACATTAGATAAGTTAAATATATTCTGCCTCATTTATTCATTTCTTAAAGATCCTCAGAGAGACGCGCATAGCATGATACGACCGCGTGAACGTATTGCCAAGGAAACAGACTAACAATGATTTCTTTTCCAAAACAATAGATATGGAAATAAAGAATAAGTCTAGAATTGCTGCCAGGCGCTTTTGAACTTGGAAGCGTATGGTAATCCAATGGCCCTCCATGGTCCGATTAACCCCCTTCCCGAACGAGGTCACGCCACACACATGCGATCGCCAATCTATTTTCTTGTGTTCATATTTCAATATTTTTTTTGAACACAGTACAGATGCAGGCGCTTATATATATGCCAGCACACTCACCCCTATTAATGCGCGCACACACATGTTCCCTACGGGCACCTCCCATAGATTGATGAGGCATATCATCTTGAGATTTTACGAAGTGTAGTCGACGAGTATGTTTCTCCCACTGAACGCGCATCGTCGGAAATCCTAAAATAAAACAGGATAAATGCGAGTACCAGGACTTGAACGCTGGTGGACTGGGGATACCACTGTCTTCCTAACCATCCAACCACAGGTTGGTTCAACTGTTTCAATATTTTTTGCAATGATACAACCTAATTAGATGCCTTGCCTATTAACGAGCACTTGCGCAAAGTCATGTTATCTCTAATCGAAGAGAACCTCCTCTTAGGTGATTGAAGAATAAGACCGTAGCCATCCAAGTAAAGGTGGAGACCGACGAGTGGTGCCAACAACTATTTCATGCTCATGTGATGCATGGTTCTAAAGTAGAAGCTTTCCAATACTCTTATTTTGTTTTAATTTTATAAAATTGTGATATGAAAGGTAACAAACAAATAAAGTGCGGCAAGTGACATCCACGTCACTCATTTGGAAGATACATCCCTACCAATTTCTAATCACTGTGAATTCCATATGAAAATCCTGAATACATGTTAAGTGCTCTCCGCTTCCGTTGCAAAGGCAAGTTAACTTCGGATGCTCGTCTCGACCCTTGTGGCACATATCTCGAGCACATAATCAACATGGGCATTAAGATAAAAGGATATGTCGAATTATACTCGCAGCCTCTTTTGCTATGCCAAGATACACTTTAATTAACTAATATACATTCTTTGCGAAAATAAAATATCTTGCCATAAATATATTTCTCAACTGAAGATTTTCCAGATATACACTCATGCATAACACGATTGCGTATTTTCAGTTTTTACTTTTTCAATAAAATCTGATAGGCAACATGTTAAGAATATGACGAAAACAATAAATAGGAAAACAAAAATAAAACTTGAAAACATTCTCGGTGCACCTCTATGTGTGACACGGACATTATGAATGCACTTTTTAAGTGTGACACACATTTTCCACTTAGTTTCTTATTTGAGATAACCGTCGAGCAGTATTGCCGAAAATAAGTAGCGAAAACATTATTTAGAAACGTGTAACAATGACAAATGATCCAAAACAAAATCAATGTGGTACTTTCTCCACTTACTATCAACTAATCGTCATTGCTCGTGTGTATGTCTCTACATGGTGAGTGCTTTCTCTCAACTAGGAAGGTGTTGGGCCCCCATGTGCAAAAGTTTGTAGCACGCAAGAATTTCCTAAAGTGGCCATAAGGTATATTGAACCAATAGGAGATTAGTAACAACCCCTCAAAAAACTAGGAGATTAGTAACATAACCAATGACCAGGACCTGCACACACGGAGACAATAATGCCATGGCCCTCAACAGGACTAATAATGTCAGTCTCACAAGCTTGCTCCAACTCAAAAACTGAGCACATATCACTCCCCACAAAACCAGAGAACGAATTTCTCCAGTCACCTGTCACCGTCAAGGACACACGCACGTGTGCAACACAATCGTCATCATCAGTCATATCAAGGCCCAAGAATACCACTTGGAAGGGCGCAACATGACGCACTGGATGGTCACAACCGCTCGTAGCACAAAGCAGTGCAGTTCCCCATCCATGTAGCCCATTGACATTGCCACTTTCAGATTTTTTGGTGACCCATCATGGTGTCCCACACGACAAGGTGAATGGGTGTCCAATTATCCTGAAGGAGAATTCAACCATGGCGGCAGTCCCACGCAGTGTATTTATAGTTACCCTCGCGATCGACGGGAATGTCTCACTGAATTTGATGGTGGAGATGAAGCTCGAGAGGGGGCTTTCCTCGTAAGAAAGTCGGGGGGCTAGGAATAAAGGAACCCCGCCATGGGGGTAGATCCATGGAACTTACAACAACGACCATGAAAGGCATGGCGGGAGAGAAGACCGCTCCATCGCTTGTTGGCGAGGGAGGCACACGCGAGGCGTGCAGGCTCATTCGGCGGGAGGCGAAAGAAGATCTCCTTGAGTATCTCGTACGGTAGCAATTGTATTGGTTGCGGCGGCATGGTTGGTGGAGGCAAGGGTTTCAGGAGGAGAGAGGTTTGGGGGTATGTTTTTATGATGATTTTGGGGAGTTAGTGTTTCTTGCCAATATTGACCACCCTATGGGCCACCGAAAACACAACCAATATTTTGCCTAGCCAAAGAATTGAAAGGGCAAGCTCGGGCTAACATCAAGACACACCAGGTCCTTGCAGGCCATCCGCTCCTTGAGGCCGGCCTGTTGTTGGGCTTTTCCTACTTAGAGGCCACCTCCGGTGTATTTCAATGTCACCCAGCACGACGCATGTGAGCCTCGACTCCAGCCGCAAATCGCGCAAGATCCGGCAACCTTACTCCTGGATGCGGGCCTGATGAACGCTGTTGCCACCATAGTCTTCTTGCCGAAGTGGCTGTAGATGGGGTTGTCAGTTCGCTGCATCTAACTTGGAGCCTTTCTCGTGTACGCCCGGACACGCTCACAACTCCTCATATTGTCCCCAAATAAGTCCTCGATTTTTTTTCTTTCGAGAGCATAGAAAATGCGGGCCTTAACTTTAGAGAAGGCACAGGGTATAGGAACACATAATCTATTGAGATATCATCTAGCATGAATGTTCGCACAGTCGTACAAATGCGAGACTTTTCTTGATTCATCCATTGGCCCAATGCACGGTGCACTAAGGAAACTCCTCTAGTGCATTGCCGGATCAGACGCCCAACAAGGCATCACGTGGAGTGGCAGCAGCCGTCCGTTGGCCCAATTCTCATCGCATTGAGCCAACTCTCTCCAGCACATTGCCGGATCAGACGACCAGTTGGGCATCATGTGACGTGTTCAGAGCCGTTCATTAACCAACACGCGATGCATTTGAGACGGCACCCTCAAACCCATCGTCAGATTAGACAACCAGCCAGGTGTTGTGTGACATGTCAGGAGCTGTCCATTGGCCCAACATGCAGCACATGGAGCCATCTTTCTCCAGAGCATTGCCACATTAGATGGACAGCCGGGAGTTGCATGATGTGTTAGGAGCAGTCTATTGGCCCAACGCGTGATACATAGGACAAGTCCCTATAGCACATTGCAGGATCACACGCCAGTTGAGTGTTGCGTGAAGTGTCCAGAGCCATAGGTTTACACAACGCGCAGTGCACTAAGATGGCTCCCTCCAGCACATCACCGAATTAGACACTCAGCAAGGCATCCCATGACATGTCCGGAGTTGTTCATGGGCCCAATTCTCGTTGCATTGAGCGAGGTCCCTCTAGCGCATTGTCAGATTAGATGGCCAATCGTGCATCACATGATGTGTCCAGAGCTATCTATTAACCCAAAACGTGATGCATTGAGCCAGCTCCCTCCACCACATTGTCGGATTAGACAACCGCATAGGAGTTGTCTAACATGTCAGTGGCTATCCGTTGGCCCAACACGTGGAACATTGACCCAACTTTTTCCAAAGCATTGCTGGATCGGACGGCCAGCCGGGAGTTTCGTTATGTGTGAGGAGTAGTCTATTTGCCTGACGCGCGAGACATTGAGCCAACTCCCTTCAGCGCATTGCAGTATCAGACAACCAGCTGAGTGTTGCGTGACGTGTCTGGAGCCGTCCGTTGGTGCAAAACGCAGTGTATTGAGCCAGCTCCCTCCAGCGCATCACCAAATCACGAGGCCAGCTGGGCTTTGCCTGACGTGTCAGGAACCTTCTCTTGGCCCAACACACGATGCATTCGGCCAACTACCTCTAGCTCATCCCTTGATCAGGTGGTCAGCTGGGCGTCACACATGATTACCATACGTACATTAGATATGTTAAATATATTCTGCCTCATTTATTCATTTCTTAAAGATCCTCAGAGATACGCACATAGCGTGATATGACCGCGCGAACGTATTGCCAAGGGAACATACTACCGATGATTTCTTTTCCAAAACAATAGATATGGAAATAAATAATAAATCTAGAATTGCTGCCAGGCGCTTTTGCACTTGGAAGCCGTAGGATGGTAATCCAATGGCCCTCCATGGTTTCATCAACCCCATCACTAACGAGGTCATGCCACACACATGACATCGCCAATCTATTTTCATGTGTTAATATTTCAATATTTTGTTTGAACACAGTACAGACGTTGGTGCTCATATATACGCCCATACACTCACCCCTGACAGGTTGAGCCGGCATATCATCTTGAGAATTTAAGAAGTCACCGTAGACGCCTTGTAGGCTTGTAGTCGACGGGAACGTCTGTTCCCACTGAACGCACATCGTCGGAAATCCTAAAATAAATATAGGATAAATGCGAGCACCAGGACTTGAACCCTGATGGGCTGGGGATACCAGTGTCTTCCTAACCATCCAACCACAGGTTGGTTCACATGTTTCAATATTTTTTGCAAAGATACAGCCTAATTACATGCCTTGCCCATTAACGAGCACTTGCGTAGGGTCATGTTATCTCTATTCGAAGAGAACCTCCTCTTAGGTGGTGGAAGAATAAGAACCGTAGCCATCCAAGTAAAGGTGGAGACCGATGAGCCGTGCCAACAACTATTTCATGCTCATGTGATGCATGGTTCTACATCAGAAGCTTTCCAATACTCTTATTTTGTTTAATTTTGAAAATTGCGATATGAATGGTAACAAACAAATAAAGTGCGGCAATTGACATCCATGTTACTCATTTGGAAGATACATCCCTACCAACTTCTAATCACTGTGAATTCCATATGAAAATCCTGAAGACATGTTGACTGCTCTCCGCTTCCTTTGCAAAGGCAAGTTACCTTCAGATGCTCGTCTCGACTCTTGTGGCACATATCTCGTGCACATAATCAACAGGGGCATTAAGATAAAAGGATATGTCGAATTATACTCGCAACCTCTTTTGCTATGCCAAGATACACTTTAATTAACAACTATACATTCTTTGCGAAAATAAAATATATTGCCATTCATATATTTCTCAATTGAAGATTTTCCAGATATACACTTATGCATGATACGATTGCGTATTTTCAGTTATTTCTTTTTCAATAAAATCTGATAGGCAACATGTTAAGAATATGACGAAAACAATTAATCAGAAAACAAAAATAAAACTTGAAAACATTTTCAGTGCACCTCTATGTGTGACACACACATTATGAATGCACCTTTTAAGTGTGACACACATTTTCCACTTAGTTTCTTATTTGAGATAACCGTTGAGCAGTATTGCCAAAAATAAGTAGTGAAAACATTATTTAGAAACGTGCAACAATGACACATGATCCAAAACAAAATCAATGTGGTACTTTCTCCACTTACTATCGACTAATCGTCGTTGCTCGTGCATACGTCTCTACAAGGTGAGTGCTTTCTCTCAACTAGGAAGGTGTTGGGCCCCCATGTGCAAAAGTTTGTAGCATGCAAGAATTTCCTGAAGTGGCCTCAAGGTATATTGAACCAATTGGAGATTAGTAACAACCCCTCAAAAAACTAGGAGATTAGTAACATAACCAATGACCAGGACCTGCACACACATAGACAATAATGCCATGGCCCCAAACAGGACTAGTAAGATTGTCACTCTCACAAGCTTGCTCCAACTCAAAAACTGAGCACATATCACTCCACTCAAAATCTATGCACGACTTTCTCCAGTCACCTGTCACCGTCAAGGACACATGCGCGTGTGCAAAAGTATCGTCATCATCAGTCATATCAAGGCCCAAGAATACCACCTGGAAGGGCGCGACATGAGACACACAATGGTCACAACCGCCCGCATCACAAATCAGTCCAGTGCCCCACCCATGTAGCCCATTGATATTGCCACTTTCAGCTTTCTTTCGTGACCCTTCATGGTGTCCTGCACGATAAGGTGAATGGGCGTCTAATTATCCAGAAGGAGAACGTGACCATGGCGGCAGTCCCACGTAGGGTATTTATAGTTACCCTTGCGATCGTCGGGAATGTCTACACTGAATTTCATTGTGGAGATGAAGCATGGGAGGGGGCTTTCCTTGTTAGAAAGTCGCGGGGCTAGGAATAAAGGAACCCGGCATGGATGTAGATCCATGGAACTTATGGTAGTAACCATGAAAGGCATGGCAAGAGAGAAGACCGCTCCATTGCTTGTTGGCGAGGGAGGCACGCAGGCTCATTCGGCGGGAGGCGAAAGAAGATCTCCTTGAGTAGCTCATACGGTAGCAATTGTATTGGTCGGGGCGACATGGTTGGTGGAGGCGACGGTTTCATGAGGGGGGAGGTTGGAGGGTATATTTTTATGATGATTTTGGGGAGTTAGTGTTTCTTGCCAATATTGACCACCCTATGGGCCACCGAAAACACAACCAATATTTTGGCTAGCCAAAGAATTGAAAGGTCGAGCTCGGGTTAAAATCAAGACACACAAGGTCCCTGGCAGGCCATTTGGGCCTCGAGGCAGGCCTGTTCTCAGGATTTTCCTACTGAGAGGCTACCTCCGGTGTATTTCAATGTCACCCAGCACGATGCATGTGAGCCTCGACTCCAGCCGCAAAGCGCGAGATCCGGCGACCTTACTCCCGGATGCGGGCCTGATGAACGCCGTTGCAGCCACTGTCTTCTCGCCGAAGTGGCTGTAGATGGGGTTGTCGGTTCACTGCATGTAACATGGAGCCTTGCACGTGTACGCCTGGATACGCTCACAACTCCTCATATTGTCCCCAAATAAGTTCTCGATTTTTTCTTTCGATAGCATAGAAAATGCGTGCCTTAACATTAGAGAAGGCATTGGGTATAGGAACACATAATCTATTGAGATATCATCTAGCATGAATGTTGGCACAGTCGTACGGATGCGAGACTTTTCTTGAGTCATCCATTGGCCCAACGCACGGTGCATTAAGGCAAATCCTCTAGTGCATTGCTAGATCAGACACCCAATAAGGCATCGCTTGGCGTGGCAGGAGCCATCCGTTGGTCCAATTCTCGTCGCATTAAGCCAACTCTCTCCAGCACATTGGCGGGTCAGACGGCCAGTTGGGCATCGTGTGATGTGTCCTGAGCCGTTCATTGACCAACACGCGATGCATTTGAGACGGGACCCTCAAACTCATTGTCCGATTAGACTACTAGCCGGGTGTTGTGTGACATGTCAGGAGCTGTCCGTTTGCCCAACACGCGGAACATTGAGACATCTTTCTCCAGAGCATTGCCGGATTAGATGGATAGCCGAGAGTTGCATGATGTGTCAGGAGCAGTGTATTGGCCCAACGCACGACACATAGGACAACTCCCTATAGCACATTGCAGGATCAAACCACCAGATGTGTGTTGCGTGAAGTGTCCGGAGCCATCGATTTGCACAACGCGCAGTGCACTAAGACGGCTCCCTCTAGTGCATCATCGAATTAGACACTCAGCAAGGCATCACGTGACATGTCCGGAGCCGTTCATTGGCCCAATTCTCATTGCATTGAGCGAGGTCCCTCAAGCGCATTGTCGGGTTAGATGGCCAATTGGGCGTCACATGATGTGTCCAGATCCATCTGTTAACCCAGAACGTGATGCATTGAGCCAGCTCCCTCCACAGCAGTGTCGGATTAGACAACTGCATAGGAGTTATGTGACATGTCAGGAGCTATCAGTTGGCCCAGCAAGCGGAGCATTGAGCCAACTTTTTCCAAAGCATTGCTGTATTGGCCGGCCGGCCAGGAGTTTCGTGATGTGTGAGGAGTAGTCTGTTGGCCCGATGGGTGAGACATTGAGCCAACTCCCTCCAGCGCATTGCAGGATCAGACAAACAACTGGGTGTTGCATGACGTGTCTGGAGCCGTCCGTTGGTGCAAAACACAGTGAACTGAGCCAGCTCCCGCCAGCACATCACCAGATCATGCGGCCAGCTGGGCATTGCGTGACATGTTAGGAGCCTTCTGTTCACCCAACACACAATGCATTTGGCCAACTCCCTCTAGCGCATCCCTCGATCAGGTGGTCAGCTGGGCGTCACACATGATAATCCGGACGTACATTAGATATGTTAAATATATTCTGCCTCATTTATTCATTTCTTAAAGATCCTCAAAAAGACGCACATAGCGTGAGACGGCCGCGCGAACGTATTGCCAAGGAAACATACTACCGATGATTTATTTTCCAAAACAATAGATGTGGAAATAAATAATAAATCTAGAATTGCTACCAGGCGCTTTTGCACTTTGAAGCCGTAGGCTGGTATCCATGGTTTCATCAACCCCATCACTAACGAGGTCACGTCACACACATGCCATCTCCAATCTATTTTCTTGTGTTCATATTTCAATATTTTTTTAACATAGTACAGACACAGGCACTCATATGTAAGTCCGTACACTCACCCCTACGAACGCGTACACACATGTACCCCAATGAGCACCTCTGACAGATTGAGCCGGCATATCATCTTGTGAATTTACGAAGTCACCGTAGACGTCTTGTAGGCTTGTAGTCGACTGGAACATCTCCTCCCACTGAATGCACATCGTTGGAAATCCTGAAATAAATATGGGATAAATGCGAGCACCAGGACTTGAATCCTGAAATAAATATTTTTGCAATGATACAGCCTAATTACATGCCTTGCCCATTAACGAGCACTTGCGCAAAGTCATGTTATCTCTATTCGAAGAGAACCTCCTCTTAGGTGGTTGAAGAATAAGAACCGTAGCCATCCAAGTAAAGGTGGAGACCGACGAGCGGTGCCAACAACTATTTCATGCTCATGTGATGCATGGTTCTACAGTAGAAGCTTTCCAATACTCTTATTTGGTTTTAATTTTATAAAATTGTGATATGAAAGGTAACAAACAAATAAAGTGCTGTAAGTGACATCCACATTACTCATTTGGAAGATACATCCCTACCAATTTCTAATCACTGTGAATTCCATATGAAAATCCTGAATACATGTTGATTGCTCTCCGCTTCCTTTGCAAAGGCAAGTTACCTTCGGATGCTCGTCTCGACCCTTGTGGCACACATCTCAAGCACATAATCAACATGGGCATTAAGATAAAAGGATATGTCGAATTATACTCGCAGCCTCTTTTGCTATGACAAGATACACTTTTATTAACTAATATACATTCTTTGCGAAAATAAAATATATTGCCATTCATATATATCTCAATTTAAGATTTTCCACATATACACTTATGCATGATACGATTGCGTCTTTTCAGTTATTACTTTGTCAATAAAATCTGATAGGCAACATGTTAAGAATATCATGAAAACAATAAATAGGAAAAAAATAAAACTTGAAAACATTTTTGGTGCACCTATATGTGTGACACACACATTTTGAATGCACTTTTTTAGTGTGGCACACATTTTCCACTTAGTTTCTTATTTGAGATAATTGTCGAGCAGTATTGCCAAAAATAAGTAGCGAAAACATTATTTAGAAACGTGCAACAATTACACATGATCCAAAACAAAATCAATGTGGTACTTTCTCCACTTACTATCGACTAATCATCGTTGCTCGTGTGTATGTCTCTACATGGTGAGTGCTTTTTCTCAACTAGGAAGGTGTTGGGCCCCCATGTGCAAAAGTTTGTAGCACGCAAGAATTTC
This sequence comes from Thinopyrum elongatum, assembly GCA_011799875.1. Classification (NCBI taxonomy): domain Eukaryota; kingdom Viridiplantae; phylum Streptophyta; class Magnoliopsida; order Poales; family Poaceae; genus Thinopyrum; species Thinopyrum elongatum. The sequence continues at coordinate 483,603,957 of CM022297.1, forward strand.
CTGAAGTGGCTTCAAGGTATATTGAACCAATAGGAGATTAGTAACAACCCCTCAAAAAACTAGGAGATTAGTAACATAACCAATGACCAGGACCTGCACACATAGAGACAATAATGCCATGGCCCCCAACAGGACTAGTAAGATTGTTATTCTCACAAGCTTGCTCCAATTCAAAAAATGAGCACATATCACTCCTCACAAAATCAGAGCACGAATTTCTCCAGTCACGTGTCACCGTGAAGGACACACGCACGTGTGCAACACAATCGTCATCATCAGTCATATCAAGGCCCAAGAATACGACCTGGAAGGGCGCGGCATGACGCACACAATGGTCACAACCGCTCACAGCACAAAGCAGTGCAGCTACCCATCCATGTAGCCCATTGACATTGCCAATTTCAGCTTTCTTTGGCGACCCGTCATGGTGTCCCACACGACAAGGTGAATGGGTGTTCGATTATCCTGAAGGAGAACACGACCATGGCGGCAGTCCCATGCAGGGTATTTATAGTTACCCTCGCAATCATCGAGAATTTCTACAGTGAATTTGATGGTGGAGATGAAGCGCGAGAGGGGGCTTTCCTCGGAAGAAAGTCGGGGGACTAGGAATAAAGGAACCCTGGCATGGGGGTAGATCCATGGAACTTACAATAGTGACTATGAAAGGCATGGTGGGTGAGAAGACCGGTCCATCGCTTGTTGGCGAGGGAGGCACGCGCGAGGCGCGCAGGCTCATTCAGCAGGAGGTGAAAGAAGATGTCCTTGAGTAGCTCGTACGGTAGCAATTGTATCGGTCACGGCAGCATGGTTGGTGGGGGCAAGGGCTTCAGGAGGAGAGAGGTTTGGGGGTATGTTTTTATGATGATTTTGGGGAGTTGGTGTTTGTAGCTCGCGAGATCCGGCGGCCTTACTCCCGGATGCGGGCCTGATGAACGCTATTGCCACCATAGTCTTCTTGCCGAAGTGGCTGTAGATGGGGTTGTCGGTTCGCTGCATCTAATGTGGAGTCTTTCTCGTGTACGCCCGGACACGCTCACAACTCCTCATATTGCCCCCAAATAAGTCCTCGATTTTGTTCTTTCGAGAGCATATAAAATGCGGGCCTTAACATTAGAGAAGGCATAGGGTATAGGAACAGGTAATCTATTGAGATATCATCTAGCATGAATGTTCGCACAGTCGTACGAATGCGAGACTTTTCTTGAGTCATCCATTGCCCCAATGCACGGTGCATTAAGGCAACTCCTCTAGTGCATTACCGGATCAGACGACCAACAAGGCATCACATGGAGCAGTAGCAGCCGTCCGCTGGCCAAATTCTTGTCGCATTGAGCCAACTCTCTACAGCACATTGCCGGATCAGACGACCAGTTGGGCATCGTGTGATGTGTCCAGAGTCGTTCATTGACCAACACGCGATGCATTTGAGACGGCACCCTCAAACCCATTGTCGGATTAGACAACCAGCCAGGTGTTGTGTGACATGTCAGGAGCTATCCGTTGGCCCAACACGCGGCACATGGAGCCATCTTTCTCCAAAGCATTGCCACATTAGATGGACAACCGGGAGTTGCATGATGTGTCAGGAGCAGTCTATTGTCCCAACGCGTGACACATAGGACAAGTCCCTATAGCACATTGCAGGATCACACGACTAGTTGAGTGTTGCGTGAAGTGTCCAGAGGCATAGGTTTACACAATGCGCAGTGCACTAAGATGGCTCCCTCCAACGCATCACCGAATTAGACACTCAGCAAGGCATCCCATGACATGTCCGGAGCCGTTCATTGGTCCAATTCTCGTTGCATTGAGTGAGGTCCCTCTAGTGCATTGTCAGATTAGGTGGCCAATCGGGCGTCACATGATGTGTCCAGAGCTATCTGTTAACCCAAAACATGATGCATTGAGCCAACTCCCTCCACCGCATTGTCGGATTAGAGAACTGCATTTTCAGGACCCCGATCCTAAGTCACACCGATCTAGCCTGTAACACGTCATATCACATTGTGGCCTCACGCATGGTATTCCCACGGCTGCAGCCTTACCTTGGCCAGGACCGTTTGAGCCTTTTGGATCATGTATATGACTGTGTCGCTAGCATCCATAAGACAGAGAACCCGGGTCGACATGACTAGTCGTAAACCCGAGGTGGCACAAGCTTACAGGGACAGACATACATGACCCAGCACTGCACGTGTCAGTCAACAGCGTGTGCAACCGAGTCGTAGCAAGCTACAAGGACTCCAGTAAAACACCGCATGACATTTTCCCGAAGGGACAGACACAGGAGCAAAGAAGGACACACATGCCGATCAATCCATGTGTTTCGGAGCAGTAGAAATCTACCATGGCTCAGTGGAAGCACTAGGAGACATTTCCCCATAAGAGAGGCTATCAAGAATAAACAACTAGGTGTCGAATCCCACACATACCAAGCATTTCAAAATCATACACACAATATGCTCGATATGTGCAAATACAACATGGCATCACAACAAAACTCTATGACTCAAAGTATTTACTTAAAAGGCTCCGGAGAGCCATACATAACATACCCATACAGGTAGGAGTCACACGACCCAACACTCAAGTCATACAAACATACAAGCACATGCGGAAGCTAAACTTGTTTGAGTACAGACAACTGGAAAGAAAGAAGGCTTGGTGAAGCCTGACTATCTATAAGGCCCTTCACAGGCTCGAGGTTGCCACCTGGGTAGCAAGCTACTCGTCAACATCGAGGTCTACGTAGAATCCATCGGAGGGGGCGGTGTTCTCCTTTGCAACAGTTTATTAAGCTAACAAGAGTACAAAGGTACTTAGTAAGTCTTACATCAGGTCCTATCATCATGCAACATTATCAAACAGGGGTAGTGGAGTTTATTGCAGCAAGCCAGCTCTGACTCTTGGCTAACCTATACTACGTCTATCAGTAGTTTGAATAAGATGATATAGCGCACACGAGTCCACTAATCACCACAACAATACTCTACCATGGATCCTCTCCCGTCTTCCTACGAGAGGACATCCACGGCACTCACACTTGTCTTGAGACTTTTATGAGTAACCATTAACTTGTCTATGAACTGCATAAGTACGCAACTAGTCCATTACCGTGGACGCGGCTATTCGAATAGTTTGATAACCCTGCAGGGGTGTACTTCTTAACACAGGCTTCCACCACTTATCGCCGTTTACACGACATGCACTCGGCAACCTTCAAGCGAAAGCCCAGCGAGGGTGTCGGCCACCACCTGACTAACCACACAAGTCTCTAGTCCAGGTTTATCGTCTATTTGGGTTCCATCCGCAAGGAAGTCCGGCCGAGGTTTCCACTACGGCCCCAAACGGTGTGTGCAGGGTTCTCGAGTCACCAAACGGGCATCTCGGTACACCAGGCCACTTGCCTTCCGCATCACAGCCCACCTCTCAAGTCAGCGCTGCGCAGGGCCTCCAGCATACTACAAACACCAGAAACAAGTTGCAACTCCTGGACAGAGGACATGGCGGTTAATAAGTCGAGAGAGCTTGGAGCGCCCGGAGCCTAATGTGTGGTAGTAGCTGATCTTGGATCACATACACGAAACTCAGTTCTTAGGGACGGTTCCAATGAAACAACCCACCATGTACTCCTACATGGCCTCTCATCGATACCTTTACCAAAACATGTTCAACACTTCACTCCCATTACTGACACCACCATTTCACTCTAATCCATCACCTAGATGAACCAGACCTGACACAACTCTAAGCATAGCAGGCATAGCATTGTAGGAACACAACATGGCTCAATCAACTCCTACACATGCTAGTGGGTTTCATCTAGTTACCATGGTAAAGACAGGTCATGCAGAGGAAAGGGGTTCAACTACTGCAGCAAACAGCAATTTGAAACATTGTTGTCTTAATGCAGTAAATGAGAGCAGGATCAAAAAGATGGGATTGTATCGAAATGATCAATGGGGGTTGCTTGCCTGGCAAGGTGGTGTAAGGGTACTGCCCGTCGGTTGGATATTCACGGATATCCTCGGGTGCAGGACCTACCATGGAGATCACACCGGTAACACAGTCAATACAAGGCATTATGCAACAATATGATGCATGCTTATGTCATGGAAAAATGAATGTGTTGAGCTAATGCAACTAAAACCAGAAGGGTTTGAGCTTATTTGAACCAAGGGTTCAAATTCAAACTCAAGTTATGAATTTACAAAGTGCATTAACTTGTTTTGATCTATACAGCAAGGTTAAGATGCTTTGTCATGCATGAAACCATTACCAATGGATAGATTGGATTTTTCTAATAAACTTTTCATATATAAATCTTTTCCATCTAAGCTATAGATTATTTTCTATGATTTTTTGAAGTTTAACCCTTTTTTGGAATTTCTGGTTATTTAGAAATTAAACAAATTCTAGAAAAGGAATCACTGCGTCAGCACTGCGTTACCATGACGTCAGCAGGTCAACGAGGTGGCCCAGGTCAAACTGACCAGTGGGGCCCGCGTGTCAGTCTAACAGGGTTAAACTATTTAAGTTTAAACCTAAACTAGGTTAATTAGTCGGGCGGGGCCCACATGTCATAGACCCAAGGGAGGTCAAACCCCTGGCCAACCGCGGCTAACCCGCCGGCAATAGCGGACGCGGCGGGGCGCTGCGGGAACGGGCTGTGGTGCCCCGTTCGTTGCGTGGCTGCGCTCGTTCGAGAGTCCAGACCAGCGCGCGTCGGGCGGTGGCGCAAGCTGAGCCTGGGGCGGCTGGAGGCGATGGCGAGGAGCTCGTCCGCGGCGGCCGGAGCTCGGGTGTGGGTGCGGGCGGCGCTGCGGGGCAGAAGCGGGCGAGCTAGCACGCTAGGTGGCCCTACTCCACACGGCAAACACGTTAGGCACAACGGCCGGGCCATTTGGTGGCCGGGGGCGCGTCGGCGCAGAGTGCAGGCGGCGACACGTTCGGCTGAGCGCGGTACGGCGGCTACAACATGCAAGGGGCAAAATGGAGGGATGGAGAAGAGTCAGTGGCTCACGGCAAACACGACAAGCGGGTCGGCGAGCTCGGAGGAGGTCGGAGCTAAGCGGGGTGGCGAGGGGGATCTTTGGCGGTGAGAGGTTAAAGATGAGATCGGTGGGGGGTAGTATAGGGTGAACGAGCACTCGGGGCGAGGCGGCGGACGACGGCGGAGCTTGCATACAAGGCGGGGAGGCTCGGGAGCAGCAGTGGCTGCGAGCTTCACGGCGGCGCGGGCGCGGCAGCGTCGGCCATGGCTTCGAGAGGACGAGGGGGAGAGCAGGGGGGAGAGTGAGGTGTCGGTGGGCTCGGGACGGCGTCGACGAGAAGGAACCAGGCGTCGCGCTGGCCTGGGGGACGCAGGTAGGCAGGGAGGAGGCGTGACGCCCTCGGGCGGGCGCGCGCTGTCCCTCCTCTGCCTACTGGCAGAGGTAGGTGATGACTGGCGCGGGCCAGGTGGGCCGGCCTAGTGGAGGTAAGTTGGCCCGTGGCCTTTCTCTCTTTGTATTCTGAATTTTGTTTTTGTTTTCTTTTTTTGCTGTTGTTTTTGATTTAGTAAAATACCAAACCACTTAGTAAATTCTTGAAAATAATTGTGGGCACTATTAAAAATATTTCCAACAGCCCTCAAATGCTTTCAAGATTATTTGTACATTTAAAATTAGTTATAGGATTTAAATGTCCAAATTCAAATACTTATGAATTAACTCAAAAATCCAAAGTGTCCTAGAAAAATGTGCACCATTTTTGGCAGAGGTTCTAGTCCAATTCAAAAATGTTGAACTTTTATGAAGGGCATTTTGTGTTCATTGAAATCATTTTTAGTTGAACCTGGTATTTTCAGGGGGGTGCTGGGGTTTGTTGATCCCCATTTCAAGTTTAATGAAAATTTAAACATGATGCATCGCTCTAGCTAGTCCAAGTGCAAATGCTAACTAGGGTTGTGACACGCATAGGAGTTGTCTGACGTGTCAGGAGCCATCCGTTGGCCCAACACACGGAACATTGAGCCAACTTTCTCCAAAGCATTGCTGGATCGGACGGCCGGCCCGGAGTTTCGTGATTTGTGAGGAGTAGTCTATTTGCCCGACGCGCAAGACGTTGAGCAACTCCCTCCAGTGCATTGCAGGATCAGACAACCAGCTGGGTGCTGCGTGACGTGTCTGGAGCCGTCTGTTGGTGCAAAACGCAGTGCATTGAGCCAGCTCTCTCCAGCGCATCACCAGATCACGCGGCCAGCTGGGAGTTGCGTGACATGTTAGGAACCTTCTGTTGGCCCAACACACGATGCATTCGGCCAACGCCCTCTAGCACATCCCTCGATCAGGTGGTCAGATGGGCATCACACGTGATATCCGTACGTACATTAGATATGTTAAATATATTCTGCCTCATTTATTCGTTTCTTAAAGATCCTCAGAGTGTCGCACATAGCGTGATACGACCGCGCGAACGTATTGCCAAGGAATCATACAACCGATGATTTCTTTTCCAAAACAATAGATATGGAAATAAACAACAAATCTAGAATTGCTGCCAGGCGCTTTTGCACTTGGAAGCTGTAGGATGGTAATCCAATGGCCCTCCATGGTTTCATCAACCCCATCACTAACGAGGTCATGCCACACACATGACATCGCCAATCTATTTTCTTGTGTTCATATTCAATATTTTTTTGAACACAGTACAGACGAAGGTGCTCATATATACGCTCATACACTCACCCCTAACAGGTTGAGCCGCATATCATCTTGAGAATTTATGAAGTCACCGTAGACGCCTTGCAGGATGGTAGTCGACGGGAATGTTTTCTTCCACTGAATGCACAATGTCGGAAATCCTAAAATAAATATAGGATAAATGCGAGCACCAAGACTTGAACCCTGATGGGCTGGGGATACCAGTGTCTTCCTAACCATCCAACCACAGGTTGGTTCACATGTTTCAATATTTTTTTGCAATGATACAGCCTAATTACATGCCTTGCCCATTAACGAGCACTTGCGCAAAGTCATGTTATCTCTATTCGAAGCGAACCTCCTCTTAGGTGGTTGAAGAATAAGAACCGTAGACATCCAAGTAAAGGTGGAGACCGACGAGCGGTGCCAACAACTATTTCATGCTCATGTGATGCATGGTTCTACAGCAGAAGCTTTCCAATACTCTTATTTTGTTTTTAATTTTAAAAATTGCGATATGAAAGGTAACAAACAAATAAAGTGCGGCAATTGATATCCACATTACTCATTTGGAAGATACAACCCTACCAACTTCTAATCACTGTGAATTCCATATGAAAATACTGAATACATGTTGACTGCTCTCCGCTTCCTTTGCAAAGGCAAGTTACCTTCGGATGCTCGTCTCGACCCTTGTGGCACATATCTCGAGCACATAATCAACATGGGCATTAAGATAAAAGAATATGTCGAATTATACTCGCAACCTCTTTTTCTATGCCAAGATACACTTTAATTAACTAATATACATTCTTTGCAAAAATAAAATATATTGCGATTCATATATTTCTCTATTGAAGATTTTCCAGATATACACTTATGCATGATACGATTGCGTATTTTCAGTTATTTCTTTTTCAATAAAATCTGATAGGCAACATGTTAAGAATATGACGAAAACAATAAATCAGAAAACAAAAATAAAACTTGAAAACATTTTCGGTGCACCTCAATGTGTGACACACACATTATGAATGCACCTTTTATGTTTGACACATATTTTCCACTTAGCTTCTTATTTGAGATAACCGCTGAGCAGTATTGCAAAAAATAAGTAGCGAAACATTATTTAGAAACGTGCAACAATGACACATGATCCAAAACAAAATCAATGTGGTACTTTCTCCACTTACTATCGACTAATCGTCGTTGCTCGTGTGTACGTCTCTACATGGTGAGTGCTTTCTCTCAACTAGGACGGTGTTGGGCCCCCATGTGCAAAAGTTTGTAGCATGCAAGAATTTCCTGAAGTGGGCTCAAGCTATATTGAACCAATAGGAGATTAGTAACAACCCGTCAAAAAACTAGAAGATTAGTAACATAACCAATGACAAGGACCTGCACACACATAGACAATAATGCCATGGCCCCAAACAGGACTAGTAAGATTGTCACCCTCACAAGCTTGCTCCAAATAAAAAACTGAGCACATATCACTCGACTCAAAATCTGAGCACAACTTTCTCCAGTCACCTGTCACCGTCAAGGACACATGCGCGTGTGCAACACAATCGTCATCATCAGTCATATCAAGGCCCAAGAATACCACCTGGAACGGCGCGACAAGACACACACAATGATCACAACCGCGCGCAGCACAAAGTAGTCCAGTACCCCATCCATGTAGCCAATTGACATTGCCACTTTCAGCGTTCTTTGGTGACCCTTCATGGTGTCCCACACGACAAGGTGAATGGGTGTTCAATTATCCCGAAGGAGAATGCGACCATGGTGGCAGTCCCACGCAGGGTATTTATAGTTACCCTCGCGATCGTCGGGAATGTCTACACTAAATTTCGTTGTGGGATGAAGCGCGAAAGGGGGCTTTCCTTGGTAGAAAGTCGAGGGGCTAGGAATAACGGAACCCCGTCATGGGGGTAGATCCAGGGAACTTACGGTAGCGACCACGAAAGGCATGGCAGGAGAGAAGACCGCTCCATCGCTTGTTGGCGAGGGAGGAGCGCGCGAGGCACGCAGGCTCATTTGGCGGGAGGCGATAGAAGATCTCCTTGAGTAGCTCGTACGGTAGCAATTGTATTGGTCGCGGCGACATGATTGGTGGAGGCGACGGTTTCTGGAGGGGAGAGGTTGGAGGGTATATTTTTATGATGATTTTGGGGAGTTAGTGTTTCTTGCCAATATTGACCACCCTATGGGCCACCGAAAACACAACCAATATTTTGGCTAGCCAAAGAATTGAAAGGTCAAGCTCGGGCTAAAATCAAGACACACGAGGTCCCTGTCAAGCCATACGGGCATCGAGGCAGGACTGATGTCGGGCTTTTCCTATAGAGAGGCCACCTCCGGAATATTTCAATGTCACCCAGCATGACACATGTGAGCCTCGACTCTAGCCGCAAAGCGCGTGAGATCTGGCGACCTTACTCCCGGATGCTAGCCTCATGAACACCGTTGCAACCACAGTCTTCTCGCCGAAGTAGCTGTAGATGGGGTTGTCGGTTAGCTGCATCTAACGTGGAGCCTTGCTCGTGTACGCCCGGACACACTCACAACTCCTCATATTGTCCCCAAATAAGTTCTCGATTTTTTCTTTCGAGAGCACAGAAAATGCGTGCCTTAACATTAGAGAAGGCATAGGGTATAGGAACACATAATCTATTGAGATATCATCAAGCATGAATGTTTGCACAGTCGTACGGATGTGACACTTTTCTTGAGTCATCCATTGGCCCAACGAACGATGCATTGAGGCAACTCCTCTAATGCATTGCCGTATCAGACACCCAATATGGCATCATGTGGCGTGGCAGGAGCCGTCCGTTGGCCCAATTCTCGTCGCATTAAGCCAACTCTCTCCAGCACATTGCCAGATCAGACGGACAGTTGGGCATCGTGTGATGTGTCCTAAGCCGTTCATTGACAAACACGCGATGCATTTGAGACGGGACCCTCAAACCCATTGTCGGATACGATAACTAGCCAGGTGTTGTGTGACATGCCAGGAGCTGTCCGTTTGCCCAACACGTGGAACATTGAGCCACCTTTCTCCAGAGCATTGCCAGATTAGATGGACAGTCGGGAGTTGCATGATGTGTTAGGAGCAGTGTATTGGCCCAACGCGCGACACATAGGAAACTCCCTATAGCACATTGCAGGATCACATGACCAGTTGTGTGTTGCGTGAAGTGTTCGGAGCCATTGGTTTGCACAACACGTAGTGCACTAAGACGGATCCCTCCAGTGCATCATCAAATTAAACACTCGGCAAGGCATCGCGTGACATGTCGGGAGCCAGTCATTGGCCCAATTCTCGTTGCATTGAGCGAGGTCCCTCAAGCGCATTGTCGGATTAGATGGTCAATCGGGTGTCACATGATGTGTCCAGAGCCATCTGTTAACCCAAAACATGATGCATTGAGCCAGCTCCCTCCACCGCATTGTCGGATTAGACAACCGCATAGGAGTTGTGTGACGTGTCAGGAGCCATCCGTTGGCCCAACACGTGGAGCATTGAGCCAACTTTCTCCAAAGCATTGCTGGATTGGACGGCCGGCTAGGAGTTTCGTGATGTGTGAGGAGTAGTCTGTTGGCCCGACACGCGAGATATTGAGCCAACTCCCTCCAGCGCATTGCAGGATCTGACAAACAGCTGGGTGTTGCGTGACGTGTCTGGAGCCGTCCGTTGGTGCAAAACGCAGTGCACTGAGCCAGCTCCCGCCAGCGCACCACCAGATCACGCAGCCAGCTGGGCGTTGCTTGTCATGTTAGGAGCCTTCTGTTGGCCCAACACACAATGCATTTGGCCATCTCCATCTAGCGCATCCCTAGATCAGGTGGTCAGCTGGGCTTCACACATGATAACCGTACGTACATTAGATATGTTAAATATATTCTGCCTTATTTATTCATTTCTTAAAGATCCTCCGAGAGACACACATAGCGTGATACGGGAGCGCAAACGTATTGCCAAGGAAACATACTACCGATTATTTATTTTCCAAAACAATAGATATGGAAACAAATATTAAATCTAGAATTGCTACCAGGCGCTTTTGCACTTGGAAGCCGTAGGCTGGTATCCATGGTTTCATCAACCCCATCACTAACGAGGTCACGTCACACACATGCCATCTCCAATCTATTTTCTTGTGTTCATATTTCAATATTTTTTTGAACATAGTACAGACGCAGGCACTCATATATAAGTCCGTACACTCACCCCTACGAACATGTACACACATGTACACCTATTAGCACCTCTGACAGATTGAGCCGGCATATCATCTTGAGAATTTACGAAGTCACCGTAGACGTCTTGTAGGCTTGTAGTCGACGGGAACGTCTCCTCCCACTAAACGCACATCATCGGAAATGCTGAAATAAATATAGGATAAATGCGAGCACCAGGACTTGAACCCTAGTAGGCTGGGGATACCACTGTCTTCCTAACCATCCAACCACAGGTTGGTTTGCATGTTTCAATATTATTTACCATGAAACAGTATAATTATATGCCTTGCCCATTAATGAGCACAATTGAACAATGCCATGTTATCTCTATTTGAAGAGAATCTCCTCTTAGGTGGTTGAAGAATAAGGATTTTTTTTCAAAACTATGACTAAATTTATAGCCTTTTTGAAAATTATTGGGCAGAATGCAAAAATATCAGAAATAGCACCTTGTCGGCCTGGGCTGGGCCGACGTGGGTGCTGTCCGCCTAGGGTGGGCCGATGGGGGGCCTGTCGGCCACCAGTAGGCCGACTAGTGGCCTGTCGGCCTACACGAAGCCGACGAGTCCTCCACACGGCCAAGTGGGCTCCTGTTGGCCCATGGTAAGCCGAAATGTTTTTTTTTGTGAAATTTGACTTATTAATGATGTACAACGATTGCCCGTCTTATAAATATTGTAAAAATATTAGTGTATAAATATTATTTATGCTACCTTTCCCGCCATTATTTCCCGCCATTTTCTACTCTCTTCCTATAAAACCCCCTTGACAGTAAGGTGGGTAGGCAGTGCAGTGTAGTGTAGTAGGCAGTGCTGTGGGCCGAGGGGTTCTAAGTGTTTTTTTTTACAAATAAATTCATTATAATTGCTGCACAACCATTCCCCCTCATTTCCCTCAATATTTTCCCGCCAACTCTGTGCCGATATATGTTCCCGCAACCCGTTTCCCACCAACCCCTTCCCGCCACCCGTTTCCCGCCAACCCCTTCCCGCCACCCGTTTCCCGCCAACTCCTTCCCGCCACCCGTTTCCCGCAACCCCTTCCCGCCATATGTTCCCGACACCTTTGCCTCCATACCGCAGTCGTTCTTTCCCGCCATTTTCTCCTCTCTACCTATAAAACCCCCTTCACACGGAGTTGGATAAGCAGTCCATTTTAGTGTAGTCGAGATGTCCGATTATCCTTTCGATCGTAGTTTTCACCCTGAGATGAGCAAATGTCTTCTTAGGCTAGCCACCAATTTCAGGATGGACAATAGGATAGTTCCATGGGACGAACTCATCGGTAGTGACTCCATACAGAATGAGTTGGCTCACGCATTACGTAGGTCTGGGTGGCCTGAAAGGACCTATGAGGAGGTACATAAAGAACTTCTTAGGTTGCATGGAAGGTGGAAGAAGGTAGTGCAGACGAAGAGTGAAAATTTTATAAGGATTGCAGCAAAGCATACATATTTATGGACTGCCGACAGCGAAGATGAAGACGATATCTTCATGCCGAGCACCAAGGCCAAGAGTACCTCATCGTCGAAGGGCAAGAGTACCGCATCGTCGAAGGGCAAGAGTACCGCATCGTCGAAGGGCAAGAGTGCTGCAGCGACGGAGGATGACGATGATGCCTTCATGTAGTATGTAAGCTGTATTTTGTAAGTTCAGTCCTACCGTTTATGTGAGATGTACTTGTATCTTAATTATCGGTTGCAGTCTCTTTGGAAATGTAACTCGAATAACAATGCGGATTAATAGTAATATGTCTCTCGCATACATGAAACAATATATGTATCCTGATCAAATAGAAGCAAGTGCGATAGTAACATATGTGAATAGTCTGAAACTAATATAGATAACGACTCATACATAGATAACGATATCACTGGGGGGGACGACGACGAATCTGGGTCTTCCTCGGACGAGGACTAGAAGGCGATAAGCGATCAGCCGGTGGATGACGCTGACGATTACCACGACCATAGATAACCTCGTCTGTCTGTGTCTCCTGCGTCAATGGTGGTGGTGGAGTGTGAAGAACTGTCTGCGAGAACTCATAGGTGTTTGCAGCTCGGTCATCATCGTCGTCGTCGCCGACTAAGAACGAACCAGCACCACTAAGCATCGGTGACTGGACTGAATGCATGAACGGCTGCGACTGGCTGCCGACTGCGGTAAAGTAAAACATGTAAAATTGATTTGTGAACCTACAATGTTTAAAAGAATGTACAAAGTAGTGTTACCTAGGTCCATCTGATGATGCCAGGAAGAGCCCCCTGGTTCTGAAGGAGGTGGCTGCTGGAAGAAAGAGCTCCCTGGTTGTGAAGGAGGTGTCTGCTGCCAGGAAGAGCTCCCTGGTTGTGAACGCTGCACAGAGGGTCGTGGTTCTGAACGCTGCAAAGAGGCTTGAGGTTCTGAATGCTACAGAGAGTGGCGTGGCGGACGATGTGCTGGACGAGGAATAGCAACATCCGGAGATCGTCTACATGTAATAGCTGCGTAAATCCCCCGTAGCTTCTCATCAAGACGCCTCAACCATGAGACGTTCTCTCGTGGTGGGATATTATCTCCCCTCTCAAAGCGTTGCATTAAAGCGGAAACCTCCTCTAGCGCCTCGCTTGTCAAGTCACCCTGTACATGGAGAGTTAACCAATTAGATCATTGTTGTATTCCAAGGTGTTGGTTCGTCAGCTGTTGGATTTCTTAGTGTCTTCACGGCCTTCAATATACCAGCATGTCTGTCATGAATGACACAAACGTTTGGTCGGTCTTTCACGATCGCAATTTTAACTTGACGGAAGAACCATACCTAGCTCGGAAAGTTCTCACCCTCCACAAATGCCATGGCAAGTGGGATGATTTGATTGTTCCCGTCCACACCAATAGCAGTCAGGATTTGCCCTTTGTACTGACCAGTCAGGAATGTACCATCCACAAACATCACAGGAGGACAATGCCGGAAAGCTTCGATGCACATAGCGAAAGAGAAGAATACTCGTTTCAACACCTTGAAATCTGGTATACTGTCCAACCTCGTGTGTTGTATGTTAACATAAGTGCCGGGATTCCTCTCCTTCAGTATGTCAAGGAGACGGACAACATTATCATATGAGTCGAAGAACGTCCCAAACCTTTCCTCCATAGCCTTCTGCTTAGCCCTCCAAGCCTTCCCATAAGGAATCTCTTAATTCCACCTGACCTTCACTGCTGTCTGGATGTGTTTTGCTTCCATATCTTTCTTCTCCACTATCTCAGTATACATGAGTTGCGCAATGAGAGTTGAAGTCAGGTTTGGATGACGAACCAACAGGTTTTTCCTCACACAATTATGTGGGACCACATTGGTGACAACCCAGTGGATGTTATACTTTGGCACGTGCCCGTGCACCTTCGCAGGACAACCTGTTTCAGCACACTTCGCGGTATAGTTTGTTGGACTTGATATGTGTGTCCGGAAAACCCTCTGCGTAGACATAGCCCACTTTATCACCGCATACTTCAATTTTTTCTTTGTATCAAACATAGCCCCTATCTGGACTTGGTTCAGATTATACGGCCATGGAGTCTCATGGCCATCGTTGACCGTAAGGCCGGTGGATATGTCCTGATCCCATGCAGAAGGAATCGGTACCTCCACTTCATCCTCGGAATTTTCAGAATCCAGATCCTCCGCAAATCCATCCTCGTCCTCTTCCTCCATCACCCTCTGCATTTCATCGCCTTCCTCATCCCCATCAGCAACACCAGAACCAGCTAATATTATCGACTGACTCTGCCCAGTATCATGACCACAAACATTGTGTGGCACGTAGTCTGACTCTTGGCTAGCATCCACATCCTGTGGCTGTGACCCGGATAAATAAATCTCGTTAGCCACTTGACTACCCTGCCCGGGTTCATACCCCACGTGGAGTTGTACGGTATTCTCCTCCTTCGCCACAGGTTGCACTAAGGCATATGGGTGGATTCTTCTGTCTCGGCAACGACTTAACAGGGTCAACCAATGCTGGCTCCTATCTATCGGCATCAACTCCCACTTCACATTTTTACAGGATTTCGTCCACAATGCATGAATACTGACGGAACATACTTCAGGATCCAGCCCAAAACTAGTAGTCAACCAGTACTTCAACTGTCTAATGTCCATTCTGTTTGGGTCTGAAAGTGTCATGACGCCATTTTTAAACTCGCTAAGATCAACCCCCAACTCATTATATCGAACATTACCAGGGCCGTAGTAAACAGTCAAATTTACTGATTCAGACATTTTCACCTGTCAGTCATTGCCACCTTCTCATTAATCGCAACGAACAAAAAACTTACCGGCTACACTAACTAAAAATATTACCGGCTACACTAAAAAAAATTTACCGGCTACACTAACTACAAATATTACCGGCTACACTAAAAAAAATATTACCGGCTACACTAACTACAAATATTACCGGCTACACTAAACAAAAATAGCTTTACCGTTACACTAACTACAAATATTACCGGCTACACTAAACAAAAATATTACCGGCTACACTAAAAAATATATTACCGGCTACACTAACTACAAATATTACCGGCTACACTAAAGAAAAATATTACCGGCTACACTAACAAAAAAATTACAAGCTACACTAACTAAAAATATTACCGGCTACACTAAAAAAAAATTACCGGCTACACTAATAAAAATATTACCTGCTACACTAATAAAAATTATGACGACATAGTTATACCTTAGACGCGTGTGTCCCCTTCTTCTTCCACCTCTCTTCAACTCAGCGGCACCGGTCACCTTGCAGACTACTTGCACCACCGGAACTCCTCCTCACCACCACCTCCTCCTCCTCACCACCACTGCGTCCACCCCACCACCTCCTCACTAGCCACACCTCCTCCACCCCATCATGGCTCCTCCTCACGCACAAAAAACTACCCCATAGCAAAAAAAAATACCGTACGCCGGCGGAGAATGCTATGATCTGTTGTTTCTGCGGGTTGGATATGAAAATGGGTGGATGAGGGAAGAGATCGGCGCGGGGGTGGAGAATATAGAGAGAGAAACGAGAGAGAGAGAGGAGAAGCAGAGAAGGGAGGAAGAAGAAGGAGGCTGTCGGCCTTATCCAGGGGCTCGTCGGCGTCCTGGAGGCCGACAGGCCCCCCTCTGCCGCCACCAGGCCGACATGCCTCCTCTGGGCCGCCACGAGGCCGACCAAGCCCCCCTCGGCCCACAGCCGGCCGACCAGCCCCCCCTCGGACCACGGGAGGCCGACAGGCCCCCCCCCCTCGGCCTACGGGAGGCCGACAGGCCCCCCCTCGGCCTACTGGAAGCCGACAGCGTGCTATTTCTGGTTTTTTTGTTTCAGCTTGCTAGTTTTCAAATTTGCTATAAAATTTGTCATACTTTTGAAAAAAAATCAAGAATAAGAACACTAGTCATCTGAGTAAACGTGGAAACCGACGAGCGATGCCAACAACTATTACATGCTCATGTGAAACATGGTTCTACAGAAGAAGCTTTCCAATACTATTATATTGTCTTAGTTTTATAAAATTGCGATATAAAAGGTAAGAAACAAATACAATGCAGAAAGAGCAATCCACGTCACTCATTCGGAAGAAACATACCTACCAATTTCTAATTACTGTGAGTTACATATGAAAATCCTGAATGCATGTTGGCTGCTCTCGGCTTTCTTTGCAAAGGCAAGTTACCTTCGGATGCTCTTCTCGACCCTTGTGGCACACATCTCGAGCACAAAATAAACATTAAGGCATTAAGTTAAAAGGATATGTCGAATTATACGGCAACCTCTTTTTCCATGCCAAGATACACTCTAATTAACTGATATACATTCATTGTGAACATAACATATATTGCCATTCATATATTTCTCACTTATAGATTTTCAGATATACACTTATGTGTGATACGACTGCGTATTTTCAGTTATCTATTTTTTAATAAAATCTCATAGGCAACATCTTAATAATATGACGAAAGCAATAAATAGGAAAACAAAAATGAAACCTGAAAACATTTTTGGTGCACCTTGATGTGTGACACACACATTATGAACGCACCTTTTAAGTGTGACACACATTTTCCACTTATTTTCTTATTTGAGATGACCGTCGAGCCGTATTGCCAATAAGAAGTAGCGAAAACATTATTTAGAAACATGCAACAATGACACATGATCCAAAACAAAATCAACGTGGTATCTTTCTCCGCTTACTATCGATTGATCGTCATTGCTCATGCGTACATCTCTACATGGTGAGTTGTTTCTTTCAACTAGGAAGGTGTTGGGCCCCCAAGTGCAAAAGTTTGTAGTATGCAAGAATTTCCTGAAGTGGCCTCAAGGTATATTGAACCAATAGGAGATGAGTAACATAACCATTGACCAGGACCTGCAAACACAAAGACAATAATGCCTTGGCCCCCAACAGGACTAGTGATATTGTCAGTCTCACTAGCTTGCTCCAACTCAAAATCTTTGCACATATCACTCCAACCAAAATCTGAGCACAACTTGCTGACAGCCACCTGACCGGCAAGGACACACGCGCATGTGCAACACAATCGTCAGTCATGTAAACGCCCAAGAATACTACCTGGAAGGGCCCGACATGACACACATGATGGTCACAACCGCTCGCAGCACAAAGCAGTGCAGTGCCCAATCGATGTAGCCCATTGACATTGGCAGTTTCAGCTTTGTTTGGTGACCAATCAAGGTGTCCCACATGACAAGGTGAGTGGGTGATAGGTGGAAACCTGTTGAACGAGTTCACACCCGAGGGTGGCCCGATCTTCATGTCGTAGCATCGAATCGAGGATGGATAACTAGCTGCAAGCAGTCAGGATAACTAGCCTTATACCTGCCAAGGTTGGATGCAACCCATACGTTGGGGATGGCCGACCGGAGCTACAAGAACTCCAAACCATTGTCCGACCAATCACAGAACCACAAACTGGGACTAACCACACAAAACAACCGGAACTGTAGAGCACGAGTTAGGGGGAACCAGAGGATCCTTCTCGCGAATCCGGATGAACTCAGAAGAGCAAAGGTAGCAAGGATCTCTCGGATCTCTCTAGCAGTCTTGCTGCATAAGCTTGTAGCTGAATGGTTTGACAAAAGGTTCCCAAGAGGATGGGGGAGATGGGGTTTTATAGCAAGGACAAACCCCCTTAGCTAGGTGTGAAAATGGTTTCAAAAGTAAGCAGGTTTGCATGGCTTCCTTGGGGGAATCAACACTCAACTTTGGGAGTTGTTGGAGAGCTCCTCGGAAATTTGCGAAGCCTTGACAGCCTTGACACCTTCCACGAGAATGACTAGAACTTTTGACTCACAACTCCAAATGATGTGAGGATTTTTTGCATTGGAAAGTAAATTTGATGGAGCTTCTGGTGATATATCCCTATGGCCCTGTCGCTCCATAAAATTGAAGTGACACAATGAAACATCAGAGGTAAAAACTGACAGCATTAACTTCACTTGAAACTTGTTTTCTTCAACTTTGTTTCTTCGGCTTACAGACTGTTCATCTCCTTCTACAACAAACCTAAGTACAAGAGAAGGAGTAGAAGTTGAAAGCATAGAAATGTCACATAAATAATAATAAGGATTTAAGTTAGCGTTCACTTGGGAATGTGTTTGCTTGATTCGGTTAGTAATTCTCTCCAACTAAATTGTGCACTTTTTTTGAAATGTTGTGTATGATGTACCCATGTGCTCATCATCCTCCCTCCCTTGATGAAGAGTTGTCCTTGACTCTCTTTGAACTACAAAAGATAAGTAGAAGGGAAGTATATAATATTCATGGAAAGGAATAATGCAATCCTCATTTGTAGCTAGCTTTCACCTTTGAATATCATAGCATCTGATCATGTATTTGTTTGTCCCAACTTGGAGTTTGTCCAGGGATGGTTGGTGTTGTTTCAATGACCATGATGCCCTTATCATCCCCCCTCTCTTGAAAAGGAGTCGCCCTCGATTCTACTTGATCATCACACAAAAGAAAGTAGGGGAATACCAAATCAAAATGCAAAGGTTTCATGATATACAGAATTTTAGTTTTCAACTTTGCTTTATTATGGAGGATCCCAATATGATGCTTTGTTCGACTTAGGAGTTCCTTCCAACAAACGTTTCTATGTAGTACAAATTTGTAACCTGCCATCATCATGTTCATATCATCATCCCTCTCTTGGAGAAAAGTCATCCGCGACTTCATTTGGTCTACAAAATTATAGCATGAGGACAATACAAACTAACTAGGAAAAGGAAATGACGAATAATCATGTGCAACATTCAGTTTTATTGGATCTTTTGTATTCTCTTCAAGATTGACAAAATCATATTGCTGGATGGATGATATATCGAACAATTTATCTCTAATGTTATCACGCCATTGCTTCAAAAACTCATAAGTGCATTCCTTTGGATTCATCAAAATGGATGATCTCTTTTCTTTTACCTCATTGAGTACTTCCGTTCCTTGGTGAAAATCAATCGGCAAATATGCACCTTGTGTAGTGGTGTTCCATGTGCACCACAATTGTTCCTGGATCTTGTGCTCCCATCGTTGCAAGAGAGCTAATAGGTATGCCTTTTGCACCTAAGAATATTGCAAAAGAAGAGGATTTTTTGAAAGGTTAGTTATTCAATGTTCCTCCCTCTTGTCATTTGGTGGACTACTAACTTTCCATGGTGGTGGATCACTCATCTTGCTATTCTCTTGTTGAAAAATCTCAACCTCACATTTAGTGGACTCACACAACTCACTTATCCTCTCACTCTTATCGTGTGGTATATTAGGTAGTGGATCACTCATCTCTCTAATGTGGTGTGGACTGATCTCAGTCTCACATTTTGTGGTGTCACTCAACTCATTTTTCTTTTGACCATCAAATGGTGGGATTTTTGGAAGTGTACACTCTTCCTCAGTTTTGGTGGAGTCACTCAGCTTGCTTTTCTTATCACTCTCAAGGTGTGGGATTTTGGATTGTGGACTCTCTTCCTCATATGGAATTTGTAGCATATATTTCCTGGATGTTGGACAACATTAGGAATGAGCTTCTCATGTAAACATGGGCTATGAATCGCCGGAGTCGATCCATCAACCACAGTCATGCTTTGCGGTGGGTCGTCAGTGTGCCGACTGGTGCCACAACTTTGCCGTTGGGCTTGACGTCCTTGCTGCGATTCATGAGGAGCAGCGACATGCCTGGGAGCAGTAGTAGCTTGCCCTCGAGCATGCCATCCTTGCCACATTACAGGAGCAGCAGTGACACACCCACGAGCAGCAACAACACCATGCCCTCGAGCATTTCCACCGTGCTACACTTCTTGAGTAGTACTGACATGCCCACAAGCAACAACATCATGCCCTCGAGCATGTCTTCTTTGCGGCATGAGAAATAGGGCATTGTCGGTGTCGAACCCCATCACCACTTGCTCAAAGACGCTAGTTAAGCCTCCTTCGAAATTCTTGAACCATGCTCCGTAGTTCCCGAAACTCGGCATGTGTGACCGGGGCATCTTCTTCCCCTTGATTTTCTCCACGAACACTTGATCTAGATCCTACCATGTTAGTAGGGCTAGAAGTGGAATAGGATATTTTTTGTGGAATCGCACAACCTTACCTCTTACTCGCCAAAGTTCTTATGGGTTCACATCAGATTGTGCTTCTCCCGGATGTGCTAAAGCGATCAAATGGCAGGGATCAAAGAACTAGCTTCGGTTTTTGGTGGAGCTCGGTGGGGTATCAAAAAGGGGCTTGTGCTGAAATCAAGTTGATGCAAACCAAAAAAAATGTGGATAGATCTGCTGCACCTTTGCACCAAGATTGAAAATACACAAGACACAAGCTTCTCAAATTGTTCTACCAAGCTGAAACCTTCAATCTTACGCAACACTTTTTTTCTCTTGACTTTTTTCCTGCCCCTATTTCCTTTCTCTCTTTGATTTTTTTGCCACTTTATTTTTCTCTCCTTTTCCAAAGCACAACAACCAAATCTGAAAGCAACTATGATGATGAACTTGGTGCAGATCTAAAAGATGAAGCACATGCAACCTATGCAACAACAAGATCCCAACACTAACAAGGCTTGGATTTATTTTTGGTGCGGCTTTGGACTTCTAGGATATAAAATATAGCATAAAAAACACTTGATCTAAAGGGATGATAGTAAGATAAACTTGGATAACATATCCTACCATGTCAACGAAGGCTCTGATACCAGATGATAGGTGGAAACCTATTGAACGAGTTCACACCCGAGGGTGGCCTGATCTTTACGTTGTAAGATCGAATCAGGGAGGGATAACTAGCTGCAAGCAGCCGGGATAACTAGCTTTATACCTGCCAAGGTTGGATGCAACTCGTACATTGGGGAAGGCTGACCGGAGCTACAAGAACTCCAACACGCTGTCCGAAAAATTGTAGAACCACAAACCGGGACTAACCCACACAAAATGGCCGGAACCGTAGAGCACGAATTAGTGGGAACCAAAGGCTCCTTCTCGCGAATCCAGATGAACTCACAAGAGCAAATGTAGCAAGGATCTCTCGAATCTCTCTAGCGGTCTTGCTACATAAGCTTGTAGCTGAATGATTTGACAAAAGGTTCCCAGGAGGGTGGGAGAGATGGAGTTTTATAGAAGGGACGGCCCCCTTAGCTAGGTGTGAAAATGGTTTCAAAAGTAAGCAGGATTGCATGGCTTCCTTGGGAAAATAAACAGTCAACTTTGGGAGTTGGTTGAGAGCTCCTCAGAAATTCTTGAAGCCTTGATAGCCTGGACACCTTCCAAGAGAATGACTAGAACTTTTGACTCACAACTCCAAATGATGTGAGGTTTTTTGCATTGAAAACTAAATGTGATGGAGCTTCTAGTGATATACCCCTATGGCCCCGTCTCTCTAAAAAATGGGTGAGACACAATGAAACATCAGAGATAAAAACTAAGAGCATCAACTTCACTTGAAACTTGTTTTCTTCAACTTCGTTTCTTCCATGGCTTAGAGACTGTTCATCTCCTTGTACAACAATCTTGAGTACAAGAGAAGGAGTAGAAGTTGAAAGCATAGAAATGTCACATACATAATAATAAGGATTTAATTTAGCGTTCACCGGGGAATGTGTTTGCTTCATTTGGCTTAGTAATTATTTCCAACTAAATTGTGCACTTTTTTTGAAATGTTGTGTATGATGTACCCATGTGCTCATCAGTGGGAGTCCAAGGAGAACGAGACCATGGCAGCAGTCCCACGCAAGGTAGTTACCCCTATCGTCGGGAATGTCTACACTGAATTTCATGGTCGAGATGAGGCGCGTGAGGGAGCTTTGCTCGGAAGAAAGTCGAGGGCCCAGGAATAAAGGAACCCCGACATGGGGTAGATCCATGGAACTTACTGTTCTAACCATGGAAGGCATGGCAGGATAGAAGACCGCGCCATCGCTTGTTGGCGAGGGAGGCACACGTGAAACATGCAGGCTCAGTCGGGAGGAGGCGAAAGAAGATCTCCTTGAGTAGCTCATCCAGTAGCGATTGTATCGGTGGCGGCGGCATGGTTGGTGGAGGCGAGGGTTTCAGGAGAGGAGAAGTTTGAGGGTATGTTTTTATGATGATTTTGGGGAGTTAGTGTTTCTTCCCAATATTGGCCACCCTATGAGCCACCATAAACTCAACCAATATTTTGGCTAGCCAAAGAATTGAAAGGGCAAGCTCGGGCTAAAATCAAGACACACCGGGTCCCTGGCAGGCCATCCGGGCCCCGAGGCAGGCATGCTGTCTGGCTTTTCACACTGAGAGACCACTTCTGATGTATTACAATGTCACCCAGCATGACACGTGTGAGCCTCGGCTCCAGCACCAACGCGCGCGATATCCGGTGGCTTTCCTCCTTGATGCGGTCCTGATGAACGCCATTGCAACCACGGTCTTCTCGCCAAGGTGGTTGTAGCTGGGGTTGTCGGTTCGCTGCAGCTAACATGGAGCCTTGCTCGTGCACGCCCGGTCATGCCCGCAACTCCTCATATTGTCCCCAGATAAGGTCTCGATTTTTTTCTTTCGAGAACACGGAAAATGCGTGCCTTAACTTTAGAGAAGGTATTCAGATCTCATCTAGCATGAATGTTCGCACAGTCGTACGGACGCGAGAATTCTCACGAGTCATCCATTGGCCCAATGCACAACACATTGAGAGAACTCATCTGGTGCATTGCTGGATCAGACGCCCAACAAGGCATCATGTGACGTGTTAGGAGCCGTCCGTTGGACCAATTCTCGTCGCCTGGAGCCAGCTCTCTCCAGCACATTGCTAGATCAGACAGCCAGTCGGGCATCGTGCGGCATGTCCAAAGCCGTTCGTTCACCAACACGCGATGCATTTGAGCTGGCACCGTCAAACCAATTGTTGGATTAGACAACCAGCCAGGTGTTGTGTGACATGTTAGGAGCTGTCCGTTGGCCCAACACGCGGAAAATTGAGCCATCTTTCTCTAGAGCATTGCCAGATTAGACGGCCAGCCGGGAGTTGCATGATGTGTCAGGAGCAGTCTCTATTAGCCCAATGAGCGACACATTGGACAACTCCCTCTAGCGCATTGCAGGATTAGACAACAAACTGGGTGTTGCGTGAAGTGTCCGGTGCCGTCGGTTTGCACAACGCGCAATGCACTAAGATGACTCTCTCTAGCGCATCATCGAATTAGACACTCATTAAGGCATTCCGTGACTTGTCCGGAGCCATTCGTTGGCCTAATTGTCGTCACATTGAACTTGGTCCCTATAGCGCATTGTCGGATTAGATGGCCAATCTTGCGTTGTGATGTGTTCAGAGCCATCTGTTAACCCAAAACATGAAGAATTGAGCCAGCTCACTCCACCGCATTGTCGGATTAGACAACCGCATAGGAGTTGTGTGATGTGTTAGGAGCCATCCGCCGGACGAACACATGGAGCATTGAGCCAGCTTTCTCTAAGGCATTGTTGGATTGGACGGCCAACTGGGGGTTTCATGATGTGTCAGGAGTATTCTGTTGGCCCGACGCACGACGTATTGAGCCCACTCCCTCCAGCGCATTGCAGGATCATATGACCAACTGGGTGTTGCGTGACGTGTCTGGAGCCGTGTGGCACCCCGGCTCAGAGCAACTGGCTTACCTTGCATTGCCAGCCTAGAGATCAGGTCTTCTGGCAACACACAACAACTTGGTACAGAAAAACAACCGATATCTTGCGGGAACATAGGTTCGATGATACATAAGGTAGCGAGGACAAGCGGCACACATGGTGCTGCTGCACATATCACTACAAAAAAACCCACTTCCATGATGATACGTCTTTGTCATAGTAGGTCACGTTTTCTATCATGCATGTACATCCATGATGATTTTATGACAGAATCAAGATAGTCATACCTGTGCTGTCGTAGAAGTGTTCCATGACAATACCAAAATTATCATCACAGAAGTGTGCACTTCCATGACGATAAATGGTGCGTCATGGAAGTGCTTTTGTCAAGGGTAACCGACACATGGCATCCACCGTAACAGGTCGCCGTTAAGCTATCGGGTTCCGGTTTGGATCCGATAACCCGTTAACAGCCCGGACCAATGAGGATTTTCCACATGTAAAATTCTCAATGGCCAGAGGAACCACGTGTCGGCTCAGCGTTGGGACATATGTCATCCACTCATTGGATGGGAGGCGCATATGATACGTCGACACGTGGCATGACCCAACAGAGGCCCATTCAGGTGAAAAGGCCAGCTTGTTTGACTTGGTCAAAAGGTAGCGGGCCGGCCCACGAAAAGCCTGTTAATGGCCTGTTCGCATATAGCCCATTTATAGCCCGCTAACTCACGGCCCGTTATGGACTATCCGAATTGGGCCGAGTAGCGTCATCTGGGCCGTCCAATATGATTCCAGCCCATTGTAACTTCCGGCCCATGTATGGCGCATGACGTCTTTCGGCCCATACGAGGCCCTTTGTAACTATGGGCCCATTAAAGGCCCATGGTGAAACTGGCCCACGATGAACAGTGTATCGCTTTACACCCATTAACGGCCCATTATTCCATTGGGCCGTTTCAAGTCCGTGTTACCTTTAGGCCTTCTAAGGGCCCATTTATTCTTGGGCTCATTTCTAGCATTCGGTTACTTATGGTCCGTTACTGGCCTGTTCCGCTTGTGTGCCAAATTCAGCCCGTGGTTACAGTCGGCCCATTTGTGGCCCGTTAACCCGTTGGGCTGTTTTCATAGCGTCATCAAATACGGCCCATTAACGACCCATGATGCCTGTCGATAGAATTAAGCACATTATTCATTTCGGCCTATTAACGGCCCATTATGGTCAGGCCATAAACAGATGATTTCTACTATAGCCCGTTTACGACCCATTTTGCGGACCATTATTGATTATACGGCCCGTCGAGGGCCCATGGATCCTACGGCCTGTAGGAGGCCCATGGTCACTAGGTAGCAGGACCATGGTTAAAATGGTTCGTATGTTGCCCATGGTTATTGTGGCCTAGTTATAAAAACTAGGTTATTGTGGCCACTAGAAAAATGTGGAAAAAGAACTGCAGTGACTACAAGCAAACAACTAAACAAGACAATAAGGAAATAAATAAATAAGCAAGCAACTAACGCTAGGCCATTACGGCTATTACACATATTACATCCACTGGGTATCAAAGTTCGCCACCAGTGCAAATATAGGGAACAAAGCAGCATATCACATACACTGGTTATCAAAGTTGGCGACCAGTGCAAATAAACGCCGCAGCAAAACAAGTCCAGAACTGAAACCACTTCAGAAGAGCTCAAGAAACAATATCCTGGGTACCCAGCATGCTGGCAAGATGCCTAGCAAGCTTATTAACTTTCTCTTGTTTGGCGCTTAAATCCTCTAGCGCTTGCTGTTGCACCAGAAAGTATGCATCGGAAGTCTGCAGGGACTTCCTCAGTCCTTCGGCTTCGTGTCGCAGCACATCTGATCGATGCCTTTCAACTTGAAGTTGAGACTCAAGAAGACGAACTGATTCAGGCAGCGAGTTAAAAAAGCTTGTGCCAGCAGTAGTGGCCAGTAACTTGAACACTACATCAAGACATGACTTTGGGGTTGTCTCACTTTCGTCAAGATAGTTTTTATCAGCTTTCTTGGAGACCAACAGGGATGTCTCACTATCTTGAACCTTATCTGCATTACTTCCTTTACCATTGCATAACAGGGTACTCTTCTCCAATATTTTATCCGCATTCTAAAAGAGAAACAAGCAGACACATCACAGGTTTACCATGTTGTATATGAAACTCATTTTGGTAAATCAGTTCAGTAGTAAAGTCGACAGGATAACAGCATGAATCAAACATATATCTATGTACCATGGTCACTGTATGGTCTATATCATTCTAGTTTTTGTTGCCAAATCAAGATAGAGACACAGTTCAAATAATATCTATTTAAGACAAAGCAGCATAGACAAAATATAAGTGTGGGAAAC
Source organism: Thinopyrum elongatum (assembly GCA_011799875.1). Taxonomy (NCBI): domain Eukaryota; kingdom Viridiplantae; phylum Streptophyta; class Magnoliopsida; order Poales; family Poaceae; genus Thinopyrum; species Thinopyrum elongatum. The sequence continues at coordinate 483,630,398 of CM022297.1, forward strand.
TACACAACAATAACAACACTTGTAATGTGTGCTTGACATGAGAACATAACTGTTTATTCAATTGAAACTGAAATCAACATAGAGCAAGTTACAATAGCAAACCAGTTAAATAAACAGGTTTAAAACATACCTGTTGTGCCATTGGAGTTGCAATTCCATCCTTCAAATTTGAAGATAGTTGGTATGAGTAAATACAGTGATGCAAGAGCAAAGGAGTATGAACCATAGCTATAGAACCTGACCTGAGAACAATTCTTCTTCTACTTTAAGCGTTGAGTTGGGGTTCGGAGTGGTGGTCCTCGTGCTTTGGGCACTGCAGTTGCCTTACTAACTGCTCATGTTTGGGTGCTCTGTGGTGGAGACAGTGCTGTGTCAACTAGAACTGGGTTACTATCTGCTGGGGTTGGGGTTAGAAGGGGTGTAGCTGGTTCTCTGTCCAACTCAGTAGGGATACAATCTGCGAGAGTCTGGGTTATGTGTGGTGGGGCTGGTTCTTGGGAAAGTACAACCGTGGTTCTATCTGCATCAACTGGTAGCACTATCTTTTTTGAAGACCGTGTTGTTACTCCCTTAGATACTGCCATCACCCCCTCCAATTCAAATGGCTGATAAACAAGAAAAGTAATTGAATGTACATATATTGTATGATAGACAGGTGCAATGGATAGTGGGGAATAAAAGAGGGCATGAAATAATTCACATTTTTGTTGTCTAACCAAACAGGATAGCATGACACAATTTCACATATATGATGGCTAAGTAAACAGGATAGCATGACACAATTTCACATATATGATGGCTAACTAAACAGGATAGAAAAACATAATTCAAAATATGATGACTATCTAAACAGGATGACATGATATAACTATATGATGTGTTTATTAAATAGGTTGGCATGCCATAATTCATATACATGCCGCCTATGGAAACATGATAGCATGATATAATTCACGGATAGAATGACATAATTCAAAATATGATGACTGTAAACACTAAACATGATGAGATGATATAACTATATGATGTCTTTATTAAATGGGTTGGCATGCCATAATTCAGATATATGCTGTCTATGTAAACATGATGGCATGATATAATTGAAATATATGATTTATATACTAAGCAAGTAAGCAGATGGCAATCGCATATATGATGTAAAAACTAAGCAATGCAAGACAACATATGCATGATATGAGTAATATAACCCTGCCAAGTTTGAGCATAGACCTCAGGGGGGAAATAGGACTGGTCATCTGTCTCTGAATCCTCCTCTAAGGAGCTATCTTTAACCAGCAAGATGTCTGCTTCAGCAGGTAGCATTGTCTGCTCTGAAGACCTTGTTTTCACTCCAGATACTTCCATCACCGCTTCAAATGGCTGATGCACGGGAAGAGTAGTTGAATATACAAACGTTGTCGACAAATGGAATACGTAATACGAAAAAGGATAGCATGATATAATTCACATATATGATGATTGGCTAAACAGTATGGCATTGCATAATTCACATATATAATGCCTTGCAACAAGATAGCATTGCATAATTCACATATATAATGTCTTGCAACAAGATGGCATTGCATAATTCACATATATGGTAATTAGACAATAAACAGCTGGCATTCACACAAAGCATGTCTAAACTAAGCAAATGACATAGCAATGCAAGACACCATACGCACGATATGAGCAACATAACCCTGCCAAGTTAGAGCATACACCTCGGGGGGGAAATAGGATTGGTCATCTATCTCTGAATCCTCTTTCAAGGAGCTATCCGTAACCAGCGAGATATGCGCTTCATCAGATAGCATAGTCTTCTCTGAAGACCTTGTTTTCACTCCAGATTTTTCCATCACCATGTTAAATGGCTGATGCACACGAAGAGTAGTTGAATGTACTAACATTGTTGACAAATGTAATACATAATAAAAAAAGGATGGCGTGATATAATTCACATATAAGATGACTGGCTAAGCAGGATGGCATTGCAAAATTCACATATATGATGCTTGGCTAAACAAGATGGCGTTGCAAAATTGACATATACGATATAGAAACTAAATAGATGGCATTCACACAAAGCATGTCTAAACTAAGCAGATGACATATTTGATGTATAAAGTAAGCAATGCAAGGCACCATATGCATGATATGACCGACATCAACATGCCAAGTTAGAGCGAAGACCTCAGAGGGTAAATAGGAGTGGTCTGCTCCTTCTGAATCCCCCTCAGAACAGTTATCTTCCTCTTGATTACAATCTGAAATGGGTGGAGGGGGGTTGCCTTTGCGCCCACCATGGAGCGACGTCTGCATGAAATTTTATTGCCATGCAAGGCTCGTCTCTTTTGCTCTACATGTTCAGTTCCATTGTGTACAATAACTGGCATGCATAGGAATAAAACATAGTGAGATTATGTAAGGAGTTGTAACACCCCAAAAATTTAATCATGTTTTTACTAAATAAAAATTTGGCCAGAAATAAAATTTTGAATTATATTAAGTCTTTTGTTATTTTCAGAGTATTTTCTGTTTCTGTTTTCCAAAATTCTTCCCTCCATGTAGAAATTTTTGGACATAATATTGTGGCTTTGGTAGTTTTCTTAAAACTTTTCAATTATAGTAATAATTAATTTCATAATAAAATTTGCCTCTAAATAATTATTTTAATAGCATTTTCAATTCTTAAAATACCTCTGTTGCACAACAACAACTTTAAATAATTCTTTCAAAATTCCAAAAAAATCATGAGGGGTCATGTGATGCCTATAAATCACTTTTATGCAAAAATCCAACTTGGTCTTTTGAAAATTTTGATTGAAACAACCTCCTTTCAATTCTGTCCATTTCTTAGGTTATACTGCAACCCCAATTTTTTCCCCACTCATAGTCCTTCCAACCAAACCCTTAAGTCCAAAATTTTAGCTCCATTGGAATCTTTTTAGTTCACCAAATATTCCTCTGTTGTTTCTGTCCAGAAACTAAATTCTCCAAAACTTGCACTAGAAAGTTTTTATTTATGCCAAAACAACTCCACCATCATCTATATCATGTAATGAGACATCTTCCTGCCAATTTCCAGGTTCAACAAAAGCTCCTAGAAAGTGCTATCATTCTGTCGAGCAGCTTATGAGCATGGCAGAAAATTGGCACCTCTCTAGACTGCACTTGGCACTTGCCCTTCTGGCCAAACCAGAATGTCCAGCATCTTCTTCATCCCATAAAATGCCACCCTGCCAAGTTTCATAATCCACAAAGATCTCTAGTTGCCTCTAGCATTTCATCAAGCAGGTTGTGGGCACGCCCAGAGCGCGACCAAAGTGTCCGCGCTACACTCGACGATGCCCGAGCCACTGCCGTGTCCCCACTGCTTCCCCCACTCGACCTAGCCCTCTCCTGGATTACCACGACCCCCTAGCAACCTGCCGCCACCCTCCCCCGTCACCTAGCGCCGGCCAGCCACCGACCCGAGCCGCCGCCGCCGTCGTTTACTCGGGCACGGCACCGCCCGAGCCGTCCGACCCCGCCAACGCACCCCCTCCTTAAATGATGAACACCGCCCCTCACAGACCTCCCCACCGACCTCCACCTTCCTCAACCACCTCGCCACCGTCCACGGTTTGCCATTAATGGCCGCCGCCGCCATGGCTTTCTCTGGAAGCCGCGGCACAGCCTTCCCTCTCCTATAAAAGAGCCTCCCCAAGCTCGCCTCGATGCATATGCCTCTCCTACTCCCTTCTGTGAGCTCCCCCGTACACCCAATCGACCGGGTGAGGTCAGCTCCTCCGTCTCCGGCAGTTACTGCCGCCGCCATCGTTCGGATGGTTCCGGTGCCACCAAAGCCCCTCCCTCTCCACTCTCACCACCAATGGCCTCCCGGAGCATCCACGAACCCATCCCTATCTTCAATTCCATCGGAGATGCACCACAGCCGAAGTCCCCCTTTCGTCCGATGCCGCCATCCACTGAGGACCTCGTTGCCGGCAACTCCGTCCATCCCAACTACCACGGCGAGCACCGGACGAACCGCCTCTCACCCCCGAACACAACGGTGGCCTCGGCTCCCCGAACGGCGCTGCCGTTCGCCGGCAAGCCCCGCCGGAACGCCGCCTCTGTTCGGCCGGAGGAGAGGGCGCGCGCGGGCGACTGGTCAAACCAGACCAGTGGGCCCGCGGGCCCCACTGTCAACGACCGCAGCTCCGCCAGCTCAGCATAAGTGGAGGCGTACTCCGTGAGTACGCCTTCAACGTGGCACCCCTCCCGCGCTGCTGATCGACCAGGCCGGCCTAGTGGCACGCACGGCTATATAGCGCACAGGGTGCACCTCCACTCCCTTCCTATTTACCTTTTTCCAGAAATTTCAAATAATCCCACAGTAGCCAATTCAAATCCAAATCTGATGATTCAAATTTCTAAATACTTCTAAAATCATGCTCTATTTATCTAGATTAGGTGAACATTTTTTTCCTGAGCTTAGTTTCTGTTGGATCAATTAAATAGTCCTTTTCTTCATTTATTTCACCTTTGAAATTCCATAGGGAAATCATCTCAACTCCAAATGACTTTATTCTTTTTCTTTTATTCTTTTATTTTCATCTAGTTTATTTTAGTATTTACTTCAAAAATATTTGAAACACTTTTTAGCACTATTTTTGTTTTATGTGGTAATTTCAATATTTTTGAAAATAGGAAATGGAGGGAAGATAAAATTTTCAAACTTTTGGAGTACACCCCACACTTCTACATGCTCAAGGCAAGCATCTTGAACACTTGATGTTGTGATTGCATGGTTAACTGTTTGCATGATTAAATAAATTATACATAGGTTGAATTCAAATAGAATTTGCATGCATGTAGTGTTGGCATGTTTCATCGTACCGTGCATCGTGTGTTTGTCATGACTAACTTGCAGGAGCAGGCCTAAGAGAAATACCATTACCGGCAGAAGGGTGATCACGTTGGAGAATGATCATGCCTTGGTTGTTATGCATGTTGGAGCTTGATCATGCCTTGGTTGTTATGCATGTTGGAGCATGCAAGGGTTGTGGCCCTGTTTGGTATTGTTGTTGAAAGAATACCTTGTTGTGCTAACCGTTGCAGGAAACTTAAGCCTCCTGAGTCGACCATAGATTGAGTCTTGTTCCGGTAACCACCATACTTGATTCGTGCTGCCACTTGTCCCTGCCACAGCTGGGGGATGGTTTAGTAAGTTGTTAACCCCTTTCCGTGCACACACCACATAGAGGGCCACGATGAGGGTTTCCACGGCCATGGACTAAATCCTGTCATCGGGTCAGGGGGCATGGGTGTATCCGGTTGTAAACGAGAGGGGGGCACCCCTGGGAATCCGCGCGTATTAATAGTGATCCCATGCTATTCGAGATTGTTGTCTCCCCGACTTAGAGTTTTTCTGGAACGATGCTTTGGGTGATTCCTGGCATCCGGACGGTTAATCTGGTGTGTGCTGGTCTGGTGTGTTTTCAACCCAAAGACCGTAATGGGAATTAGTCAGTGTCACGGTACTGACTAAAGAAATCCTTTACTTGTGGGTAAAGAGTACACCCTCTGCAGAGTTTTAAACCTATTTGAATAGCCGTGTCCGCGGTTAAGGGCTACAGTCTGGGTTGGTCAAGTGTCGGTCTTCAGAGGAAAATAATTAAACTGAGCCTGAATTATTTTGCAGGATAATTATTGACACCCTGATGCTACCATGAATATTTTATGCATGATAAATATTATTATGGTTATGCATATTATTGAGGACTAACCCGTTTCTCTTATTTTGAATTTCCTGAGTGTCTCAGGGGCTGGCTAGACTACCCCGGTCACTCAACTTTATTTTCAAGACCTCTCGTGGTGTCCCTCGAGTTTATAGGCGGTTCCACCACTACTCTTATGGACACCCGATTGGCATTTCTCTTAAAGTCCGACCGCGGCGTCACTTGACACCCGACTGGCATTTCTCTTCAAGTCCGACCGTGGCGTCACTTGACACCCGACTGGCATTTCTCTTCAAGTCCGATCATGGCATCACTTGACACCCGACTGGCATTTCTCTTCAAGACCTTTTCGTGACGTCCCTCGAGTTTACAGGCGGTCCCGCCACTACTCTTGTGTACACCCGATTGGCATTTCTTTTATTTTGCTGAATGTCACTTGGGCTGGCTAGACTACCCGTGGCATTCATTTGCTTTATTTCTAATAAGTTTGATCATGACTAACATGCTATGTTCACGTTCATATCATTTTATTGTCATGATTTAAATTTCAGTCAGCATGAGCATATGCATATAGTTTGGCTCTTCATGATCATATATTTTTATCTGCTGCATTCGGTATATCTTTTGCTCATGATGTTTGCGAGTACATTCAAACGTACTCACAGGCTTGTCCCTGGCTATTTACGTTGCCAGGTCAGGAGTTCTATGAGGAGTACCACAGCGACGTCCGTGCGGAGCCTAGAATGGTAGCCATGTGGGATAGGAATTATCCAGGTCAGCCGTTCCTGTGGGAATGGAACACCATCGACGTTGGTGAACCACAAGTCGCTTCCGTCACCCGTCACCAGATATCATTGTTGTATCATTAGACCTTTATGGTCTTGAATCCAATTCTTGTAATAGCTTGGTAATATATAACAAGGACATGTCCACCAGTAATAGTAATCCTGGGCTGGTGGTAACACGAGGGGTTAAATTTCTGGGATATTTTGTGTCCCCGAAATCCGGCCCCGACAGCCTTGGTATCAGAGCCAGGCTGACCATTGGCTAATCCTATCTTAGCGTGGTCACTATCCCTAGGTTTCCACGCCGTCCACACCCACTACAAGAAATATGTCAACTTGCAACCATCACTATTGGTCACTGAATGGTCATTGTTTTCCATTTGTGACCTTTTTGTGACCAAAAACAGATGGTCAAAAGCTGGCCGTCGTAAACTAAAATTAACGACCTTCTCTGTGAGAAGGTCGTAGATGTTTACGACCAAAACAAAAGGTCATTGGTTCAACGACCTTTTGCTTTGGTCACTAGCTGTCTGCCCAGGCCACGTCGGATCCGACGTGGCAAGCTGACGTGGCAAAATTGCGACCAAATGAAAAGGTCATTGATAAGAATCAGCCCAGTCCAGTTCGGTGTTTTACATGGGCCGAGCCCATTAATTCAGCCTTTTTAATATTTATTTTTTCTGTTAATTTTCGCTAGCTACATGGGCCTAGCCCAACAATTAGGCCTTTTTATTTTCTGGGCCGTGGCCTTTTTGCGAACCATTTCATTAAGCCTATTTTTCTGGTTTTTCAGAAATACACAATGTTCCGATCCACTATAGTTTGGGCCACAGCCTTTTTAGAGCCCAAATATTATTTTGTCAAGTAGAACATTTGGCCTTTTTCATTCACAGATTTCAATTTACACATTTGAACAGCAAAAAATCAATAAATCTCTCAATTAACTGATTAAAACCAGAAATCATCCAGTCAAATACTCACAAGAGCACATACACGTCTGCACGTCCAACAAGTGCACATACAATCAAAAACAGATACACAAGCACCAAAACTTGGTGGCAACATCAACTAAAACTATGGTGCGCATCTCCAAGCTTCTTCTGATCTTCTGCCACAGCAGCAGCAATCTCGACGACATTAGATCCTGATCTAGATAAGCTATTAGTGAAATACACTGGAAGTATGTAATATTTGTTTCAAGAGGCTAAAATTTATACATACATGCCCAAATGCCCTAGTTCAGTAAACACTAAGCATGGCATAACAAAACTTCCAACAACTTGAATGCAACAGATTAACCTGATGTTGTTCTACAATAGTAATCTATACATACCTGCATGGTACATTGGTACAAAGTTTAGGTAATGAAATGAACATCACTATAACACTCACCTAAAGAAAATTCCTATTCTACTACCACCACCATCCAATCAACTAACAATACTAGTAAGTGCACAGAGATTAACATCACAAGGCAGGAGACAATTATGACAATTTTGGCAAGTTGGAGAAATCGTTTAATCAGTTTTGGTATACTTAGGTTATGAGCCAAAATAGACCAAGAAAAAAAAGCAGTAACTGGTGATGCATGAGCATGAATATGGTACAGAATTGAGCATATTAACTTTAAGATTTCGGCCTTCCAACTTTACTGGTCATACATACATATACAGAATTGAGCATGAATCATTGGTCTTAGTTGTATATGAGACTAGTTGAGTTGTGTATTCTAAGCTCCAAGCAGATTACAGAAGAAATTGAAGATGAACCATATATAACAGACTAAAAAATCAAATAGAAACCCAAAAATTAAATACGAGTATAATAGGAAGGATTACAACAGGTTCAATTGAATCAATTTCCAAAGCATTGAATCAGTAGCATAAGCATGCAGCAACAACATAAGCATTTAATCAACAGCAGCGTGAGCATAAGCATTAAATCAGCAGCAGAAACACAAGCAGCACCACCACCAGCACAAGTGCACACCTATTCAAGCTAGTACCAGCCTAGCAGGCTAGCAGCAGAAGCATTCAAACAACTATAGAAGCACAGTACAACATCAAAAGCATTGAAAGAGCAGCAGGCTTGGACTGTCACATGTAATATCTTATAAACTTAGGCAAGTGTTCTCAGGTTATCCTTAACATCATGCACTAACTTGGGTAATTAGCATCAAACAATACATATCAGTACAAGGCTAGGCAAGATAATAAAGACTTGGGAAAAGATAGCAGAGTTAGAAAAAATGATACGTGCCCCTAAAGAGAGGGCAGTATCAAGTGCGGCCACAGACATAGGCATTAGCCTCACCCACAACCCCTTAGCCGCACCCACGACCCCTGGACACTCTCACAACCGAAGACGAGGTGCCTTGCATACGGTCTCCTTCGAGTCTGCGAGAGAAAGAACGAGGTAAAGGTCAGTATGCATCAAGGATGCTGCTGTTCTGGGTCAAGCTAAGTCAAGGGCATAAGAGATTTTAGTCAACAAAAATTAACATGTGAACATCTTGCACAAACTATCATCATTTATAAAAAATACAAAACAAATAAACAAACAGATGCAGCTCATACTTATATTATATCAGGCAATAGCATTTAGCATATTCCAATATGTACTCAACATATTCCAATAAGACAGAAATGCACACACATGGATTCGCAATTAGACTGATGACCATCAACACAATTCTGTAGAGTTGAAACTAATTTTGAGAGAATAGACAGTCAATTTGTGTGTTGATTGGACCTAGTTTTAAAGAAACAAAAAGGATTGACAGCATAGGGAAAGGGAGATGGAGATGGACGTGCTACCTGCTGTTGCGGTGGTGCGTCGTGGTGGCCTGCTTGAGCTCCTCCTCCTAATGCTGCTCACTAACCTGCAGGACAAACAAGGCCATAGGTGAGCTATAGCAAAGGCATTTCCTGATGATTTACTGAGTTCATGGCCACCTACAGAAATATTAGGGGACATGATAAGGAGTTGTAAAATACGAAGAGTCGCCTAGACCTATACCGAATAGTAATGCATATATTCAGGAATATGAAGTTCACCAATTGTTCCAAAAAAAAGGAAAAATACTTGTTGATGTTTCAAGTGCAACAGAATATATGCAAGTCCCAAGCATCAACAAGTATTTTTTTTATAGTTTGGGACTTGCATATATTCTGCTGCACTTGTAAAGCACTTGTTGATGTTTCAAGTGCAGCAGAATATATCGCTACAGTAGTCATCAACAAGTATTACTATACCATCAGCAGAATACTTGTGGATGTTTCAAGTGCAACAGAATATATGCAAGTCCCAAGCATGTTTCATGGCCACCTACAGTAGTCAATTTATAGCAGTAAATGTATACAACACCAAACACTGCTTGACAATTGAGGTAATTAAACATTAAAGAACTTGTTACATATGCTTTTCTTCATCCAGCGTGATAACATGTTACTGCTATGCTATTGTGATTAAAAGAGTAAGATTTCATCAAGCCTATGTCATGCATAATAGGAACATATTATAAAATACAGAATAGTAGTTCAGTGCCTTCAAGTGTTGAATGACTCATGGTACAGCAATAATCACAATAAACTATCAGTACATGTGTGGCTAGTTGCAAGGTGTCTATCATCAAACACATCATCATCACAGTAGGAGTAATCTAGTGTAGACACATACCATGAGACGATTGTTCCTTACATTATGACAACAACATTGCTGCTGCTGCTGATAGACACCTTGCTGCTGCTGCCGTTGTGTCTGCGAGCATCAGGCACCTTGCAACATTATGACAACAACATTGGCTTGGACTAGTCAAAAATACAGAGGGAGAGGGACCTTCTCCATGGTTGAGTCCACAATCATCAGGCAATGGAATGGAAGAAGATGAAATCGAGAGGGGGGGTCAAACCTTGCTACTGCTGTCGTTGTGCCCTTGACGCTGGAGCTGGCTCCGTGGACAGCCGCTGGAGCTGGAGTACGGGGGTGACCTTGTTGAAAGAAATCTTCTCCTCCTGCACAAGTTGACAACAGCACCAACTTGAGAAACCAAGATTGAAGATTGAACACCAACTTGACAGCAAGACCAATTTTCTGTCTGGATCAACAAGTGGTAATCGGGACCCTTGCTCTAGGAGGAAATTAAAGAGAAGGGAGCAGAGGAGGTAGCTAGCCCTGGCCCTGCCTGCGTCTGCCTTGGAGGCAGCAACTGTGGAGGAGCCGTCACCGGAGCCCGCGAGGTCGATGGGCTGCCCGACAAAGACCCGTCAGCGGAGTGAGGTTCGTGTCCCCCGCCAGCGCCGTTCGCCGACATCAGGGCCGTTTGTCGATGTGGTGCGGATCTGACCTCTCGGACACCATCGCCTATAGGTTGGAGGCGAGGCTAGGAGGAGCGCAGGAAGAGGCGCGGTAGTAACGGGATCCTCCCGGACAAGGGAGATATGGTGGGCGTGGTGCAGCGGCAGCGGAGGGGAGCACGGCGACCGGTGGGTGTGGCAGCGACGAGTGGGGGAGTCGCGGGAGAGGAGGAGAAGAGACAGGGTGAGTGAGAATGGGCTTGGTGAGGGAGGTGGCGGCTGCGGGGAGGTGATGGGGAGGGAGGTGGCTGCGGTGATCTGGAAGGGGAGGAAGCGATGAGTGGATGGGGAGGGAGGTGGCGGCGGCGATCTTCATGGACAGGAACTGCGTGCGTGCAGCGAGCGTGGGGCGTGGGGCAGCGAAGCGAGAGGCGAGGTTGGAGAGGTAGTGCTGGAGGAAGGAGGAGGCGGGGAGGACGTGCGGCGGCGGCGTCGATCTGAATCGGGGGAGAGGATGAGAGGGGATCGATGGGAGTTACGGTTTGGGATTGTTGGGCTGCGGGTGGGGTTTTTTTCTCCTTTTTTCCTTTTAGATAAATGGGCTGGATGGATGGATGGATGTGGGATGGAGAGATGGATGGATGGATGGGCGCCATGTCATCGATCCGTGGGAATGGTTCTGATTGGTTCGGAAAACCAATGATTTAAAAGAGTTTCCAAGTACTAAAACTAGAGGGATTTTGTGAAGTAGCTATAAAAAATATTTTGCAAAAGGGTACCACACAAATTTTCACTAGAGTTAGACCACATTTTATGGATAAGGACCAATTTGTACGCATTTATGATCTTTCGAGCTATTTTTAATCATTTTTTGAGTGTCCAAAATGAGGTTTTTTTGTGAAGAACCTACCAAATAATTGTTGCAAAATTGGACCAATTAATTTTCTAAAATACTAGGCCGTATTTAATGCATAATTGACCAAATGGTTGGGTGTCAAAAGCTTTGATCCACCTCTCGTGAAAAAGACAAATTTCTGCCGATTCAGTTGGAAGCGGGTCAAATTTGAACTGCACCTGCCTCATAATTTTCTCTTTATTTTTTCTAAAAATCATTTCTAGGTACATAAGTATCTATTTAATCAGAGAAACACCAAAAGTTTTCCAAGATTCAACCACTAGCGAGGAACGGTCATGCCCGCCGTTTTGACCGCATTTTGAAACGGGCATGAAAAATTCAAAAAAAATCAAAAAATTGGAAAACATTCGCATTGTGTCATTATATGTGGCCAAGTTACCAGGAAAAATAATAAACTTGTAATACGATAATTATTTAAAAAAAAGTGTTCTCAGAAACGAGCTATCACGTGTAGAGATCAATGGCTTTCAAGCCAAATGATCAATCTTATGGCCACATTCATGGCATAGCTTGTTCAAATGATCTCATATTGTGCACAAGGGTGCATATTGGAATGGCAAACAGTGTTGCCTAAGGAAGTTTTCATTTTCTTTGCATGAAAAAATCATTTTCCATTTTTGAGTGCCCAAAATGATGTTTTTTTGTTGAAGAACCTACCAAATAATTGTTGCAAAATTGGACCAAATTAATTTTATAAAATAATAGGCCATATTTAATGCATAATTTTCCAAATGGTTGGGTGTCAAAAGCTTTAATCCACCTCTCGTGAAAAAGACAAATTTCTGCCGATTCAGTTGGAAGCGGGTCAAATTTGAACTGCACCTGCCTCATAATTTGCTCTTTAGTTTTTCTAAAAATAATTTCTAGGTACATAAGTATCTATTTAATCAGAGAAACACCAAAAGTTTTTCAAGATTCAACCACTAGCTAGGAACGGTCATGCCCGCCGTTTTGACTGCATTTTGAAACGGGCATGAAAAATTCAAAAAAAATCAAAAATTTGGAAAACCTTCGCATTGTGTCATTATATGTGGCCAAGTTACCTGGAAAAATAATAAACTTGTAATATGATAATTATTTTAAAAAAGTGTTCTCAGAACCGAGCTATCATGTGTGGAGACCAATGGCATTCAAGCCAAATGATCAATCTTATGGCCACATTCATGGCATAGTTTGTTCAAATGATCTCATATTGTGCACAAGGGTGCATATTGGAATGGCAAACAATGTTGCCTAAGGAATTTTTCATTTTCTTTGCACGAAAAAATTATTTTCCATTTTTTGAGTGCCCAAAATGAGGTTTTTTTGTGAAGAACCTACCAAATAATTGTTTCAAAATTGGACCAAATTAATTTCTAAAATACTAGGCCATATTTAATGCATAATTAACCAAATGGTTGGGTGTCAAAAGCTTTGATCCACCTCTCGTGAAAAAGACAAATTTCTGCCGATTTAGTTGGAAGCGGGTCAAATTTGAACTGCACCAGCCTCATAATTTGCTCTTTATTTTTTCTAAAAATCATTTCTAGGTACATAAGTATCTATTTAATCAGAGAAACACCAAATGTTTTCCAAGATTCAACCACTAGCTAGGAACGGTCATGCCCGCCGTTTTGACCGCATTTTGAAACGGGCATGAAAAATAAAAAAAATCAAAAAATTGGAAAACCTTCGCATTGTGTCATTATATGTGGCCAAGTTACCAGGAAAAATAATAAACTTGTAATACGATAATTATTTTAAAAAAGTGTTCTCAGAAACGAGCTATCATGTGTGGAGATCAATGGCTTTCAACCCAAATGCTCAATCTTATGGCCACATTCATGGCATAGTTTGTTCAAATGATCTCATATTGTGCACAAGGGTGCATCTTGGGATGGCAAACAATGTTGCCTAAGGAAGTTTTCATTTTCTTTGGACGAAAAATTCATTTTCTATTTTTTTAGTGCCCAAAATGAGTTTTTTTTGTGAAGAACCTACCATATATTTGTTGCAAAATGGGACCAGGTCATTTTTATAATATATTAGGCCATATTTAATGTACAATTGACAAAATGGTTGGTCGTGAAAAGTATTTATACACCTCTGGTGAAAATGACAATTTTTCGCTGATTCAGATGGAAGCGGGTCAAATTTGAACTGCAGCTGCCTCATAGTTTGCTCTTTATTTTTTCCAAAAATCATTTATAGGTACATAAGTATCTATTTAATCAGAAATACATGGTTTGGTGGTGATACGTTGAGGTTTGGATGGTGGCCGAGGGGCGCAACTCCAGAGCGCGTAAACTCGCATGCCCGCCGCATGGTCACCGCATGACCGTGGTGTTGCCACACGTTCCGGGCGGCCTAGGCATGTCTAGTGGGTTGGGCACTCCCCCAATAGGTGTCAGGAAGAAGAAGGCAATAGAAGAATCTCACGAGGAGACTGAACTGAGCTCAAACATGAATTAGGACCCAAGTGTTTGATTACTGGTGGGGAAAATCCACATGGCCAATGGGCCTGAGTTTTGGCCGAGGATGATCATCTACTAAGGACACTATCTTGGAAAATTTGCAGCTCAAATGGAGGAGCCTAGGTGTCACTTGCTTTGCAACGTACCACACTGGACAGAAATATGAATGTTGAAGCTAGACTCAAATGAATGAATGGATTGATCTGAAATTTGGAGGAGGATGATAATTTGGGCATATGAAGGCACTTTAAAATTTCATACCATTTGAATAAATAAAAATGGTACTTCCTTCACAGTGCTCTCCACTGAACAGAAAATTGGAAAAAATGCTGAGGGAAATTGGCTAGAATAAATGAGCTAAAATTTGGGGGAGGGAGGTTCTATGGGCAGGGTCATGTCGTGGTAATTTTTCAGCAATTATAAATTAACATAAAATATAGTTGCTTCACAAACTGAAAATATCACCAGAAACAAAGATTGGATGCTGAGCTCACATGTATTGTTAGATGGGGCTCAAATTTTGTGGAGAGCTATGATTTGGGAATATAGAAGATGTGCCAAAAATTCAGCTCATTAGGATATGCCTAGCTAGTACTTCCTTCACAACAGTTCGAGCTGAACAAAATCTTTGGAAATTTGCCGAGGAAGATTTACCAGGCAAATGGAGTTGAATATTGTCATGAGGCAATGATTTGGATAGTAAAGAATGCCCAATTTTTTTGGGAATTTTGGGAATGACAGAAATATAGGTTGCTTCACAACCTAGGGCAAAAATTGACACATGGACATGACACATAGGCAAAACTGATGAGGTGGCGCCTATTCATAGCAATCCACCACAATTTACAAGGTTATGACCATCTATATTGGTCGTGATCAGCTAGAAATAAGGCAGCGGACCAGTGTTGTCTGCTTTATGACCATTTCGTGTAAGGAAATTACGACCTTTCTGTAAAAAATGGTCATTATAGTTTAGGGTTTGGAGCCCCCCGTACAACTTTTGACCAATTGGTCTCAAATGGTCGTAGATTTATGACCAATTCTTCCAGGGTCACTGACAGAAGGTCACAAGTTGACATATTTCTTGTAGTGACCCTTCTGTGTCGATAGTCAGGCCCGTCCTATCCAACAACCTGCAGTGGCCAGCCAACACCTTTTAGCAGTCGGTGCCCAACCTATCTCCCTAACCGACAACCACAGTAATACGTCACATTTTGTGATTTGTATCCGTGACTTTGACCCCGACCACTCTAGAGCAGAGCCGATACCCAGAAATCGTACCCACACTGAAATATGCTCCCTAGCCAGGCACTATATAAGAGACCACTCATGCAACCATAATTTGCATCCCTCACTTTGTACACTGCCAACATAACCATTATCCCCATGTCGCACCTTGGGATTCATCTGAGAACCCCAGATGCAACCCCGGGCAGTTTTGTCAAGATATTGTATGATTTCACCCGCAACACTCTTAGTTCCACTCAACCACCCAAGTACGAGCTGTTCAAATCGAGGATCAACCACAACACCTCGAAATATTGGGCAGTTGCACACATCCCACTAGTAGACCCAAACCAAGGCCATACAAGTGTCGTCTTCATTGGGAAATCTATGCCAACTCCAGAAATGGCAATAGAAGTTGCTGCCTACGAAGCAATTACCTGTCTCCAGTTCGCAGTGCCTCGTGCCGGTGAAAGGGGGTATTACTACTTCCCGAGCCACGCAGCATCTGGAGAAGAAGTATCTTTTCCCTGCAGACAATCAGAGAGAGATCCAATGCTAGCCAACCTTGTTCAATATGTCATCGTGCAGGAGCGTCTGACCCAGCAAGTGATGGACGTCCTCTAGACTCTTGCTATTCTGAATCCTCAGATCGCCATCGGCGGACCACTGTTGCCAGACTAAGGAGGGAACGTTCTCCGACTCCTCCATCCATTTTCCCCGGGAGAAGAAGAATATGTTCTGATGCCGGGGATATTTCCTCAGGACCCTATCGATTTTACCTTTGTACCGTAGACACCTTGGTTGTGTTCGTTCGTTTAGCGTTTAAATTGCGTGATTTGATATCTATGTTGCGTCTTAGGATTTACCCTATGAGTGAATTGTTTGGTTGCAATTGCGTATGAGTAATTTGGTTACCATAGTTTATAATGGATTTTTTCACCCTTAACAAATCTCGGGTTGAGATTTTATTAAGGATCACTACGACTAATAATTTTCACAAACACATAATTAATTCACGCACCACCACGACATCCGGCTTACAGTCACACTCACTCCACTACATGCACTAAGTGCAGAACCACACACACACACACACTTAGCACCTAATCAACTGCCTCACACACCAGACCACTCTCATCACACCACAAGTTTTTCTGAAGAAAAATTTGTGGGTTTTCTTTTATTTCTACGGAGCTGCTGCAGAGCGCACTAACACTCACTCGTAACCACCACCGATGCCTAATCCTCACGATCACCGCCGCCTCGAAGAGCCACCACTCGAGCTGCGGCATCACGGCGATCATCAAGGATGATCACGCATAGGAGCAGTGAGAACCCGAGCAACGCCGCCACTGCTCCGGACATGAGAATCGTAAACCACCCCGGAAGCACGTCCTCCATTGGAGCCTCGTCTGAGCTCCTGCGATCAAAAAAGGAGGAGGAGGAAGAAGTGAGGCAAGGTGTGATGAAGAAGAGAGTAACACTGCGTTTGTTTTATAGCCCGGGCCCGGTGCATGGTGGACGAGGTGCACCAGCGCCGCTCGTCGCCCGATCACCGGTGTTCGGAGGCGAACCCGCGAGCAGTGCTGACAAGGTGTTGGCCCGCGAGGTGAGTGCACGCTGCACCGGCAGCTTGCACGCCGCACGCTACCACAGTACGGCCCTAGATACCCTACGCGCTAGATGCTGCAGGTGGAGAAAGCGCGTGAGAGGGAGAAGGAGAAGAGAGCGAGAGGAAGAAGAAGAGACTGACAGTGGGCCCTGGGTCCACCTGTGAGCCGGAGAGAGCACTGTGCACTGAAGTACGGCAAGCGAATTTTGGAATTTACACTTTTTCCAAATTTGTCGTAACAGTCACAGTAGAACCACAGCACCAGTGCCCCACTATAGTTACACCAATTATCAGGAGCCCACGTCAACTATGCCTAAATAGGCTATTTTAAATGGCTCAGGAAAATCTCCTCGAAAGGTGGGTTTAATTTTGGTGACCACCTAACAAATCTCGAGGACGAGATTTTCTTAAGGGGGGTAGAGTTTGTTACACCCCAAAAATTTCATCATGTTTTTACTAAATAAAAATTTGGCCAGAAATAAAATTTTGAATTATATTAAGTCTTTTGTTATTTTCAGAGTATTTTCTGTTTCTATTTTCCAAAATTCTTCCCTCCATATAGAAATTTTTGGACATAATATTGTGGCTTTGGTAGTTTTCTTAAAACTTTTCAATTATAATAAGAATTAATTTCATAATAAAATTTGCCTCTAAATAATTATATTAATAGCATTTTCAATTCTTAAAATACCTCTATTGCACAACAACCACTTTAAATAATTCTTTCAAAATTCCACAAAAATTATGAGGGGTCATGTGATGCCTATAAATCACTTTTATGCAAAAATCCAACTTGGTATTTTGAAAATTTTGAGTGAAACAACCTCCTTTCAATTCTGTCCATTTCTAGGTTATACTGCAACCCCAATTTTCTTTGCTCCAAAAATTCTAATTTTTTTCCCACTCATAGTCCTTCCAACCAAACCCTTAAGTCCAAAATTTTAGCTCCATTGGAATCTTTTTAGTTCACCAAATATTCCTCTGTAGTTTCTGTCCAGAAACTAAATTCTCCAAAACTTGCACTAGAAAGTTTTTATTTATGCCAAAACAACTCCACCATCATCTATATCATGTAAAGAGACATCTTCCTGCCAATTTACAGGTTCAAAAAAAGCTCCTAGAAAGTGCTATCATTCTGTCGAGCAGCTTGTGAGCATGGCAGAAAATTGGCACCTCTCTAGACTGCACTTGGCACTTGCCCTTCTGGCCAAACCAGAATGTCTAGCATCTTATTCATCCCATAAAATGCCACCCTGCCAAGTTTCATAATCAACAAAGATCTCTAGTTGCCTCTAGCATTTCGTCAAGCAGGTTGTGGGCACGCCCAGAGCGCGGCCAGAGCGTCCGCGCTGCACTCGACGGCGCCCGAGCCACTGCCGTGTCCCCACTGCTTCCCCCGCTCGACCTAGCCATCTCCTGCATCACCATGACCCCCTAGCAACCTGCCGACACCCTCCCCCGTCGCCTAGCGCCGGCCAGCCACCGACCCGACCCGAGCCGCCGCCGCCATCATTTGCTCGGCCACGGCACAGCCCGAGCCGTCCGACCCCGCCAACGCACCCCCTCCTTAAATGATGACCACTGCCCCTCATAGACCTCCCCACTGACCTCCACCGCCCTCAACCACCTCGCCACCGTCCGCGGTTTGCCATTAATGGCTGCCGCCGCCATGGCTTTCTCTGGAAGCCGCGGCACCGCCTCCCCTCTCCTATAAAAGGGCCTCCCCGAGCTCGCCTCGATGCATACGCCTCTCCTACTCCCTTCTGTGAGCTCCCCCGTACACCCAATTGACCGGGCGAGGTCATCTCCTCTGTCTCCGGCAGTTACTGCCACCGCCATCGTTCGGATGGTTCTGTGCCACCAAAGCCCGTCCCTCTCCACTCTCTCCACCAATGGCCTCCTGGAGCATCCACGAACCCATACCTATCTTCAATTCCACCGGAGATGCACCGCAGCCGGAGTCCCCCTTTCGTCCAATGCCGCTGTTCGCCGAGGACCTCGTCGCCGGCAACTCCGTCCATCCCAACTACCACGGTGAGCACCGGACGAACCGCCTCTCACCCCCGAACACAACGGTGGCCTCGGCTCCACGAACGGCGTTGCCGTTCACTGGCAAGCCTCACCGGAACACCGCCTCTGTTCGGCCGGAGGAGAGGGCGCGCGCAGGCCCCACTGTCAGCGACCGCAGCTCCGCCAGCTCAGCATAAGTGGAGGCGTACTCCGCGAGTACGCATTCGACGTGGCACCCCTCCCGCACTGCTGATCGACCAGGCCGGCCCAGTGGCACGCATGTCTATATAGCGCTGAGGGCGCACCTCCACTCCCTTCCTATTTACCTTTTTCCAGAAATTTCAAATAATCCTATAGTAGCCAATTCAAATCCAAATCTGATGATTCTAATTTCTAAATACTTCTAAAATCATGCTCTATTTATCTAGATTAGGTGAACATTTTTTTTCCTTAGCTTAGTTTCTGTTGGATCAATTAAATAGTCCTTTTCTTCATTTATTTCACCTTTGAAATTCCATAGGGAAATCATCTCAACTCCAAATGACTTTATTCTTTTTCTTTTATTCCTTTATTTTCATCTAGTTTATTTTAGTATTTACTTCAAAAATATTTGAAACACTTTTTAGCACTATTTTTTTTATGTGGTAATTTCAATATTTTTTAAAATAGGAAATGGAGGTAAGATAAAATTTTCAAACTTTTGGAGTACACCCCACACTTCTGCATGCTCAAGGCAAGCATCTTGAACACTTGATATGGTGATTGCATGGTTAATTGTTTGCATGAATAAATAAATTATGCATAGGTTGAATTCAAATAGAACTTGCATGCATGTAGTGTTGGCATGTTTCATCGTACCGTGCATCGTGTGTTCGCCATGACTAACTTGCAGGAGCAGGCCTAAGAGAAATACCATTACCGGCAGAAGGGTGATCACGTTGGAGCATGATCATGCCTTGGTTGTTATGCATGTTGGAGCATGCAAGGGTTGCGGCCCTGTTTGGTATTGTTATTGAAAGAATACCTTGTTATGCTAACCGTTTCAGGAAACTTAAGCCTCCTGAGTCGACCATAGATCGAGTCTTGTTCCGGTAACCCCCATACTTGATTCGTGCTGCCACTTGTCCCTGCCACCACTGGGGTATGGTTTAGTAAGTTGTTAACCCCTGTTCGTGCACACACCACATAGAGGGCCACGATGAGGGTTTCCACGGCCATGGACTAAATCCTGTCATCGGGTCAGGGGGCATGGGTGTATCCGATTGTAAACGAGAGGGGGCACCCCTTGGAATCCGTGTGTATTAATAGTGAACCCATGCTATTCAAGATTGTTGTCTCCCCGACTTATAGTTTTTCTGGAACGATGCTTTGGGTGATTCCTGGCATCCGGACGGTTAATCTGGTGTGTGCTGGTCAGGTGTGTTTTCAACCCAAAGACCGTAATGGGAATTAGTCGGTGTCACGGTACTGACTAAAGAAATCCTTTACTTGTGGGTAAAGAGTACACCCTCTGCAGAGTTTTAAACCTATTCAAATAGCCGTGTCCGCGGTTAAGGGCTACAGTCTGGGTTGGTCAAGTGTCGGTCTTCAGAGGAAAATAATTAAATTGAGCCTGAATTATTTTGCAGGATAAGTATTGACACCCTGATGCTACCATGAATATTTTATGCATGATAAATATTATTATGGTTATGCATATTATTGAGGACTAACCCGTTTCTCTTATTTTGAATTTCCTGAGTGTCTCAGGGGCTGGCTAGACTACCCCGGGCACTCAACTTTATTTTCAAGACCTCTCGTGGCGTCCCTCGAGTTTATAGGCGGTTCCACCACTACTCTTGTGGACACCCGATTGGCATTTCTCTTAAAGTTCGACCATGGCGTCACTTGACACCCGACTGGCATTTCTCTTCAAGTCCGACCGTGGCGTCACTTGACACCCGACTGGCATTTCTCTTCAAGTCCGACCGTGGCATCACTTGACACACGACTGGCATTTCTCTTCAAGACCTTTTCGTGATGTCCCTCGAGTTTACAGGCGGTCCCGCCACTACTCTTGTGGACACCCGATTGGCATTTCTTTTATTTTGCTGAGTGTCACTTGGGTTGGCTAGACTACCCATGGCATTCATTTGCTTTATTTCTAATAAGTTTGATCATGACTAACATGCTATGTTCACGTTCAAATCATTTTGTTGTCATGATTTAAATTTCAGTCAGCATGAGCATATGCATATAGTTTGGCTCATCATGATCATATATTTTTATCTGCTGCATTCGGTATATCTTTTGCTCATGATGTTTGCGAGTACATTCAAACGTACTCACAGGCTTGTCCCTGGCTATTTACATGGCCAGGTCAGGAGTTCTACGAGGAGTACCACAGCGATGTCCGTGCGGAGCCTAGGATGGTAGCCACGCGAGATAGGAATTATCCAGGTTAGTCGTTCCTGTGGGAATGGAACCCCATCGACGTTGGTGAACCACAAGTCGCTTCCGTCACCCGTCACCAGATATCATTGTTGTATCATTAGAACTTTATGGTCTTGTATCCAATTCTTGTAATAGCTTGGTAATCTATAACAAGGACGTGTCCACCAGTAACAGTAATCCTGGGCTGGTGGTAACACGAGGGGTTAAATTTCTGCGATATTTTGTGACCCCGAAATCCGGCCCCGACAGCCTTGGTATCAGAGCCAGGCTGACCATTGGCTAATCCTATCTTAGCGTGGTCACTATCCCTGGGTTTCCACGCTGTCCACACCCTTCTGTTTCCATAGTCAGGCCCGTCCTATCCAACAACCTGTAGTGGCCAGCCGACACCTTTTAGCAGTCGGTGCCCAACCTATCTCCCTAACCGACAACCATAGTAATACGTCACATTTTGTGATTTGTATCCGTGACTTTGACCCCGACCACTCTAGAGCAGAGCCGATACCCAGAAATCGTACCCACACTGAAATATGCTCCCTAGCCAGGCACTATATAAGAGACCACTCACGCAACCATAATTTGCATCCCTCACTTTGTACACTGCCAACATAACCATTATCCCCATGTCGCACCTTGGGATTCATCTGAGAACCCCAGATGCAAGCCCGGGCAGTTTTGTCAAGATATTGTATGATTTCACCCGCAACACTCTTGGTTCCACTCAACCACCCCAGTACGAGCTGTTCAAATCGAGGATCAACCACAACACCTCGAAATATTGGGCAGTTGCACACATCCCACTAGTAGACCCAAACCAAGGCCCTACAAGTGTCGTCTTCATTGGGAAATCTATGCCAACTCCAGAAATGGCAATAGAAGTTGCTGCCTACGAAGCAATTACCTGTCTCCAGTACGCAGTGCCTCGTGCCGGTGAAAGGGGGTATTACTACTTCCCGAGCCACGCAGCATCTGGAGAAGAAGTATCTTTTCCCTGCAGACAATCAAAGAGAGATCCAATGCTAGCCAACCTTGTTCAATATGTCATCGTGCAGGAGCGTCTGACCCAGCAAGTGATGGACTTCCTCTAGACTCTTGCTATTCTGAATCCTCAGATCGCCATCGGCGGACCACTGTTGCCAGACTAAGGAGGGAACGTTCTCCGACTCCTCCATCCATTTTCCCCGGGAGAAGAAGAATATGTTCTGATGCCGGGGATATTTCCTCAGGACCCTATCGATTTTACCTTTGTACCGTAGACACCTTGGTTGTGTTCGTTCGTTTAGCATTTAAATTGCGTGATTTGATATCTATGTTGCGTCTTAGGATTTACCCTATGAGTGAATTGTTTGGTTGCAATTGCGTATGAGTAATTTGGTTACCATAGTTTATAATGGATTTTTTCACCCTTAACAAATCTCGGGTTGAGATTTTATTAAGGATCACTACGACTAATAATTTTCACAAACACATAATTAATTCACGCACCACCACGACATCCGGCGTACAGTCACACTCACTCCACTACATGCACTAAGTGCAGAACCACACACACACACACACTTAGCACCTAATCAACCGCCTCACACACCAGACCACTCTCATCACACCACAAGTTTTTCTGAAGAAAAATTTGTGGGTTTTCTTTTATTTCTATGGAGCTGCTGCAGAGCGCACTAACACTCACTCGTAACCACCACCGATGCCTAATCCTCACGATCACCGCCGCCTCGAAGAGCCACCACTCGAGCTGCGGCATCACGGTGATCATCAAGGATCATCACACATAGGAGCAGTGAGAACCCGAGCAACGCCGCCACTGCTCCGGACATGAGAATCGTAAACCACCCCGGAAGCACTTCCTCCATTGGAGCCTCGTCTGAGCTCCTGCGATCAAAAAAGGAGGAGGAGGAAGAAGTGAGGCAAGGTGTGATGAAGAAGAGAGTAACACTGCGTTTGTCTTATAGCCCGGGCCCGGTGCATGGTGGACGAGGTCCACCAGCACCGCTCGTCGCCCGATCACCGGTGTTCGGAGGCGAACCCGCGAGCAGTGCCGACAAGGTGCTGGCCCGCGAGGTGAGTGCACGCTGCACCGGCAGCTTGCACGCCGCACGCTACCACAGTACGGCCCTAGATACCCTACGCGCTAGATGCTGCAGGTGGAGAAAGCGCACGAGAGAGAGAAGGAGAAGAGAGCCAGAGGAAGAAGAAGAGACTGACAGTGGGCCCTGAGTCCACATGTGAGCCGGAGAGAGCACTGTGCACTGAAGTACGGCAAGCGAATTTTGGAATTTACTCTTTTTCCAAATTTGTCGTAACAGTCACAGTAGAACCACAGCACCAGTGCCCCACTGTAGTTACACCAATTATCAGGAGCCCACGTCAACTATGCCTAAATAGGCTATTTTAAATGGCTCAGGAAAATCTCCTCGAAAGGTGGGTTTAATTTTGGTGACCACCTAACAAATCTCGAGGACGAGATTTTCTTAAGGGGGGTAGAGTTTGTAACACCCCAAAAATTTAATCATGTTTTTACTAAATAAAAATTTGGCCAGAAATAAAATTTTGAATTATATTAAGTCTTTTGTTATTTTCAGAGTATTTTCTGTTTCTATTTTCCAAAATTCTTCCCTCCATATAGAAATTTTTGGACATAATATTGTGGCTTTGGTAGTTTTCTTAAAACTTTTCAATTATAGTAAGAATTAATTTCATAATAAAATTTGCCTCTAAATAATTATATTAATAGCATTTTCAATTCTTAAAATACCTCTATTGCACAACAACCACTTTAAATAATTCTTTCAAAATTCCACAAAAATTATGAGGGGTCATGTGATGCCTATAAATCACTTTTATGCAAAAATCCAACTTGGTCTTTTGAAAATTTTGAGTGAAACAACCTCCTTTCAATTCTGTCCATTTCTTAGGTTATACTGCAACCCCTATTTTCTTTGCTCCAAAAATTCTAATTTTTTTCCCACTCATAGTCCTTCCAACCAAACCCTTAAGTCCAAAATTTTAGCTCCATTGGAATCTTTTTAGTTCACCAAATATTCCTCTGTAGTTTCTGTCCGGAAACTAAATTCTCCAAAACTTGCACTAGAAAGTTTTTATTTATGCCAAAACAACTCCACCATCATCTATATCATGTAAAGAGACATCTTCCTGCCAATTTACAAGTTCAAAAAAAGCTCCTAGAAAGTGCTATCATTCTGTCGAGCAGCTTGTGAGCATGGCAGAAAATTGGCACCTCTCTAGACTGCACTTGGCACTTGCCCTTCTGGCCAAACCAGAATGTCTAGCATCTTATTCATCCCATAAAATGCCACCCTGCCAAGTTTCATAATCAACAAAGATCTCTAGTTGCCTCTAGCATTTCGTCAAGCAGGTTGTGGGCACGCCCAGAGCACGGCCAGAGCGTCCGCGCTGCACTCGACGGCGCCCGAGCCACTGCCGTGTCCCCACTGCTTCCCCCGCTCGACCTAGCCATCTCCTCGATCACCATGACCCCCTAGCAACCTGCCGACACCCTCCCCCGTCGCCTAGCGCCGGCCAGCCACCGACCCGAGCCGCCGCCGCCATCATTTGCTCGGGCACGGCACAGCCCGAGCCGTCCGACCCCGCCAACGCACCCCCTCCTTAAATGATGACCACCACCCCTCATAGACCTCCCCACCGACCTCCACCGCCCTAAACCACCTCGCCATCGTCCGTGGTTTGCCATTAATGGCGGCCGCCGCCATGGCTTTCTCTGGAAGCCGAGGCACCGCCTCCCCTCTCCTATAAAAGGGCCTCCCCGAGATCGCCTCGATACATACGCCTCTCCTACTCCCTTCTGTGAGCTCCCCCGTACACCCAATTGACCGGGCGAGGTCATCTCCTTCGTCTCCGGCAGTTACTGTCGCCGCCATCGTTCGGATGGTTCCATGCCACCAAAGCCCCTCCCTCTCCACTCTCTCCACCAATGGCCTCCTGGAGCATCCACGAACCCATCCCTATCTTCAATTCCACCGGAGATGCACCGCAGCCAGAGTCCCCCTTTCGTCCGATGCCGCCGTCCGCCGAGGACTTCGTCGCCGGCAACTCCGTCCATCCCAAGTACCACGGCGAGCACCGGACGAACCGCCTCTCACCCCCAAACACAACGGTGGCCTCGGCTCCATGAACGGCGCTGCCATTCGCTGACAAGCCTCGCCGGAACACCGCCTCTGTTCGGCCGGAGGAGAGGGCGTGCACGGGCGACTGGTCAAACCTGACCAGTGGGCCCACGGGCCCCACTGTCAGTGACCACAGCTCCGCCAACTCAGCATAAGTGGAGGCGTACTCCGCGAGTACGCCTTCGATGTTGCACCCCTCCCGCGCTACTGATCGACCAGGCCGGCCCAGTGGCACGCATGGCTATATAGCGCTCAGGGCGCACCTCCACTCCCTTCCTATTTACCTTTTTCCAGAAATTTCAAATAGTCCCACAGTAGCCAATTCAAATCCAAATCTGATGATTCTAATTTCTAAATACTTCTAAAATCATGCTCTATTTATCTAGATTAGGTGAACATTTTTTTCCTTAGCTTAGTTTCTGTTGGATCAATTAAATAGTCCTTTTCTTCATTTATTTCACCTTTGAAATTCCATAGGGAAATCATCTCAACTCCAAATGACTTTATTCTTTTTCTTTTATTCCTTTATTTTCATCTAGTTTATTTTAGTATTTACTTCAAAAATATTTGAAACACTTTTTAGCCCTATTTTTTGTTTTATGTGGTAATTTCAATATTTTTGAAAATAGGAAATGGAGTGAAGATAAAATTTTCAAACTTTTGGAGTACACCACACACTTCTGCATGCTCAAGGCAAGCATCTTGAACACTTGATATGGTGATTGCATGGTTAATTGTTTGCATGCATAAATAAATTATGCATAGGTTGAATTCAAATAGAATTTTCATTCATGTAGTGTTGGCATGTTTCATTGTACCGTGTATCGTGTGTTTGCCATGACTAACTTGCAGGAGCAGGACTAAGAGAAATACCATTACCGGCAGAAGGGTGATCACGTTGGAGCATGATCATGCCTTGGTTGTTATGCATGTTGGAGCATGCAAGGGTTGTGGCCCTGTTTGGTATTGCTGTTGAAAGAATACCTTGTTGTGCTAACCGTTGCAGGAAACTTAAGCCTCCTGAGTCGACCATAGATCGAGTCTTGTTCCGGTAACCCCCATACTTGATTCGTGCTGCCACTTGTCCCTGCCACAGCTGGGGTATGGTTTAGTAAGTTGTTAACCCCTTTCCGTGCACACACCACATAGAGGGCCACGATGAGGGTTTCCACGGCCATGGACTAAATCCTGTCATCGGGTCAGGGGGCATCGGTGTATCCGGTTGTAAATGAGAGGGGGGCACCCCTTGGAATCCGTGCGTATTAATAGTGATCCCATGCTATTCGAGATTGTTGTCTCCCCGACTTAGAGTTTTTCTGGAACGATGCTTTGGGTGATTCCTGGCATCCGGACGGATAATCTGGTGTGTGCTAGTCAGGTGTGTTTTCAACCCAAAGACCTTAATGGGAATTAGTCAGTGTCACGGTACTGACTAAAGAAATCCTTTAGTTGTGGGTAAAGAGTACACCCTCTGCAGAGTTTTAAACCTATTCGAATAGCCGTGTCCGCGGTTAAGGGCTACAGTCTGGGTTGGTCAAGTGTCGGACTTAGTGTCGGTCTTCAGAGGAAAATAATTAAATTGAGCCTAAATTATTTTGCAGAATAATTATTGACACCCTGATGCTACCATGAATATTTTATGCATGATAAATATTATTATGGTTATGCATATTATTGAGGACTAACCCGTTTCTCTTATTTTGAATTTCCTGAGTGTCTCAGGGGCTAGCTAGACTACCCCGGTCACTCAACTTTATTTTCAAGACCTCTCGTGGCGTCCCTCGAGGTTACAAGCGGTTCCGCCACTACTCTTGTGGACACCCGATTGGCATTTATCTTCAAGTCCGACCGTGGCGTCACTTGACACCCGACTGGCATTTCTCTTCAAGTCCGACCGTGGCGTCACTTGACACCCAACTGGCATTTCTCTTCAAGACCTTTTCGTGACGTCCCTCGAGTTTACAGGAGGTCCCGTCACTACTCTTGTGGACACCCGATTGGCATTTCTTTTATTTTGTTGAATGTCACTTGGGCTGGCTAGACTACCCGTGGCATTCATTTGCTTTATTTCTAATAATTTTGATCATGACTAACATGCTATGTTCACGTTCATATCATTTTATTGTCATGATTTAAATTTCAGTCAGCATGAGCATATGCATATAGTTTGGCTCATCATGATCATATATTTTTATCTGCTGCATTCGGTATATCTTTTGCTCATGATGTTTGCGAGTACATCCAAACGTACTCACAGGCTTGTCCCTGGCTATTTACGTGGCCCGGTCAGGAGTTCTACGAGGAGTACCACAGCGACGTCCGTGCGGAGCCTAGGATGGTAGCCATGCGGGATAGGAATTATCCAGGTCAGTTGTTCCTGTGGGAATGGAGCCCCATCGAAGTTGGTGAACCACAAGTCACTTCCATCACCCGTCACCAGATATCATTGTTGTATCATTAGACCTTTATGGTCTTGTATCCAATTCTTGTAATAGCTTGGTAATCTGTAACAAGGGCGTGTCCACCAGTAACAGTAATCCTGGGCTGGTGGTTACACGAGGGGTTAAATTTCTGGGATATTTTGTGTCCCCGAAATCCGGCCCCGACAGGAGTGCATGCATAAATCCAGAGTGATGGTAGCAACCTGTGGATTGACCCAAAACCAATGATAGCAGGCAGATAATGGCTTCAGTTAAAAAATACAGATAATGGCTTCTTTACTGTTTGTTTCCCACCCAACATGAAACTCATAGTAGACACCAGGGATTAACCAGATAGTAGACAGATACTATTGATTGCGGCCCCGATATGTACACCACAATCATTTAAAAACTCAAGTTTGAGCATAAGTTTGGAGCTGATTCAGAGTCTAATCGGTGAACATGATGATAAAGTAGCATGTAATATTAAGCGATGCATAATGTAAGCAGACACGAAAGAGTGCGACCTCTCTTGCGGGCCCGTGTAGTCCTCGAGGTCATCTGCTCAGTTGATGGTGGTAATGCAGTTATCATGGCTGCTGGTGGCGCGGAAGAAGATCTAAGGCGGTGAAAGACAGTCTGGAGGGCGGATCCCTGCTGTGGTGGACCCTTCTGTCGTTGGAGCAGCTGAGCTGGGGTGGACGACGGCGCAGCAGGAGCGGGACAAACCACACAAGGTTTTCTTTGACAACTATCTGTAAGAGAAGTAATTCTATAAGGGCTCGTTTAAATTGGAGGATTCTACCAACACAAGGATAGGAAATACACAGTAATAGGATAGGAATGCATGTGCAAAACCGAGAATTTAAAATCACATGATTTCTGTCAATCTGGGTGTTTGGTTTACAGGAATTGGAAGGTCACAGGAATGCAAAGAAGCATGGTCAAATTAAGTCAAACCACAAGAAAATGTACAGTTATAATGCTATTATGTTACTATCACTTAGTCTTGTTCTTCATGAATAGTAATTTGAAAAGGAGGGCCAAGTGGATATTAAAATTCCTATGGTTTTTCTTTGAAAGAGACACTAAAGGAACAAATGCTACAGTTTTCCTTTGCTCCATTCCTTTGAATCAAATGCATTAATAGTAGTACCATAGGAAACTTTCCAATTCCTATGTTTTTCGTTCACTTTTCCTTTCAACCACTGGCAATTCTAGTAGGCAGGTGATACGTCCATTTTGCATCATGTTTTCCTACTGTTATTTATGATGTTTTTATGCATAATAATGCTTTTTGGAGTAATTCTAATGCCTTTTCTCTCATAATATGCAAGGTACACACAAAGAGGGAGAATTCCGGCAGCTAGAAATCTGGACCTGGAAAAGCTACGTCAGGCCACCTATTCTGCACAACTCCAAACAAGCTGAAACTTTACGGAGATTTTTTATGGAATATTTGAAGAATATTGGAGCAAATAAGTACCAGAGGGGGCCCACCAGGTGGGCACAACCCACCTGGGCGCGCCAGTGAGCCCAGGCGTGCCCTGGTGGGTTGTGCTCACCCAGGCCCACCTCCGGTGCCCATCTTCTGGTATATAAGTCATTTTGACCTAGAAAAAATAAGCAGAGGACTTTCGGGATGGAGCGCCGCCGTCTCGAGGCGGAACTTGGGCTGGAGCACTTTTGCCCTCCGGTGGAGCGATTCCGCCGGGGGAACTTCCCTCCCGGAGGGGGAAATAATCGTCATCATCATCACCAACAACTCTCCCATCTTGGGGAGGGCAATCTCCATCAACATCTTCAACAGCACCATCTCATCTCAAACCCTAGTTCATCTCCTGTGTTCAATCTTGCTACCGGAACTATAGATTGGTGCTTGTGGGTGACTAGTAGTGTTGATTACATCTTGTAGTTGATTACTATATGGTTTATTTGGTGGAAGATTATATGTTCAGATCCAATATGCTATTTAATACCCCTCTGATCTCGGGCATGATTATCATTTCTGATTAGTTACTTTTGTTCTTGAGGTCACGGGAGAAATCATGTTGCAAGTAATCATGTGAACTTGATATGTGTTCGATATTTTGATAGTATGTATGTTGTGATTCCCTTAGTGGTGTCATGTGAACGTTGACTACATGACACTTCACCATATTTGGGCCTAAGGGAATGCATTGTGGAGTAGTAAGTAGATGATGGGTTGCGAGAGTGACAGAAGCTTAAACCCCAGTTTATGCGCTATTCCGTAAGGGACCGATTGGATCCAAAAGTTTAATGCTATGGTTAGAATTTATTCTTAATACTTTTCTCGTAGTTGCGGATGCTTGCGAGAGGGTTAATCATAAGTAGGAGGCTTGTTCAAGTAAGAACAGCACCTAAGCACTGGTCCACCCACATATCAAATTATCAAAGTAGCGAACACAAATCGAATCAACATGGTGAAAGTGACTAGATGAAATTTCTGTGTACCCTCAAGAACACTTTGCTTATTATAAGATACCGTTTTGGCCTGTCCTTTGCCTCAAAAGGATTGGGCTACCTTGCTGCACTTTTGATACTACTATCATTACTTGCTTGTTACAAATTATCTTGCTATCAAACTACTCTGTTACTTACAATTTCAGCACTTGCAGACATTACCTTGCTGAAAACCACTTGTCATTTCCTTCTGATCCTCATTGGGTTCGACACTCTTACTTATCGAAAAGAACTACAATTGATCCCTAATACTTGTGGGTCATCAAGCCTATTTTCTGGCACCGTTACCGGGGAGTGAAGCGCCTTTGGTAAGTGGAATTTGGTAAGGAAACATTTATATAGTGTGCTGAAATTTATTGTCACTTGTTACTATGGAAAACAATCCTTTGAGGGGTTTGTTCGGGGTATCTTCGCCTCGACCGGAACCACAATTAGCTACCCCTCAACCTACTGCACCTACAGAAAATATTGAATATGAAATTCCTTCAGGTATGATAGAACAACTGCTAGCTAATCCTTATGCAGGAGATGGAACCGAACATCCCGATATGCACTTGATATATGTGGAACAAATTTGTGGATTGTTTAAGCTTGCAGGTTTACCCGGAGATGAAGTTATGCAAAAGGTTTTCCCTTTATCTTTGAAGGGAAAAGCATTGGCATGGTATAGGCTATGCGATGATATTGGATCTTGGAATTGGAATCGATTGAAATTGGAGTTCCACCAAAAAAATTATCCTATGCATCTAGTTCATCGTGATCGGAATTATATATATAATTTTTTGCCTCGTGAAGGAGAAAGTATCCCTCTAGCTTGGGGGAGGCTTAAGTCAATGTTATATTCATGCCCCAACCATGAGCTCTCAAGAGAAATTATTATCCAGAACTTTTATGCTTGGCTTTCTCGTGATGATCAATCCATGCTTGATACTTCTTGTACTGGTTCTTTTATGAATAAGACTATTGAATTCCGGTGGGATCTTTTGGAAAGAATTAAACTCAACTCTAAAGATTGGGAACTCGATGAAGGTAAAGAGTCAGGTATTAAGCTTAAGTATGATTGTGTTAAATCTTTTATGAATACCAATGCTTTTCAAAAGTTTAGCACTAAATATGGACTTGACTCTGAGATAGTAGCCTCCTTTTGTGAATCATTTGCTACTCATGTTGATCTCCCTAAGGAGAAGTGGATCAAATATCACCCACCTATTAAAGAAGAAGTTAAAGAACCGGTACTAATTAAAGAGGAAACCATAATTTATAATGTTGATCCAGTTGTTCTTACTGCTTATATTGAGAAACCACCTTTCCTTGTTAAGATAAAGGAACATGCTAAAGTTTCAACTATGGTTAACAAAAGTTATATTAGAACACCTAAACCTGATGAACAAATTAAAGTAGAACCTAGAGTTGCTATGATTAAGGATCTCCTGGAATAAAACATAGATGGGCATGTTATTTACTTCTGTGAAGAAGCTGCTAGAATTGCCAAACCTGATAAAAAGGATAATCATACACCTGTTGTTGGCATGCCTGTTGTCTCAGTTAAAATAGGAGATCACTGTTATCATAGTCTATGTGACATAGGTGCTAGTGTGAGTGCTATTCCTTATTCCTTATATCAAGAAATTATGAATGACATAGCACCCGCAGAAATAGAAGACATAGATGTTACTATTAAACTTGCTAATAGAGACACTATCACCAATTGGGATTGTTAGAGATGTTGAAGTCTTGTGTGGGAAAATAAAATACCCTACTGATTTCCTTGTTCTTGGTTCCCCACAAGATGACTTTTGTCCCATTATCTTTGGTAGACCTTTCTTGAACACCGTTAATGCTAAAATAGATTGTGAAAAACAAACTGTCGGTGTTAGCTTTGGTGATGAGTCTCATGAGTTTAATTTTTCCAAGTTTAGTAGAAAGCTTCATGAAAAAGAATTGCCTAGTAAGGATGAAATAATTGGTCTTGCTTCTATTGCTATGCCTCCTACTGATCCTTTCGAACAATATTTGCTAGATCATGAAAATGATTTACATATGCATGAGAGAAATGAAATAGATAAGATTTTCTTTGAACAACGTCCTCTGCTTAAACACAATTTGCCTATTGAAACCCGAGGAGGTCCTCCACCTAAAGGTGATCCTGTGTTTGAATTAAAACAATTGCCAGACACTTTGAAATATGCTTATCTTGATGAAAAGAAGACATATCCTGTTATTATTAGTGCTAACCTTTCAGAACATGGAGAAGAAAGATTATTGAAAGTTCTAAGGAAGCACCGAGCTGCTATTGGGTATACTCTTGATGATTTAAAGGGCATTAGTCCCACTCTATGTCAGCACAAGATTAATATGGAACCTGATGCTAAACCCGTTGTTGATCACCAACGTCGGTTAAATTCAAAAATGAAGGAAGTGGTAAGAACGGAAATGTTAAAACTTCTGGAAGCAGGTATAATCTATCCTATAGCTGATAGTAGATGGGTAAGTCTTGTTCATTGTGTTCCTAAGAAAGGAGGTATTACTGTTGTTCCTAATGATAAGAATGAACTTATTCCACAAAGAATTATTACAGGCTATAGAATGGTAATTGATTTCATAAAATTAAATAAAGCAACTAGAAAAGATCATTACCCTCTGCGTTTTATTGATCAAATGCTAGAAAGATTATCTAAGCAGACACACTTTTACTTCCTTGATGGATATTCTGGTTTCTCACAAATACCTATTTCTCAACCTGATCAAGAAAAGACCACTTTCACTTGTCCCTTTGGAACTTATGCTTATAGACGTATGCCTTTTGGTTTATGCAATGCACCTGCTACCTTTCAAAGATGTATGACTGCTATATTCTTTGACTTTTGTGAAAAGATTGTTGAGGTTTTCATGGATGACTTCTCTGTTTATGGGAAGTCTTTTGATGATTGTTTAAGCAATCTTGATCGAGTTTTGCAGAGATGCGAGCAAAGCAATCTTCAATTGGGAGAAGTGCCACTTTATGGTTAATGAAGGTATTGTTTTGGGCCATAAAATTTCTGAAAGAGGTATTGAAGTGGACAAATCTAAGGTTGATGCAATTGAGAAAATGCCATGTCCTAAAGATATCAAAGGTATTCATAGTTTCCTAGGTCATGCTGGTTTCTATAGGAGATTTATCAAATACTTTTCTAAAATTTCTAGGCCTCTTACAAATCTTTTGCAAAAGGATACTCCTTTTGTTTTTGATGATGATTGTTTAGAAGCCTTCGAAACACTCAAGAAAGCCTTAATTTCTGCACCTATTGTTCAACTACCTGATTGGAACTTGCCTTTTAAAATTATGTGTGATGCTAGTGATTATGCTGTTGGTGCTGTTCTAGGACAAAAAGTTGATAAGAAACTGAATGTTATTCATTATGCTAGTAAAACTCTAGACAGTGCACAACGGAATTATGCTACTACTGAAAAAGAATTTCTAGCAATGGTGTTTTCTTGTGATAAATTTAGATCTTACATTGTTGACTCTAAAGTTATCGTTCACACCGACCATGCTGCTATTAATATCTTATGGAAAGGAAAGATGCTAAACCTAGACTTATTCGATGGGTTCTCTTGCTACAAGAATTTGATTTACATATCACTGATAGAAAAGGAGCTGAGAACCTCGTAGCTGATAACTTGTCTAGGCTTGAAAATGTGCTTGATGACCCACTACCTATTGATGATAGTTTTCCTGATGAGCAGTAAGCTGCAATAAATGTTTCTAATAACACTCCTTGGTATGCTGACTATGCTAATTACATTGTTGCTAAATATTTACCACCTAGCTTTACATACCAACAAAAGAAAAAATTCTTCTATGACTTAAGACATTACTTTTGGGATGACCCACATCTTTATAAAGAAGGAGTAGATGGTATTATTAGACGTTGTGTACCTGAGCATGAACAGGGACAAATCCTACAGAAATGTCACTCCGAAGCTTATGGAGGGCATCATGCTGGAGACAGAACTGCTCACAAGGTATTGCAATCTGGATTTTATTGGCCTACTCTCTTCAAGGATGCCCGTAAGTTTATCTTGTCTTGAGATGAATGTCAAAGAATAGGTAATATCGGTAAGCATCAAGAAATGCCTATGAATTATTCACTTGCTGTTGAACCAATTGATGTTTGGGGATTTGATTACATGGGACCTTTTCCGTCCTCTAATGGGTATACACATATTTTGGTTGCTGTTGATTATGTTACTAAATGGGTAGAAGCTATTCCAACCAGTAGTGCTGATCACAACACCTCTATTAAAATGCTTAAGGAAGTTATTTTCCCAAGGTTTGGAGTCCCTAGATATTTAATGACTGATGGTGGTTCACACTTTATTTAGGGTGTTTTCCGTAAAATGCTTGCCAAGTATGATGTTAACCATAGAATTGCATCACCCTATCATCCTCAGTCTAGTGGTCAAGTTGAACTTAGCAATAGAGAAATAAAATTAATTTTGCAAAAGACTGTCAATAGGTCCCGGAAGAATTGGTCTAAGAAATTAGATGATGCACTTTGGGCTTATAGAAAAGCATATAAAAATCCTATGGGTATGTCTCCTTATAAAATGGTTTATGGAAAAGCTTGTCATTTGCCTCTTGAGTTAGAACATAAAGCATATTGGGCAGTCAAAGAACTCAACTATGATTTCAAACTTGCCGGTGAAAAGAGGTTATTTGATATTAGCTCACTAGATGAATGGAGATCCCAAGCTTATGAAAATGCCAAATTATTTAAAGAAAAAGTTAAAAGATGGCATGATAAAAGAATCCAAAAGCGTGAGTTCAAAGTTGGAGAATATGTTCTTTTGTACAACTCTCATTTCAGATTCTTTGCAGGAAAACTCCTCTCCAAATGGGAAGGACCCTATGTTATCGAGGAGGTTTATCGGTCTGGAGCTATCAAAATAAATAATGCCGAAGGTACTAACCCGAAGGTTGTTAATGGGCAACGAATAAAACATTACATCTCAGGTACGCCCATGAATGTTGAAAGTAATATTATCCAAACTTTGACACCGGAAGAACAAATAAAAGAGTCCTTCCGAAACACTCCAGAATCATGGAAATAAGGAGGTACGTGATACGGTAAGTAAACGGACTCCGAAAAATCCGCAAAAATATTTTTTGTCAGCTTTGGAATATTTAGAAAATTAGGAAAATAAGAAACTTCCAGGAAGCGTACCCTGGTGGGCACAAGACACCAGGGCACGCCTGGCTTGCCAGGCGCGCCCAGGTGGGTTGTGCCCACCTGGGATATATTCCAGACTCCGTTTTTCTTCCGTTTGCTTGTTTCCCAAGATAAAAAAAATTCTTTATATACCCCCCCCCCCCCCGAACGTGTTGACCACCGTATCGCGGAGAAATTTTCTGCTTTCTTTTCTTGCTGTTTTTTATCAGATCTATCAAGCCAAGCATCATGTATTCCCCCTCTTTCAACAATGGAGAAGACGATGCAGAGTTGTTGCAAGAGGACCTAGAGGGGGAGGGAATCCAGGAGATGGTCATGGAGGAAGATGAAGGGAACTCTCTTGTAGTTCACCCTCCTGCTTCCGAAAGAGGCACATTGGCTGGCATCTCCACTCATCCAAATCCTCATAAAGCAGTGAGACCATCAAACAATCAAGAGAGCCCCGAAGTGCATGAAGGACTCTCACCAAGAAGGCCTTTACACAGGTTACACCGTAACAATTTTCACAATTTGATTCATAGCTATGGGTTCGAGAATACCCCTCGTGTGCACATACCATCCAATTGGGACATATCTCGTCCGAGAGAAAGTGATGCAGGAATAAGTTCTTGGGGGCCAAAGAATAAACATATTATGGCTGAAGTGGAGAAAAACACTGAGTTTCTTCATAAAGCCATTCGTGAGATTCAAAGTTTGAAGGAGGTACTCATGGATATATTGGGAGCTACTTCATCACCACCACCTTCTTCATCACCAAAGAAAAATTGAGTTTCGGGTATGGGCACTCCCCTTGGCTTCCGCCAAGCTTGGGGGAGGTGCCCCGGTATCGTATCATCGCCACTATCTTTTTGCCTTTACTTCTTTTAGTTCGATCTTTTGCTTTAGATGAATAAAAGTTTAGTTCGATCTTTTCTTTTCGAGAGCTTGCTTAGTGGTCTATCCTTGTAATCATGTGCAAGATATATAATAAAGTTTAGTTTGAGTTTTTGCTTTCTTTACTTTCATGTTGCAATAAAAAGAAAGGAAATAAAAGAAAAACATCATATGCTAATCTTATGGTAGGTGATGGCACCACATAAGGAAAAGTATGAGTAGAAAATTTTATTAGAGATTGACAAACATAGCATTGGTCAATGATGCGACTCATGAAAGAATTAATAAGGGAAGAGAAGATTCACATATAAATATACTATCCTAGAAATCTTTTGTGATTATGAGCCCCCATCAAATTATTATATGCCAAAATTGTTGATGTTGGACAAGGAAGACAACGTAATGATTTATGCTTGTTCATATTCACATAGAAGTTATATTGTCATAGATCCTTCAACATGTGGTGCTTGCCCCCTATCTTTGCTAGCAAAAAATTCCGCACTAAGTAGAGATACTACTTGTGCATCCAAAAACCCTTAAACCCAAATCTTATTTTCAAGTGTCCACCATACCTACCCAGGGATTGAGCAAGATCCCTCAAGTAAGTTGTCATCGGTGAAATAAGGCAATAAAAATTGCTTCTAAAAGTGTGAGATCATTTAGCGTAAAGGAAAATTGAGCGTTGTACGAACTTGTGATGATGAAGAATAAAAGCAACAGACTGCATAATAAAGGTTGCCATCACAAGGGGCAATACAACGTGACGTTCTTTTGCACTAAGGGGTTGAGCATACAAACAAATAAGCGCATGGCAACCTCTGCTTCCCTCTGCGAAGGGCCTATCTTTTACTTTTATGCAAAGAGTCAAAGTTCTTCTCTCTTTTTCTTTTATTTTTATCCTTTGGCAAGCATCATGTGGTGAGGAAAGATCTAGGAACATATGTCCAGTTGAATATGGGTGGCATAAGTTATTATTGTTGACATCGCCCTTGAGGTGAATATGTTGGGAGGCAAAACTATAAGCCCCTATCTTTCTATGTGTCTGGCTGAAACGTTTTGCTCATGTGTATGCGGTGAGTGTTAGCAATCATAGAAGACTATATGATGTTTGAGTATGTGGACTTGCCTAAAGGCTCTGATACATGACCCTTCCTGAAAAGATGATGAATTGTAGTTGCAAAGTTGACTGAGAACATAGTTTGTTGGTTTCTAATAGA
Source organism: Thinopyrum elongatum (assembly GCA_011799875.1). Classification (NCBI taxonomy): domain Eukaryota; kingdom Viridiplantae; phylum Streptophyta; class Magnoliopsida; order Poales; family Poaceae; genus Thinopyrum; species Thinopyrum elongatum. Next base: position 483,668,219 of record CM022297.1, read on the forward strand.
GTTTATGCTTTATACTTCAACTATGTGATGAACTGCCACTTATTCATGAGAAGTTTATTGTCGGGGCCTGATTTCGGGGACACAATATATTCCCAGAAATTAACCCCTCGTGTCATCACCAGCCCAGGATTACTGTTACTGGTGGACACGACCTTGTTACAGATTACCAAGCTATTACAAGAGTTGAATACAAGACCATAAAGGTCCAATGATACAACAATGATGTCTGGTAGTGGATGACAGAATTAACTCGTGGTTCTCTAACGTCGATGGGGCTCCACTCCCACAGGAACAGCTGACCCGGATAATTCCTATCCCGCATGGCTGCTATCCTAGGCTCCGCACGGTCGTCGCTGTGGTACTCCTCGTAGAAATCCTGACCTGGCCAAGTAAATAGCCAGGGACAAGCCTGTGAGTACGTTTGAATGTACTCACAAACATCAGGAACAAAAGATATACCAAATGCAACAATTAAATTATATGATCATGATGAACCACACTATATGCGTATGCTCATGATGGACTTAAATGCCTACTGACAGGAATTAAATCATGGCACGATAAAATATTAGCATATGCAAACATATGAAATTGTTAGTGATAAACAAGGAAAGTCAAAGGAAACAAAATAAAAGAAATGCCGGTCGGATGTCAAGTGACACCACGGTAGGTCTTGAAGAGAAATGTCAATCGGGTGTCTAAAAGAGAAATCGGACGAGACAGGACCATCCGAGAACTCAGGCGACGCCACGAGAGGTCTTGAAAAGAAATGCCAGTCGGGTGTCAAGTGACGCCACGGTCGGACTTGAAGAGAAAAGCCAATCGGGTGTCCACAAGAGCAGTGGCGTGATAAACTGCCTGTTAACTCGAGGGACGCCACGAGAGGTCTTGAAAATAAAATTGAGTGCCCGGGGTAGTCTAGCCAGCCCCTGAGACACTCAGGAAAATTAAAATAAGAGAAACAGGTTAGTTCACAATAATATGCATAACCATAAAAAATTTCACAGCAATAGTATTCAAATAACCATGACGGCGTTAGTGATGATAACAATATCCTGGAAAAATAGTTCAGGCCCAATTAATTATTTTCCTCCGAAGACCGACACTAAGACCGACACTTGACCAACCCAGACTGTAGCCCTTAACCGCGGACATGGCTATTCGAATAGGTTTAAACTCTGCAGAGGGTGTACTCTTTACCCACAAGTAAAGGATTTCTTTAGTCAGCACCGTGACACTGACTAATTCCCATTACGGTCTTTGGGTTGAAAACACACCTGACCAGCACACACCAAATTAACTTTCCGGATGCCAGGAATCACCCAAAGCATCGTTCAAGAAAAACTCTAAGACGGAGAGACCAACCTCTTGCATGGGATCACTATTAATACGCGCGGATTCCAAGGGGTGCCCCCCTCTCAGTCACTACTGGAAACACCCATGCCCCTGACCCGATGACAGGATTTAGTCCGCGGCCGCGGAAACCCTCATCGTGGCCCTCTGTACGGTGTGTGCATGGAAAGGGGTTATCAACTTACTGAACCATACCCTACCTGTGGCAGCATGAAACAAGTATGGGGGTTACCGGAACAAGACTCGATCTACGGTCGACTTAGGAGGCATTAAGTTTGCTGCAGCGGTTAGCACAACAAGGTATTCCTTCAACAGCAATCCCAACAGGGCCACAACCCTTGCATGCTCCAACATGCACAACAAACAAGGCATGATCATGCTCCAACGTGATCATCCTCCTGCCGGTAACGGTATTTCTCTTATGCCTGCTCCTGCAAGTTAGTCATGACAACACACGATGCACGGTACGATGAAACATGCCAACACTACACACATGCAAAAATTAGCCATATGCCAGTTTTATTTGAATTCAACATAGTCATGATCAAATTATTCTAGCAAATAAACTACCATGCATTCACCATATCAAGTGTTCAAGATGCTTGCCTTGAGCATGCAGAAATATTGGGTGCACTCCAAAAGTTTTGAGAATTTTATCTTCCCTCCATTTCCTATTTTCAAAAATATTTGAATTACCATATGAAACAAAAAAAGTGCTAAAAAGTGTTTCAAATATTTTTGAAATAAATACCAAAATAAAATAGATGAAAAATCAAAAATAACAGAAAAAGAATCAATTTATTTGGAGTTAATATGAATTAATTATGGGATTTATAAGTTGAAAAGAATAAAGAAAAGGACTATTTAATAGATTTAGTAGGGACAAAGCCTAGGAAAAATGTTCACCTAGGCTTAAATAGTAGGGCATGATTTTAGAAGTATTTAGAAACTTTAATCATCGGATTTGGATTTGAAATGAGTGCTGTGGAAATATTTGAATATAGCTGAAAAAGGAAAAGAGTTGAGGAACGCCCTGTGCGCGTTTTAGATGGACGGCGTCACTGGGCCGGGCCCAGTCGCTTCGGCTGCGCGGTAGGTGGCTGGCGACGTCGATGGCGTAATGCTGGGATTACGCCTCCCAGGCGTGAAGACGACTTCCCGAATTACGCCTCCACTTGTCCATGCTGGCGTGGACCTCCAGTCACCGACGAGCGGGTCCCGCCTGTCAGGTTTGTCCCCTTCCTCCCGCGCGCCTGGACTGGAACAGAGGGGCGCTCCGGCGATGATTGCCGGTGTTGTAGGGCATCTCCGGCGACGCTCGGTACATGGATAGGTTCAGGCGGACGTGCCGCACCCGATGGTGGTGGATATGGATGCCGGCGAGCTCGGGATGGAGCAGGGCATTGGCGGAACCGGAGCACGGTCTCGGTCATGCTGGGGTCGAGGCTCTGGCTATCCCTAGAGCAAAAAGAGGCTCGGGAGGTCTCTTTAGTGGTGGTGGAAAGCTACTGATGTAGTGGTTTTGAAAACAATGAGGTGGTTGTGATGAATTTTGGCAGAGGGGTTGCGGCAGCTGTCTTCATCAGAGGCGAAGAAGGAGTGGCTTCCGGTTGGTTGGGGTGCTCCCTGAGGCGACTGGAGGACGAGTGGGTGATGTGTGTAGAACGGGAAAAGCTCAGGGGCCATTTTATAGCTAGCGGGGATCGGTTCCGAGGCTTCCCGAAACGGAGCACGCGGCGGAGGCCATTGATGGAGAGCCGCAGTCGGTGGCGAGGTAGGCGAGCAGCGGATGAGCTCAGGGGGTTGAGAATTAATTGCGTGTTGCGCTGGTGGCCTCGGTTTTGTCCATGTGCTGTGGACGGTGCCATCCCCGAGTGGATTGCGGCGGCGCCATTAATGGCAAGCGAGGACGTTGGCGAGGCCGTTGGTGGACGGCGGGGTCGGTGGTGTCGGTAGGGAGGTTGGTGAAGGGATGGAAGAGCTCTGGCTATTGGCATTTACGCGAGGCAGAGTCGTGGCGGAGAAGGCAGCGTCGGGCGGCAGCTCCGGTCAGTGTGGGCGGCGGCGGGCGGCGCTAGCGGCCAAGTCCCGGCGTCTGCGAGAGCGGTGACTTCCCCAGGAAGCTAGCAGAGGAGGGACACGAGCGCTAGAGGCGGCAGAGGCACGGCGCCAGGGCGATGCCGATGCCTGCAATACCAGTGCTCTGGCCGCGCTCAGAGCATGCACTTGAAGTGCTCGAACAAATGCCAATGGCATCTACAGTGATCTAATCATACTGGGTTTTCGTAGGTGGATGCTCCTGGGGATCCCAGAGATGATGGACAATATGGTTTGGCCATATGATCAAGTTCCTAATGTAGTTTTGATAGGTAGCCAAATTCTGTCATGCACATGAGCTATTTGATAAAATGCTAGGGCAATCTAGGGGACTTTGCTGGGTGTGAAATTTACCAGGATGGTGTCTCCTTAGTGGGTATAGACGATGGTGGAGTTGTTTTGGCAAGAGGAGAAACTTGCTAGTGCAAGTTTTACTGATATTCATTCCTGGACAGAGAGTTCAGAGGAATATTTGGTGAACTAAAGTGATTCCAATGGAGCTAAAATTTTGGACTTAAGGGTTTGGTTGGAAGGACTATAAGTGGGAAAAATTTCAGGATTTTTGTGGAAAGGAAAATTAGGGATGTAGTAGAAACTCAAATACAGGACAGAATTGAAAAGAAGTTGTTTCACTCAAAATTTTCAAAAGACAAAGTTTGGTTTTTGCATAAAAGTGATATGTAGGCATCACATGACCTCCCATAATTTTTGTGGGATTTAAAAAGAATTATTTAAAATGGTTGTAGTGCCATAGAGGCATTTAAAATATTGAAAAAGCTATTAAAAGAATTGGTTTGGGCAAATTTTTATTCTGAAAATAATTCTTACTGTTATTAAAATGTAATTGAAATGATTTGAGAAAACTACCAAAGCCACTATATTATTCCAAAAATTTCTATATGGAGGGAAGAATTTTGAAAAACAGAAACAAAAAATGGTTCTGAAATTAATAAAAGACCTAGTAAAAATTTAAAATTTTAATTCTGGCCAAATTTTATTTAGTAAAAACATGATTAAATTTTTGGGGTGTTACATTTATGATAAAAGTTCTATGATAAAAGCATTGTTCAAAATATCGGCCGGTAAGGCTATAAATCGGCCGATTTATCGCTTATCAGGGTCTAACCGATTAGATAAGTGAATATCAATGGTATTTATCGGTATGATCGATATATCGGTCAGACAACCGATATATCCCCGATATTTGCCGATATTCACTAGGAAATCTGTGGGACCCAACTGATTAAGCTCCCAATTTTTTATTTTGGTTGATTTTTTGTGGTCCTAATGCCTCTTGTTTATGTAGATGGCTACTTCTGGTACATCTCAGGTCTTTTAAGAGGAATACAAATGACATGGTTTATAAGTTAGGCATGTTCATTGATCCTGATGATATGAAAACCTAAGATTTTTAAAAAAGCTTGCCGATAAATAGTCGACCGATAAAATCGATAAATCGGCCGATAAACTAATTTATCTTTTATCTTGGGTCGACCGATAAGTTACCGAGAAGCGATATCCTGCACATTGGATAAAAGTCTTATGTTATAATAATCTACATGATGCTTCTAAGTCCGTATTTTGTTTTTATCGACACCTCTCTCTCTAAGCATGTGGACATGTTTTCGATTTCGGTTTTCGCTTGAGGACAAGCGAGGTCTAAGCTTGGGGGAGTTGATACGTCCATTTTGCATCATCTTTTCCTACTGTTATTTATGATGTTTTTCTGCATAATAATGCTTTTTGGAGTAATTCTAATGCCTTTTCTCTCATAATATGCAAGGTACACACAAAGAGCGAGAATCTGGACCTGGAAAAGCTACGTCGGCCAACCTATTCTACACAACTCCAAACAAGCTGAAACTTTATGGATATTTTTTATGGAATATTTGAAGAATATTGGAGAAAATAAGTACCAGAGGGGGCCCACCAGGTGGGCACAACCCACCTGGGCGCGCCAGGGAGCCCAGGCGCGCCCTGGTGGGTTGTGCTCACCCAGGCCCACCTCCGGTGCCCATCTTCTGGTATATAAGTCATTTTAACCTAGAAAAAATAAGCACAGGACTTTCGGGATGGAGCGCCGCCGTCTCGAGGCGGAACTTGGGCAGGAGCACTTTTGCCCTCCGGCGGAGCGATTCCGCCGGGGGAACTTCCCTCCCGGAGGGGGAAATCATCGTCATCATCATCACCAACAACTCTCCCATCTTGGGGAGGCAATCTCCATCAACATCTTCAACAGCACCATCTCATCTCAAACCCTTGTTCATCTCTTGTGTTCAATCTCGTTACCGGAACTATAGATTGGTGCTTGTGGGTGACTAGTAGTGTTGATTACATCTTGTAGTTGATTACTATATGGTTTATTTGGTGGAAGATTATATGTTCAGATCCAATATGCTATTTAATACCCCTCTGATCTCGAGCATGATTATCATTTGTGAGTAGTTACTTTTGTTCTTGAGGTCACGGGAGAAATCATGTTGCAAGTAATCATGTGAACTTGATATGTGTTCGATATTTTGATAGTATGTATGTTGTGATTCCCTTAGTGGTGTCATGTGAACGTCGACTACATGACACTTCACCATATTTGGGCCTAAGGGAATGCATTGTGGAGTAGTAAGTAGATGATGGGTTGCAAGAGTGACAGAAGCTTAAACCCCAGTTTATGCGCTATTCCGTAAGGGACCGATTGGATCCAAAAGTTTAATGCTATGGTTAGAATTTATTCTTAATACTTTTCTCGTAGTTGCGGATGCTTGCAAGAAGGTTAATCATAAGTAGGAGGCTTGTTCAAGCAAGAACAGCACCTAAGCACTGGTCCACCCACATATCAAATTATCAAAGTAGCGAACACAAATCGAATCAACATGGTGAAAGTGACTAGATGAAATTCCCGTGTACCCTCAAGAATGCTTTGCTTATTATAAGAGACCGTTTTGACCTGTCCTTTGCCTCAAAAGGATTGGGCTACCTTGCTGCACTTTTGATACTACTATCGTTACTTGCTCATTACAAATTATCTTGCTATCAAACTACTCTGTCACTTACAATTTCAGCACTTGCAGACATTACCTTGCTGAAAACCACTTGTCATTTCCTTCTGCTCCTTGTTGGGTTCGACACTCTTACTTATCGAAAAGAGCTACAATTGATACCCTATACTTGTGGGTCATCAGCAGGCTTGAACAGGCAAAAGCCTACACTCCAAAAATGTTTTTGTGCTACTTGTACTACTTTGGACCCAGGCCACTGCCCTACTAACTCAACTCCCATGCCCATCTACACATGCACAGCTCAAACGCATAGAAATAAATAATGATGGCTTTCGAGAGAGTCCATCACGGATAGCTAAGTTGCCTAGTACCTCACTGCTTGTTATATAGGAGAAACTAATCGTATTTCACGTTACTACGTGTGCTCACTAGACAATATATATAACATGTCGAGTAAAAAAGTGATGCAGCAAGTGTACAACCTCTTTGGCGAAGCCATGTCGATCTCAGCATCATTGGGTTGGTCGCTAAGGATGCTGCAGCTGATGTGGCAGTCGGAGGAGGGGAAGAAGATCTTAGGCGCCTGGAGATGGAGCCAAGGGTACTGCTCTGCTGTGATGGAGGGTTTCGTCGTTGGAGCAGCTCCGGTGAGGTGTACGACGGCGAGGCTGAAGCAGGACAAGAGAGACAATGTTAACCTGAAGTGGTATTCTAATAGCATCTCTGATAGATGATGTAAAATACATAACCAAAAAGTGCTAGACGTAAAATACACCAGCCGCTCATCTCTGAACTTAACTGTCGAAACTTAATTTTGCTGTCGAAACTAAATTTTACTGTTCAAACTGAAGGCACTAGTAGCTGAAAAGCAGTGCACTAATAGTTTTGGCCGCTCGAGCACTAGTGGCATAGTAGCAGGGATCTAAATCGGTAGCCGCTCCAGCAGGGACCGTACTACCAGAGAGCAGCCGAGGCAGAGCAGCAGCAGCGCACAGAGCAGCAGCGCGTGTGAGAGCCGGGGCAGCTGGTCATGTAGCAGCATCTCGGGTAGCAGCAGTAGGAGCTCGAGTGAGAGCCGGAGCTGCTGATCGTGGAGTAGCAACGCGAGCAAGAGTAGACTAGCAGCACAAGCAAGAGCAAGAGCAAGAGTAGCAGCGCGAGCAAGAGCTTGAGCAGACCAGGCAGGTGACCGAGAGCAAGAGAAAGAGTAGTAGCTCGAGCAAGAGCCAGAGCAGACAAGGCAGGGGACCGAGAGCAAGAGCAGAGCAGCAGCACGAGTGAGAGCCAAAGCAGCAACAGTACGGCCAGCGAGAGCTGGAGCAGCAGCAGCAGCTCCGACTAATGTGGACGTCGCTACCGAGGGAGCGACGACATGGAGGAAGTGGCCGGCGACGCCGCCATAGATGGAGCCGTGCCATGGCGGCTCGGGACTGAGCGCCAGCATCACCATGAGATCGAGTCAAGAAGAAAAATGCAGCGATTAGTGTAGAACCTCTTTGGTGGCGCCGATTAGGCCCAGCTTCATCCGAGGAATCAGTGATGGTGCTGCTCTTCCGGTGGTGCAGGTGAAGACGGCGCTATGGGAATGGAGGTGGCGTTAAAGACGAGGCAGACGTCGGGGTAGCTCCTTGGAGGTGGAGGACGGGGTGGCTGAACCGATGGGACGACGAAATCGACGACGGATCCTCATCCGGTGTGATGGATGAGGGACATCGAGATGTTGCGGTGGACGATGTCGTCAGGGAAGAGGCTCCGACTGGGTGGCGGACGGCGGAGGGTGTGGGGCTTCGCGGGTTTTTGTGGCCTCGGTGTACGAATGGGGGGCGGAGGGGATGGGAGGGGGAACCATGGCTTAGGGACGCGCTTGTCCAAAATGTGGGGTAAGTTACGAAAGTAGCCCCACCGATTTGACTAGGTGGTTCTTTTGGTTCAGGGGTATCACGGGAATTTCGCGTGTCGGGATTTCGCAGGAGGTGGGAGTTTTCGCGCGCGTTGTAATTTTGGGATAGCAAGGCGCGGGTTGAGATGGAGGGAATTTTAGAAGCACAACGAGACAAAGAGATATCTTAAAATTTCGGGATAACAAGGCGCGGGTTGAAATTTCTGGACAAGCCTAACGTGTATACTATATCAAACCAATTCGCACTTACCTCGACGAAAAAACCAAAAAGAAATCAATTCGCACCACACAAGAGAGTCTAGTCCCGTGTACCGTACCAAATCAATTCGCACTACAAATGCCATTCAAAACTTTGAATCCATGTTATGTTCAATTAAAATATTTCGCTACGTGTATAATGCATGCAACCTGCTACTCAAATGAACATTTTAGTGCATTCCAAACGTATATACTACCGCTTCAATATGAACTAAATTTGAATTCATTTCTCTATTTGAATAAGATATACAATCATGATTGTTGTCAAGTTAAAACATTTGAATTCGTTTCTCTATTTTAATAAGATCTACAATCATCATTATTGTCAAGTTAAACCATCGTTTGTATATTATCTTCACAGCACACCACATGATTACTGTCGAGTTAGATATGAACTATGTGTACTATATGAACTCGAACTCGATTTTTTGAATCCACTTAATGTTGATTTCAAATCACAGTATATTTCAAGCTCTAGCTATATCTTCATAATCTAAACCATGTCTCATATGTATAATGTGTTTATCACATAATGTATGGTGCCCCGCCCCCTACGCCTACAAGTATTTAGCTATGAGTTGCAAATGCCACACATTATCGTAAATTCAAATAAAATGTGAGATTGTTCGATATATAGTATGGTTTAGATTGTTCGATATTTAGTTGTGAGCTGCAAACACCACACATTATCACAAATTTAAATAAAATGTGAGATTGTTTGATATATAGTATGGTTTAGATTGTTTGATATTTAGCTGTGAGTTGCAAACGCCACGCATTATCACATTATAGTATAACATGTCCAAAACCACACCACGCGTATCACCGCTATATTCATGCATGCATAGGTTTATAACACTATGATCTCTTATTCAAATATATGAATCCACTTTCATATCGAATTATGATCTTTGTTAGTCTCTTACACCCACACAATCCTCTAACCTTTGTAGCTAGCACTAACTTTCTCTCGTGTATGCACACGCCCTCCTCGCCCTCCCCTCCCTTGGCATTCTATCCATCCCGCACATTCATTTTTTTTCTTTAGGTCGTTCTCCCACGGTCTCCACAACTCCTTTCCGACACACACCGATCGATAAACCTCTCCAGCGATGTCTGCCTACCACATACACACACACACACACACTTTCCATCTCCTCCTTTCTCTGTCCATGCCTCGTGTCTCTCATACGGTCCCACACACGTGTAAACTCTCGCCCCTCTTTTCATCGATCTGACTATCACACACTCCTCCCCCTATCACTACTGGAATTAGGATCTTTATCGTCAGCCAGCTCTTTGCCGTCAGCTAGCTGACGGCAAAAAAGGTCTTTGCCATCAGCTTAAGTAAAACTGACGGCAAAGATTGAGCTGACGGCAAAGAAGGTCTTTGCCGTCTGCTACCGAACGGCATAGAAGCTTTGCCGTACGCTAGCAGACGGCAAAGAGGGTGGGTGGCGCGCTAACGAGGACGGCCTAACGGCCACTTTCTTTGCCGTCCACTAGCAGACGGCAAAGAAAGTGGCCATTTTAATGGCCGTTTCCCCAGGCCTCACCCCACTAGCTAGGCTCTTTGCCATCTGCTAGCAGACGGCAAAGAGCTCTGCCCTAACTAAAAAGCGGCCAGCGCCCGCGCCCACCCCTCTCTCTCTCCCCTCACCTCACCCGCGCCGCCGCCCCTGCCCCCGACCCCCGCCCCCGCCGCCGACCCCCGCCCGAGCCGCCCCCGCCCCCGACCCCGACCCCCGCCGCCCCGGCGCCCTGCCGCGCGGCGCCCTGGCGCCCCACCGCTCAGGCCGCCCGTCGCATCCTCCACCGCCGCCAGAGCCAAGTTGAGATTTTTTTTTGTTTTCTTCTACTGTTCTTTGCTGTTTAGGTTTAGGTGTTACTAATAGGTTTAGGTTAGTGGTAGGTTTAGGTTAGTGCTAGGTTTAGGTTTAGATAATTAGAACAAGAAGAAATTTGAAAAAAAGAAGAAGAAGTAGAAGAAGAGGAAACAGGAAAAAAGGAAGAGGGTCGTGGATCGCCGGTCGCCGAGGGGATAGATGGTGGATCCAGTGGGTCTTGCCGGTCCCGACGCTGTCGCCCATGCCGAGAATCCCCCGGTCTGAGTGCTGACCCATCGACCGTGAGTCGCCATACCAGAGGGCGCCCGGGGACGAGCGGGTTCGGGGGTTCCTCGACGTCGATGGAACCCTAAATAGCAAGTATCGTTGGTGCGAGATACATGTGGCCGTCGGTGTCGAACATTACATCCCCATCCCAGAAGTGACGCCGATGTCCGGCGTCCCGTAGCAACAGTTCTCGGGGTCGATGGCGGTCGAACACCTATGCGAATTTGTCTTGCAGCCTCTGCGATGACGATTAAAAGCCAAGTCTTGAAACTTGAAACACCCAAACTGACTCAATTCGGTTTGGTTGTTTAAAGTTTCAAAACTTGGCTTTAAACCTCATCGCTGAGGCTGCCAGAATAATTCGCCAAGGTGTTCGACCGTCATCGGCCCCCAGAACTATTGCTGCGGGATGCCAGGCGCCAGCGTCACTTGTGGGACGTGGATCTAGTGTTCAACGCCAAACGCCACATGTATCTCGCACCGATGATACTTGCTATTTCGGGTTCCATCAACGCCGAGGAACCCCCTAACCTGCTCATCCTGTTGTAAATATTTAGTTAGGTTGACGGAAAAAACAATATTGCTATGTTATTCATCTTTTGATTTAAATGTGGAGTTTTTTCATCGCAGCAAGGGTCTAGTGTTCGACGAGCTCTGCCCCTGCGTTCGTGGGTGAGCACAAACGACATCTCCTCCTCCCCCCTTCATTTGCTCTGTTCCGGTCTTCGTGCCAATGAAACTTGCTAGCTATAGGTGTCTTCAATCATCAGTATGTGTGACCACTATGCGTCTCCCGTTCGAAAGGGTTACATCTATAAATATGCATGTAATTGCATATTTATAACCATGATTCTTTTGAATTGTCCAACGTTATCCATGGACAGCTCGAGTATGTGTAGATTGGGTTCATTTTCCCATATGCTCTGCTCCGGATCCGATGCAGAATTTCGTCAGTGCCTCCCTGTTGTTCTCCGGGTACACATCCTCTCTGCTTATTGCCGAGACATGTATCAGGAGAACAGCGGGGAGGTGCTGCCGAAATTTTGCGTCGGATCTGGAGCAGAGCATGGGAAAATGAACCCAATCTACACAAACTCGGGTGGGATTAGGACCTATCTTTACCTATTAGCGTCTAGGTTGCATGGACGTAATAAAAGTGACAAACTCCATTAACTGATGAATATATACATGCTGATTTATATATATATTTCTTATGTGTCCAGTAGCTAGGCAAGATGAGTGATCATGCGTGGATGTACACCGGTCACACTAGTCAGAAAGACATGACCATTGAATGGTTAACAAAAACAAAGGGGTTTCTGAGAGCCGCATTTGCAAATGGCCAAAGGACAACCTGGTGCCCCTGTGCTGGGTGCAACAATTGGCACAAGAGGACAGAGGATGAAATGGGCAAACACCTGTAGAAGAGGGGTTTTACGCCAGGTTATATGGTGTGGACATTTCATGGCGAGTCTGCCCAACGTGCCAGAGCTGAGGTGCTTCGTCGTCACACCGACGAGCATGGTACCGGGATGGAAGACATGGTGCAAGACTTTGATGATGCTCGGGACTCAGACGATGAGATGGAGGAATCTGCAAATGCCTTCAATGAAATGTTGGAGTCTTCAAAACGTCCTCTCCACGAGCACACTGAGCTTTGTCAGCTAGATGCCATCTCACAAATAATGGCTCTGAAGGCTCAATTCAACTTGGGCAGAGAATGCTACGACGCGATGATGACAGTATTTGGACATTTTCTACCCAAAGGCCATGTACTACCTGCAAACCTGTACTAGTTAGACAAAATCCTCCGTGCTCTTAAGATGCCCTATGAGAAGATACATGCCTGTGAAAAAGGATGTGCCTTATTTAGGCTTCAGTATGTGGACTTGAACTATTGTCCCATTTGCAAGTCATCCAGATATGTTGTGGTAGACAACGGTATGGGTGAGAAGACGCAGACCAAAATCCCTGTTAATGTTCTTCGGTATATGCCAATCGTACCAAGACTTCAACGTCTTTTCATGGTCAAAGAGACTGCCAGACAGATGACATGGCACAAAACGGGCAAAAGAACCGAACTAGATGCAGATGGGAATGTGATGATGGTTCACACATCGTACGGTGAAGCGTGGAAGTGCTTCGATGCATTACATAAGGAAAGAACGGCAGATCCAAGGCATCCTCGAGTCGCCGTCAGCACGGATGGGTTCAGTGTGTTTGGTCAGACGGCAGCCCAATACAGTTGTTGGCCCGTGTTTGTCATTCCCTCAGCCCCCCCCCCCCCCCCGGGCAGATTATGCAAAGAAAGAACATTTTCCTGACGTTGATAATTCCAGGGCCCAACTATCCGGGGAAGAATATGAATGTGTACATGCAGCCGCTTAAGGACGAATTGCAAGAAGCTTGGGATAATGGGTTCAAGACATACGATGCCTTTAGCAAACAAAACTTCATAATGCGTGCCTAGTACATGTACTCGACGCATGACTTGCCGGCGTATGCGCTATTCGTTGGCTGGTGTGTGCATGGAAAGTTCCCGTGCCCCACATGCAAGGGAGCTCTTGAGTTTCGTTGGCTGACGGCAGGGCACAAGTATACTTGCTTCGACTTGCATAGACCGTTTCTAGATCCTCGCCATAAGTTTATGAAAGACAAGAAGAACTTCATCAAAGGTAGAGTTGTTAAACACTCTGCACCACCTGCGTTGACAGGCCAACAGACCCTAGATCAGTTAAACGCTCTCGAGCCAGATCCAGAGCGTCTAGGGTATTTCAAGGGGTATAATAAGGAACACGCCTGGACTCACAAGACATGCTTCTGGGATCTGCCTTACTTCAAAGACCTCCTTTGCCCACACAACATTGACATGATGCACACTGAAAAGAATATCGCCGAAGCCATTTTTGGTACATTGTTCGCCATAGAGGGGAAATCAAAGGATAATACTAAGGCTAGAGTCGATCAAGAGGAGCTATGTGATAGACCGTTACAAAACATGCAAGAACTGAAAGGAAAGCGGAACGGGATGAAGCCAAAGGCATGGTTCAATCTTGGAAGGCCAGCTATGAAGGAAATTATTTTGTGCGTGAAAATGCAGTTGATGTTCCCCGATGGGTATGCAGCAAATCTAAAGAGGGGAGCGAGTCTTGAAAATTTGAAAATATTTGGTCTAAAAAGTCATGATTGGCACATACGGATTGAGCAGATAATGCCGGTGATGTTGCGTGGCTTCATCCCTGAGGATGAATGGCTAGTACTGGCAGAGCTGAGCTATTTCTACCGTGTTCTTTGTGCGAAAGAACTATCGCCTGGCCTCCTAGAAGAAATGGAACAGTTGGTGCCGGAGTTGATCTGCAAGTTAGAGATGATCTTTCCGCCAAGCTTCTTTAATCCAATGCAACACTTGATTTTGCATCTCCCGACCGAGGCACGATTGGGGGGGCCCATGCAAAATCGTTGGTGCTACTCAACTGAGAGGATGCAGAAGACGCTTCGAGCAAAATGTAAAAATAAACGTAGAATTGAAGCATCGATGGCCGAGGCATTCATCACTGAGGAGGCGGCAAACTTCGTGACAGCACACTACAAAGCCAAAAATCGTCATTTGCATAATCCGAAGCCTCGGTACAATGCTGACGACCCTAAAAAGGGTCGATCCAACCTCAGCCTATTCAAAGGGAATCTCGCACCAGCCAGTGGTTGGAAACCAGTATCGTTGGATGTTGAAGAATGGCGGACCATTTCGCTGTATCTCTTCAACAACCTAACAGAAGTGCGGCCGTACATCGAGTAAGATCTCGGTACATTGTTTCGCAACTTCTAATTCCTTTGAACTGCTCTTATTCTTGGATATTTGATGCAGTCGATACGTCGCCATATTCTCGTATGGAGCGGTGATCCAAAAGGATTCCGTCGAAGAGTATGAGCTTCTGGCAAAGCAAGGAGGCGAATATCCCGGTTTCATCTCTTGGTTCAAAAAAACGGTAATTTCCATTAGACCAATTCATTTCTTTGGCTAATTTGCGACTAATGCAACAATCCTTTCGTATTAAACTTGTAGGCTAATTCAGAGATTATGGATGCCGAATTGAGACAAGTAGCTAATGGTTTTGACTATAAGGTCCGTTCATTTGACAAATACGACATCAACGGGTATCGCTTTCGTACCTATGGCAAAGAGCTATCTATGGCCGACCGAAAGTCTACAAGTTGTTGTGTCTCTGCTATCAGCGAAGGAGATATCGAGTATTATGGAAGAGTTGAAGCAATTTATGAACTTCAATTCTATGGTGAAAACCCACCAAACGTCATAGTCTTCAGATGTTATTGGTTCCAGCTGAGGGAGACTAGAAGGACTCATGAACATATAGGGCTAGTCGAAATCAAACAAAGCACCCACTTGGATGTTCCCGATGTCTATGTTACGGCTCAATAGGCAACCCAAGTTTTCTATCTACCGTGGGCCTGTCAAAGTGATCCAAATCTCAGTGGTTGGGATGTCGTTTATGAAGTGCCGCCACGTGTTAGACCACCTCCCCCCAATGAAGAGGATTTTGAACCTCACATTAACCAAGACACATATGACGAAGGAGAATTCTTCCAAGAAAAACGTCTTTCCAAAAACTGTTTCCAGAACCGCTCTACTCCACCCCAGAACATTAAAGTAGACAACGATAGTGAATCTGACTTCACCCCTGAGCCAGAACAAGAAGAGCCGGAACAAGAAGAAGTTACTGCTGCAGATGACCTATCAATGCTTGAACGATTACGTAAAGGAGGCCTTCCACATGTTGATGCATTTATTGATGATGATGATGAGCACGTCACTGATAGTGATGATGATGATGCATTTAATGATCCCGGAGCATATATAGACGATTCAGAGTAATATTAGTAATGTGAGGTATTCAATTTTTTATTATGTTCATGATGATGATACACTTAAATTATATACATATTATTATGTTCATGTCAGTTATTCAAAAAATTTATGTTGTACTAAATTCGTTTACTTTTTGTCATTGCATGTGTTGACAGGATGGTGGGCAAGGGTCCAGAGCGCCCCGAGCCTCCGGCGAGCGCTACTGGGAGGGGTGGTTCCATTATTCCAGCCCAGCCCCTCCGGAGAGCGCTGCTAGACAGTATGCAGACAGTTGCGGCATGCGCTTCTTCTTCGGCTGGGAGAGGTCGGGGGAGGACGAAGAAGGCTGCTAGAGGTGGACGTGGCAGCGGGAGAGGTAGGAACGCTGCTACGCCTTCCTCACCGCCACCCTCAGCTGATTCACCCGACCACAGGACAGCTCCGTCTGACGTGGACCCGTCTCGGACTCCGGTCCATGAGCCTCCGATCGCCGATCCTTCGCCCCACCAGACTCGGGTCGCCGATCCTTCGGCCCACCAGACTCGTGTTGCTGATCTTTCGCCCCACGTGAGTCCGGTCCCAGAGTCTTTGTCCCAGAAGACTCCGGTCACGGAGTCTTCGTCCCAGAAGACTCCGATCCCACAGTCTTCTTCCCACGGGACTCCGGAGGCTAGTGGCCCTACTGATGGTAGCGAGGACACCTTTTCAGATGATAGGTACAGCGACGACGAGCTGGTTGAGAAGGGCAAGAAGGTCTACAAGCATGGCTGTACAAAGCTCCCGCCCATGCCGACGACCCCCGACCAGAGGTGGTTGATTGCGCCTAAAGGGTTGAAGTAAGTGCATTTACTATTTTTTAACCTTTTGCCTTCATGTTCCTTCAAATTAATATCTAATGCGTTGGCCTTGTCATACTACAGGGGCTGGGTACACCCCCGTGGTGTCCGCAGGCCCAACCAGGTCCTTGGTGTGCTTTGCCAGGAGCACTTCCCTGGGTGGGCCACGTTGCCCGGTGAGGGTCAGGTTCCACAGCTAGCACTGAGCTGGGAGCTGTACTCGGTTGCCCCGGCCCCGCCGGAGGAGATGGTCGCCGGTGTCT
This sequence comes from Thinopyrum elongatum, assembly GCA_011799875.1. Lineage (NCBI taxonomy): Eukaryota > Viridiplantae > Streptophyta > Magnoliopsida > Poales > Poaceae > Thinopyrum > Thinopyrum elongatum. Next base: position 483,684,900 of record CM022297.1, read on the forward strand.
TGTGCGAGACGGTGGTCGACATTGTGTTCCGTCGGTTTTGGGTAATTTCTCCTTTACAGAATTAAAAATCAACACTACCTAGTGATTGTACTAATCAGTGTTGTCTTGTTTGATTGCAGACCTTCCACAGGGTTTCAGAGGGAGAGCAGGAGGCCGCGTCTATGGTTGTCGAAACCGAGTGCAAGCGCCTACTTCAGAACTTACGGCACGAGGCTCGGGTGCAGGCCATTCGAGACTACTACGCCTCGAAGGGTATTAGGAGGGCCAAGAAGAAGTGTCGCGGCAAGTTTCTGAGTAAGGAGAAGTACATGCAGGTAATTACCTATTCTTAAGGCCTTGAACTTAGTTTTCTTGATTTGATTCGTAGGTGTAACGCTGAAATTTCTCTTGACTCACTTAGGTGCCCCCGAGATGGTGTGTGGATAAGATGGACTATTGGGAGGCATTGGTGGATGCGTGGTGCTCTCCCCAATGGCTAGTCGAACACCATAGGGCCAAGGATAAGCGCGACCAAATGGAAGGTGTGCCACACCATCAAGGGAGCTCCAACCTGTTTGAGTACGGGGATAACTGGGTATGTGGTTTGCTACATGTTTCATTCTTCATGCTAGCATTTATCCCTTCCAAAATGACTTAATATGCTTAGTTAGTTAAAAAAAATGGCATAACTACCTTGGATAGTTCATTTATGACATAATGAGCTCTAAAATGACATAATAACCTTAGCTAGCTCGATAAAATAACTAAATATGCTTTAGTTAGTTAAAAAATGGCATAACTACTTAGGATAGCTAAATAATGACCTAAACTAATCTTAGCTAGTTCATTTATCACATATTTAGCTCTAAAATGACATAATAACCTTAGATAGCTCTATAAAATGACTTAATATGCTTTAGTTAGTTAAAAAATGGCATAACTACCTTCGATAGCTCAATAACGACCTAAACTAATCTTAGCTAGTTCATTCATGACATAATTAGCTCTAAAATGACATAATAACCTTAGATAGCTCTATAGAATCCCTAAATATGCTTTAGTTAGCTAAAAAATGGCATAACTACCTTGGATAGCTCAATAATGACATAATTAGCATACTTTGGTCAAAAATGGCATAATAATCTTGGTTACCTCGAAAATGACTTAAACTTAGCTTATTTTCCTCGAAAATGACATAATAACCTTACTTAGCTCCAAAATGACCTATTTACATAGCAATATCATTCTTCATGCTAGCTTGAGCCCTTAACTAATATTTTGTTCCTCTCTCTCAGGCGCACCACCACAAGAAGCCTGTGCCAAATCTGTTCGACCTCTATGGCATGGCCCATATGGCCCCGTACAAGAAGGCCAAGCCATTCACAGAGTCTGACCTAGATCATCCAGAGAGCTTCACCAACATCTCCTCCCACCACAAGCTTGTGAAGTACAGAGACGAGGGGAAGGCAAGGAAAGGGGAGGAATTTAACCTGAGCCAGGATCCTTTTGATACAGAGCTGGTGATGATATCTGGTGGCGGGAGGTCCCATGGCTCCGTAGCCATTGGTGATGGACTGATACATTGTCCTAGGACTCTCCCGCAGATCAAGAAGCGCCAGAGTAGCTCTGATCCTGAGATAACGCCTCGTGCACGGCCCGCGGAGCTCGCCATGGCGGTTAGTTATACGGACACTCTCACCTTTCCTCCATTACATTGCGTGTGCATCCGTCGATGATTACAATGCTAACGAGGAGTGGTGTGTTGCAGGCCTTGGTTGAGAAAGAGAGATTGAACACCTAGGCGCTTTTGGACGAGGCAAAAAGGGAGGCGGCGGAGAGGGAGAGGGAGTTGGAGGAGACGACGGCTAAGCTGTTGGAGGAGGAGAGGAACCAGAACGAGGCGTCTAACCGGGCCCTATACGAGCTCATCGTGGTACGTTTCTCGTGCATATTAGCCCAATCATGCACATAATGTTCGCATTACTAACTAATATGACTGACTCGTGAGAACCAAATGTGCAGACCATGTGCGAGAAAAACGGTCAGCCCCCTCCGCCGATGCCCCAGATTGCTCCGGTGACCACGGTGAGTTTGATTTGAATGGTCGTTAGTTACTAGTATTCACATTTCAGTTTGCATCATGCTAACGAAACATTATTGGAAATGATCTTTGGTGCAGCATGGCTCCCGACAAGCATCGACCAATCATTCTATGTCTGCCAATGGCGGAACCCCGACCGGTCCTTTTCCTTCGTCTGCCACTGGCGCAGCCCCGACCATTCCTACACCTCCGTGATAACGGTATTTTTCTTCTTATTTGGCCTGTTTAGTCCATTTTTGACATAATTTAGCCTATTTAGTCCACAAATGACATAATAAGATGAAGAAAATCAAGGAAGAGGAAGGAAAGAAGGAATAGGAAGAAAAGAAGAAGAAGAAGAAGAAGAAGAAGAAGAAGAAGAAGAAGAAGAAGTCTTCTTCTTTTCCTCCTCTTACTTGTTTTTATTCGTAAATGGCATAATAACCTTGCTAACCTCATAAATGTCATATACTTAGCTTGTTGTCCTCTAAAATGACACAATAAGCTTAGTTAGGTCAAAAATGGCATAATTAGCTAGGTTAGCTCAAAAATGACCAAGTTTAGCTAGGTTAGCTCCAATATGATCCATTTAACCTATGTTAGCTCCAAAATGACCTATTTGCCTAGCTTAGCTCTAAATTGACCTACACACTTAGCATTTTTACCTACCTTAGCCCAAAAATGGCATTTTTGCCTACATTAGTTAGAAAAGAAGAAGATAAATAATAGGAGAGGAGAGAAAGAAAGAGAAGATAAATTCTTCTTCTTCTTCTTTTCCTCCTCTTCCTTTTCTTCTAGCTAGTCTTCTTCTTCTTCTTCTAACTTACATCTTTCCCAATTTGCAGATTTGCTTTACATGAGGAAGCTTGGATTCATGGAGTGTACTATTCTTCGGGTGCTTCCTTTTGTTTATGAAAACTTGTTTGGATATGTATGTCTATATGGATATGTTGTTGGAAACTTGTTTCTGGTTATGTATGTATATATGGATATGTTGGACTTTGTTGAACTATGTTGTTGGATATATATGTTGGATTTGATGAAATATGTTGTTGGACATGCTGTTATATGTTGTTGGATATGTTGGATATGTATGCATGTATATCTGTGTGTGAAATCCTATCAAATTAAATGGATTCAAATAAAAACAGGGGATATATAGCCTCTTTGCCGTCCGCTAGCGGACGGCAAAGAGGACACGTGGCAGCCACCTATAGAAACTGGGAACACTGGTTGCCTATTTTGGTCACTTTGCCGTCTGCCAGCAGACGGCAAAGAGGTTTGAATCTTTGCCGTCCGCTGGCAGACGGCAAAGTGACCAAATAGGACTGGCAAACAGGGCCAGCTATGTCGTCCGCCAGCAGACGGCAAAGATTCAAACATCTTTGCCGTCTGCTGGCGGACAACATAGCTGGCCACGTGGTAGCTTCTCAGTGCTGGCCGAGCTGAGCTCTTTGCCGTCTGTCAGCAGACGGCAAAGAGCTTTGCCTCTTTGTCGTCCGCTGGCGGACGGCAAAGAGCGCCGTTAACCCCCTAACGGCTCTCACCCCACCCCACTGCCGTCCATGATCTTTGCCGTCTGCTGGCCTCCGACGGTGGACGGCACAATACTTTGCCGTCCGTTTCCAAGAAGCAGACGGCAAAGTAGGCCCTTGCTGGCACTTGTTCAGCCGGACTGTTTGCCGTCCGCTGGCCGACGGCAAATCATTTTGCCGTCCGCATGTATGCCTTTGCCGTCCGCCATGGCAGACGACAAAGAAGCTGATCCCAGTAGTGTATGTATGGATGTCGACCGATCTCCCTCAAGACATAGCTAGGTCTCTCCTTCTCAACACATATACGAGTCGATCTACCTCTCTAGTTATGTCTCTCCCTCCCCCCTCCCCCCCCCACACACGCACTGATACATCGAGCGCTCTAGTCATGTCTCCCTGCCACACGCAAACTTGCCCTCCGCCCTCTGACGTTCCAATAGGTCAGTCGCCATATATCTTTGACGTGCACACACACAATTTTGATGGCTCTCTTCATCGATCTCGCACCCACACACTTGATCCTCTCTTCGACTCTATCGATATCTATGACCCCTCCCTCTCTTCTCGTGGATCGCCCCCTCTATACAGGATATAGATAGGCCTCTATTTCACACACATTGCATTGTGTCACATTTTGGTTTGAGATATCATCGACACATATCCTCTAATCTTTGTAGCTAGCACTAACTTTATCTCGTGCATGCACACGCCCTCCTCGCCCTCCCCTCCCTCAGCATTCTATCCATCGTGCACATTCATTATTTTCTTTAGGTCGTTCTCTCACGGTCTCCACAACTCCTTCTTTTCGACACACACCGATCGATAAACCTCTCTAGCGATGTCTGCCTACCACATACACACACACTTTTCATCTCCTCCTTTCTCTGTCCATGCCTCATGTCTCACATATGGTCCCACACGCGTGTAAACTCTCGGCCCTCTTTTCATCGATCTCATAATCGCACACTCCTCCCCCTATCTAGTAGGCCTCTCACACCACCTCCTAGCTCCATCCCTCTCTCTATATCCGTCTCTCTGGGCCTTATTTGCCTCTAACAAATGGATGTACACCGACTGATCACCCACTATACATATAGCTAGCTAGGTCGTTTATAACTCGTTTCCCCACGCGCCGATCGATCTACCTCATTAGTTATGTCTCTCCCTTCCTCCGACACACAACAATTGATCTACCGATCTAGTTAGGTCTGCTTACCAAACACATATGGTCCCCTTCATCATCCATGCATGCCTCCTGACACATCTATCACTCACACGCACACACAGAAACACATCCCCCTCTCTTCTTGATACTGCAGTTGTACCATCAGTTTGTCTAGTAGGCCTCTCCTACCATCTCCGAGAAGCAACTCCACCACCCCTCCGGCACTCTATCTCTCTGTCTCTCTCTCTCTCTGTGTGTGTGTCCCAACCTATTTCCCGTCCTTCATTTATGTATGGATGTCGACCAATCTCCCTCAAGACATAGCTAGGTCTCTCCTTCTCAACACATACAAGAGTCGATCTACCTTTCTAGTTAGGTCTCTGCCTCCCCCCCCTCCCCCCCCCCCCCCCCCCCCCCCCCCCCCCCCCCCCCCCCCCCCCCCCCCCCCCCCCCCCCCCCACACACACACACCCTGATACATCGAGTGCTCTAGTCATGTCTCCCTGCAACACACAAACTTGCCCTCTGCCCTTTGACGTTCCGGTAGGTCAGCTGCCCTATATCTTTGACATGCACACACACAATTTCGATGGCTCTTTTCATCGATCTCGCACCCACACACTTGATCCTCTTTTCGACTCTATCGATATCTATGACCCCTCCCTCTCTTCTTGTGGATCGCCCCCTCTATATATGATATAGATAGGCCTCTATTTCACACACATTGCATGTGTCAAATTTTTGTTTGAGATATCATCGACACATATTCCCACAAATACATTCACGAATCACCCCCCATAACAAAAAACACTCACCAACACACACGCCATCTCTCTAGGTTTGTCTCTCTCTCACACACACCCACGTAGGTGGGGGACGTGCTCGAAGAGAAGAGGTGCACGCACGGCGCACGTACTCCCGTCTCTTTCCCAACCACACCCACACGGGTACACGGTGGACCTCATTTCTATACAAAAAGGCAGCCCATGTGATAATTTGACATGTGTACTGGTTGTCCACTTGATGGAGGATCATGTACACCCGGTGAACAAACAAATTGTGACTTGATGTGTTATTTAAAAAAAGAGGCAAACCATGTGGGGCCTACCTTAGAGGCAACGCTCTATACACTGGAGATGCTCTGTATTACTTTTGATGTGTCCCGTCAACTCGTAGAATGAGGAGAAGCTTGCTTGGTACGCCCTCTCGCCCGCCCACGGGCGAGGTGGCTCGCAGAGTCGCAGGACGAGGAGAAGCTTGCTTACTATGCCTACGCCCGCTCCCTCGCCCACGCGCGCGGTGGCTCGCAGGACGAGGAGAAAAATTTACTACTCCCTCCGTTAGACATATATACTCCTCCCTACCTTGGTTAGAGAGATTATCATATTGTTTGAAATATACTCCCTCCGTCTCATAATATAAAAGAGTTTTTGACACTAGTGTAGTGTCAAAAACACTCTTATATTATGGGACAGAGGGAGTATGTCTTTTAGCAGATTTCAATATGAACTACTAGTACATACTCCAAACACTGATGTATATAGACGTATTTTAGAGTGTAGATTCACTCATTTTGCTCCGTATGTACTCCATGTTGAAACGAACCTAGTAGTACGCACTCTCCCTCACCCCTTGCCCCTCAACCCTCGCCCACATGGTGGACGTGCAGCAATTCATTTGGTCTCAGATAGCCAGAACCATATACTGTAGTACCATCATTGCTCGACTTCCCGAAGGGGCGAAGAGCCAAGCGCAAGGTTAATATTTTTGAGATGCCAAGAGCAAGGTTTATAGGAGAACGAGTAGTAGTAGTACTAGTAGTAGTACGTACTGTATGAGGAAGAAGGCAACAAGAATGTATGTTTTGCGTGACAGTCTCTTCTTACAGGACGTGCTAGACCTAGTGGACCTCATTGTTGCAATGGGAGTACTATCACAGATGGCACGATTCAGAGTGGTGGGCAGTGGGAATAATTCGGAGCTGCTTAGTCTTAAACCCCATGAAGAAGTCCCATCAAAAGGAATAGCCAACCTCTACACGTGCTCCTATGTAAAATGAGTAAATGAGACAAAAAGAGAAAGAGACAAAGTAAAAAAAAATCACCAGCCTTAGAGCTAGCCCTATTGTATCAGTGAATGATATTTCTACGTCGTGATTGACACGGCTATATTATTAACCATGCTGCGGAGGTAGCAGTGGATTTTTATTTATTTACGGAGGTAGCAGTGGATGGATATTCAACGAGGAGTGAAATGATGGCTGCTTGCTCGGTCAAACATAGAGAAAGGTGGGCCTCGTGATTTGATGGCTTATTAGTCATTATTACTGCCTATACTCTTTGCCCATATAATAACCGTGTGGTAGAGTAGTGGGCTATACTTTTAATAACCATGCTCGAAGAGGAGAGGTGCACGCACCCACGCACGTTGTCGTGGTTTTGTAACGGCAGATGTCCTTGTGAAAGGAATCAAGCGTGGAGCCATTGCAACATAGGTTAGCTTAAAGGGGTTGAACGGGACGAGAGACACGAGTTTACCCAGGTTCGGCCCCTCACAACGAGGTAAAAGCCTACGTCCTGCTTTGAGTTGTATTGCTTGAGTATCAATTACAAGGGAGCAAAATCGCTTGACCTAGCTCTCGATCAATTGTTTCTTGAGTTAACCCGCCGCAGGGCCTCGCCTTTATATACACAGGTCGAGGCCCTGGGCTTACAAGAGTCCAACTCGGGTTCTAAGTCACCTTGCCTTTCTAGACAAGTCATCGTTGGGCGGCTTACAAGCGCCGTGTCTCGCACCATCAGCTGGGCTTGGGCCTCCAGCGGTTCACCACATAAGTCGCCCTCCGGGTTCTTCATCTGGCCTCTTGGGCCTTTCTTCAGACGTTATCTCTGAGTTGCCAATAGTATAACCCGGCTCCTCCTGGGCGGGTCATACTGCGGGGTTATATCCCCAACATTAGGCCCCTGATTGATTTGAACTTGTTCATGTCAATCTTCATTTCGTCCCGTTGGCGAGTCTTCTTTGATTCTTCCCAATATTTAATCTTGAACAGACCACTGTAACCCGCCATGACATCACGTAAAATAAATTCAGAAAAAACCTATGACGTCACAATGGATCCTTTCGCATTAATTAACCATCCAAGAATCGAGGCGCCTCCACTGTCGAGATAATCATGCCATCTCCTCGATTTCCGTGCTTGCCATTTTACTGTTGCATTTTTTCCTTATAAATAGGGAAAGGGGGCTTCCTTTTTCAATTTTACCCCCATCTTCCTCTCTTCTTCTTCTTCCTCATGCCGCCTGTCGCCATCGGAGCTTTGCCGCTACCGCTGAACTGCATCAACCACTCCTTCGAGGCCGTTGCATCACCCTGTTTAGACCAGAGAACTGCAGTGCCCCTCCGCTCTTCACTCAAGTCTTCAGGTAATGCTCCTTCCTTGGTTAAGATCCACATTAGGATGCCCTAGTTCACAGAGTTCATCGTAGTTCGTCGTAGTTCATCCATCTGTTACTTAACAAATATGGTTCAATCCAAAGACAAGACTGAAGCAGTGCGGTAGCTGCTTTAGCTTTTATCTCAAATCTTGGATAGATCCTTTCTCCCTGAAAATCAATACCCAACTTACTGGTTCTTCCGCGGTCATGTTCTAGGTTTAAATTTCGCCCCCTTTCTGAACTGTCGTAGATCTATAATTGTAACTGTAATCTGTAAAACTTGTTTGTCCAACACTTAGTAGAATTTCCACAATCTCGAATCTGTAGATATTTGACCCGCCATTTTGTTTCGAGCGGCTTAATAATGACCTTATAACTCACCAACTTGTCAATGAACCTTGCCAAGTTATTTTTTATAGCTTGATCCGCCATATTCGCACATCCTGTGGATTACTTTACTCCATGGCTAGGGTAGCTCATCCTTAAAACATGTAAACTCTAAGATGTAGCTAACCCACCCTTCATCTTACAGGTGGCTTATGATTTCTTCATGATTCACAACAATGATTAATCTTATATCCATAGTTAGCTTGCAGCTACTGAATTGCTATTTGTAACCATTAAACAACTAATCACCATAGTATTAACCCGTCATACTTTATCTCCAGGCCGTAGCGTTTAAGCTGCCAAAAATGACTATCGTCAATTGGGAACATTCTCTGGTTACCAAAGAAATCCTCAATGATTACGTAGGCCAAGGCCTATTGGCAACTCAGCAAGAAATTGGATGGCGAGTGAGCAATGGAGAAACAATCCTTACTCCGTTGATGATGAAATTGTAGTCTTCACCGATCACATTCTCAGAGGTTTTACCCCACCCGGGTCTAAATTCTTTAGGGACCTCCACCACTACTTCAACCTGCAACCTCAAGATATAGGCCCAAACTCTGTATCCAATATTTGCCACATTCAAATCTTATGTCAAGTTTACCTGCAAACAGCACCCACTGTTCCCCTCTTCAAAGAGTTCTTTTATATAAACCGCCAGACTGAATGTCAGAATGGCCCAAGTCAAGAATTAGGTGGAGTTTCTATTCAGAGATGGAGAGACAACATCTTTCCCTCCACCGTCTCACCAAGTCACCCCAAGGGATGGGTGACCACCTAGTTTTACTGTAAAATACTGCTCCAGCAACAGAAAACCCTTTGCCCGGGTTTAGAGCTGAGCATCTTCCAATGGATTTTGACCCGCCAAGCAAAATTATCCTAGAAGAACATGCAGAGGCCTTCCCACTCCTCTCCAAGGCTAAAGCTTTATTGGCTCATGGGTTAATTGGAGTTGACTTGACCCGGTGCTGGGTCTCTTGGAAGATACTCCCCTTAAGCCGCCATCCCGGCCTAATGTGCGAGTACTCTGGCGAGCCAAATGATCCTCAATGGTACACTGAAGACAACTTTACTGCTGAAGAAGTCTTTAAAACTATAAGGACCCTACTTGGCGAGTCTCAGGAGAACTGCAATAAAGTTGGCCTGCCGCCATTCTTTAAACAAAATCCAGCTCCACCTGTAAGTGTTTATCTTTATCTGGTTCAATACAGGTTAGCTCTGCATTATGCCTTGTTTAATCTTTTTTGTATTCATTCAGGCTGACTCCACCTTCTGGACCAAGAAACTGCAAGCCGCCGCCCAGTCAAGAAGCCTAAGACAAAGACTCGTGCTCCGGGTCACCGCAAAAAACAAAGGGTTGAAGATCTTCTTAAACTAGATGATTCAGAGGTAGAACTTGACTCCCTTGGTCGTCTTTTTATGCAACTTATTGATGCCGACTCTTCTCAGGATGATGTGGAGACAAGCCAAGCTGATGGAGTAGAGGTAATTCTTATCTCCTCTGACTCAGAACCTTTGCCAAGTACGACGGGTTGTCCAGAAAGTAAGATTTTCTCACCCTCTTGCTCATTTGGACCCTGATTTTCTTTTGAAGAAACAACAGCATGACTCGAGGCGTATGACCCAGAGTGACGGCGCTTAAGAACTTATCTCTAGCTTACCCAACACTCCTGCCCCTCGTAAGCGTCGTAACGAGGTGCCTCACAGTCCGACTCTTTCCCTTCCAAAGGCTGGTCTAATTTGTCAACCTCTTAATCCTTCCGACTCAAATTATCAGGAGACACCTCCATCGTCCGGCGACTCTACAGGAACTCAAATGCCAGTTTCCAAGGTTGCCCCTGGGTAAGTATTTGTATTTGTTCATACATGAATTGTAATAAAATATTCATGAATTCTTGTATTCTTGTTGCAGTGGCGTAGCAAAAGCAGGCAAGAAGCAAAAGGTGGGTGGTTCTTCCAATGACCCCCAAACAGCTGAGCCGGAGAGGCAGGTGCCAGAAGCCCCTGACGCTTCAGAGAATCTTGAAGATCTTGCCAATGACCCGTGATACGTTTCCATCCTATCTATAATTTATGAAGTATGCATGCTGTTATATTATCATTCTTGGATGTTTTACAATCATTTTATAGCCACTTTATATCATTTTTTTGGGACTATCCTATTGACCCAGTGCCCAGTGCCAGTTGCTGTTTTTGCTTGTTTTTACATCATAGGGAATCAATATCAAACGGAGTCCAAACACCGTGAAACTTTTTGTGTATTTTTTATGGACCAGAAGACATCTAGTGGGCCAGAGAAGCACCCGGGGGTCGCCCCGAGGGGGGCACAACCCACCAGAGTGCGCCTGGGGGCCCAGGCGCACCCAGGTGGGTTGTGCCCACCTCGGTGGCCTCCCGCACCCCCTCTTTGCCCTATAAATCACCAAGTATTCCAAAAACCCTCAGGGTAGCCCTAGATCAGAAGTTCCGCTGCCGCAAGCCTCTGTAGCCACAAGGAACCAATCTAGACCCCGTTCCGGCACCCTGCCGGAGGGGGAAATCATCACCGGTGGCTATCTTCATCATCCCGGCGGCCACCATGATGAGGAGGGAGTAGTCCACCTTCAGGGCTGAGGGTTTGTACCAGTAGCTATGTGTTTAATCTCTCTCTCTCTCTCTCGTGTTCTTGAGATGTCACGATCTTGATGTATCGCGGGCTTTGTTAATATAGTCGGATCATATGGTGTTTTCCCCTCTCTATCTTGTTGTCATGAATTGAGTTTTCCCTTTGAGATTTCGTTTTATCAGATTGAATACTTTTATGGATTTGAGAGCACTTGATATATGTCTTGCATATGAATACCCATGGTGACAATGGGGTATTATATTGATTCACTTGATATATGTTTTGGCACTCAACTCGCGGATTCCCTAGGTGACATTGGGGTAATCTATGCATAGGGGTTGATGCATGTTCTTGTCTTTGTTTCTCCGGTAGAAATCTTGGGGCACTCTTTGAAGTTTTTTGTGTTGGATTGAGCATTACGAATCTGAATTTGCTTTGGTGTTATTTTAGTACGAACTCTTGGATAGATCGATCGGAAAGAGTAGCTTTGAGGTGGTTTCGTACCCTACAAACAATTTATTCTTATGTTCGCCACTAGATAGGAACTTTGGAGTGATTCTTCATCGCACGGTGAGGGATGGTTATATGATCCAATTATATTAGCATCGTTGAGAGATCGCACTAGCGAAAGTACGGACCCTAGGCCTCATTTTCAAGCATTGCAATACCGTTTGTGCTCCATTTTATCAATTGCTACCTTGCTGTTTTTTATTGTTCCTATTACAAAAATCAATATCTACTATCATTACTACACTTTTATTACCATCTCTTCGTCGAACTAGTGCACCTATACAATTTACCATTGTATTTGGTGTGTTGGGGACACAAGAGACTCTTTGTTATTTGGTTGCAGGGTTGTTTGAGAGAGACCATCTTCATCCTACGCCTCCCATGGATTGATAAACCTTAGGTCATCCACTTGAGGGAAAATTGCTACTGTCCTACAAAACTCTGCGCTTGGAGGCCCAACACAAGTCTACAAGAATAAAGTTGCGTAGTAGACATCAAGCTCTTTTCTGGTGCCGTTGCCAGGGACGTTAGGTAAGTGGCACTCACACCCCTTCAACGAAGCTCTTTTCTGGCGCCGTTGCCGGGGAGGTGAGTGCTTGAAGGTATATCTTTAGATCTTGCAATTGAATCTTTTAGTTTCTTGTTTTATCACTAGTTTGGTTTATAAAAGAAAACTACATAAAAAATGGAATTGAGGTTGCATCATATTATTGATCATCTTTATAATATCTTTCTTGAAAATGATGGGTCAGAAAATTGTACTCAATTGTTAGAAGAAGAAGTCAATAAAATGTTTGGTACAAAATATTTGAATGATGAGCATGATTGCAATGTTGTTAGTATGAATTCCTTGAATATCCAAAATCCTAATGATTATTGCACTAGTCATGAGAAAAATGTCTCCTATAAGAATGTCAATTTTTGCGGAGTGAATTGGGAGTGCAATTGCACACCAAAAAGGGAAGATAGATTTTGTAAGAGGCATAAATATTTAGAAATGAAAAAATTGCAAGAGCGGCTAGATGATTGTGCTGGAAGATTTATTTTTTTTCGCCATCCTTGTGAACTTTGCAATGAACATGGTCATTTAAATCTCCAATGCAAATTATTTCATGATCAAATCGTGTCCAAAAATTGTGATAACTTGATTACCCTTGAGCATCATAAAGAGCTTAGTCTTCTTTTGGGGTATGAAGAAATGAAACGTATAACTAAGGGTATTGCAAAATTTAATCTCGAGAGATTTCTTGATTTTGATCTAGAGGAAATTTATATGTTTTGTGAGGTAAATTGCATTGAGAATCCTTATATTGCCAACTATCTAAAGACAAGAAAACAAATAGAATATGAATAGAGTACTAATGAAAGGGAAAATATTTCACAATACCCTCCTAGTGTTTATTATGATGAATCAGGTAACGAGGAGGTGCTCCCTATTCAACCAATCTCATCAATAAGAAGCTTCAAAAGATTTATTAAACCCACACATGATGTGGTGAAGAAGAAGAAAAGAAGAAAGAATAAAGGTAAAAAGGTATCTCTCCCAAACGATGTTGCCTCTATTATTGTTGTGCCTCATGAAAATGAATCAAAATTAATTATGGAAGATGATGCACTTGATGATGATTTTGTTATGCGTATTGCTTGTTGTGATGATTATGATTGGGAAGATAATGATACTTCTTATAATCTTGGAAATCTTTTTGGCACCAACTTGGGAAATTATGATGATAACAATTGTTATACCGTTGGTGCTATTCATACTATTAATGATGAGGGTGATTATGCTTATGATATGCCAAGCCACAAGCTTGGGGATGCTATGTTTGATGAGAATGACATGTTTGAGAATTTATTTGCTGCAATTAATGTTTGTCCCAAGCTTGGGGATGCTATGCTTAATGAAGATGATCTTTTTATCCCCCCTACTTTGAATGATCAAATTAGCTATGATGATTGCATGCCTCCTATCTATGATGAGAACAAAGTTGCTACTTATGATGATTATTGTGATGATACTTATGTTATAAAAAGTAGTGATGATTATATTTATAAAACTTGTCATAGTTATGATTACCCTTTTCCTGAACATTACTCTTTTAATGTGGGAACAATTTATAGTATTCGAGTTTCATATGATACTCCCAGCTTTGTGAATGAGGAGAAATTTTCTTATGTGGAGAGTAATAAAATTTCTATGCTTGGGGATCATGAAAAGAATGTTTTAGGTGATGGTTATATTGATGAATCTATTCATGATGCTACTGAAAATTATTATGAGAGAGGAACTTATGATTCATGATGCTCTTGTTATGTTTCAATCCTTATCTTTTATGCGAGCATCATTGAACTTATCATGCCTAGCTAAAAGGCATTAAAGAAAAGCGCTTGTTGGGAGACAACCCAACACTTTTACCTACTGTTTTTGTGTGTTCACATGATTATGCTACTGTAGTAATCATGTTTTATTACTTTTGATTCAATAAAGTGCCATGTAAAGCCTTTGGGATAGTGTGGATGATAGTTGACTTGAATCTGTGGAAAAACAGAAACTTTTGAGCTCAGTCCAGGAATTTTCAAAATTCACTGGAACGTGATTTTGATATGAATTTTTTACAGGTGATATATATAAAAATTATTTATGTTGACCTAGTTTTTTAGAATTTTTGTAGTAGCAGAAGTATGGTTGGAGTACAGATTACTACAGACTGTTCTGTATTTGACAGATTCTGTTTTCAATGCATAGTTTGCTTGTTTTCTAGTTTCTATGGCTTATATTGCTCAATATAAATTGTGGAAATGATATGCTACATTATGAATTGTGTGGAAACAATTATTAATATTGTCTTTGACAGTACCAAAGTGAAATGGTTTGCTCTTTATCATACTAACCTATCTCACGAAGTTCCGTTAAGTTTTGTGTGATTGAAGTTTTCAAGTTGTGGGTGAGATGTCGATATGAGGAGAATAAGGAGTTACAAGACCCTAAGCTTGGGGATGCCCAAGGCACCCCAAGTTAAATATCTAAGTAATATCCAAGCAACTAAGCTTGGGCATGCCCCGGAAGGCATCCCCTCTTTCGTCTTCAACATTATCGGTAAACTCACTTGGAGCTATATTTTCATTCATCACATGATATGAGTTTTGCTTGGAGAGTCATTTTATTTTATTAGGATTTGCTTTATGTTAGTTATAATAATGTTTTGCATCTTTTATTTCAATAACAGTGGCAAGGATAGCCATCACCATGCTTATTTTGCAAATATATGAATTGCTGTTTCAAAACAGAAAGATTATCTCTGTTGCAATAATTATCCAGAAAATTCAGAATGTGATAAAATGTTGAAAATTTCTGCAAAATAAGCTCTGATAAATTTTCTACAGCGTGTTAAATTTTCATAATTTTTGAAGTTTAAGAAGTATTGATACTCTTGCATTCTCTACAGACTGTGCTGTTTTGGAAGATTGCTGTTATGTTTGCATTGTTTGCATATGTTTGCTTGTTTAATGATTCTATTTGAGGATAGGAGTATTAAATATGAAGAGGCATTTAGTATGCAATGTTGAATAATAATTTTAGTGATTTGCGACAGTAGAGAATGATAAGGTTTTTTGCATTGGTTTATACTAACTTATCTCACGAGTTCTTGTTGAGTTTTGTGTGGATGAAGTTTTTAAGATTTAGGGAAACCGTGATATAAAAGGAATTAAGGAGACACAAAAGCTCAAGCTTGGGGATGCCCAAGGCATCCCAAGATAATATTTCAAGAAGTCTCAAGCATCTAAGCTTGGGGATGCCCCGGTAGGCATCCCACCTTTCTTCATCAACAATTATCAGTTAGTATCGGTTGAGCCTAAGTTTTTGCTTCTTCACATGAGTTGTGCTATTCTTGGAATGTCATTTTGTTTTGTTTTGCTTTCTGTTTTAATAAAATACTTAGATATGAAAGTTTATAAATAAGAGAGAGTCCACAATTAGCTACCTATTTACTTAACTACTCGCTTGATCTTCACTTATATCTTTTTGGAGTAGCTTGTCATTTACTCTTGTCCTTCACTTATATCCTATGAGTAAATTGTTGAAAGAATTGAATATCATGAAGTTGAAATTATATGTTCATATCATGCCTAGTGGTAGGTTCACATTGGGTTTAGAAAGTGAAATCTTTTGAGGCTTGACAATCACAATATTGGTCATACAAGCAATTCATGAATGATCAGTAGAGGGAAGAGAACTTTCACATGCAAATACACTATCTTGGAAATCTTTTGTGATTGTGAGCCCCCATCAAAATATTATATGCCAAAATTGTTGACGTTGGACAAGGAAGACAACATAATGATTAATGTTTGTTCATATTCACATAGAAGTTATATTGTCATAGATCCTTCAACATGTGGTGCTTGCCCCCCATCTTTGCTACCCTAAAATTCCGCACTAAGTAGAGATACTACTTGTGCATCCAAAAACCCTTAAACCCAAATCTTATTTTCAAGAGTCCACCATACCTACCTGTAGCGACCCGACCCGAATGGATCGAATCTCTGTGTTCAAGTGTCATCCCTGGATCGGTAATGCTGACACACACAGTACTTGAGGGATTTATAACAGAGTAGCAATCACACACTTATTACATCGAATGTCTCAAAAGAGAACTGATTACAGTAAATATGGCTTAAGGCCATCTAAATAAGATAACAGCGGAAGGCTTGGAAGATAAGGTGAGTCCATCGACTCCAACGGCATAGCTGAGTGCACGACAACGACCTAGCACACCTTACTCTTCGTCTGAAAAGTCTGCAACATGATACGTTGCAGCCCGAAACGGGTCAGCACATGGAATATGCTGGCAATATAACACAGTAGAGCAATGAACAGAATAATTGCTAATACTACATGCATATTTGGCTGGTGGAAAGGCTCTAGGGTTATACTGTTTTGCGAAAAGCCAATTTTTCCCTACAACAAAGGAATATATTTTATTTAACTATCATGGTGGTTGTTGAACATTGAGAAGGTAAAACCCCCTCTCAATCCCAATTAAGAGTAATCATTAAACCCAACAAATTAATTTAGAGTGATGGGATTCAATATGATGATCCAAGAACCAGATACTCAAGATGTCCATAACCGGGGACACGGCTAATCATGATTAGTTTGTACACTCTGCAGAGGTTTGTGCACTTTTCCCCACAAGACTCGATCTCCTCCGTTGGATTTCTCGCACTACATGGTGTTTGAGAAACGGATGACCGAGACACAGTCTTTCTGAAGCATTTACTCTTTACTCTGGGTAGACAGTTACACCTACTTTCCCCTACATCTGCTAGCCTACCACTGAAAGAGGTCCTGCAACATACTCAACTATGCTAGAGCCCATAATAGCTTGTGGCTACACACGGAAGTTTCTAGCATGAATAATCTTATGATCCCTTTGAGCCTGGGTGGCGGACCGTAGGAGGATCACACGGTATATCCCCGGGATCTCCTAGGACAACACTGGTATATCCCCAGGTGCCCAAACAAGCAATCCACCCAGATGTGTATTAAAGTTGCCACCTTAAGTTGAACCATTAATTAAAAATCTCACATCTGTCATGGATACACTCAAACCCCAATCCACGTCTACGAGCATAGCATGGCAACATAAGCATAGCGTAGAAGTAACTCCCAAGGGTTTGTTATTAAAAGGGCAATAGGTTCTACCTCATCATCTACTTCCCAGTACACACAAGTTAATCACATCCTAATCATGCAATATTTGAGGGTCGAAACTAATGCATAAAAACTGGGTAACGAAGAAGTATGATCAATGTGTTACTTGCCTTGCTGACGATCTGCAAATCCTAGAGACTCGTAGTAGCACGCTTCGCACTCCGGGAATTCTATCGCAAACAACCAATAGCATACATAAGCAATCAAGCGAAGATGCACGGGTAAAACCCAGATAAGAAGATCTAACCAGAAAGTTCAACTGAAGAACTCTGGTTTGCAAAAAGAATCAAATCAAACAAAGCAACGAAACTCAAACTGCGAAAGAAACAAGCTTTGATTACTAATCTGGACTAAAGTCAAATTTTACAGTAGCAAAAACTTGTTTAAGTTGGTAAAACAGAAAGAGGGCTTTGAGACGAAGATCTAGGCACCTGAATCGCCTGATTCTGACAAACGAGCGAAAAGTTATACTAAAACGAAAATCGGATCAGGAATCGCGATCGAAAATAATCATGGAAAATCCGAGAAAAAGAAAAACTAACGAACAGGCTAACGAACGAACGTTCGCTGTCTGCGGTTAAACGGTGAAAACCGTTCGTTAAAACGAACGTACGAACAGGCGTTCGCTAAATAACTAAACCGACGGAAAACCGTTCTAAAAAGAATAAACCGGAATTTAAAAAAAACCGAATCTAGATCTAGGGTTTAAACAAAAACCGATCGGTTTTTCTCACGAAAACCGACGGCGGCGGCGGCTACCTCCGGCGGTCGGCGGGACGGCGGCGGCGGCGAGCGGCGGCAGCGGCAGCAGCAGCGTGCGGCGGCGGCGGCGGCTCCGGCGGCGGGGTCGGGCGGCGGCGGCGTCCGGCAGCGGCGGCAGCGGCTCCGGCGGCGGGGCTGGTCGAGAGAGAGGGGGGCGGCTATTTAAGGGGGGGCCGGGGCGAGGTGGCTTGGGGCAGGGGGCAAACCGCGGCGGCGGCGTCCCGGACTCCGGCGGAGTCCGGCTCGGGCACGGGGCGCGCGCGAGCGGAGGCGGCGGCGTTGCCGGGCCGGCTGGGCTTCGGCCCAGTTCGGTCCGTGAAGTTTTTTTTTTTTAAATAATTCCGCGCAGAAAAACAAATAAAAGAAATACTAAACGGACTCCAAAATTCCCGAAATAAATTTTCCCCGTCCTCTAAAAATATAGCGGACGAGAAGAACATTTATTTGGGACTCTAATGCAATTTTGAAAAACGCGTATTTTTCTAAATTCAAATAAAATTGCAATAAAAATCCAAATAAAATATTTATTTGATTTTAATATTTTTCCTCCAATATTCCATTTATTTTGGGAGAAGTCATATTATCTCCTCTCATATATTTTTAATATGAAATATTTTCGGAGAGAAAAATAGTTAAACCAAATTGATCCTTGTTTCAATATTTGAGAAAATTCAAATATGAAAACGGTGAAATCCCCAACTCTCTCCGTGGTCCTTGAGTTGTTCAGGATTTCGAGGATCGCAAAACGAAATGCAATAAAATATGATATGCATGGATGACCTATGTATAACATTCCAAATTGAAAATTTGGAATGTTACACTACCTATGGATTGAGTAAGATCCTTCAAGTAAGTTTTCATCGGTGCAATAAGGCAATAAAAATTGCTTCTAAAAGTGTAAGATCATTTAGTGTAAGAGAAAATTGAGCGTTGTACGAACTTGTGATGGTAAAGAAATAAAAGCGACAGACTGCATAATAAAGGTTGCCATCACAAGGGGCAATATAACGTGACGTTCTTTTGCACTAAGGGGTTGAGCATACAAACAAATAAGCGCATGGCAACCTCTGCTTCCCTCTGCGAAGGGCCTATCTTTTACTTTTATGTAATTACTTTTATGCAAGAGTCAAAGTTTTTCTCTCTATTCCTTTTTATTTTTCTCCTTTGGCAAGCATCATGTGGTGAGGAAAGATCTAGGCACATATGTCCAGTTGGATATGGGTGGCATGAGTTATTATTGTTGACATCACCCTTGAGGTGAATATGTTGGGAGGCGAAATTATAAGCCCCTATCTTTCTATGTGTCCGGTTGAAACGTTTTGCTCATGTGTATGCGGTGAGTGTTAGCAATTATAGAAGACTATATGATGGTTGAGTATGTGGAGCTCTTACTTAGACTCTGTTGAATAAATTGAATTGCAATTGTTTGGTGACTGAGAACATAGGTTGTTGAGTTTCAAGAGAATTCATTGTTTGAACCTTAACATGTGAATTGGTTGCTACTTTAACATGAGAAGTTTTATAAGAAAGAATTGCTGTTATGATGCTAGGAAAAGTGATTGAAATTGTCATTGATCAAACTTGTGCACTTTGCTAGCATTCACACTTCATAAATTATTTCTTTTATCATTTACCTACTCGAGGACGAGTAGGAATTAAGCTTGGGGATGCTGATACGTCTCCAACGTATCTATAATTTATGAAGTATTCATGTTGTTATATTATCATTCTTGGATGTTTTACAATCATTTTATAGCAACTTTATATCATTTTTTTGGGACTAACCTATTGACCCAGTGCCCAGTGCCAGTTGCTGTTTTTGCTTGTTTTTACATCACAGGAAATCAATATCAAATGGAGTCCAAACACCGCGAAACTTTTTGTGGATTTTTTATGGACCAGAAGACATCCAGTGGGCAAGAGAAGCACCTGGGGGGGTGCCCCGAGGGGGGCACAACCCACCAGGGCACGCCTGGGGGCCCAGACGCGCCCAGGTGGGTTGTGCCCACCTTAGTGGCCTCCCGCACCCCCTCTTTGCCCTATAAATCACCAAATATTCCAAAAACCCTCAGGGTAGCCCTAGATCAGAAGTTCCACCGCCGCAAGCCTCTGTAGCCACAAGAAACCAATCTAGACCCCGTTCCGGCACCCTGCCGGAGGGGGAAATCATCATCGGTGGCCATCTTCATCATCCCGGCGGCCACCATGATGAGGAGGGAGTAGTCCACCTTCGGAGTTGAGGGTTTGTACCAGTAGCCATGTGTTTAATCTCTCTCTCTCTCGTGTTCTTGAGATGTCACGATCTTGATGTATCGCAGGCTTTGTTAATATAGTCGGATCATATGGTGTTTTCCCCTCTCTATCTTGTTGTGATGAATTGAGTTTTCCCTTTGAGATTTCGTTTTATTGGATCGAATACTTTTATGGATTTGAGAGCACTTGATATATGTCTTGCATACGAATACCCATGGTGACAATGGGGTATTATATTGATTCACTTGATATATGTTTTGGCACTCAACTCGCGGATTCCCGAGGTGACATTGGGGTAATCTATGCATAGGGGTTGATGCATGTTCTTGTCTTTGTTTCTCCGGTAGAAATCTTGGGGCACTCTTTGAAGTTTTTTGTGTTGGATTGAGCATTACGAATCTGAATTTTCTTTGGTGTTATTTTAGTACGAACTCTTGGATAGATCGATCGGAAAGAATAGCTTTGAGGTGGTTTCGTACCCTACAAACAATTTATTCTTATGTTCTCCACTAGATAGGAACTTTGGAGTGATTCTTCATCGCACGGTGAGGGATGGTTATATGATCCAATTATATTAGCATCATTGAGAGATCGCACTAGCGAAAGTACGGACCCTAGGCCTCATTTTCAAGCATTGCAATACCATTTGTGCTCCATTTTATCAATTGCTACCTTGCTGTTTTTTATTGTTCCTATTACAAAAATCAATATCTACTATCATTACTACACTTTTATTACCATCTCTTCATTGAACTAGTGCACCTATACAATTTACCATTGTATTTGGTGTGTTGGGGACACAAGAGACTCTTTGTTATTTGGTTGCAGGGTTGTTTGAGAGAGACCATCTTCATCCTACGCCTCCCACGGATTGATAAACCTTAGGTCATCCACTTGAGGGAAAATTGCTACTGTCCTACAAAACTCTATGCTTGGAGGCCCAACATGAGTCTACAAGAATAAAGTTGCATAGTAGACATCAACCCGCCACCACAAATTGATGCCACAGTTCTCGAGCCAATGCATACTGAAACCAACCCGGCTACTCACTCAGACCCGCCAAGTCCCAAGTCGCCAACTTCTCCGAGGCCAACTGAAGAGATCCCTCTCTAGAAGACCACTGAAGATGTCATCATTACTATCACAGATTATACAGAGCCAGGAAATCCTACTATCTTGGCTAAACATAATGCCAAAGAAGAGCCGCTGGCCACAGACAAGGACAAGCTAAAACTGGACCTGCAGAACTATGCAGATTTTAGCGTAGGCGAGTTCCACGCAGGCTACCTAAGCCGCCTACACACAAGCTGCGACATGGAAGCTGGCCTGGTTAATCTGATGAAGCAGAAATACGAGGTACAAATTAAACCTCTTTCCACTAGTTCATCTATGCATAGCCATGTAGCCCCCAAGGGCCGGCTTATCCTAACAAGGATGAGTCGGGTCTTCAAATCATTAACTTTGAACAAAAGCATATGTAGCTGTCCAGGGCCGGCTTATACTCACAAGGATGAACCGGGTCTTGAAATCATTAATTGTGAACAAAACCATATGTAGCCCTCCAGGGCCGGCTTATCCTCACAAGGATGAACCGGGTCTTCAAATCATTAACTTTGAAAATTACGTACATTAGCCCCCAAGTACCAGGCGTATTGCTTGCAATGTGGCTGGGACTTAATTAACTGTATCACTAATACTTGCTCCTTGTTGTATGACCATTGCTTCAATGTTGTATTACAGGAAGAGTTGAATGTAAAGGAGTCACAGTTGGGCGACTTAAGAAAGAATATTGAATTGCAGGAAGCTGAAACTTCCAAGGCCAATGCAAAGCTGAAAACCTCATTGGAAGAGATTGAGAAAATCAAAGCAGGTTTTGATGCCGAGAGAACCGCCTGGGAGTCTGACAAGGTTGCACTGCAGAAGAGAGCCGAAGAGGCTGAAAACCAACTTAAGCCGGTGACTGATGAGCTTGCTGGCTTAAAGCAACATACAACTCACATGACAGCCGCCATCTTTGGTAAGTTGAAAAACTTATACGTCATCATATGCTTGTAAAATTCTATAACTCGCCCGGCGAGTCATTTTATATGATCTCCAACTCGCCTGGCAATTCTTGTGCAAAAAATTGAACCTGCCCCAGAAGCACAGGTCTTGGTCAAAACATGCTGCTCAAATTGAAGGCGGTTTACTCATTGACTGAGCAGCTATATGTTGGAACACTGTGCAGTCTTGTTGCTCTGTCAGGTGGGAAGAAACCTCCAACTCTTATCAAGACTGTGCTGGATCAGCTCTCGATGGCGCCGGCTCAAATCGAAGAGCTTAAATTGTCAACCGCTCGAGCTGGAGCCATTGTTGCTCTAGGCTGGGCCAAGGCATGGCAATCACAACTTGACCAAGAAGAAATAGCCATCGGATGCCCAGAGTTCAAGGATGACGGGTCCATCTTTGAAGAGAAAGACTTCAACAAATGTGTCTGAGATATGCGGCCCGTAGCATGCAAGCTTATAGAAGAGCTGAATTTGAACCATTACATGCCGGCTTATGATGAAAACAACAACAAGATTAAGCCGCCCACGCATGAAGTAATGGATCTTGTTCCTCCTACGTGTATGCACATCTTCGCCCCTGACCTTGACCCTTCTATTATTATTAATGATGAAGTCACATTCGAGGCTTTAACCGGCATCGACTGGACATGGGCTGACCTTCAGATGGTCGACGAAGAAGAGCCGGCGCGGGATGACCCAGAGTCGTCAAGGCGTCCAGAAGAAAATTGACCATAGCAATGATGAACCAAGCGACTCTCAGGCCGGGTTAGAAGAGTGCAGCTCCAAAAACATTTGACTCAATCTTTTGGGCTCAATGAGAAGCAGTGTAATAGGGTAGTTTAAAACAAAGATGCGCCCTGTCATGCCTTCGAGCGTGTTTATCTGTCCTTTTCATCGAGCAGAAGAACTATATTGCATGCTTGATTGAATCAGACATATGAACCGTGCCACGATGTAACACCCCAAAAATTTAATCATGTTTTACTAAATAAAAATTTGGCCAGAAATAAAATTTTGAATTATATTAAGTCTTTTGTTATTTTTCTGTTTCTATTTTCCAAAAATTCTTTCCTCCATATAGAAATTTTTGGTAATAATATTTTGGTTTTGGTAGTTTTCTCAAAACATTTCATTTATACTTTAATAACAGTAGGAATTAATTTCATAATAAAATTTGCCTCTAAATAATTATTTTAATAGCATTTTCAAATTCTGAAATGCCTCTGTTGCACTACAACTATTTTAAATAAATCTTTTAAAATTCCAAAAAAATTATGGGAGGTCATGTGATGCCCATAAATCACTTTTATGTAAAAACCAAACTTGGTCTTTTGAAAATTTTGAGTGAAACAATCTCTTTTCAATTCTGCCCAGTATTTGAGTTTCTACTACAACCCCAATTTTCCTTGCTCCAAAAATCCTGAAATTTTTCCCACTTCTAGTACTTCCAAACAAACCCTTAAGTCCAAAATTTTAGCTCCATTGGAATCATTTTAATTCACCAAATATTCCCCTAAAGTTTCTGTCCAGAAATGAATTTCTCTAAAACTTGCACTAGCAAGTATTTGTTTTTGCCAAACCAACTTCACTATTATCTTTACCAGCCAATGAGACACCAATCTGCCAAATTTCACAACCAACAAAACTACCTAGATAGCCCTGGCATTCCATCAAACACCCCAGGTGCATGATAGAATTTTGCTACTTCTCTGAACTACATTGGGGACTTGATCATATGGCCAAACCAGCATGTCAACCACTCCTCCCATTCCATGAAACATCATCCTGTTAAGTTTTGGCTCGTTTGGGTCCCTGTAGATGCCATGGGCATTTGTTCGAGCACGTGGTGTGCGTGCACTGAGCGCGTCCAGAGCGCACGTTCTGCAGCCTCTGGCATCGAGCCCTGCCACTCACTCTGCTGCGTCCCCTGCTCGCCCGAATCTTCCCCTGGATCACCACATCACCACTGGTCCTCGCCGACACCCTCTCTTGTCGCCGGGCGCCGTCCAGCGCCGGAGACCACCGAACAGAGCCGCCGCCGTCGCTATCAGGTACCGCCCAGGACACGTGCTACGCCCTCGAGCTGCCAGCGCCTCCCCGGACGGCGGCCTCCCCTGGAAGCATCCGCGCCGCACCCACCGACCACGCTCGGCCCCAACCACCGCCATCAATGGCCGCCCGCAGCCGTCGCCGCCGTCGTTTCTCCAGACACAGCACCGCCCCAGAGACCACCAGCACGTCCCTGGCATAAATCCGGGTGGCCACCACCCTCACCTAACTACGCTGCCCTTGCTGACCCACGCCACTGACCACATCCACCTCGACGGCGCAGTTAAGGCTGCCGCCTTTGTGTCTTCTGCGGGAAGCCTCGGAACCGACCCCAGCTGCTACTATAAAGCTCGCCCGAGCTCGCCCCACTCCCTATCAACCCACCACACTCCCTCCGTTCTTTGCAAGCTTCTCATAGGAGCAAAACGACCGGAGATGGTCGCCTTCTTCCTCTCCGGCGACCACGTCCTTCGGCTCTGTCTCGATGGTTCTGACGCCACCAAAGCTTTCCCCGCTCCATTGTCTTCACCAGAAGCTCCCTCTTGAACCCACGACCCTGTTCCACCTCTCAATTCCACTCGAGATCGATCATAGGCGGAATTCCCCTTTCGCCCGATGCCGCCGTCCGCCACAGAGCTCGCCGCCGGCGACTCCGTCCACTCCGGAGATCATGGCGACCACTAGAAGGAGCGCCACAACGTCCTGAGCACGCCCATGTGCTCAGCACCCCAAGGGACGTCGCCGTTCGCCGGCAAGGATCGCCGGAGCCCGCGCTTTGTTCTGCCACGGGAGGAAAGGCGCCGGTTGACCAGTCAAACCTAACTGGTGGGCCAGCGGGACCCACCGTCAGTGACCGGAGGTCTCACCTGCGCCGGCTAAGTGGAGACGGGCTCCCTCAAAGCCGTCTTCGCGCAAGGGGAAGCGTATTCCCTGGAACTACGCCATCGACGTCAGCACCTCTTCCGCACAGCCGATCGGCCGGGCCGGCCCAGTACCGCCAGATGACTATATAGCGCTCAGGGTGCTCCTCTGCCTTTTTTCTTTTCTTTTCTAGTGAACATGAAATAATTCTACAGTGGCCTTTTCAAACCCAAATTTGATGATTCAAATTCCTGTAGACTTCTAAAATCATGCTCTATTAATCCAGCCAGGGTGAACATTTTTACTAAGCTTTATCTCCACTGGATCTTCTAAATAGTCCATTTCTTTATTCTTTTCAACTTAGAAATACCCTAAGTAAATCATCTGGACTCCAAATAAATTGATTCCTTTTCTGTTATTTCCCATTTTTCACCTAGTTTATTTTAGTATTTATTTCAAATTTTTCTAGAAAACTTTTTAGCACTGTTGTTGCTATTTGTGGTAATTCAAATATTTTTTAAAATAGGAAAAATGGAGGGAAGAAACTTTTCAAACTTTTGGAGTGCACCCAATATTTCTGCATGCTAAAGGAAAGCATCTTGAACACTTGATATGGTGATTGCATGGTTAATTGTTTGCATAAATAAATACATTATGCATAGGTTGGATTCAAATAGAATCTGCATGCATGTAGCGTTGGCATGTTTCATCGTACCGTGCATCGTGTGTTTGCCATGACTAACTTGCAGGAGTAGGCCTAAGAGAAATACTATTACCGGCAGAAGGGTGATCATGTTGGAGCGTGGTCATGCCTTGTTGGTTATGCATGTTGGAGCATGCAAGGGTTGTCGCCCTGTTTTGGCATTACTGTTAAAAGGATACCTTGTTGAGCTAACCACTACAGGAAAAATTAAAACTCCGGAGTCGGCCATAGATCGAGTCTTGTTCCAGTAACCCCCATACTTGATTCGTGATGCCACTTGTCCCTGCCACAGGTGGGGTATGGTTTAGTAAGTTGTTAACCCATTTCCATGCACAAACCGTACAGAGGGCCACGATGAGGGTTTCTAGGGCCATGGACTAAATCCTGTCATCGGGTCAGGGGGCATGGGTGTTTCCGGTTGTGACCGAGAGGGGGTGCCCCCTTGGAATCCGTGCGCATTAATAGTGATCCCATGCAGGACGTTGGTCTCTCCGTCTCAGAGTTTTTCTTTAACGATGCTTTGGGTGATTCCTGGCATCCAGACGGTTAATCTGGTGTGTGCTGGTCAGGTGTGTTTTCAACCCAAAGATCGTAATGGGAATTAGTCAGTGTCACGGTACTGACTAAGGAAATCCTTTACTTGTGGGTAAAGAGTACACCCTCTACAGAGTTTAAACCTATTCGAATAGCCGTGTCTGCGGTTAAGGGCTACAGCCTGGGTTGGTCAAGTGTCGGTCTTACTGTCGGTCTTCGGAGGAAAATAATTAAATATGCCTGAAATATTTTGCAGGATAATTTTTGACACCTTGATGCTACCTTGAATATTTTATGCATGTTAGTATTATTATGGTTATGCATATTATTGAGGACTAACCCGTTTCTCTTATTTTGTATGTGCTAAGTGTCTCAGGGGCTGGCTAGACTACCCCGGGCACTCAATTTTATTTTCAAGACCTCTCGTGGCGTCTCTCGAGCTAACAGGCGGTTTCTCCCGCCACTACTCTTGTGGACACCCGATTGGCATTTCTCTTCAAGTCCGACCGTGGCGTCACTTGACACCCGACTGGCATTTCTTTTCAAGACCTCTCGTGGCGTCGCCTGAGTTCTCGGATGGTCCTGTCTCGTCCGATTTCTCTTTTAGACACCCGTTTGGCATTTCTCTTCAAGACCTACCGTTGTGTCATTTTAGACATCCGACCGGCATTTCCTTTATTTTCTTTTTCCTTTAACTTTCCTTGTTTATCACTAATATTTTTATATATCCAGTTATTTGCACATGCTAATATGTTATCATGCCATGATTTAATTACTGACAGCATGTCTTTAAGTCCATCATGAGCATACGCATATAATTTTCAATTCAACTTGATCACATAATATCTGCTGCATTCGGTATATCATCTGTTCATGATGTTTGCGAGTACATTCAAACGTACTCACAGGCTTGTCCCTGGCTATTTACTTGGCTAGGTCAGGATTTCTTCGAGGAGTACCACCGCGACGTCCGTGCGGAGCCTAGGATTAGCGGCCACGCGGATAAGAGTTATCCGGGTCAGCTGTTCCTGTGGGAATGGAGCCCCATCGACGTTGGAGAACCATGAGTCACTTCCGTCATCGACCACCGGAATCACTATTGTATCATTAGACCTTTATGGTCTTGTATCCAATTCTTGTAATAGCTTGGAAATCTGTAACAAGGACGTGTCCACCAGTAACAGAAATCCTGGGCTGGTGGTAACACGAGGGGTTAAATTTCTGGGATTTTGTGTCCCGACCCCGACAGCCTTGGTATCAGAGCCAGGCTGACCATTGGCTAATCCTATCCTAGCCTGGTCACTATGCCTAGGTTTCCACGCCGTCCACACCCTTCTGTCCATAGTCAGGCCGTCCTATCCAACAACCTGCAGTGGCCAGCCGACACCTTTTTAGCAGTCGGTGCCCAACCTATCTCCCTAACCGACAACCACAGTAATACGTCACATTTTGTGATTTGTATCCGTGACTTTGACCCCGGCCACTCTAGAGCAGAGTCGATACCCAGAAATCGTACCCACACTAAAATATGTTCCCTAGCCAGACACTATATAAGAGACCACTCACGCAACCACAATTTGCATCCCTCACTTTGTACACTGCCAACATAACCATTACCCCCATGTCGCACCTTGGGATTCATTTGAGAACCCCAGATGCAAACCCGGGAAGTTTTGTCAAGATATTGTGGGATTTCACCCGCAACACTCTTGGCTCCACTCAACCGCCCCAGTACGAACTGTTCAAATCAAGGATCAACCACAACGCCTCGAAATATTGGGCAGTTGCACACATCCCACCAGTAGACCCAAACCAAGGCCCTACAAGTGTCGTCTTCATCGGGAAATCTATGCCAACTCCAGAAATGGCAATAGAAGTTGCTGCCTACGAAGCAATTTCCCGTCTCCGGTTCACAGTGCCTCGTGCCGGCGAAAGGGGGTATTACTACTTCCTAAGCCATGCAGCATCCGGAGAAGAAGCATCTTTTCCCTGCAGACAATCAGAGAGAGATCCAATGCTAGCCAACCTTGTTCAATATGTCATCGCGCAGGAGCGTCTGACCCAGCAAGTGATGGACTTCCTCCAGACTCTTGCTATTCTGAATCCTCAGATCGCCATCGGCCGACCACTATTGCCAGACCAAGGAGGGAACGTTCTCCGACTCCTCCATCCACTTTCCCCAGGGGAAGAAGAATGTGTCCCAATGCCGGGAATATTTCCTCAGGTCCCTATCGATTTTACCTTTGTACCGTAGGGACCATGGTTGTGTTCAATAGTCTAGCGTTTAATTGCATAATTTGGTGTCTGTGTTGCATCTTAAGGATTTACCCTATGAGTGAATTGTTTGGTTGCAGTTGTGTATGAGTAATTTGGTTACCATATTTTATAATGGATTTTTCACCCTTAGCGAATCTCGGATTGAGATTTTATTAAGGACCACTGCGAGTATAATTTTTTTGCAAACACAGAATTAATTCACGCACCGCCACGACACCCGGCTTACAATCACACTCACTCCACTACATGCACTAAGTGCAGAACCACACACACAGTGGCACCTAATGAACCGCCTCACACACCAGACCACTCTCATCACACCACCAATTTTTCTGAAGAAAAATTTGTGGGTTTTCTTTTATTTCTAAGGAACTGCTGCAGAACGCACTAACACTCACCCGTAACCACCACCGATTCCTAATCCTCACGGTCACCGCCGCCTCGAAGAGCCACCACTCGAGCTGCGGCATCACGGCGATTGTCAAGGATCATCGCGCATAGGAGCAGCGAGAACCCGAGCAACGCCGCCACCGCTCTGGACATGAGAATCGTAAACCACCCCGGAAGCACGTCCTCCATTGGAGCCCCGTCCGAGCTCCTGCGAACAGAAAAGGAGGAGGAAGAAGAAGTGAGGCCAGGTGAGATGAAGAAGAGAGTAACACTATGTTTGTTTTATAGCTCGGGCTCGGTGCATGGTGAACGAGGTCCACCAGCGCCGCTCATCGCCCGATCACCAGTGTTCGGAGGAGAAATCGCGAGCAGTGCCGACAAGGTGCTGGCCCGCGAGGTGAGTGCACGCTGCACCGGCAGCTTGCACGCCGCGCACTACCACAGTACGGCCCTAGATACCCTACGCACTAGACACCACAGGTGGAGAAAGCATGCGAGAGGGAGAAGGAGAAGAGAGCCGGAGGAAGAAGAAGAGAATGATAGTGGGCCCTGGGTCCACCCGTCAGCAGGAGAGAGCACTGTGCACTGGAGTACGGCAAGCGAATTTTGGAATTTACACTTTTTCCAAATTTGTCGTAACAGTCACAGTAGAACCACAGCACCAGTGCCCCACTGTAGTTACACCAATTATCAGGAGCCCACGTCAATTGTGCCCAAATGGGTTATTTTAAATAGCTTAGGAAAATCTCCCCGAAAGGTGGGTCTAATTTTGGTGACCACCTAACAAATCTCGAGGACGAGTTTTTCTTAAGGGGGGTAGAGTTTGTAACACCCCAAAAATTTAATCATGTTTTACTAAATAAAAATTTGGCCAGAAATAAAATTTTGAATTATATTAAGTCTTTTGTTATTTTCAGGGTATTTTCTGTTTCTATTTTCCAAAAATTCTTCCATCCATATAGAAATTTTTGGTAATAATATTTTGGTTTTGGTAGTTTTCTCAAAACATTTCATTTATACTTTAATAACAGTAGGAATTAATTTCATAATAAAATTTGCCTCTAAATAATTATTTTAATAGCATTTTCAAATTCTGAAATGCCTCGGTTGCACTACAACTATTTTAAATAAATCTTTTAAAATTCCAAAAATATTATGGGAGGTCATGTGATGCCCATAAATCACTTTTATGTAAAAACCAAACTTGGTCTTTTGAAAATTTTGAGTGAAACAATCTCTTTTCAATTCTGCCCAGTATTTGAGTTTCTACTACAACCCAAATTTTCCTTGCTCCAAAAATCCTGAAATTTTTCCCACTTCTAGTACTTCCAAACAAACCCTTAAGTCCAAAATTTTAGCTCCATTGGAATCATTTTAGTTCACCAAATATTCCCCTAAAGTTTCTGTCCAGAAATGAATTTCTCTAAAACTTGCACTAGCAAGTTTTTGCTTTTGCCAAACCAACTTCACTATTATCTTTGCCAGCCAATGAGACACCAATCTGCCAAATTTCACAACCAACAAAACTACCTAGATAGCCCTGGCATTCCATCAAACACCCCATGTGCATGACAGAATTTTGCTACTTCTCTGAACTACATTGGGGACTTGATCATATGGCAAAACCAGCATGTCAACCACTCCTCCCATTCCATGAAACATCCTGTTAAGTTTTAGCTCGTTTGGGTCCCAGTAGATGCCATGGGCATTTGTTCGAGCACGTGGTGTGCGTGCACTAAGCGCGTCCAGAGCGCGCATTCTGCAGCCTCTGGCATCGAGCCCTGCCACTCACTCTGCTGCGTCCCCTGCTCGCCCGAATCTTCCCCTGGATCACCACGTCACCCCTGGTCCTCGTCGACACCCTCTCTTCTTGCCGGGCACCGTCCAGCGCCGGAGACCACCGACCAGAGCCGCCGCCGTCGCTGTCAGGTATTGCCTAGGACGCGTGGTACGCCCTCGAGCTGCCAGCGCCTCCCCGGACGGTGGCCTCCCCTGGAAGCATCCGCGACGCACCCACCGACCACGCTCGGCCCCAACCACCGCCATCAATGGCCGCCCGTAGCCGTCGCCGCTGTCGTTTCTCCAGACACGGCACCGCCCCAGAGACCACCAGCACGTCCCTGGCATAAATCCGGGTGGCCACCGCCCTCACCTAACTCCACCGCCCTCGCTGACCCACGCCACCGACCACAACCACCTCGCCAGCGCAGTTAAGGCCGCCGCCTTTGTGTCTTCTGCGGGAAGCCTCAGAACCGACCCCAGCTGCTGCTATAAAGCTCGCCCGAGCTCGCCCCACTCCCTGTCAACCAACCACACTCCCTCCGTCCTCTGCAAGCTTCTCAAAGGAGCAAAAGGACCGGAGATGGTCACCTTCTTCCTCTCCGGCGACCACGTCCTCCGCCTCTATCTCGATGGTTCCGACGCCACCAAAGCTTTCCCCGCTCCATTGTCTTCACCAGAAGCTCCCTCTTGAACCCACGGCACCGTTCCACCTCTCAATTCCACTCGAGATCGATCAAAGGCGGAATTCCCCTTTCGCCTAATGCCGTCGTTCGCCACAGAGCTCGCCGCCGGTGACTCCGTCCACTCCGGAGATCATGGCAACCACTGGAAGGATCGCCACAACGTCCTGAGCACGCCCATGTGCTCAGCACCCCAAGGGACGCCGTCGTTCGCCCGCAAGGATCGCCGGAGCCCATGCTCTGTTCTGCCACGGGAGGAAAGGCACCAACTGACCAGTCAAACCTGACTGGTGTGCCAGCGGGACCCACCATCAGTGACTGGAGGTCTCACCTGCGCCGGCTAAGTGGAGACGGGCTCCCTCAAAGCCGTCTTCGCGCAAGGGGAAGCGTATTCCCTGGAACTACGCCATCGACGTCAGCACCTCTTCCGCACAGCCGATCGGCCGGGCCGGCCCAGTACCGCCAGATGACTATATAGCGCTCAGGGCGCTCCTCTGCCTTTTTTTTTCTTTTCCAGTGAACTTGAAATAATTCTACAGTGGCCTTTTCAAAACCAAATTTGATGATTCAAATTCCTGTAGACTTCTAAAATCATGCTCTATTAATCCAGCTAGGGTGAACATTTTTACTAAGCTTTATCTCCACTGGATCTTCTAAATAGTCCATTTCTTTATTCTTTTCAACTTAGAAATACCCTACATAAATCATCTGGACACCAAATAAATTGATTCCTTTTCTGTTATTTCCCATTTTTCACCTAGTTTATTTTAGTATTTATTTCAAATTTTTGCAGACAACTTTTTAGCACTGTTGGTGCTATTTGTGGTAATTCAAATATTTTTGAAAATAGGAAAAATGGAGGGAAGAAACTTTTCAAACTTTTGGAGTGCACCCAATATTTCTGCATGCTAAAGGCAAGCATCTTGAACACTTGATATGGTGATTGCATGGTTAATTGTTTGCATAAATAAATAAATTATGCATAGGTTGGATTCAAATAGAATCTGCATGCATGTAGTGTTGGCATGTTTCATCGTACCGTGCATCGTGTGTTTGCCATGACTAACTTGCAGGAGCAGGCCTAAGAGAAATACTATTACCGGCAGAAGGGTGATCATGTTGGAGCGTGGTCATGCCTTGTTGGTTATGCATGTTGGAGCATGCAAGGGTTGTGGCCCTATTTTGGCATTACTGTTAAAAGGATACCTTGTTGAGCTAACCACTGCAGGAAAAATTAAACCTCCTGAGTCGGCCATAGATCGAGTCTTGTTTCGGGAACCCCCATACTTGATTCGTGCTGCCACTTGTCCTTGCCACAGGTGGGGTATGGTATAGTAAGTTGTTAACCCCTTTCCATGCACACACCGTACAGAGGGCCATGATGAGGGTTTCCAGGGCCATGGACTAAATCCTGTCATCGGGTCAGGGGGCATGGGTGTTTCCGGTTGTGACCGAGAGGGGGTGCCCCCTTGGAATCCGCGTGTATTAATAGTGATCCCATGCAGGACGTTGGTCTCTCCGTCTCAGAGTTTTTCTTGAACGATGCTTTGGGTGATTCCTGGCATCCGGACGGTTAATCTGGTGTGTGCTGGTCAGGTGTGTTTTCAACCCAAAGATCGTAATGGGAATTAGTCAGTGTCACGGTACTCACTAAGGAAATCCTTTACTTGTGGGTAAAGAGTACACCCTCTGCAGAGTTTAAACCTATTCGAATAGCGGTGTCCATGGTTAAGGGCTATAGTCTGGGTTTGTCAAGTGTCGGTCTTAGTGTCGGTCTTCGGAGGAAAATAATTAAATATGCCTGAAATATTTTGCAGGATAATTTTTGACACCCTGATGCTACCCTGAATATTTTATGCATGTTAGTATTATTATGGTTATGCATATTATTGAGGACTAACCCGTTTCTCTTATTTTTTATTTCCTAAGTGTGTCAGGGGCTGGCTAGACTACCCCGGGCACTCAATTTTATTTTCAAGACCTCTCGTGGTGTCTCTCGAGTTAACAGGCGGTTTATCCCGCCACTACTCTTGTGGACACCCGATTGGCATTTCTCTTCAAGTCCGACCGTGGCGTCACTTGACACCCGACAGGCATTTCTTTTCAAGACCTCTCGTGGCGTCGCCTGAGTTCTCGGATGGTCCTGTTTCGTCCGATTTCTCTTTTAGACACCCATTTGGCATTTCTCTTCAAGACCTACCGTGGTGTCATTTTAGACATCCGACTGGCATTTCCTTTATTTTCTTTTTCCTTTAACTTTCCTTGTTTATCACTAATATTTTTATATATCTAGTTATTTGCACATGCTAATATGTTATCATGCCATGATTTAATTACTGACAGCATGTCTTTAAGTCCAGCATGAGCATACGCATATAATTTTCAATTCAACTTGATCACATAATATCTGCTGCATTCGGTATATCATCTGTTCATGATGTTTGCGAGTACATTCAAACGTACTCACAGGCTTGTCCCTGCCTATTTACTTGGCCAGGTCAGGATTTCTTTGAGGAGTACCACCGCGATGTCCGTGCGGAGCCTAGGATTAGCGGCTACGCGGATAGGAGTTATCCGGGTCAGCTGTTCCTGTGGGAATGGAGCCCCATCGACGTTGGAGAACCATGAGTCACTTCCGTCATCCACCACCAGAATCACTATTGTATCATTAGACCTTTATGGTCTTGTATCCAATTCTTGTAATAGCTTGGAAATCTGTAACAAGGACGTGTCCACCAGTAACAGAAATCCTGGGCTGGTGGTAACACGGGGGGTTAAATTTCTGGGATTTCGTGTCCCGACCCCGACACACGACTCTTGTTTTCACTTGAGGTCATGTATATTTTGCAGAAGACTCAGCAAGATATATATTGGTGACTTAAAGTCAGAAACCAGGGCGGGTTACCAAACCCGAAGACTTGTAGTCTTCTATAATAGTTGAAAACATCATTAACATGGCTTTAGAGCCAAAACATGTTGGCGACTTAAAAATCAAAAGCCAGGGCGGGTGACAACCCAAAGACTTGTAGCCTCATAACCACGGCTGTTCAAGCCAAAACATACTGGCAACTTAATAGTCAAAAAGCTATGGCGGGTGACAACCCAAAATGCTCAAACATGAGCAACATAGCCCGAAGCCTCACGACCCGGGTAGTCAAAATTTGCACAAAAGCAAAAACTTAAGATAAAAACATCCAAAAAATCCAAAAGAGCGATACAAAAAATCTCAAATTTTTGTTAGGCCGGCTTTCAAGACACGACCAAACAAGTCGGCTCATAGGCCTTTTTCTTTCAAGGCCGCATAGCCGTTGAGTTTATCCTAGCTCACTGTAAGCCGGCCCTCACGTGACACAAGCTACCGTTTTAACCTTAACAAGTTCAGGGTCTTAAAAAAGATTGGCTGTTAAGAGTTCGGCGGGTCACCTAGCGGAGTAGCAAGTTGCAAACAGGCAGGTGTAACTCATAATGTGGCAACTCAGGCCGGTCAAGTGGGTATGAAAGCTAAACCCGGTGGGTTGGAAGCCCCCAAGTGACCTTATGACCAAATAACAATGACTCAGATGCACAGAAATGAAACGACAGAGGCCCTGAATTTCAGGGATGCCGACTTTATTATGTTGATCATCAAAGATATATACATTGACAAATGTATGTACAGGGATAAGAGCCGGTGGCTCAAGTGTAGTAAGGCTGAAGATGAGCAATATTCCGTGGCCGGCGGGTCTCCTCTTCCGACTTGCGTGAATCCTTATTTTCTCGTATATCAATGAGGTATTAAGACCCATTATTGAGATTTTTGCTGATCACAATAGGCCCTTCCCAAGGAGGAGAAAGCTTATGCATCCCTGTGTGATCTTGAATAAAATGGAGCACTAAGTCGCCCTCTTGAAAGGTCCGGCTTCGAACTCTATGGCTATGATAGCGTTGTAGATCTTGCAGATATATCGCTGAACGAGCCGCCGCAAGGTCACGCTCTTCATCCAAAGCATCAAGTGAGTTCTGACGTGTCATCTCATTATTAGCTTCAACATAAGCCGCCACTCTAGGCGAGTCATGACGGATGTCACTTGGGAGAACTGCCTCTGCACCATAAACCATAAAGAAAGGCGTATAGCCTATTAATCTGTTGGGGGTGGTATTGATACTCCAAAGCACGGAAGGTAACTCCTCAACCCAACAACCTGGTGTTCGCTTCAAGGGAACCATGAGCCGGGGCTTGATGCCTCTCAAAATTTCTTGATTAGCTCGCTCTGCCTGACCATTAGACTGTGGATGAGCCACTGAAGAAACGTCAAGACGAATATGCTCTCTTTGACAGAACTCCTTCATAGCACCCTTAGACAGATTAGTGCCATTATCAGTAATGATACTATGAGGGTATCCAAAGTGGAAGATTAGCTTTTTAACAAACTGAACAGCTGTGGCCGCCTCACAATTGCTAACTGGCTCTGCCTCAACCCACTTGGTAAACTTGTCAACCGCCACCAAAAGGTGAGTCCTTTTATCTTAGACCTCTTGAATGGTCCAACCATTTATCGAGCCCCCAGACTGCAAACGGCCAAGTTATTGGAACCATATGCAATTCTTGAGCCAGCACATGGGTCTGTCTTGCAAATTTTTAACACCCGTCGCACTTGCTAACGATATCCTCTACATCAGCATGAGCCGTCAACCAGTAAAACCCGTGACAAAAAGCTTTAGCCACTAAAGACTTAGAGCCGGCATGGTGACCACAATCACCTTCATGAATCTCTCGTAAGATCTCATGGCCCTCTTCAGGAGAAACACAACATTGGAACATGCCTGTCACACTGCATCGGTGTAACTCACCGTTGACAATAGTCATAGACTTAGACCTCCTGGTTATTTGCCTTGCCAAAGTTTCATCCTCAGGTAACTCGCCCAGGGTCATATAGGCCAAGTAGGGGAGCATCCAATCAGGAATAGCATGGAGAGCTGCCACCAACTACGCCTCCGGGTCAGGGACAGCAAGGTCTTCTTTAGATGGTAATTTGACCGAAGGATTGTGTAATACATCAAGAAACACATTAGGAGGCACCGGCTTATGTTGAGATCCAAGCCAGCTTAAGGCATTAGCCGCCTCATTCTTCCGTCGATCAAGATGATCCACCTGATAACCCTTGAAGTGGCCAGCAATGTTGTCAACCGCCTGGCGATAAGCCGCCATAAGCGGATCTTTGGAATCCCACGTGCCTGAGACTTGCTGAGCCACCAGGTCTAAGTCGCCCAGACACCTGACCCGGCTTAAATTCATCTCCTTAGCCATACGAAGGGCGTGGAGTAAAGCCCTCATATTCAGCTGCATTGTTAGTACAAGGAAACATTAGCCTTAAAACATAACAAATTTTTTCACCTCATGGGGAAGTCAAAATAACTCGAGCCCCCGAGCCTTCCAACAGCCTGGAACCATCAAAGTGGATCGTCCAATATGTGTTATCAGGCTTCTCCTTAGGTGTCTGTAACTCTGTCCAGTCATTAATGAAATCCGCCAGAGCCTGAGATTTGATGGTTGTTCTTGGCACATATTTCAAACCATGAGGTCCAAGTTCGATTGCCCACTTAGCAACCCAGCCTGTGGCCTCCCTGTTTTGAATAATGTCTCCCAAGGGAGCAGAGCCGACCACAGTAATAGGATGACCAAGAAAATAATGCTTCAGCTTGTGACTTGCCATGAACACCCCATATACTAGTTTCTGCCAATGTGGATATCGTTGCTTGGACTCAATCAACACCTCACTGACATAATAAGCCAGCCGTTGAACCGGGTACTCTTTACCCGCCTCCTTGCACTCCACAACAATTGCCACACTGACAGCCTTGCTATTGGCCGCCACATACAGGAGTAAAGGCTCTTTCTCAATGGGAGCCGCAAGAACGGGCGGCTCAGCTAGCTGTTTCTGGAGTGCCTCAAAAGCCTCATTAGCCGAATCACTCCAGACAAAGTGATCTGTCTTCTTCATCATCTGGTATAAAGGAATTACCTTCTCTCCCAGGCGACTTATAAATAGGCTCAAAGCCGCGATACGACCCGCCAGGCCCTGGACGTCATTGACACACGCCGGCTTAGCAAGTGAAGTAATGGCCTTAATCTCCTCTGGATTAGCTTCAATACCTCGTTCTGAAACCAGAAACCCCAACAATTTACCTGCAGGCACACCAAAGACACACTTGGCCGGGTTAAGCATCATTTTGTAGACCCGGAGATTGTCAAAAGTCAACTTCAGATCATCCAGGAGAGTCTCCTTCTTTCTAGACTTGACCACGATATCATCCACATAAGCATGCACATTTCGCCCAATCTGACTGTGAAAGCAATTCTGAACACAGCGTTGATAAGTCTCCTGAGCACACTTAAGCCCAAAAGGCATAGAAACATAGCAGAAAGCTCAAAAAGGGGTGATCAAAGATGTCTTCTCTTGGTCCTTAACTGCCATCTTGATCTGATGATAACCAGAATAAGCATTGAGGAAACATAAACTCTCACAACCCACCATGGCATCAATAATCTGGTCAATACGAGGGAGAGCAAACGGATCAGCTGGACAAGCCTTGTTGAGATCTGTGTAATCAACACACATACGCCATGTGCCATTCTTCTTGAGTACATGCACAGTGTTAGCCAACCACTCAGGGTGAAAGACTTCCACAATAAACCCAACTGCTAAGAGCCGGGCTACCTCCTCCCAAATAGCCTTATGTCGCTCTTTATTAAAACGACGAAGGAATTGCTTGACTGGCTTAAACTTAGGATCCACATTAAGAGTGTGCACAGCGAATTCTCTCAGTACACCCGGCATGTCAGAAGGTTTCCATGCAAAGATGTCCCGATTCTCACGGATGAACTCGATGAGCGCGCTTTCCTATTTAGGATCCATATTAGCCCCCACTGTGAACTACTGAGAAGAGTCACCAGGGACAAAGTCAACCTGCTTAGTATCATTAGCCGACTTAAATTTCAATAAAGGGTCTTGCTCAGTGGTGGGCTTCTTCAAAGGGGTCATATAGCCTGGTCAACATTATCCTTATAAAATTTGAGCTCTTCTGTGGCACATGCCGACTCAGCATAAGCAGCATCTTCTTCCTCACATTCCAAGGCGATTTTCCGATCACCATGGACCATAATCGTTCCTTTTTGCCCTGGCATGTTGAGTTGCAAACAGACATAACAAGGGCGAGCCATGAACTTGGCATAAGCCGGCCGTCCAAACAAGGCATGATATGGACTCTTGATCATAGTGTTTCTGTCCTGTAGTCATAGTCATCACCAAAGGCCACTTCCAAGGAAATTTTTCCTATAGGATATGCCGACTTACCACGCACCACACCATGGAAGACTGTAGAGGACGGCTTAAGATCCTTGTCAGTTAAATTCATCCTTCGGAACGTGTCATAATATAGGATGTTGATGCTGCTGCCACCATCCATAAGCACCTTGGTGAATTTGTAACCACCCACTTGAGGGGCTACCACTAACGCCAGATGACCCGGATTCTTGACCCGGGGCGGGTGATCCTCCCTACACCATGTGATCGGATATTCTAACCATCGCAAGTACTGTGGCACTGCCGGCTCAATAGTGTTAACTGCCCGCTTAAGAACCTTTTGGTCACGCTTGCAGAGGCTTGTGGTGAAAACATGGTACTGGCCACCATTGAGCTGCTTCGGGTTACTCTGATACCCTGACTGATTAATCTGCTGCTGGTTATTCTGACCAGACTGCTGATTGTACCCACCATGATTACACTGACCTTGGTAACCAGAATTTGAGTCGCCGCCCCCAAAGCCAGACCCTTGGGGACCCGAACCTGGCCCGCTAGGCGGCCCATTGTTATTCCCGTGATTCTGATTAAAGCTGTAATTTCTATACTCTCGCATGATAAAACAATCCTTCCAAGCATGAGTGGCCGGCTTGTTAGGCAGACTGTGCTTTGGGCAAGGTTCATTCATCATTGTTTCAATATTGAAGTTTTTTCCTCCAAAGGACAGCTTACCATTACCATTACGGCACTAGTTTTTAGACCGGGCATTGGTATTAGCTACTAGATCTGACCCACCATCCGGGTGTCTCCGCTTACCACCATTGCCTTGGTTATTTCCATTGCCTCCTGTCACATTCTGCTGCTGACCCTTACCATTGCCACTCTTCTTGACTTTGTTTGATTTCTCCTCATCAGACCCTGGGTCCTTGGTGTTATCAGAGTCGGCATATTTAATGAGAGCCGCCATGAGTTCATCCATGTCATTACAGTAACGCTTAAGCCACCCAAGCTTCTGCTTTAGGGGGGGGTAAAGTGACAGTTCTTCTCCAAGACAGACCAGAACCGCTTGACCCGCCGGACCCAATGATGGGCCGACTCATCCTCACGCTGAACACAATTATCAAGATCAATGATCGTCATAGGCTGCTTGCAGGTCCCTTGAAAATTCTTAATGAACCGCGCCTTCAGCTCTGCCCATGAATTAATGGAATTAGGAGGCAATCCTTTTAACCACGTTCGAGCTGGCCCATCCAACATCATAGTGAAGTACTTGGCACATACAACATCATTGACATCCAACATATCCATGGCTAATTCATAGCTCTCGATCCAAGCCTCACGGGGAGATTAGCTATGTAGTTAGGCACTTTACGGGGACTCTTGAAATCCTTCGGCAGACGTTCATTACGGATAGCTGGTACTAAGCATGGCACTCCAACCATCCTAGAGATTGTCCCAGCACCTGTCGAGGCTGAAGGAGTCACCGGAGGCTGTTGATAAGCCCCTAGCCGAGTCGCCGCTACATCCGCCTCTCGGCGAGCCCTGGCATCATCCACGATTGCTCGAGCATTGAGAAGGGGCGGGTTATTCCCACGGGGCGAGTTATCTTGGAGCGATCGACGACGTCGTTCACTGCTAGAAACCACCGGCGACTTGACACGTCGG
This sequence comes from Thinopyrum elongatum, assembly GCA_011799875.1. NCBI lineage: Eukaryota > Viridiplantae > Streptophyta > Magnoliopsida > Poales > Poaceae > Thinopyrum > Thinopyrum elongatum. The sequence continues at coordinate 483,725,598 of CM022297.1, forward strand.
CTGTAACTACGACTCGGGAGAGGAGTTGAATGCACCCGATCCTGGCTGTATGAATACTTCTCCTGTTGTGCAACTGTTGTTTGCAAGTGCTCGATCGCGTTCCTTGCCTCTGCGGCAAAAGGCGTCTCATCAGCAAGAGGCAGTGCCTTGAGCCGGGTTGCCGTAGCTAACATGTTATCCACTGGGTTGGAATATTGACCCGGCGGTGTAGAGAAACGCTGGGGCGGGGTCTCATCCCTACGGGGCGGGTCTGGTGAATGAGGCTGAGCCGCCGCCCCACCCCCTGGCGCCTCAACAGCCCGGGTCATACCTGGTGGGTTACTTGGTCCTGGCCTAGGTGTGTTGAAAAGGTTCCGTGCCTCATACTGCAAGGGCAGGCGGGTCTGGTGCCTCCTTCGAAGAAAGGCATTAGAAGCATCCAGATCCAGACTTAGGCGAAAAGCTTCCGCCCTAATATGCTGCGACTCGGCATCCATCTAAGTTCGCTCCGTCGCCATCCTGGCGTTCTCTGCATTAAGATCTTCCTAAGCCTTAGCCACCTCATCTCGCACCTTTGCAACCTCTGCGTTATGCTGCGTTTGATTCGCCGGAGTAACTTCTGTAGCCAACAGGGTTGTCAAAGTGCCCAATAGTTCAGATAAAACCTGGGTCGGTGGTCAAGCTGACCCGCCTGCTCCAGCCGCTGCAGCCGCTAAACTAGACATCATAGCCGCAGTTGTTGAAGAATTGAGAGCTGGCCCAGTACCAGCCATGAAGATCGCAGCCCTGGATGGCGGCTCACAGGGGTCCGGAATACTATTGCCATCGGAGTAGCCCCCAAGCCCACCGTCTTGAAGCTGGTAGATCGATTCCGTCTCTCCGGTCGAGGACTCATCACCTGAGTAGATGGCTGTCTCTCCTCCGGATTCAGAACCTTCCGCAAATTCCATGCCTTGCGTGAAACCAACGAAAACATGGTTCCGCCCGAGTTGAACCTGGGCGGGTTGCCCATGCTGAGCCGACTCGATGAGGTCGGTGGAGATGTCCGGCTCAGGATCAAACTCACCGATCTTGCCAATGAAGACGTGAATTCCGCCGAAGGGGACCCGGTACCCGTACTCAATTGAGTCGGCCTTGGGGCCCCAGCCAGCATCGTCGATGTAGAGCTTGCCACGGCGACTCTTAGTCATCCGGCCCATGGCGTATCCCTCGATCCCTGAGAAAGATCCCTTCAAGAACTTGAAACCACCATGCGCTGGCCCCACGGTGGGCGCCAACTATTGTGGTTTTGTCACGGCAGATGCCCTTGTGAAAGGACTCAAGCGTGGAGCCATTGCAATGTAGGTTAGCTTAAAGGGGTTGAACGGGACGAGAGACACGGGTTTACCCAGGTTCGGCCCCTCACAACAAGGTAAAAGCCTACGTCCTGCTTTGAGTTGTATTGCTTGAGTATCGATTACAAGGAAGCGAAATCGCTTAACCTAGCTCTCGATCAATTGTTTCTTGAGTTAACCCGCCGTAGGGTCTCGCCTTTATATACACAGGTCGAGGCCCTGGGCTTACAAGAGTCCAAGTCGGATCACAATATGTGGCCAACTCGGGTTCTAAGTCGCCTTGCCTTTCTAGACAAGTCATCGTTGGGCGGCTTACAAGCGCCGGGTCTTGCACCATCATCTGGGCTTGGGCCTCCAGCGGTTCACCATGTAAGTCACCCTCTGAGTTCGTCATCTGGCCTCTTGGGCCTTCTTCAGACGTTATCTCTGAGTCGCCAACAGTATAACCCGGCCCCTCCTAGGCGGGTCATACAGCGGGGTTATATCCCCAACACATGTAGTACTAGTAGCACTCTTTGCGTCTTCCCCAACTACACACGTGACATGGTAGAGCTCATTTCTATACGATGATGCAGCCCACGTGATAATTTGACGCGTCTAGTTGTAGTTACTCACTTAATGGAGGGTCGGGAACAACGCATGAACGGTGCCGCGTCATTTATAAATAAAGTTTTTTTCTTCAGTGGTCCTGTTTGAATCCATGGGTTAGAGTTAGTTTGAGCTAGTTTGGGCTCAAATAGCCCTAAAGTATCCAAACATGAGGGTTAGTTTAAGCTAGTTGCATCTAACCCACCCAAAAAAACTATCCCACCCAAGAGGTGCTAATTGGAGCTAGTTCTCCTAGTGCATTTATTGTCAATCTAACCCTGTCATCCAAACACCTCTTTGGCTAGAGTTAGTTCAGGGTTAGTCATGAGCTAGAAACTAACTCTAACCTCTAACTAAGTTAGAGTATCCAAACAGGGCCAGTGGAACGTACGCAATATAAATAGGTTCATATGGAGAGAATAAGAAACCGCTCCACTATATACATAGCCAGGAGCCTACACGGTTGCTTGCTGGGGTTGCTCTCTTCACACTCTCTCGCACAAAATGACTGTGGCCACATCTCTAACATCCGGGCGGATCACGTCAACCGGGGGAAGGGGTGGATGCTTTGTGTAGATGCGGTCGCCGTCGCCGACGGCGAAAACCCACCGTCGGCGCGTCCCGATCAGGGGTCCCCGCCATTCTGTCTCACAAAGCCAGTGTGGTTGCCTTCGTCCCGTGCTCACTGCCACGACGTGGGCAGTTGCTGCCTCCCGCCACCCTCCTCTAAGCTAGCTACATCCCGACATCCCTCAGGTACAACTTCCTTTACAACCGGCTTGCACCACTACCCCAGCTGCCCACATTGCTCCATGTGGATATTTCTCTACTTCTTTGCCTCGCACGTACCTCTACTAGCTTCAACTGTATTTGTGATTAGTTTACGTCTCATCAACTAGTCCTACTAGTCTTATTCTATTCACGCTTATTCAATTTCTTTGCCACAGGGATGCTCAGCTCGATTTTAGTGAAACTGCACAAAATGATCCGATGGTCAAAGGGTTGCAAATTTCATTTCTTCGGAAGGTTCAACGTCGCCAGCAAATTAAAGCCCGGTTAGGGTTTAGGGTTCAAGGCCTAAGGACTGCATTGATCATTTTTTTCTTTAGCTGTCTCTGTTCCAAAATAACTGTCAACTTTAGTAGTACAACTTTTTACTAAAGTTGGCATAAAGTTGAGACACTTATTTTGGAACGGAGGGAGTACATATTGGCTATGATCTGTGAATCATTGAGATGCAATAGCATGTACGTTAGTCTCCTTTGTATTTTATGGAATGTTGCAACGGGGCAACCTTGGACGCAAGATACATGAAACAGAAGCTGAAAGCTTTATAGCATTGTACAAATTTATCTCGCTGAGAAATTACAGTACGTACTATGTACTACTAAAGAGTTATGTGTCGCACGGTGTCCAGAAAATATGGTGATAGTGTGAGGTGGGCCATGTAATCACTGAGCTGCCGTGTTTTCGCTGCTTTCGCACTCCTCCACTGTAAGAGTGGAGAAAATTGTAAAGAGTGGAGATGATTTACCTCCTTTCACCGAAACATGGGACATCCAGCATCCGGTGCACGTGTCATGCACCAAAGTAAAGTGTACAGTGCAACTAAGACTCAGCACGCTCGTACCACCTCAGTAATCTATCCCTAATATTAAAGTACGGATTGTTTTTTCACTTTTTTTTCGTCCACAGTAACTTTTTCGTCCGTCGCTGCGAACGTTGGCTTGGATTCGCGTCTCTGCTATCTCTTCGTAAGTCGCTCCTCTTCTCATGTACGATTCTAAGCGCGTTCTGTGGCCCAATGTAGTTATGGGCCAAGCGACCCGTGTGGGCTTACTGGTCCTTTGGATCATACCCTGGCAACAAATGAAAAACAAAAGCGCGCGCAATGGAGTCAAACCAATAACCTCGTATAGCAGCATAGCCAACCAGAAGATCTAGCGACTGAATATGGCTAAATAGCAGCGTAAAATTTAAAGTAGTATGCACAGCCACATATCTGTTTACTTTTTTCAACAATTCTTGGGAAAAAATGTGAACGATTTTACTTAAAATATTTGAATAATGTTAGAAAATCTTGAATAAATTTAGAAATTTGAATAACTTTTAAAACCTAAACATTTTCTGGAAAACATGACCAATTATTGAAAATATGAATAAATTTTGAAATTTCAAATAATTATTGAATTTTTTATATACGATGAACAATTTCAAAAATACATTGATTTTTTTATATACTCTGAACAATTTTAACTACACATTGAACATTTTTGTGATATATGTTGAACAATATTTAAATACTTATTGAACAAATTTTAAATGTATGTTGAACATTTTCGTAATATACGGTGAACAATTTTTAGATACACATTGAACAATATGTAAATTTACATTGAACATTTTGTGATACACGCTGAACAAATTTTGAATTGTAAACAAATTTTAAAAACATGAACATTTTTTAAAACAAGAACATTTTTTTAAAAATAGAAATATTTTATAAAATGCAAAAAAATTAGGAAATTATGAACATTTTTTAAATGAGGACATTCTTTGGCATTGCGAACAATATTTTAATTTTAGAACAATTATTTGAAAAATGAAAAAACATAAAAGGAAACAAAAAGAAAAAGAAAAACTGCGATACCTACGTGGGCCGGCCCAACTGGGAGTGCCTTCAGCGAAGCCTCGACGTTTTGATGCTACCCTTGATATACGTTACTAGCCGATAGAAGCAAGAATATACATACATGATGCATGTATATACACTGTTATGGATTATACACACACAAACCATGGTTACCGCTAACTATGCCAATGTCAATGTGGCACTACACATCCTCTCCTACAAAGGGAAGCAGGAACACCCACGTCACATCGTGCCGTACGACTCGTCGTGTGACGTGCGGCCTCTACATCCTTCTCTCTCACTTTGCAATTGAAGAGCCTTTCATCTCAGGTGATGTGCCGCGACCCACCTCCTTGACCGGGCCAACACTGATTCATAATAATAATTGTTTGATCGTACAAAATAGAGTAGAAGTATGAGGTGAGGCGTACGGACCAGGTGCAAGGAGTAGCTTGCCGAGATTAGTTTTGAAGTTTTGAACATTTCCTTGCGTGGGCACAATGATTGGTGCGACATGCGGTGGCGAACCCATCGCCTTAGGATTGACCACATTTGAAGCATTGTCATCAGGTGGGCATCATAGTGACCGTTTGCAGGGTCGGAAAAAGGATAAGCGGTGACACGGTTGGGTGTCGTGTCGAATTAGAGGAGGTGGATCTGTTAGGAGTCTTGAGCCATGCTTATTGGGATAGAGTCATGATATTTTTTTCCTCCCGTTGCAACGCAGGGGCATGTTTCCTAGTAATGACCAATGAGCCGTCAAATCACATAGACCCGGTAGTAAGTTGGATGGACGAAGCAACCGTCACTCTTCGTTGAATCCTGTCGGATTCAGGGCTCCGCAGACCCAAGAAGGTTCGAACTCTGGGGCGTGTGCGAATAACTCAACCTCTCAAGCCTACCAACTCGTTACCCCACAGCCTAGCCCAGCCTGACTTGCGTGAACAAGGAAGAAGATGGACACAGCAGTTTACCCAGGTTCGGGCCACCTCGCGGTGTAAGACCCTAGTACTGCTTTGTAGTGGATTGGCCTCACGAGAGGCTGAGGATGAACTAGTACAGAGGATGAACAACCTCGCGAGGGCTCGGGGGTGAGAATGAGTCGACCCCTTCTACGGTGGTGGCTAACCTATATTTATAGTGGCCTCGGTCCTCTTCCCCCAAAATGTAGGCGGGAAGGGATCCCACAGTGGCCAATTTGAAAGGGGACAAGTAGTACATCTTATTCTGACAAAAGGTGGTCTTCGCCTGCAAAGCTTCTGGTCGTGACGCAGCGGTGGGCTCGGTGATGACCTCCATCTTGCCGAGCCCGCGGTCTTGGTCTTGTAGCACCGGAATGGAAACCTTTGGGAGATTCCTCGGAAACCCACGCCTGTCCTTGCCTCCTTAGCACCAAAGAGGAAACTGCCTCCTCTGCGCCCGCTGGCGCCCGCCTACCCTTGGTCGTCATGGCTCATGTCATCGCAACCTCGTGAGGCTGGGTACCTGCATAGAAATCTCCGCTCCTCGGGAGGCCGCCTGGGGAGGCCGCTCCCTCGGGTGGTCTTGGTGTCGTCCGCCTCGCGAGGCCAATGGGCCCTCGCGAGGGTCTTGTCTTGGCGGTCTTATAGATGGGCCGTACCAGGCCGTTGAGCGAGCCACACCATGGGCCACAGGCAGGCAAGTCTGGGTACCCCGGTTCCCAGGACGCCGACAGTAGCCCCCGGGCCCAAGGCGTGCTCGGGCTGGCTTCGAGGTGAAGCCAAGGGGCAAGGGTGAAGCGCCGCAGGCCCCAATCTCCTGCGGGCCAGGCTTGATGCGTGGCGGTTGACAGGAGGTGGACGCCTTCGTTGCCCCATGCCACCTCGGCAACTGCCCAGGCTGAGAAAAGACTGGTGCATGCAGTAGGGCCATCATCACTCAGAACGCGGAGGGTCGTTGGTTAGCCTTCGGCTGCATATAAGAGGGCGAGGGAGGCAGAGCCCCCGGTCCATCTTCATCTTCTCGCTAGCCCTCTCCCCTTGCTCCTTCTTCATCTCCGCCGTGCCACCGTCTTGCCGAAGCTTCCATGGCACCAGTGAGGAGGTTTTCAGCCGAGGAGAATGGCAAGGCCCCACGGGTGGAACCGGAGTTGCTCCGTCTGAAGAAGAGACGTGGTCGTCCCTGCAAGGCCACCGCAGCGCCCACAACTACCCTACCCTGGTGCGAGCGCGCTCCGCCGGGGTTCCCCACTGGCGTTAGCGTTCGCGCCCAAGGTCCTACTCGCGGGAGCGGCCGTGGGAGCCGCGGAGGACAAAACCGGGAAGGGGAGCAAGCGACGGCCGCACGACCACTTTGCCCGCAGGCCCATGCCTGCAGCACGGCCCGCGAGTTCATGGTGTGGGCAGCGATGCCGCCACGCACATGGATCTGGCTTCCGCAGTCCCTGGCAGGGGAGATACCGCCGAGGGGGCCCGTCGAGCTGTGGCTTCAGCACGACGGCTGCTGCAGCTAGGCTTCGCAGGCGGAGGTCGAGGCCACCTCCTCTGGCGACGTCTTCATGACCCGGGATGGGGGGCGATCGCCCGTGCCTGCAACTCGGAGGGGAGGCACGCTTTCCACTTCGAGTACGATGGGGCATCAACGCTCTTCTTCAAGGTCTTCGGAGAGGATGGCGAACGTCTGGAGTGCTGCCCAAGGGGAGGCGACCGTGACGGTGATCCCCTACTGGCCAGCAAGGCGGTGAGGCCCCTGGCGGTGAACTAGCCCTTGGCCTTGTCTGCGATTCCTCCAGCAGCAATGGCCCTTCCTCCGGACCAAGCTCAAGCGACGACGACTACTACAAGCCGCCGCGTCGCCGCGCACGGGCCTAGGAGGGGAATGGCGTCGACAAGGCGTCATGATGTTGTGGGCGGCACTGCCTGGGTCGCGGTCCTCAGGAGACCTTTTCCTTTTGTTTCATTCCTGCGTAAAAAATCATGAAGGGCCCCGCGGGGGTGTGTAAGGACCGTGACGCTTGCGCCTTAATGTTAGCATTCCCAACTTATGTCGTGATTGCGTCTCTCGCTTGGGCACGGGTCCCCTTTTACTCTTGTGGTAGCTTAGTGCTCTACGCTGACAGGACCCAGTCCCCAGGCAAGCATCGGGCGTCGCAGGTATGCCAGGTCATGATGCCGTGGTCAAGGCAAGGAGGTGAGCGGCCCGAGGTCCGGTAAGAGCCCCTGAGGCGCGATGCTCGGGAGGTCCCCTTTAGCGTGCAAGCAGCTCCCGAAGGACTAAGAGGGAGGCTTCCTTGCTCGAGCGAGATTGCAGGAAACAAGATGCCAATGACAAGGTTCACGCCTGTCCGTGTGAGGCGACTTAGCTTAGCGAGCTTGCAGCCTGCGGTGGTTTTCTCGTTGCGAGGGCGAGCTTCTTCGGATTTTTGAGTTTGAGCATGCTCCTTGTCCTGAAATAAATTAAGGCGAACCCCGCAAAGGGCGTGAGAGAACACTGATGTCCATTATATTTAGAGAGGAGGGTGCCACCGGTGTCGGGTCGTGCCCCTCCCTTGGTACCCTTCCGCAAGGTTTTGCGCCCCCACTTCTCTCACTCATCATGGTGCTCTACGTTCTCAGGACCCGGCCCTTGAGCAGGGCTCAGCCGCCGCTGGTATGCCTGGTCGCGATGCCGTGGTCAAGGCCAGGGGGTGAGGGCTTGAGAGCCAGTAGGAGCCCCTGAGGCGCGGTGCTCAAGGGCCCCCCTTTTAATGTGCAAGTGACTTGCGCGAGAAAGGAGTAGCTCGCCCCACGGGGGTGCCTTGGAGGGGTTGTGCCCAATGGCACGCGGTGTAGCATCCTTCTGAAGTGGTGAGGTGTTGGCGAACCCGCTCGAGGTCCTGTCTCTGGAGGCTCATGCGCATTAGCCACGAAATACAAAGGGTAGCCGCGCTTGCTGTTTTGCCCATGATCTTTCCGCAAGAAGATGAAGGCACTAAGGAACTGGTGAGGTGACGTGCGCGGGGCCGACCGTGAGCCAGAGCTCAGTCTCTTAGGTTTATCAGCGTTGCAGGGACGGACCCAAGCACAGGTGACGTACCAGTAGCCCCTCTTGCGGGACGAGAAAGAGGTAGGTTAGCAACGTGCGGGGACCGCAAGGGTAACTCCAGAGATGATAGATTGTCAGGCGCAATGTTAACAACCATAGTAACTCAAGTAGGCATAACTGGTCCAGAATACATGAATCAAAATGACGCAGCTGTGTGGCCGGGCCCCAGCAGCCTGAGGATGATGCAGCCCAAAGGGCGCCCTCAGTTGAACAAACCAAAAAGTCACCTGGCACCAGCATTGTAGAAGCGTCGGGGTAGCTGAAGAAACGTGCCGCAGAAGCTGCTCCTCACGAGTCGGGCGACTCCTGAGGCCCGGGGGGCTCGCGAGGGTCCGACACTTCCTCCGAAAGGACCGCCTGGCTCCTGGCCTCGTTAGCAGCCATGGCACTCTGCGCGAAGCGCTGGTACGAGGCGGCCATGTTCAGCGGGCCAAACGGCTTGCGGACGTAGCTGCAGGGGTAGCCCCCGCTCCGGCCGACGCGGGACGGCTAGAAGAGATCCTGCAAAGCAGCCCTGTTGAGACCCGGGATGTTGACGCAGACGCGCAGCTCCCTGCCCATGTCAGGGGCCGTGGCTGCACCCGGTGGTGCGGGGCGATGCTCGCCACGCATGGCTTGTGCCTCCTGAAGCTCTTCGATTGCCTTGGTGATGAACTCCCGTGCGCCTGGCGCCTCGCGCCTCGCACCTTGCTCACGGGGGCATGCGTCGAAGCACGCCTCCAAGTGGTGCCCGAACGCCTCCCTCGTCGCGCTAGTCAGGTCAGAGGCCCTCCAGACGAGAGCCCCCGAGCCCGCGGTCTTGGTCTTGTAGCACCAGAATGGAAACCTTTGGGGATTCCGGGAACCACGCCTGTCCTTGCCTCCTTAGCACCAAAGAGGAAACTGCCTCCTCTGTGCCCGCTGGTGCCCGCCTGGCATTGGTCGTCATGGCTCACGTCATTGCAACCTCGTGAGGCTAGGTACCTGCATTGAAATCTCCGCTCCTCTGGAGGCCGCCTGCGGAGGCCGCTCCCTCGGGTGGTCTTGGTGTCGTCCGCTTCGCGAGGCCAAGGGGCCCTCGCGAGGGTCTTGTCTTGGCGGTCTTTTAGATTGGCCGTACCAGGTCGCCGAGCGAGCCATGCCGTGGGCCGCAGGCAGGCAAGTCTGGGTACCCCAGTTCCCAGGACGCCGACAAATCCGCTTCTCCCTTCAACGCAGGTGCCAGTGAGAGGTCGCGTCCACTCTGCACGGGCATGAATGCGGCACCGATTCTCTGGAGCGGTGATGACCATTTCGGGCGGGAAGCGCGCGCGACCGATGGAGGGGGTTTGGGTGGGCCAGGGTGGTCAGGAGCGGGTGTGACTGCTATCCCGACCGGACGCCCGAAAACGAGAGGATGCACCGACTCTCGCGGCTAAATCGTAGTACTACACACAATCTCTCTGTAGATCGATGTGTCGCTCTCTCTAACACACACACGCTGTTAAAAATAAACACACACACGCACACACAGGTTCATGCGCCGGCGGTCAACCACTATATCTGCGGCCGCGGGATTTGACGCACGTGGCTGCCGAATTTGGAGCATTCCGTCCGCCTGCGACTGCGCCTTGCCATGAATTGTCCGGGTACCGGGTCGCACAACAATGACAATGCCTCCATGTGGCATGCAGTTTTAGTTGTTGTTCACTTCGGAGGGTCGTGTACCACACGTGAATGATAGTAAGTGCGACCGGGAGGCGTGGAGCGTTAATTGTGAATTGACTCCTTCGAGCGTTAAATTTTCTTCGTGTATTAGCATTGCCCTCTGTCATAGTTTACAGGGAGCGCTTCAATTCTCATGCATTTCCACCATCGGATGGATTTTAGGCGCGTTTGGTTTAATGCCCAATTAATTACGACATCGTAACCGCAACCAAGCTCAAAATTTTCTCTCCATGCAGGTGTGTACGTGGGGTGGAATAAATGCATGCATGTGTGTGCGTGGACTGAAAGCACTCCTTGCATGTGTGTACGCAGTAATTTCTCCAGTAATTGGGCGCCATGGTATAACTCCCGATGCTATTTTTCAGTCCAATCGCTAATCACCTTGGTCCGAGAGATTGTTGATGCGTGCCCTGTAAACTGTGACGGAGGGAGAAATTAAATAAAGAGTTCCGTTTCGTGCACAATTTAAAACGATTTTTATGGAGAGAAAAAGATAACCACTCCAACTATATATACTAGTCATCAACCCATGCATCTGTACGTGCTAGGATTCATATTTGTATGAAATATTTTTTACAAATTAGAATATAAGGAGTATATATATTTCGGATAGATGATTGTTCTATGATAGGTCACACTACAATTTATAAGTCCTCTGATCAATATTAATTGACGATGCTACAACTACAACTTTGTAAACTCTATACATTATTACTAATACTAATACTAATACTAATACTAATACTATACTAATACTAATCTATATCTATATCTATATCTATATCTATATCTATATCTATACCTCTATATCTATATCTATATCTATATCTATACCTACTAATAAAGCAAGGTGAGTTTCGCCGATTTTTTCATCCGTTCACCGCAACTTTTGATCTATCTCATATTAAAGATACATGAGGTGGTACTAATCGTTAATCAATTCGCAGTCCAAAATAAATGAAAAAAGCTTTAAGCCCGCTGGGAGGCGAACGGCCCACGCAACCAAAGCGAAGCCACACCAGCGAACGCACGGCCAAAAATAAAGGTGGCTCACGGCCCAGTGCTAATACATAATGGATGGCACACCAATTCGAACTCGCAACCTCTTGTACAATAATCAAGGTCGTGACCAACTGACTCGGCTGGGGCTCTGTTATACATGGTGACATCAAACATCCTTTTAAATAGTCCCACCTCGCTTTCCTACACCAAATCCTTCTAATTTATATACATCTTTGAGTTTTCTCGGTTTCAAGGAGCGATCTCGAGAATCAATAAAGAAGGAAATAAGCTACCCAGTAATATAAAAAAGGAAAGTGAGAAAAAGGAAGGAAGGAGATGAAAATAAAAGAAGGAAAGAAAAGAGACGTGTAATATAAAGAAGGAAAGAGAGAAAAACAAGAAGGAATGGATTTTGAAAGAATAAGGAATGAAAGGAAGGATACGCCATAATCTTTGGAGAGAGATCCAAATAAGACGCCCACTAATATAAGGAAGGAAACATAGAAAAAGGGAAAGCGATGAAAATAAAGAAGGAAAAAAGGCATGTCGAAAAATAAAAAGAAGGAAAGGACGGATGTCATGGTTCTATATAGATAAAAATAGGAAGGAGACGTCCATAATTGATGGAAGTTAATGGATAGCGAGAGGGATGCATGAGAATTAATTAGATAATGCCCCCGCTGCCACTGTCGGAATTAGAATTAATTAATAATTAATGGGAGGAAACATGCAGGCAAATAAATAAATATAAAATTAATTCATATTAAGTGGTGAATTAGTTCGTGAGAATTTAGAATTATGTGTTTTTTTGCGGGGAAGAATTATGTGTTAATTCTTAGACCACTCGAGCAAATAAATGACACTATGCATATGATTTGTAGGTATTTTACCTACGGACTCGATTTTTTGATAGAAAAATGCGGGTGCTTTCAGGTCCGGCTCCATCACGTTGGACGTCATGGAGAACATGGTGCAGGAGCTAGAGACGGACACCTATTTCAACTCTTTCCGGGGCTAGGCCCATTTGCGCTGACACCATCAAGATAGAGGTCAGCATCATGGATGGATACACAAGGCTTCTTTGCTATAAGAAACCCCACCTCGCTCGCTTTGTCAATCATATACCTTATGTTGCGTCCAGATCTTATTTGTCGCTCGCAAAAGTTACATTTTTGCATGGAAATTCGAATTTCATTGGTCACATTATTACAAGTGTTTTGTATATATTTCCTAACTTCCAAATGAACGTTCAAAAATTTGCAACCAATAGGCAATGAATTGTTTACCTACCGAAGTCTTACCATGGCTAGCACATTTTTTACTACGACGAATCTTAACAAGGTCCATCATCCAGTCTCATGAGGGCCTTCATTTGCTTCACTACTTAAAAGTTACATTGACGTTGTACATATTACTCCAAGACAATCGGTGTTTGCTCCTCAGTGAAGCTCGTGGAGCGTGGGAATGATACATGCATCAAGTGTAAATGAGATAGGGGGGCGCCCAGCATCCTTGAATATATGAATAACTTGTCCATGATTGACGAAAGTAGCAAAATTATAAGTGACAACACGGATGGGTCACTAGGGACGTGCGAGCATTTGTTTCTCCCGTTGTAACGCACGGGCACATTTCCTAGTCTATACCTCTATACCTACTAATAAAGCAAGGTGAGTTTCGCCGATTTTTTCATCCGTTCACCCATATTATTAATTAGACTTTTTAGATTTTAATTAACTATCCGAGGTGGTACTAATAGTTTCTACCCGTGTGATTTTATTCCCGTCAGTTCTCATGGGCCTTAATTTTTCTCGTTCGTACGTCGTCCTAGGCGGCACGCAGGTTGTTCAGGGGAGAAAAATATGACGTGGGCCGAACAAAAAATAGTAGGCATGGGGTTTCGATCTCGTGACCTGACCAGCAAGATATACGGCTGCTGCCACATGAGCTAAGGAATACCTGTGTTATTAAGATGAACCCCTATGACTGTCCTAATTTAGTCATTGAAATTATCAGGATACTGGGACGGATCAGAAATTTCCTTGCTTCGTGAGGCGGAAACAACCCTTTCATCAGTCTCATACAACATTCACTTTTCATCGGTCAGCTAATATCATCATGAGGCAACAGGAATCCGAATTTAAAGGAAAACAATTCTTGCCTTATCAATTCTATCTTGCTCCTCACTCACATACTCAGATCCAATACATCCCATCCTACTACCAAGAGCCATCATTCAGATATGAGAAGGTGCAGAACTCCATATGTAAGAGAGAAAGAGTGGTTCAGAGAAAGACAGAGATGTACCTACAGGTTGCATTCCGAGATAAATTAAGTGCAATCTCTCTGTTCTCTATCTAAATGTGCAGCAATCATTAGCATCATACAAAAAGCAGCATACATCAGCAGCACACAGCAGTGGCCGCTCCACCATCAGCACACACAAGCAGCAGCTTCGCCAGCACACAATATATAGCAGCAACTTCCAGCGGCAGCCCAAATCTCTCATCTCTTTCTCTCCCTTTTTCTCCACCTCTCTCTCTCTCCCTGCACCAATCAGTTTGACAGATTGGAAGGAGCAGAAGGAGAGATCTCCTATCCTCGCCAAAATCACGGTCAAATCCATCACAAGCAGTGAAAGAGTACCGTAACCAAACAATTAAAAGGGGCAATTCAACAATAGAAAACAATGAATTCGGAAGAGGAGGAATCATTATTCCTCACCTTCAGCATGTAAGAAGGGCGTCGCCGACGCCTTGACTCGGAGGCACTGTAGGCATTACGGCGGCGGCGGTGAGAGGCGGGGCGAGGTCGTGCGGGCTGGAGGCCGTTGTTGGTGCAAGGCGAAGTGACGCTGTGTAGGCGGGAGGCGGCAGCGGCGAGAGGCAGGGCGAGGTGGTGGCGGCGAGAGGGCGGCGTGGCGGCGCTGGTGCATTGCGGCGACGTGGGCACACAGGGAGGACGGCAGTGGAGCGGCACACACACACGGGGATGGGCGGGTGGGACGGCGCCGCAACCTGGCAAAGTGGCGGCCTGTGGCAGGAGGCGTGAGGCGGGTCCACGCTCCGATGGGCAAGCAGGGCAACGGCGGCGACGTGGGTGAGGGGAGGCTGTTGACGCAACGTCTTGGGCCGAAGCGGGGCACGCGGGCGGGGAGTTAGCCTGATTATGGGAAACGGCATGGACCGGGGCAATGCAGCCGCGCATCAGCAGGAGAGCGGAGGAGGGAACTTACTGGCTTGTCTACCTCTCAATCAGATCGGCGGCCACGCGCTCGATGGGGGAGGGAGGCGTCGGCGTACCTGCTGCAGTAGAGGAGGAGAGGCAGGCGCGCGACGAGCGGCGGCTCCGAGGCTCCGGCTACGGGCGGCGGCTCCGGATCTCCCGCGGCGAAGGGCGGCGACCTGCGACGGCTCTCCCCCGGCGCGCGACGGGCGGCGGCTCCGGCTCTCCCGCAGCGAAGGGCGTGACGGGCGGCGACTTGCCGGCGGCTCCTGCAGCGAAGGGCGGCGACTCCCGCGGCGACCTGCGGCGGGGCTCCCCCGGCGCGCGACGGGCAGAGGCTCCGGCGACTAACGGCTGCAAGAGGAACAGCGCGGCGGCGAACGGCGCTGGAGGAAGAGGGGGCGACTGGGGGTCGTGCGGGCGGGACGAGGGAGGAGGAAGGGGCGACTGGTCGTGCGAACGGTTTTTTGTTTTGAACGGCGGGGCGGGTTAACGATCGATTAGTGGTTTAGGAGAGGAACGGGAGATCGTGGGCGGGCATTCTGTCTGGGTTATAACCAATGGCAGAGGTGGGTAATTATAGTGTTAAACACGTTTGATGTTAAGAGATGATTTGGACCATCAGATTAGCATGGTTCGATGGTTGAGATGATTTGGTTCTCCGTCCTTTCATGCTTTTATATGGGTAGTAGATAGAGTTGGTTCGTTTATTTCGCCGATTTTTTCATCCGTTCACCCATATTATTAATTATACTTTTTAGATTTTAATTAATTATCCGAGGTGGTACTAATAGTTTCTACCCGTGTGATTTTATTCCCGTCAGTTCTCATGGGCCTTAATTTTTCTCGTTCGTACGTCGTCCTAGGCCGCACGCAGGTTGTTCAGGGGAGAAAAATATGACGTGGGCCGAACAAAAAATAGTAGGCATGGGGTTTCGATCTCGTGACCTGACCAGCAAGATATACGGCTTCTGCCACATGAGCTAAGGAATACCTGTGTTATAGAGTTGGTTCGTTTAGAATTTATTAGTACCACATCGCTCCTATACATGAAAATCGACCAATTTATATACGTGGATAAATTGCTTGAATATCAGCGAGCCACCTGGGTAAAAGTGGAAAGTCATCCCGTAATAAGGAAGGAAATAAAGAAAATAAAGGAAATGAAGGGGAAGGAAAGTGAATACAGAAGGAAAGGAGGGATTCGGAATTGAATGTTGAAAAATAAAGAAGGAAAGGAGTGATTTCAGGTTTGATACAGAAAAAATAGGAAAGTGGCAAGCCATCCCGTAATAAGGACAATGCATAAAGAAGGAAAGGAGGGATTTAAAGTTTGGCAGAGAAAAATAGGAAAGTGGGAAACCACCCCACTATAAGAAGGAAAGACAGAATAAAGAGCCCGCGTGTATATTATTACCCGCCCGCGCGGAGTTTACCCCGTCCATGAATGTAGCTTGAGGATTAGTACAGAACAATGAGCTACATGGAGTCAGGCAAGTTAACTCACGAGCAAATTATGTTGGGATTGTTTAACACCTGCAAATTATGTTGTCTAAATCACAATAAAAAATGTTCACATGTACACTATTTTTTTGAGAATTATAATGAAAAAGAGCCGCAGTTAAAAATAGGTGCTTGATTGTTGCTTTAAAACACAAATTTCTCAAATGCCCACGTTGAAATGGGATTGTATACTCGCATGCAATGATTGATTTATGACATAAGGGCCAATGCTTCCGTCTAATAATATACACACGTCGATTTTTCTCCCGATGCAAAAAGGTTAAAGGTTTCCTTTATACTTGAATTAAGCTTTTTTTCTATATCATGTCATAGGAGTCGTAGTTTTCTTTGTTTTTGAGATAGCTCACCATCCATGCTGAATGGCTAGGAGTCGTAGTTGCAGATCATCTACACACCTGACACAAGTAAAATTAACTTGCAAAAAAGCAAGAAAACCTAATAACTTTTGCAAGTTTGACTAAGTTTTCCCGCAAAAACAATCAAGAACCTAGATATTTGTATTTAACTTTAGTGGAACAACTTTAATTTCAAAATGTTACTAGAGATGAGAGTAGTCTTATTTGTGACGTTTGTCGGAGTTGAATACAAAAGATGGCCCATAGTGGCACGTAGATGCAGGTTTTGTGTTTTCATTCGCTTGTCACCAAAGTATAAAGAGTCGGACTTGGATTCCATGTTGTTTGCGACACAAACTCCATACTTTTCTCTATTATATTAGCCATGGATTAAGGATTTTTGTACAACGCTCCTAATAACATTAGACACGAATAGGGTTATGCTACACAGTCCGTAAACCTAGCGAACACTGGTTCATGGAAATTTGTGTAGCCTTCGTAGTGAAGCAAATACATTGTACTAAAATGGAATTAACTATTTTTGGTATAATATGATATTTATTGGGCAACACTAAGCAACGTCAACAAAGACATGAAGAGATACTCGCAACCAGGAAGATATTTCAGTGAGTTAAATTGCACACACCTTTCGTACACTTATGAAATACTTTCATGTTTATGTTTTTGCGCAACATATAATTTAATGGCAGCATGGAGGATTTCACAGAGTTTGTTGATGTCATAATGTCTGGCGGTGGGTCGTGGGAGGAGAAGGAGGGTCTTGAGCCATTGGGTTAGGGAAGTGCGATGTTTTTCTCTCCCGTTGCAACGCACGGGCATTTGTGCTAGTTGTACTAAAGCAATGTCAATTATTATGGATCGCATGGAGTAGGGGATTCTATTGATTTTTTTATTTGTGACCATCATATAAAATTTACATGTATATATTTAATGCAAAAAGAAAAAATAGCCATATGTAGCATCAGAGTACAAAATAAGTTCGTGAGGCATAGCAAGTAAATGTATTAGAGTAGCAAAGGAAATATCCTAGAAAAGAGTTAGGTGGTAGTCTTAAACAAAAGGTTTTGAAGTACATGGAAAATGATTATTGACACTAATAACTCGATCGCTTTATTAAAATCCTACGTGAATCCATTGAAGTATAAGATGTATCATAAATTTACTAAGTAATTTGAAGGGGACCGATTGGGAAATTATCATATTGGTCCAATGTTAGTTTCTATTAAAATGTAAATGCTATTTGAGTTTGTAAGTATAATCTTACCTTTCATTTCAAGGTATTAATTACTTGCTAGAATTAAACCAAGTTGTTCCTTGCTGCAGCTGCATCGAGCCCCCATAATACTGATTGAAGCCTTTTTCTCTCATGAGGCTCAACCACACCGCTCCTCATAGGAACTGGGGCGAGAAGAGCTTCCGTAAGGGGCATTATCATGACATAGAAGGCAACAACTAACATTAGCCAACAATGTTAAATGAATATATGCATTCAAACAATTGTGAAAATACAATAGTCAATGTTTCCAGGAGCACCATCATTAGTTGTAGAAAAGAACTTTATTAGAAACAATAAAGGAAAATAAGGTGCAAACGTAGGTTTATGAATACATTAGGAAGACAATCAATATTTAAATTTATTCCTTGAGTCAGATGTGATGATAATCTAAACAAATTAGTTGATAATCGTACATCAATATCATATAAGAAAGTAATGAGTGCATGTTAGATATGTTAGTGGGCTACCAATAGTACTCCTTTAGAGCATCAATGATTGAATCTCTTCTGTGCGTAAAAGATAGAATTATGTTCCAGGGCCCGACCTGCATGTGTGCATATCAAAACGAATAATTTACGTCACTCATTGAACATTCTGATAAGTAGCAATTTACAAACATAAAACTTTTTATTTCGGGCAGGAATTTTCTCAATTTAATACATGTTAGATTTTATTATAAAATACAGAATATCAGGTCATTTTGTACATGGCCTTTTTTCTTGCAAAAATACATGACTTTGTTGTACTGTAGGATTCAGGAAAAAGTCCCTATTTCCAAAAACAAAATATAAGCAGAAGCTACAGCCGATGCAGAATCAGCAGCCACTATGTTATTCAAAAGTATGGAATATATAAGAAAATTAGTCACCAGACTTTTGCACTAAGTGGAGATCTCTAACAGCCCGGCAACATTTGTACATGCAAGGATTACATGGAAGGAGGCTGGTAATGTGTTGTAAACTACAGAAGAATGCATTGCATAGTTTCATTGTTAGGTCAACGAATGTTGAGATCCATAAACACAGCAAATAATCCTTTGACTTGAGTATTTAATATGTAGGCATTTTACCCTTATTCTTAGGCGTACCAAAATTGTACTACATAGTAATAAGCAGCCCATGAAGGTCACAGTTATTATTGCTAATTATTATGGTGGGGTTAAACCACAATATTTATTAGATTTGGACATAATTTACATTGGCTTATAGGTGCAATTGGCACATACGTATGTGCAGTTAAAACCTCTGCCCAGCCTGAAGAAAGGGGGACATGACCAATTGACCATGGATATTGCAGAACATAGAAACACTGTGAGAGCTCAGGCCTTCCAGCCTGAAGAAATGGAGGACTTCACCACCGCAGAACATACAATTTTGAACAGTTAAGACCCCTGCCTAGCATAATGAAAGGGAGGACTTTGCCATGGAGGCTGCATAATATAAAATTGCAGCATATGGTTCATGAGAAAGAACAGTTAGCCATATAATAATAATGCAATACCTGAACTTACATCTATCAATTTTGGCACATTCATTGAAACATTCTTCTCCCCTGCTCTGCAATCATTTGTCAACACACCTTTTGTCATTAGAAACCAACATCAGGTAAAAGGGATTGTACAAATGTAGGTACGGTAGTAAATCCAACGAATTGAACGGATCAGCAGTACAACAAATTTCTTGGTATTGTATAAACTATGGAATCAATCAGTTAACCTACATAGCTCCATAGCATTTGAAGATGTACGGCAACACTCTATAAGCACTAGTAGAAAAACGACTTTACGTGAGCCCCATTAGTCCCGGTTTGGAAACGGACCGGTACTAATGTGACCATTAGTCCCGGTTCCAATGGCTAGGGGGGCGGGCATCATTAGTCTCAGTTCGTGTTGAACCTCTAGTACCGGTTCGTGACACGAACCGGGACTAAAGGGGTGGTGGCAGGCTGGTGTCAGGCTGGGGCCCCACGAGCACATTTAGTCCCAGTTCGTGTCACAAACCGGGACTAGAGGTTCACCTTTAGTCCCGGTTGGTATAACCAACCGGGACTAAAGAGATCACTATATATAGTGCTTCGTCCAGCCCAAGCCGAAGCTCTCTGTTTTTCCCCTCCTCTTTGTTTTCTTCCCCTCATGCTAGCTCGAGCTCACCTCCATTTTTGCCAAAATTTGTCAAGATTTGAAGGCACCCCATCCATCCAAGTGTTCACAAAGGTTAGCAACTTTGTCCTTTCATCTCTCATTGCTAGATTAGCTCTTGCAATGCTCTATAAGTATAGTGATTTGTGGGTTTTAGTTTGGAGTAATTATATGTGGTAGTTTATTTGATTTATATGCAATTTGAGCTCAAATTAACTTCTTAGTTTGCATATGTAGGTGTGTTTTGCTTAGTGCCTTCCCGTCCCGACCTAACCACCGTCGATCGCCCGCACCGTCCTGTCCCCGGCACCACCTTGGTGAGCCTCTTGTTCTTATCCTTTTTATAAAAACAAAATCATGTTTGTGTGATTTAGATAGTTACTTGTATAATTTTCTTACCCGCATGGTTTTGATATCCGTCCCCGTCGGTTCTCGTGCAGTTTATGATTCAGATGTGGTATATTCTCTTTTATAACTATTTGTTGCATTTCGTGTTTATGACAATTATGCCCATCAAGTTGACATAGATATTTTTATCTAGGAGGTACGTGAACCGGAAATTGCAACCGACCCTCTTGTCGAGAAGTTAAATTTAGTTGAAAAAGAAAACGAGTATTTGAAATAAAAATTGAAAAGAATTAAAGAAGAGAAGATGAAACTGGAGTTGTATGTTGCCGATGTCGTCGATGATCACAAGATCAAGATGGATGCAATGCGCTTGAAGATTAGAAAGATTAGAAAATATGTCGTTGATAGTGAGGCTTGGTATCATTATGCTGTTGTATCAATTGTTACCTTAGTTGCGATCTTGATCGCATTTGTTGTTGCATTTAAATGCTTTAGCTAGAGAGTTTGTATGTTGTTTTATGAGAATAAGTGTGTATGAACTTGTATTAATTTGGTCTTTTCAATGTTGTGTAATGAAGATGAGCCGGCAATGGATGTACGATGACCGATGCTCTCCCCAGATCATTAATGGCGTGCATACTTTTCTGCTTGCGGCTGAGGCAAACAAGCGGCTGGATGGTTTTATGTATTGTCCATGTGCTGTCTGTAAGAATGATCAAAATTACTCTAACTCAAGAACCATTCAGGTCCACCTGTTTACGTCCGGTTTCATGTCCGGCTATAACTGTTGGACCAAACACAGAGAAAGAGGGGTTCTAATGGAAGAGAATGAAGAAGAAGAGGATGATGACAGCTATCCTGGCCATGGGTTCCCTGAATACGATGGTACTATAATGGGGGAAGAAGCTGAGCCGGCAATGCGGGAAGAAGCTGAAGAAGAGGCATCAGATGAGCCCGCTGATGATCTTGGTCGGGCCATTGCCGATGCAAAGAGAAACTGCGCAAGTGAAAAGGAGAAGCTGAAGTTGCAGCGCATGTTAGATGATCACAAGAAATTGTTGTACCCAAATTGCAAAGATGACAAGAAAAAGCTGGGCGCCACACTGGAATTGCTGCAATGGAAGGCAGAGAATGGTGTATCTGACAAGGGATTTGAAAAGTTGCTGTTAATGTTAAAGAAGATGCTTCCAAAGGACAACGAATTGCCCGACAGTACGTACGAAGCAAAGAAGGTTGTCTGCCCTCTAGGATTAGAGGTGCAGAAGATACATGCATGCCCTAATGACTGCATCCTCTACCACGGTGAGTACGAGGATTTGAATGCATGCCCGGTATGCGGTGCATTGTACTATAAGATCAGCCGCGATGACCCTGGTGATGTTGAGGACGAGCGCCCCAGGAAGAAGATTCCTGCCAAGGTGATGTGGTATGCTCCTATAATTCCACGGTTGAAACGTTTGTTCTAGAACAAAGAGCATGCCAAGTTGATGCGATGGCACAAAGAAGACCGTAAGAAAGACGAGAAGTTGAGAGTAGCCGCTGACGGGTCGAAGTGGAGAAAAATCAAGAGAAAGTGGGAGGACTTTGCAGATGACGCAAGGAACGTATGGTTTGGTTTAAGTGCAGATGGCATTAATCTTTTTGGGGAGTAGAGCAGCAATCATAGCACCTGCCCTGTGACTCTATGTATCTATAACCTTCCTCCTTGGTTGTGCATGAAGCGGAAGTTCATTATGATGCCAGTGCTCATCCAAGGCCCTAAGAAACCCGGCAACAACATTGATGTGTACCTAAGGCCATTAGTTGAAGAACTCTTATAGTTGTGGAATGAAAAAGGTGTACGTGCGTGGGATGAGCACAAATAGGAGGAATTTGACCTACATGCTTTGTTGTTTGTAACCATCAATGATTGGCCTGCTCTCAGTAACCTTTCAGGACAGACAAACAAGGGATACCATGCATGCACACACTGTTTAGATGATACCGACAGTATATATTTGGATAAATGTAAGAAGAATGTGTACCTGGGACATCGTCGATTTCTTCCGAGCAGGCATACCTTAAGAAAGAAAGGCAAGCATTTCAAAGATGAGACAGATCACCGGAAGAAGCCTCGCCACCGTACTGGTGATGATATACTTGATATGGTCAAGGATTTAAAAGTAATCTTTGGAAAGTGTCCTGGCGGACAATCTGTTCCGAATGACGCTGACGGACGCGCACCCATGTGGAAGAAGAAATCGATATTTTGGGACCTACCCTATTGGAAAGACCTAGAGGTCTGCTCTACAATCGACGTGATGCATGTGACGAAGAATCTTTGCGTGAACCTGCTAGGCTTCTTGGGCATGTATGGGAAGACAAAAGATACACCGGAGGCACGGGAGGACCAGCAACATATGCACGGAAAAGACAGCATGCATCCAAAGCAGTATCAGGGTCATGCCAGCTACACTCTTACCAAAGAAGATAAGGAAATCTTCTTTGAATGCTTGCTCAGTATGAAGGTCCCGTCTGGCTTCTCGTCGAATATAAAGGGAATAATAAATATGGCAGAGAAAAAGTTCCAGAACCTAAAGTCTCATGACTGCCATGTGATTATGACGCAACTGCTTCCGGTTGCATTGATTGGGCTTCTACCGGAAAACGTTCGATTAGCCATTGTGAAGCTATGTGCATTCCTCAATGCAATCTCTCAGAAGGTAATCGACCTAGAAATCATACCAAGATTAGAGAATGATTTGGTGCAATGTCTTGTCAATTTCGAGTTGGTGTTCCCATCATCCTTCTTCAATATCATGACGCACGTCCTAGTTCACCTAGTCGATGAGATTGCCATTCTGGGTCCTGTATTTCTACACAATATGTTCCCCTTTGAGAGGTTCATGGGAGTCTTAAAGAAATATGTTCATAACTGTGCTAGGCCAGAAGGAAGCATCTCCAAGGGCCATGAAACAGAGGAGGTCATTGAGTTTTGTATTGACTTTATTCCTAACCTTAAGCCGATTGGTGTTCCTGAATCGCGGCATGAGGGCAGACTGGGTGGAAAAGGCACTCTAGGAAGGGACCAAGTAATATGTATGGACGGGCATTCCTGGGCGCAAGCACACTACACAGTTCTACAAAATTCCGCCTTGGTGGCTCCGTATATCGAGGAACACAAGAATATTCTACGCTCCAAACACCCGGAGCAGTCTGATGACTGGATTACACATGAACAAATGGGGACTTTCACCGGTTGGTTGCAGACACGTCTCATGCATGACGACACTGTTGCAGATGAGCTGTACTTCCTGTCCAAGTTACCATCTTCGAATATATTGACTTTCAAAGGGTACGAGATAAATGGGAATACATTTTACACGATCATCCAAGATAAAAAGAGCACCAACCAAAACAGCGGTGTCCGCTTTGATGCAGCAAACACCAATAGGCCAAAGGACACATATTATGGTTACATAGAGGAGATATGGGAACTTGACTATGGACGTGGTTTGAAGGTCCATTTGTTTCGGTGCAAATGGGTCAATCTGACAGGAGGCGGGGTAAACGAAGACTCGCAGTACGGAATGACAACAGTGGATCTCAACAATCTTGGGTACGTAGACGAACCATTCGTCCTAGCCAATGATGTGGCGCAGGTTTTCTATGTGAAGGACATGTCTACCAAGCCGAGAAAAAGAAAAGATAAGGAAGCGAATACATCATACGATCAGCCAAAGCGCCACATAGTTCTTTCAGGGAAAAGAAACATCGTGGGAGTGGAGGACAAGACAGACATGTCAGAAGATTATGAAAAGTTTCATAAAATTGCTCCCTTCATAGTGAATATTGACCCGAGCATCCCGTTAAATGATGAAGATTGTCCATGGTTACGACGCAAAGGGACACACGTGAAGAAAAAGTTTTATACCCAAAGATCCCACTCTGGGATGTGACCGGCTTCACCGTCATCACTTTCTTCTCTAGTGAGTTTCCGGACTTATATATCTGGAAAGTCCCACTTTGGACAAACCGGAGGGAATCTTTGTAATAGTTAGGGTACTTATGTGTTTTGGCATTTGAAACGCGAAGAAATATTATGTACGAAATGACTCTGAAATTGAAAAGCACTACAAATGAACTCTGAAAAGGTTGAAAGTTGGCATGGTATCATCATTTCACCCACATAGCACGTGCTAAAAAGTTGAGAGGGTTACGGCAAAAACTGGATGCACTTCGTGTACAAAATGGACAATCTCTTTCGAAGTATCAGGGTTTCGGACGAAAACTCATCACTGAAAAATCTATTTTTAAAGTAAAGTTATTCACAAACTAGTGATTCACACAAATTTTAAATAATTCAAATTTAAACTATTCAAATTTGAAAACTACTAGAACTAACAGAAAATTTATATTTTTTTTACCTAAAGCAAAAAGATTCACTCAGAAACTCTAAATAAAGCAAAAAACAACTCAGAAACAAAAGAAAATAAATAAAACAAAAAACAAAAAAAATTGAAAAATAAATAAATTAAAATAAAGCCTGCCTACTGGGCCGCCACGGCCTGCATACGACTAGAAACCCAACCTCTAGTTGGGCCAGGATGCAGGCCCGCAAGGCCCAGTAGGCCTAACAGGGCAGCACAGGTTCAATAGGCCCACAAAGGCCTGCTTAAAGAGGAGCTTGAGGGTGATTCCGCGGCGGGGCTTATAAGCTGGTGCGGGCGCCTCTCGCCAAGCGAGGTGGGACTAAACTTGCCCTGCACCGCTCCTGCGCGAGCACCAGCCTTTAGTCGCGGTTGGTGGCTCCAACCGCGACTAAAGGGGGGCCCTTTAGTCGCGGTTGGAGCCACCAACCGCGACTAAAGGCCTGGCTTCCCGCCGCTTGGCCTGGCCAAAATTCACCTTTAGTCCCGGTTGGTGGCTCCAATCGGGACTAAAGGTGCCTCGTATATAAGAAACACTTATGAATTTTCCCCTCCGCCCTCTCCATTCCCATCGACGCTGAACCAGGACGCCGCCGCCGTCTCGCCTCTCCCCCGACGCCGGAGCTCGTCGCCGCCCCCGACATCGGCGCCTCCTCCTCGATCCCCGACGCCGGACGCGCCCTCCTCCCTGAGCCCCGACGCCGTCCGCGCCCTCCTCCCCGAGCTCCTCGCCGCGCCGCCTGCCCCGACGCCATTGCCGCCCACAACGCGCCGACCACGCCGCCCGCTGGCCTCGACCTCGCCCGCTGTGAGCTTGCGCCCCCCTCCGGTGATTTTTTTTTTCACTAGTTTTTTTCATACAATGTATGCATGAATGTTTTGATGTTCTATTTAGATGTTTTAGATTATTATTAATTAGTATACAATGTATGTATCTAAATTTAGATGTTTTAGATGATTATTTTTTCACTATATGTCTGTATGTTTTACTTTTTTTTCACTAGTTTTTTTTATACAATTTATGTATATATATATGTATTGTAGATGAACGGTGGAATTTGCATAGATTTTCTGTTTTTTAGTTTTTTATACTTATAGAAAAAAGTTGCATAGAAAAAAGTTGACCATGTATTAATAATATTTTAATGTTAATATCTATCTTAATGTTGTATTTGCAAAAGTTTGTCATGTATTTGCAAAATCAAGTGAAAAAGAATTACAAAAATCACAATCAAGCATTTAAAAAATGTTAAATTTGCATAGAATTTGTTCTCGATGTCTACGATGCCCGGCCCGCATCCTCGACGTCGACTCGCTCGCGACGACGTCCTGCTTCAGAGGCACCATGTCCGGGACTGGGCTCCGCCGGGCTGGCACTGGGAGGTGCTACCTTCTGGGGCGCGCAGCTTAGTGAGGAACCGGGATCCCGTCGTCGACCCGAAGCTTCTTTGGTGGCGGTCGCGTGGGCCACTTTCGGTGCGGAGGCAGCCGGCCCCCGCGGAGGTGGTATGTCTCCGTGTCAGGGAGGAGGACGAGCATGTCCGTCGCTACATGGTTGCGTTGGACGTCAGGTTCTCCAATACCTGGCAGGTTCTTCAGGGATCTCACCCGAGCTATGATCCTGTGATGGTTCCTTCTCTTTGGGTGTCCACCGCCCGCGCCTCAGGAACCGCGAGTGAACTAGATTATTCGATAATATTAGATCTGTATTAGCTAGTGATGTATTCAAGATAATATTCGAGACGATGTATTCGAGATTATATTATTCGATAATATTCGAGACGATGTATTCGAGATTATATTCGATGATGCATATTATCTGGATTATTCAAGATGTATATATTAGTGATATTATTCGAGATGCATATTATCTACTATGATTCAGTTGTTCCTTATTGATTGCATGCATTCTAATTTGAATACTAAATTGTTTTATCTTTCTTCTGGATTAGTTAAATAAAAGCTATGGACAATACCGGCAGAGAAGGAGAAGAGACTCTGTTCGACATCATACGCTCCCCGAGCCTAGATGAGAAAGAACCTGAAGATGACGGCACGCAATATCTGAACAATTCCGGTGAGGGTATGATATTTGATGAAGACGAACGAATAGATGAAGGCCACAACAATGATGACGAAGAAAATGTTCTTCAAATAACAAAGACTGGCGAGGTATATTTATTATATAAGCCATCCGGTGATCATTACATGTATTAATTGATATATATATATATATATATATATATATATATAGGACAACATTATTCTAATCCCAGAATTAGAATAACTATTTGGATCACGGAGCGCCTATATAAGGGCGAGCGAATTGTTCCCGAGATCTCAAAGAAGAAAAAAAGCCCGACCAACCGTACCCCACCTCCGGCGCTCTCACTCTCCCCTCGATCCCCTGACCCACCCGCCGCCGGGGACTACCCAACCGTCGCCGCCCCTGACCCTGCGCACCGCCGCCCCCGGAATGCCCAGCCGCTGCCGCCCCCGCCCCCGGCAACCCCAGGCGCCGCCGCCCCCACCGCCGGGCTGGATCCCACGCGTAGACATCGGCCCTGGATCCCACGCGCCATCGATGTCGTCTCTGCACTCGCCACCGACGGCGAGTTTCCTGAATCGGTATGCTGCCCGACGCCCATTCCACCGCCGCCGACCACCGGCTCGCCCCGCCCTCCTCCTCGATCCACCGCGGCGGCGCCTCCCTGCCCCTGGACAGCGCCTCCCTCCCCCGGATCCATGGCGGCGGCGGCCTCACTCCCCCTGGAACCACAACGGAGGCCTCCCTCCCCTTTGATCCATGGCGGAGGCAGCCTCCTCTGCTTCCAACGCGGCCATACTACTACATGCCATAATCCCGTCCAGCGCCGTCCACCTCCTGTCCATCTTGAAGTTCAATTTGATTCTGCCCAACATGTAGTAGCCTGTGCTGTTGCAACTTGATCTTTCTCCAAAACAAGTGTAGCCGCTACTAGTACTACTAACAATACTAAGTTGTGATTTACTGAAGAAAGAAGCTAAAGCAGAAAGTTCATAAAAAAGGAATGAAAATCACTTCTCCAGAGGATGTAGTCTGGGCCTCCCCACGACTCCATCGACACAGGTCTCCCATGCTCTTCCGTCCTACGGTTGAGGACATCTCGTGCTGGATGCAAGCTCCGGCACGGTGGAGGCATGCAGCCTTGTTCCCTTCGCTCCCTTGCCACCACAGTATGCTCGCTGTACGGTGAGAAACAATTCATGTGTGTCGTTGTGCCAGCTCTGTGTTAGGATGTGTGTTGTACTGTTGTGTCAATTGTATGCTAGGCTTTTGACAGTTCAGCTACAGGAAGAACCACAGGTCGGCTTTCGTATGCAGACAACTGTCAGGAGAGTTTCCAGACCCTCAAGGACAAGCTTACTTCTACTCCAGTGCTTGCCCCTCCTGATTCTCGTAAGGACTTTGTCATATATTGTGACGCCTCTCGTCAGGGATTAGGCTGTGTTCTAATGCAAGAACGGAAGGTAATTGCATATGCCTCGCGACAATTGCGTCCACATGAAGAAAACTATCCAGTGCATGATCTCGAACTCGCTGCTGTGATCTATGCTTTGAAGCAGTGGCGTCACTATCTCCTTGGTAATCGGTGTGAGATCTATACCGATCATCAGAGTCTGAAGTATTTGTTCACTCAACTGGATCTTAATCTCCGCCAACAGCGATGGTTGGAAACATTTACGGACTATGACTGTGGTATTTATTATACCCCTGGCAAGGCTAACATGATGGCTGATGCCTTGAGCCGCAAGTCCTATTGTAACAACCTCATGGTTAAGCAAGCTCAACCCTAGCTATATGAAGAATTGCACAAGCTGAACCTCTGTATCGTTCCGCAGGGTTCTCTTAATAACCTTGTGGTACAGCCAGATCTTGAAAAGGCTGTAAAGATTGCGCAAGCCAAAGATGCCGAAGTAGATTTGATGAAGAAAGAACTTCACCTTGATAAATACAGGGATTTCTCGATTGCTGCAGATGGAACCTTGTATTTCAGAGACCGCATTGTGGTACCTCGCTTCGAGCTTATGACTGACAAGGTCATGAAGGAGGCTCATGATACACCACTGTCTATCCATCCGGGTAGCACCAAGATGTATCGCGGTCTTCGACAAAGGTACTGGTGGTCCAGAATGAAGCAGGACATTGCTCGATATGTTGCTGAATGTGACGTATGTCGTCGCGTGAAAGCAGAACATCAGAAGCCCGCTGGAATTATTCAACCACTCCCTATTCCTTTGTGGAAGTGGGATAAAGTGCAAATGGATTTCATTACTGGTCTTCCCAAGTCTCAGAAAGGTCACGATGTTATTCTTGTCGTCGTCGACCAGCTTTCCAAGGTTGCTCATTTTCTGCCTGTCAAGGAGACTATCACTGCTAGCCAGCTAGCAGAGCTGTATATCTCCAGAATTGTTTCACTCCATGTTATTCTGAAGGAGATCAGTTCGGACCGTGGCGGTCTTTTCACGTCCAAGTTCTGGTAAAGTTTCCAAGAAGCTATGGGGACTCACATTACATGGAGTTCGGCTTATCATCCCCAATCCCAAGGCCAAGTCGAGCGAGTTAACCAAGTGCTTGAAGATATGCTTCGGGCTTGTGTTATATCATTCGGTAAGAAGTGGGAAGAATCTCTCCCGTTTGCCGAATTCTCTTATAACAACAGCTATCAAGCCAGCTTGAAAATGGCCCCCTTCGAAGTGCTATACAGACGTAAATGTCGAACCCCTCTAAATTTGTCAGAAACTGGGGAACAACCTCTTGTGGGACCGGACATTATCCAACACGCTGAAGAACAAGTCCGAATTGTCCGAGAAAATCTTAAGGCGGCTCAGGACCGCCAGAAGAGCAACTATGATCGCAAGCGATGGGGTCTGACTTATCAACCAGGTGATCAAGCTTATCTTCGTGTCACTCCTATGAAGGGCACCCGTCGATTCGGAATCAAGGGCAAGCTAGCTCCTCGCTATATTGGTCCCTTTCGCATTGTTGCCAGACGTGGACAAGTGGCTTATAAATTGGAGTTGCTGCCGCAATTCTCTCATATCCACGACGTCTTTCATGTGTCACAACTTCGTAAATGCTTCAAGGAATCTCCGTACCGCGCAGTGGATCACGAGATGCTTGAATTGCAAGATGACCTTTCTTATAAGGAGCATCCGATCCCCATCCTCGATGAAGCTGAACGTCGAACTCGTCAGAAGACGACCAAGTTCCTGAAAGTGCAGTGGTCAAATCACACTGAAGAAGAAGCCACTTGGAACGAGAGGATCATCTTCGGGAAGAATATCCCGACCTCTTTCCTTCTACCTCCTAAATTCTCGGGACGAGAATTTCTTTTAGAGGAGGAGAATTTGTAACACCCCTGTGTAATAGCCACTGTGGTTACCTGCTAATAATGCCAAGTCATCTCATTTGCAGTGCCTAGTCATAGTGGTTAATCAAAACAATTCAAATTCAATTCTGAAAATAAACTTAAATTCAAAAGTGCAAAATAAATTTGCTCAAACACTATTGGAAAAATGTTCACTAAATAGAAAATATTCCTGAAGCACTTATAAAAATATAACCAATGATACTTGGATTATTTAAATGACTCCAACAATATGAAACAGCACCAAAACAGCATTATTTAATCCATTTAAAATCATATCAAATTCAAATAAAATCCTATAATTGCCCAAACAAGTTTGTGATGAAGGCTAACATTGCACTGCAATATTTGAGCCAAGATTCATATTTTACAAAAGTGCATCTGTGGCCTAACTATTATAAAACAGAAAGAAGTAAAAGAAAAAAGAGAAAAGAGAAACAGAAAAATAAAACGAGGCACTGTGCACTGGACCTAAGTGCACAGTGCCCCGATCCGGCCCAGCTAGCCCTCCCCTTCTCTCCCCTCGCGCGTGTCGGCACGGTTGTGGACGCGCCGGCGCGCACCGACGATACGCCGACACGGCGACGCTACAGAGGCCGTGGAGGGGATAAGGTCGACCCCTCCACCTCTCCGCCGTCCTCATCCGCTCATTCTCCCCCACTCTCCTCACTCGCTCCCCCCTTCTCTCCCTCTAATCCACCGACGACCGAGCGCCACCGCCGCCTCTGCTCCGTCGACCTCGCGGTCCCTGGCGTCCCCGCGAGCCACCACCATGTCCGGGAGGAGCGCCGTGCCGGACCGCGTCGCCTACGTCTACTAATCGGGGCCGGGGAGCCCTCACCTGGTCGTATCGAGCTCCGCCCCTCTTCTGCATCGCCGGCGCGACTCCGACGAGCTCGAGCCCGACTGCAACTACTAAACCCCCCAAGGGCCACCGTGAGCCGCACTGTAAGCCGCCGCGTCGAGCCCCTCTCTTTCTCCCCTTCCCCGCACACGTAGCCGTCGATCTTCTTCATAGCTGAACCGCCGCCGCGCGAGCTCGTCGCCGGCGTGGCTCCAGTGACCTAAAGGTCGAGCGAGCGTGTCCGTAAGCTTCCCCATGACGCGTAGATCTTCACTAGCTAGCTCTTTTGCTTCTGCGCGAGCCCCAGCCCCGAATCTAGTCACGGCCGAGCTCCGGTCGCCGCAGTAGTGGTCGCCGCCGTCATTTCCAGTCACCTCTGGCCCGGAGACCACCCGTGTTGGATGCGGCGTAGCGCGCTCGTTCGAACGCAAGCAACCGCACGTCAAACGTTTCACCGTAGCGGAATTCCGGCGAGCCCCGAGCTGCGCCGCCGAGTTTTTCGGTCACCAGCGCTATTCCGGCGGCGGCAGCCGACATGGAGCAGTGGGCCCCGCCTCGGGGTCACTGACTGTGGGGCCCCGCGTGCCCCTTTGACCCCGTTGACCTGAGTCAACGCGCTGATGTGGCGGTCTAGTGTCACTGACACGCGGGCCCCACTCCAATAAACTAATTAAAATAAATAAATAATTAGATAAATAATTAGTTTAGCTAATTAAGTGGCTAAGCACTCACTGACATATGGGGCCCAGCCCCTAATTAACCCTGTTAGTTAGATTAATTCACTATTAGTCTTAACAGAGACTGACATGTGGGTCCCACTGGACCCACATGTCAGGTTTGACTCTGGTCAGCCGCTATTGACTGCTGACGTCATCACCTAGTCATGCTGACATCATAAAACATTTCTGTTAATAAAAATAATTCCAAAAAATCATTTAAACTTTGAAAATTAATAACTTTTAAACCGTAGCTCAGATCGAAAAACTTAAAACATGAAAGTTGCTCAGAACGACGAGACGAATCTGATCGAGTCATCTGTTTCGATGCCGGAACCCCCTACGTAGGAGAAACCGCAACTCCGAGCCCGTATCCGGTATATGAATGGTGCATATACACCGGATAATAATCCAACTTAAATCCTAAAGTAGCTAAAAATGCCTTAGACATACTTTAGGCAACCCTGCACTGCATCCTAGCATAGCATACCCTGTATTGCCTCGTTTGCCGTGCATTTATATGTTTCTTCCCCCTCTTCTCTCTCGATAGACCCGGACGTCGACGCAGCTCCCGAGACTGACGTAGCTCCGGAGGTCGACTACGCTCCAGACGATCAGTCCCTTGCTGCCGAGCTTCCAGGCAAGCACCCCCCTTTTGAGCATTCCGATATCGCCCACTCTCTTCTCTCTTATGCTTGCATTAGAATCTGCTACTGTTACTGTATCCTATATCTGTTGCATAGCCTGTTTACTTGTAACCCATTGTTGATACTTACCTGTTATCCTAAACTGTTTAGAATAGGTTGGGTAGAGACCATCAGAGACCCCACTTGTCCCGACTGCCCCGCTGGATGATCAGAAGACCCGAGCAACGGGATCGAAGATCAGGCCCCGGCACCGCACGTCACTTCCCCTTAGTTGCTCGACACTGCTGGGTTATTATCGAGTGCCGAGGGTGATACCTCGTTAGCACTTCTGATGATAACCTTGTAGGTTAGTTAATCGGTTACTGTTGTTACTATGACTTACACTGAACCATGTTACTAAAGACGGGTCGGCCCTGAGGGGTACCCGCGCGAGCTTAATTGCGAGTGATGTGGGACCGGGTGGACCTGGATGGTGCCCGAGAGTTGAACACGAGGCGTGGCCGGGCATCCTTAGCCCTTGCCGCAAGTCCTTGAGACGGGGCGATGAGGTCACATCTTTCGTGAGTCTCTGCTCGTTACCGCGCGCTCCTAATCCACTAACGGTTTGGATATTTGATCCGAGGGGCCTCTGGCCTGATAGCACTAACCATCACGTGGGCATAGTATGGGCGTTCTGCGTCGTATACTTCAGTCGAAGCTTAATAGACATCAGCGACTGAGCGGCGCGCGCTGGATTGGACTGGTTACGCAACCGCGCTTGTATTAAGGGGTTGCTAGGTCTGCTTCCGGCCGCCCACGCAACGCGCAGGAGTTCCCGGGGCGAAGGCCCAAGACCCCTGGGGGCATAGGTTAGTCCGGCGTGCTGACCTCTCTGTTAAGTATTTGGTCGGGTTGCGGCGTGTTGCTTAGCCGAGGCCGGGCATGACCCAGAAAAGTGTGTCCGGCCGGAGTTAAGCGAGCGTGGTGGGTAAGTTGGTGCATCCCTGCAGGGAAGAGAACTAATCTATCGATAGCTTGTCCTACAGTAACGGACACTCGGAGTTGTATCCCGATCGGTACAACTAGAACTGGTGACTTGAGATGAAATGGATAGTATGGCTCTAGGATTGCTTTCTCGCAGGGAGTCGAGGAAGAATCTCTGGCCGAGGTTGATGATACTACAACTACTTTACATTATGTTAATCTGCACTCTTCTAATGCTGCAAGACCGATGAAGATGCTAGTCTTCGATAGGACTAGGCTTTCCCCCTCTATTCTGGCATTTCTGCAGCCCAGTCCACTTAAACAGCTCTCCTTTGAAAATGTTGCATATGTAGTGTAGATCCTTACTTGCTGAGTACTTCGGATGAGTACTCACGTTTGCTTTACTTTCTTTTTCTCCCATATCCATATGTCGCCACCAGAAGACGGAGCCCCTGAGATAGCTGCCCCCGTCGACGACTACGGCTACTACTACTACCCTCCCGGCGAGTACTACTACGAGGAGCCGACTGACGACCAGGAGTAGGATTCGGAGGGTCCTAGGCAGGAGGCCTACGCCTTTCGATCATAGTATTTTATTTTGCCCCGCCTTTCTAAAAGGCTTATCTCTATTTCTGTAATATATCTGTACTCAGATATCTGATGCTTCCGCTGACACTTGTATGCCATCGAGCTACGTATTCGAGCCCTCGAGGCCCTGACTTGTAATGTAAAGCTTGTATGACTTTATTTATGTTTTAGAGTTGTGTTGTGATATCTTCAAATGAGTCATTAGGCTTAATCGTGTGCATTTGCGTGTATGGTTAGTACACGATTAAGCCGGGGTCGTCACATTTGTGTCGTCTATTTTCTCTTTTGGGAAGACATCAGTTATACTCTTGAAATGTCAAATTGCACTGTGTTGTTGTCCTGTGACTTTTCCCTTCACAACATTCGCGTAATATAGGATGAGCATCCTTGTACGTTTCTTGTGTACATCAGATCCTGCTATGGTCAGAGGCTATCATAGCTTTGTGGCTGTCATGCGGTGTTGTTGGGAAAATGGGAAGTGATGTTGTTGAGTGGTTCCCCCTCCCCTGCTCAACAAAGCAGAGTGACCCTGACCCGTGCATGTCCAATGGATTTTCAGTCGACAGCTACATGTAACCGGGTATAGTCGTGGATGACCTACCTGGGAATTTCAGACTTGTCTCTATCCTCGACGACAGCAGCAGGAGCGACAGATTGACCAAATGAGTTCCGATTAGCAGTCCTACCATGTACGTAGTAACTTTTAAATCAATTCAACGAGTGCAAAATTGTAAGTAAAGAAGGCACGTGACTTTCCGATTGAAACTACGAGTAATAATAGATCAAAGATGACGGAGTAACAACCAGACTGGTCCGAATTCAGTAGCTGTCAGTAAAAT
The DNA here is from genome assembly GCA_011799875.1 of Thinopyrum elongatum. NCBI lineage: Eukaryota > Viridiplantae > Streptophyta > Magnoliopsida > Poales > Poaceae > Thinopyrum > Thinopyrum elongatum. The sequence continues at coordinate 483,760,146 of CM022297.1, forward strand.
TTAACTATATATACAAGATCATAGGGATCTTGCAAGCCCACTCACTGCCCTAACGCCTGCCCTATACATCAGAAACCATTCGACCAGTCAGCACAGTGTACCTTGGTGATTTTACAAGTGGACATCCGAAGCTCTTTGCAATCAGGTCTGCTATGTTTACCGGTCACAGCCCCGTTCGTGGCCATTAACCTGCCTGATTTAAATCTGCGCCCTAGGGCTACCATATCATCGGGTTGAGACGCTTCATGGAGTTTTGCTCATCAAAATCTTAGTAATAGTCATTGCTGTGAACATTAGAATTTGATAGATTGCATGATAGTTAGCATGAGCATAAGATAAGTGTATTACATTATGAGTGAACTGCTTGGTCGCCTTTGTGGTTCAAGGGTGGCTAGCAGATGACAATTCCTGGCCGATATGCAGATGACGCTGCATTCCAGCGGAGTACTAGTGCTCGCTCATTGCATCTGATGGTGGCTGCAGCGTGTCGGCTGTGAATCGGCCGCATTTTTATCGTTTCCAATAGCAGCGCTCTAAGTTGATGGATGGGAAAATATCCAGTGCAAGGCGCGAAGAGCCAAAACACGATTCGTAAAGAACTGCCTGTCAGTGCACATTGCCTAAAAGGTGATTGTGCCTAAAACTTCTATAATAAGACCACTAATCAATACCTTGCAAAGGTTTATTATCTCAATATAACAGAGGTTCCAGCATACACTACCAATCATCACACAGGACCCAGGCCCTAAAAGTAAGGTAAACTGGCAAATGGACAGCAGCAGGAGAAATGGCTAAACCCACACCCAGATGCCAACGGCTGACTACAGACCAGACTTTCACAACAAAACTTCACCCAACGAGTATATACAGTAACACACTTCCACAGCTACTGCTGCTTAACACCAGCTCAGGACAACCGAATGTCGACGACCTGGACCGTCTTCTTCAGAGTTACGAGTTTAGGTAACCATTCAATACACGTCATGGGTCTCCATCAAGCGACGCCTGCATCGATGAAATCGAGCATTGTTATATTCTAGAACAATTCCTCTCTTTTTTTGCGGGAATTCTAGAACAATTCCTAAATGTCATGACTTGAGCAAGTGGAGAGAGGCAGATGAGTACTTACAGCAATTAGTCTTCAGCTTCTACTCTCTACCCAGCGGTGCCGTCAACACGGTCCAATCCCCGGTATGGAACACCTCAGATAGCCGGTCATGTTGCCACCAATCAACTAAATCTGGTTTAGGAACAAACAAGAAAGCTTCAGTAAGTAGCAAAAGAGGGAAAGCCATAAACCAGACCAATCGAGAATGAAAACAGGCATGTAGGTTTCAGCCATGTTCTCAAAGATCCAACCACTACACTAACTCTCACTCCTGCAGACTTATGGCAATACATGTGTCACTGCATTAATTACCATATTTTCACTACACTTATTAGTAAGATTATGATATTTGTGTCATTGAACATGAAATATACCAGATTTTTCAAGATGATCTGCAATAGTAGTACTGAAGAAGCAATGTTTGTTGGTTGAAGTGAGAACCACTGTGAACAAGAACTCTACTGCGGGCTAGTAGAACTCAGATACCCCAACTGCTGAGCCAGTTCGTCGATATCTTCAGGTTTCCTTCCCTCCAACTCTGACAGCCCAGACCCGTCTCCGTCTCCAAAATCATCAGAAAATAGCTCTGCCCAGAATTCGTTGTTGAGCTCCAACTGCCCATTTGCTTCCGCATCCTGCTTCTCCTCGTCTGTTTTGCCCTGCCCAAGCTCCTGAATGTTCTGCGCTAAATTCTCCATCCCATGCATTCCAGGTTCACTGAGGACACCAGAATCAAACAGGAACTGTGAATCAAGTTGCTCGCTCTGACTTGTTGTCGCCCCGGGACCATAAAATGGAGCATTGTCTATAGGCCGCCTTCTTTTCTTCGAGATGGCATCCTCAAGCTCCTTCCTCTTATCTTGCTTCTGGACTAATTGTTGGAAGAAGTGTGGGTTACGCATTGCTCTTGCTAAGAACCCCATCATCTGGGCCTGTCTCTGTTCAGCAGCTCGTAGCCTGCCTTCCATGGCTTGCACATTATCCTTAGTAGCTTGCTGCTCCTGCCTTAGCTTCACTACCTCTGTGATCAAGAGGTTCTTATCACGCTTGAGCCTGTCAATCTCTTCCTCAAATCCAAACTCACCAACCTCCAGGCAAGATGTGAGGGCCTGCTGCTGTGATGAGGGCGCATTGGATGGCGGCTTCCTTCTCTTGATCATCTTGAGAAGATGCCTCTGACCCCTAAGGAAACCTTCATTTGCAAACTCCCATCTGTCAGGATCAACCTTTCTGAATCCCTGCAGATTGCAAGAGGTAAGTAACGACCACGGTTAGGCCATGGACAGAACTCACAACAGTCACAAGGCAACACGATTGACCAGCAATAGCTATGCTGTAACTTCTAGATTATAGCTTGATCATCAGTACACTATATGATCAGTAGAGTCTTCTAGAACAAAACAATCTGGTTCCTGTACTTCATCCAGTATCTTGTTCCATCTAGCTACAATAAGAAGTTCAAGGAATAATGTCAGGATGATACAATTTTTTTCTGGAGAGTTCATCTCCATGCCTCACCGTGAGATGAAGCTCATTGCAGGACACATTGCTTCAAGAATAAGCACATTCAGAAGATTTCCACACACATAATCAGTATAATGTTAAAAGTTTTAGAGCTAGGATGTACTTGCATTAAAGCTACAAAGCCCTTTTACACTAGTGGTTGGCTTACTTTACACTTAATTAAATAATCTCAAGTACAATACAACACACCCAGAAGCTGGATGTTATCAAAATCCTAGTTTATTTTATTTAGACTTCCTAAATCCTAGTTTATCTAGTTTGGAATTATCAGTTATGACTAGTTCAGTTATCAGAGCATTACCCTGGACAGCAACAGATCCAGTTCTCATATCGCAATCTGAAGAGCACAGTGCTTGTCTGAAATGCTGCCGATTTACCAAGACTAGCTACACATGAATATGAATATATGATACCGACTTCTTAATACAAACACGCATATGCTTAATTGCAGCCATGACAAGACAGAAAAGCAGCTAAGATTGACTAATTAATTAGCTGAAAGATTATTCTACCTCTCCATCTCTTATTACCAAAACAAGTCCCAAATTAGCACCATGACTAGAAGAAGTTAGCAAGACTAATTAGCACCCAGACACAGGAGGCAAGAGGGTGTTGAGTACTCACATAGGTGTTGAGCTGGCGGACGAAGCTGGAGAAGTTGCTGTGCTTGAAGAGGCGCGGGAGCAGGGCGTCGGCGAAGACGTGCGGGTCCCAGACGACGAAGGTGTTACCGGCGCGGCCCCAGGACACGACCTGGTCCGTGGCCGGGTCCTCCACCAGGTCGTACGTCTTGGTGAGGAACGGCGGCGGCCCGGCCTCGTGCAGCCCCTCCATCGGCCGCGGCAGCGCTCCGTCCTGCCGCTGCTGCTGCTGCTGCGGCCCCGCCGGAGGCTGCGTGCGCTCCTCGTGCGGCAGCAGCTCCTCCTTCACAATGCCCTCCGGCGCCGCCGTCTCCATGACCCCCACCTACCGAAGCAAGAACACGAATCAAGCCCAAGAAACTCGACGGCGGCGCCGGGAAGCTCGAATCGGACACCAACCAACTCTGCTCCCGCTGAAGCTCGGATGGAATCGCGGGATATTTCGGACGGAATCGAACGAAGGCGGCGAGATAGATCTTTGTTCCCTCGCAAAAAAAAAAAGAAAAAAGAGATAGATCTTTGTTGTGCGGTAGAGAAATGAGGGAGAAGGTGGATGGATTTCGTCGGGCGGTCGCGGGGGGTGGAGTGGAGTGGCGGCCGCAGTGCTAAATACCCGTCCGTACAGTGCGCGGGCATCGGGAGGCGTCGGGAAGGCTGTGGAAGGTTCTAGATCACGCGCCGGGCGCGTGGCCTCGGAAGGTTCTGGATGGATGGATGGATGGATGGGTGATTTTTCGCCCAAGTGGCCGGGCTGCGTCTCGGCCAGCAGGCCCAATCGGCGGTCGACAGCGCACCGGAGCGTGGCCCAACTGCTGCATTGTTTTTTTGCAAAGATTCCTCGGCTAGATTTTTCTGTTTTTTGTTACTGCACACTTGTGCATGGTCGTGTCGTCTGCCAGTCAGCGACGCACATGCTTGCACAGTCGTTGCACTTGTATCTTGAGTCAAACCGCGCATACTTTTTAAGAAAAACTTTTAATCTATTTATTTTCAATCATGGCAGTACAACAAACATCAGAAATAATAAAAATTAGTGCATCCAAATCTGTAGACCATCTGACGACGACTACAAGCACTGAAGCGAGCCGAAGGCGCACCGCCGTCATTGCCCCTCCCTCGTCGGAGCCGGGCAAAACTTGTTGTATTAGACACATGGGAAGTCGTCGTGCTAAGGCCCATAGGACCAGCGCGGTAGAACAGCAATCGCCGCCGATAAAGAGTAGCATAGATCGAAAGGATCCAAACTAAAAACACATGAACGTAGACGACTACGACCAGATCCGAGCAAATCCACCAAAGACAGATCCGCCGGAGACACACCTCCACACGCGCACCGATGATGCTGGACACACCATCGGGACGGCGGCTAGGCGGAGAAAACGTTATTTCATTTTGAAGGAGCCGCTGCCGTCTCGTCTTCCTGAGCAAGACACAAACCCTAACAAAACGTGAAGGAACAACTGAAAACAGAGCCCTCCCGCCGGCAAGGTCCGACATCCACCGCGCATCTTACATTATCTTATACAACCTCGGTCCGGGTTTATTGACCCTTAGTTTATTATAACTAGAAGAACGCCCGTGCGTTGCGACGGGGCCACATTAACTTTAAAAGTTCAATATTACGATATTGGCGACGTTTTTTACCATCAAATCCTCACACACACACTCTCTTCCTCCCTCTTCCTCACTCTCTCTCCCCCTCTCCTTCTCTCTCTCTCTCTAACACACACATATCCATCTTATTGGGTACGGGACCATAATCCATCTATTTCACACACACACGCTAGTGCATAACAATATGGATTATGTGTATTATATTTGCCACCACAACTGAGGGAATTAATTTCATGTAAATCGGCCAGCCACAGCTCCAAGAATACGCGGAGGAGGTGGCCCGGGTCAGCGTCGGCGCCGTCCGGCGCGGGCCACGGGCCCGCTTCCAAATGCACGTGCAATGCACGTCTTCACAAATATTATAACCAGATGTGAGAAATCACATGCATAGAAAAAACATTCTGATAGCATTCCAAATACAATAAATCAACTTTTTTTTATTAGAAGATGTATTAGAAGGTTTGCATGCTGATGTATTAGAAGAAGAAATAGACATTACATAGAGTCGGGCGGCCATGCCGCGGTTACAAAGACGACGCGACTACACCTAGCGGGCAACCATAATGTCGCGGAAAGGAAAACAACCCACATACAGTTGAAATGAAACTATCTCCAGATATCAGCCAACCCTTTGGGCTTTGGCCCCGGAGAGCTTCCGCAATCCGACTTCGTCCTTGATACGCCGGCAAAGCTCCTGGGCCAATCAACTTATGATTCAAATGTCCAAGAAATGCTATAATTTATCATTCTATGCATAGTGTAAAGAGTGAAGACACAAGCAATTATCTCAGTAATTCGTAAATTAGATTATGCAATTCTCATGGATGTTGTCTCCAATTTCATTCTCGGTGTATAGGTGAGAAGTGCACCAAAAATCGTGTTATGAGAATCAACATTCGTGCCATGTAATCGGCACTGTACATAGTAAACAAAGTTGCTGGAAGTTGTCAATAAGTACCATTCCCAACATCGTGCACAAAATTATACATGGCCAAGATTAAATCAATACGTAAATCTGCAATGTTAACTGACCATGTAAACACAATTAAGGTAAATCTGCTTGGATTGTGCATCATTCGGGTAAAGAAAGTAGAATACAAAATGTGATACATGGAAGCAGTGCCATGGGCAGGATTTCGCCACGCCCAGGGACAGGCACTCGTTGGAACAGTTGCGCTACTGCGATAAATTTGTGTGTTATTTTTCTTGTGGAATGGAAAGTAGAAGGGTCCTCAAAACTCAGGCAGGCCTAGCATTGTAATGTGGTAGTCAACCATTAGCATTTACATAAAATTCATCATTGTCATACTCATAATCTAATGCAGGCAGAGTAACAATGATATGATTAGGGGCAAAACAATTCCCCGAAAACAATAAATCAATAATGAATAAATAGATACATGTTGTTCTTAAAACCAACCATTCTTGTTGCCTGGCTCTAGGATTAGAGAGAGACCCTGAGGAGATGGTCAGAGGGGGAAGGCGCACATCTACAAGGACTTGTTAGGGAACACAATTAAATTATCTGATTCCATTGAGTTAAACAAAGATAGCGAGATCTGCAAAAATGTAGACAACATGTAGGCTTGTTATGCACTTATTATGGCTAGTATCAACTTCAAATATTTTTTCTGGATGACCATCGCTTTAGTTAACAGACCATTAAAACGTCCTCTGAATTTCCTAGGCACTGTAGCGGATAATCCCTTAAGAAGATGAAGACTTGCTTCCAAGTGAAGAAGCAAGGCTTGAATCTATTATAATTCACATTTGGTTGCATATTGTATGCGCACACAGCTTCATGCAATAATTCTATCATAATTATCAAACGGATAAAAAGGAAAACAATACAACCTTATTTATTTATACTACCATACTACTTTCGTTCCTTTGCAGCAGGTATGATACTATGCAACAGCGTAATTTCTGAAGAAACAAGTGACCAACTTTGTTCGAAACGATATCCCTCGAGTTCTCTTAAGATCCATAAGAGAAGTAGTCGCAGAACTGAAATGAACAACCCATAAAGCTTTGACATCCAAATGCAAAAGGGGTGAGAGGGCAATCATAAAGAAACAGAAGTTAAATATAAAAGATAGCAATCTCACATCAGGATATGACTCGAGAGCATTATCGCCAGTTAAAAGTGAACCATGCTTGAAACCTTTATTTTCAAAAACATTGCACCTACATGCAGCAAAAATCCATAAGTCAATGATCAATAAAATAGTGTCCATGAGCGAGACAAACTAACAAATTTATGTGTATTGATTAACCATACATCCAAATCATGTAATAACCCGCATTGGTCCTTCTTCGGACATTTCTTCTTTCCTGAGCATAGACAGAAACAATAGAGAGATAATAGAGAGAAGGATGTCAGCTACTCAAACAAAAATGACAGACAATACACAAAATGACAGACAATAACCAACCAACACCACTTCCCTTTCCCAGTACTAACTCCTACCATCATTGCAAACTTCGTCCTACGCCATCCCTGCAATCACTACCAGAGCATAGCCCATCTGCCGCCACATCGTTCAGCGCCCCCAATCACATATTCCACCTAAACTTACAGCTTTACCAATCAAAATTTCTCAGTGCAGCTCGTTAAATTTTATCAGTGTTCAGGGGCACCTTTGTGTATCGCCGTCAATCACATATTCCACCTAGAAGCAACCATATGCTGGGAGGTCCAGAAAATTTTGCTCCAAAGAAATTTGTGCCAAATATAAAAAGTCCGGTACACATAGCTCCCGCTTGCGCAGTGTCCGGAGAAGGGTCCGACCACTTAAATTTATGCCAAATATGAAAAAAAAATCAAAATTGAAATGGTATGATATTTTTAGAGTATTTTTCGCTAAAAATAGTTAGGTACCATACTGCACATAATGGGAAGAATATAATCTCTAGCCGTCTTTCTAAGTAAAAGAAAATTAAGGTGGAGTGTATGAAACATAGAGAACAAAGCAGTTATCATATAAATATCATAGATGTTGATTTTAATTGGAACGAAAAAAAAGGCAGATCCAAATTTAATAGCATGGCAATGAAAATGAGAAGATGGACAATCTAATCTAATGCAAGAACTGATACGGAAGAAACATCAATAGCTTAAATTATATTTCTTGCAAGAAAATTTTACTTGTTCACTTTTTACTCAATTGAATACCTAACCTGGACAATACTCTTATTTCTATGCGCCAGAAAAAACGGAATAGCAAAGCTAAGTATGCCTACATACGCTCAGATTATATATAAGAATCTTGGGTGAACAATTGCAACAAAGCACTAAGCAGCGATAAATTTAAAAAAAAATCCATTAACTATGCAGGAAGCAGGCTTGTTACAACATAGAGAGATAGGAAAATGTCACCTCCAGTAATGTAGCGCAAAGGAGTGGAACGAAGCATGAATGAGCGGTTGTCTGTTCTTCTCCATGTACATGGATCAGCAGTAGAGGCCAAGTATATAAGTACTTGACTGAACTCCACTCTTCGTGTACGGAGAGCCATGTCACCTTCTCGCCGCTGCAGCATGGGAGGATGGCTGGTTCACGTGACCCTCCAGCTGGGGGATCCATGGTGGCTGACCGTCGAGCTCGAGGCAGAGAAGTTGAGGGCAGCAGTGGCGAGATCCATGCCAGCCAACCGGGCGAAGAGGAGGTCGTCGGGGAGGGACACATCGGCAAGATCCGGTCACCACGTGACCCGCGACCTGAAGAGCAACAGTGATCTCCACAGGCTGTAGGCCGACGGCGTGCTCCATCCCCTGCGACGGGGTGACCATGGCGGTGGCCACAACTCCTCATGCTCGCCTCGATCTCGGCGACACACCCTGAGTGCAGGAGGCAGCAGCGAACTCGACGAAATCATGGCCTCCATCCCGGAACGCATGGAGGACCTCGGCCCCGTCGCTACTCCTCCCGCCGTAGCCCCACGCGGCAGCGGACCGTGGGTAGGAGGGCAGGCGGCGTCGCCTCGGCTGACGGCAGGGAGCAGCGTTGATTTCGGGTAGGTGGCATCGCGAGGACGGCGGCGGCTGCGGGGAAGCACCCCGATCATGCTGCCAAGCCAATCCTTCTCCTCCGATCCCCGATCCCCGATCCCCGAAGATTGCGCCGCCGCCCCGGTCGTGTTGTTTCCATATATTATGCCATTTTTCCCGTACCTAAACAAACGCGGGCGAGCGGATGGCAGAGTTTTGGTCCGCCCTCTAAAATTGCTACACGCACTTTTGACGAGGATTATTGTTATCTTTATGGTTAGATCTAAATAAATGGATTCAATCATGTGGCTCTAATTACTTAGGATTGTTATGTGTACACTAAGCGGGGTGCAGTTAGGGAAGAAAATGTTTTCTAATTAATGTGATGATTGAGTGATTTAAGGTAAGGTTAATTAATTTAGATTTGATCTTTATAGATTGTTCGTGATTGATTCTACATTACTAAATAACTTGCGCCAGTATGGAAAGTTCTGATCTGTTCAGATTTCTTTCGTTGTGTGAGAGGGTGACGCGAAAATAAACCGATGAAGTGGGGGAGGGGACGAAAAAAATCTACGAAAAAAAACCAGCGAAGGTGGGACGAAAAAAAACCATGGTAGGTGGGACGAAAATTGACCGGCGGAGACTACCAACTGCTCCATTAGGAGTAGAGATCATCTATCTGTTTTCGCAAAAACAAATCATATATATGATTAATATAAAATATATGGTAAATATATTGTTGGATTTGTATTTGAAATACATTTTCATAGATGTAATTTTTGTGACATATACTTCACATTTTGTTTGTTAAAATTATAGATCGAACTTTAAGACAAAATAAGAGGAGGCCTAATAAACACGGGTGGAGTAAGGAGTATAGTACTCCCACCATTTTTATTTACTCCACATATTAGCTTTGATCTAACTCAAACTTTATAAAGTTTGACTAAGTTTATCAAAAACAATCTAAACTTTTACAATAAAAAATATATGTGGTATGCAAATACATTGAATGATGATTCTAATGGTATTGATTTGGTATTGTGGATCTCATTTTTTTGGGTATAAACTTGATTAAAGTTTAGAAAGATGGACCTGAGACAAATATAATATGAGAATTAAATAAAAACGGAGGGAGTGTTAGAAGCTTCCACACTAGTTTTTTCTGTGTATTTCCTGTGTTGGTTTTCAACAGTTTTTTTGTGTGTTCCTTTACTTGTTTTCTTTATTTATTTATTTATTTTTATTTTTGTTTTATTTTTACCTTGTAAGTAAATGACTACTTTTTTCAATACACGTTCTACATTTTTGGTATACATCTGAAATATTTTTGATACACCTTGAACATTTTTCAGATACATGATGAACATGTTTTCAAATACATGTTTTAAATATATATTTCAAATATGCATTAAACATTTTTTAAATAAACATTGAACATTTTTTGGAATGATAAAAACATTCCTTTTACATTGTATTAACATTTCATATGCAGCTACATGAGTTCCATACGAGATGTGAAGCACTTGAACATTGAACAGATTATTAAGGATAGGTCTCCCGTGGTTGGTTTCTGAAGCTCGAAAGCATCCCTTCGAAACTCCTAGGATGCCGCCCCCACCGGACTAGTTAGCCCTCTTCTTGGACGGCTCTTTCTCTCCGGATGATGGTTTAACGGGGCTTAAAAAATGATTCTCATGAACAATGCAGGAGAGTTTATCTTTGCTTCGTGTCATCTTCTATTCTTTTGCAACAACACACTAGAAGCGGAGATTCATGTTTTTTGGGGGGGGGGGGGGGGGGGGGGTGTCGCTGACCCTCCAATGGTCTAATCTACTTGTTCTCGTTCGGTCAGATTTGGTGGAAGCTTTATCCTCTTTGACTGATGCTACCCTCTCTAAATCACCATATGGTTACCTCATCAGCTAAATCAAGTTACTCGTGGTGGAGCGGGAGTTTGTTTCGGTTAATATGGTTTCACATTGTCTTGCCAATTAAATTTGTACTGCTCACAATATCGCTTGTTGGTTGCAGCACAATCCTCCTTTTATTCATGATCTTGACTTAGCAGACTGTAACCCATGTTGTTGTGGAATAAAACTCCCTATTTACCCCGCAAAAACCATTTTTAGAAAATATCACGAGTATAAACTTGGTCAAAGTTTAGAAAGTTTGACCCGAGACAAAGCTAATATGCGAATTAAATAAAAACGGAGGGAGTATTAGAAGTTTCCATGCTATTTTTTTTCTGTGTGTTTAGGTGTTGGTTTTCAACAGTTCTTCGGTTTTTTGTGTTCCTTTACTTGTGTTCTTCAAGTTTTTGTTTTTTTACCCTTTTAAGTAAATGACTACTTTTTTCAATACACATTTTACCTTTTTGGTATACATCTGAAATATTTTGATACACGTTGAACATTTTTCAAATACATGATGAACATGTTTTAAATATATTTTTCAAATATGTGTTAAACATTTCTTTAAATACACACTAAATATGAATTAAAAATTGTATTAACATTTCATATGCAGCTACATGAGTTCCATACCAGACATGAAGCATTTGAACATTGAACAAATTATTGAAGGTAAGTCTCCCGTGGTTGGTTTCTGAAGTTGGAATGTCAACGTGCAGCGTCCCCTAGAAACTCTTGGATGTCGCCCCCACCGGACCAGTTAACCCTCTTCGTGGAGGGCTCTTTCTCTCTGGATGATGGATTGGCGGGGCTTGGAATGATTCTCATGAACAATGCAGGAGAGGTTATCTTTGCTTCGTGCCATCTTCTGTTCTTTTGCAACAACGCACTAGAAGCGGAGATTCATGCTATTTTTCTCGGAGGGAGGGGGTGTCGCTGGTCCTCCAATTGTCTAATCTCCATGTTCTTGTTTGGTCAGATTCGATGAAAGCTTTTATGAATCGTTGATGAAGGACACATGTCAACTACAAATCAAACCTGAGCAAGAACCGTCCACCGGATGGAGATAGCTATGCATATTTGTCATTTTTGTACAGGTTCTTGGTCTTCCATATAAGGATCTTCCCAGACAAGATTTAAAACTGAACTCACCTTTCCATCAATAAAAACAGAAGTAAAAGTTGCACTTGTATGGCTCCTTTCCTCATTCCCGATCTCCCCAGGTGCTCCGTTTTGCAGCTGGAAGGTCACGGAGAAAGATGTTGTTGCCGAATATATAGCAAAAAACTACCACATTACGGGCTATGGTAACAAAAAACTACCACTTTTTTAAAAATTTCAAAATGCTACCACTATTTTGGTTCGCTGTTCCAAAAAACTCAAATGACCATGTCTTTTAGAATTAATCCGGTTTATGACAGGTCAGGCCCGCTCCTAAAAAAACGTTTGTTGACTGGTTGTTTGACCGTTAACTTACATGTGGGTCCCACATGTAAGCGCGCTCTCTCTCTTCCTTATCTTTCTTCTCTCCCGAGCCATGACCGCTGTTGCCAGGTCCGGCCACCACCACGCCATGGACATGGAGAAGATGGAAGGAAGGTGGTGGATGGGCGGCTCAGAGCGGCTCACCGGTGGTCGGAGTCGAGCTCGTACTCGGCCATGGCAGCACCCACGGGAGGACACCCGGGGTGATGGGGATTTGCAGCAGAGAGGAGGAGGAGCTCAGTGCCACCGCCTGCTTAGCTCCGCGGCCATCGACGCCAGGGCCGGACGCCACAAGGAAGCGCCGCCAGCCGTCGCACCCGTCGACCACACCCAGCTTGCCCACGAGCTCGAGCATGGGCGGGGAGCAGCCAAGGAGCACGGGCGGTTCCAGCCCGCCGCCGCTGGCGCTACTGATTCCCGCCGGCCACAACTGTCGCAGCCACGGCCAGAGCAACACCAGATGACCAGCAAAGGTGCCTTCGTCGACTCCAGCGATGAGCTCGCCGGCGAGGACCCGATTGCTTGTATTTTTTTAGGGACCCAATTGCTTTTTTCAGGGACCTAATTGCTTTTAGTTTTATTGTAGGGACCTGATTGCATTTCAAAAAAAATATTTGGGCCCTACCTATCATAACTTGTCAATGGTCAACCTAACGGTCAACCTGATGAGTGGACCGAGCTGTCATAATAACGTTTAAAGTTAACCAACATAGTCATCAGTGCGACATGGAAGTTTTTTGGAACAGTGAACCAAATTTGTGGTGGCATTTTAAAAAAATTAAGAAAAGTGGTAGTTTTTCATAACCCTAGCCCGTATTGTGATATTTTTTGCCATTTACTCCGTGTTGCCTCCTTCACGTCGATCTTTTCCAGACTTCCACCATCTAGCCTCCGCTCGAGGATGGGAGGGAGTTGTTGTGGCACCGATCTGTGTTGTCGGAAAGGTGGACGAGGACGAGAAGAAAGACCACAAAGGGAGATGAAAGCAGAGTAACACATCTCCGACATCACAGTATGCAAAGGGAGGCAAAAGGGCATAAACTGTCGAACCAGGAGCTCCATCGCCATGGTCCACCGCCCGCCGGCCACGCTGGGAGGCGACGCTTCGAGGAAAAATCAAAGTAGAGAGATTTTTTTTGAGAAATAAATAAAAGTAGAGAGAGAATGTAGTAGTTTGAGGTCAGTTCGTTACAAAGTCGTCCTCTCGTGGCCACACGGCCCACAGCCTCTCGGCCCGGTTAACTAAAAGGCATCCAGGTAGGTTTGTGGAGCAGCGACCCGTTTACGTGTATCAAGGTTATCACAGAGTTGTGTCGTGACGTTGGAAAGAGGATCTGGGCCATCGAGAAGTGCGCCTCCCTCCCCCCAAGATTTCTTCCCGAGCATTCCTAACCGCCGACGGCCCGCCGCCGTGGCGCACCCAGCCGGCCGAAGCCTCCGCCGCCCAGCAGCGCCTCCTTCCGTCGAGCAGCCGCTCCCACCCAGCAACGCCGCCGCCCGGAACTACGCTGGCGACCAGTCCATAGACAGGTAGCCACCACTCCTCCCTACTTCAATTTTATTTTCTTTCCTAATTCTTGTATTGGATGATGAGTACTTGCCGTAGGTTTGATATTGTGAGAACATAACGATGATTTTTTCTCGATGAGTACTTGCTGCATGATTTTTCAAGTGCATGTTCAAGTTTACATGTGGAAGAACGGATTTTGCTTGATAGGTGTTTGCGATAATGCTTGTCCCGTGTGATTCACAAAATGTTTTGGTTTAAACATGCTAGCAGTGAAACATGCAATGCTTGAGGATATATGAAGAAGAAAAAAATTAAGTTGTTTTATCATCTTGACCTGAAATCAAAGCTTAGCAGTAACATGCAATTTAAGAGAGCAGAAGCTTCTTTGTCTTGGTTATACTGGCCGAAATTGGTTAACACATCAGTACTGGTGGTATTGTTGGCATCCAAGTCTTGTTTTATGATTGGGAATATAATGCTACTGTTATGCTGTGTTGTTGATTTAACTAACAGTCAGACCTGGCTAAAATATTACTACCGTTTAAAGTGAGTGATTGTTTTCCTTTTGCATGTTAGCTGATTGCTTTTCAGTTTTCGCCTTTCGTGTTATGCCATGATAGATAGATGTACAACTAACTAATGATTTGATTTTTTATGCTCCATATTCATTTTACACTTACTAAAAGTCTAATTCTACCCCTTTGGAACTTGGAGTTGGAACAGTTCGGCATCAACATTGTCAGTTTTAGGGGCTTGGTGCTGCTTCGGCATCCACAGTAGAGCAAACAAGAAGGTAATCTGCTATAAATGGTAATTAGAGCGTGTTGTAATCCTTTTCAGATGCAATACATGGGGAAATGGTGATTGGTGTGCTGTGGTGGAGGGGAGTGTTGCTTAGATCCGAATTGATTACTAGTTAGCATCATGGTCTCATCAGTTTGCATAGATTAAATTCCAGCAAGCAGTAGATTATAATTCAAGCAGGCAAGTACTAAAATTCCTCTCGGTGTAATAATCCGAGCCTTTTTTTCGAGCAAAGGAGCTCAAGCTCCCAATTTCATTTTCATGAAACTGATCAAACAACCATCAATTTTTTGTCCACCGGAATGCACCCAATGGCTGCAGCTGCACACTGATGACCCACAAGTATAGGGAATCAATCGTAGTCCTTTCGATAAGTAAGAGTGTCGAACCCAACGAGGAGCAGAAGGAAATGACAAGTGGTTTTCAGCAAGGTATTTTCTGCAAGCACTGAAATAGTCGGTAACAGGTAGTTTGATAGCAAGATAATTTGTAACAGACAAGTAGCGGTAAAGGTAAATAAAGTGCAGCAAGGTAGCCCAATCCTTTTGTGGCAAAGACAGGCCAAAACGGTCTCTTATAATAAGTAAAGTGTTCTTGAGGGCACACGGGAATTTCATCTAGTCACTTTCATCATGTTGGTTTGATTTGCGCTCACTACTTTGATAATTTGATATGTGGGTGGACCGGTGCTTGGGTGCTGTTCATACTTGAACAAACCTCCCACTTATGATTAACCCCCTTGCAAGCATCCGCAACTACGAGAAAAGTATTGAGATAAAATCTAACCATAGCATTAAACATTTGGATCCAAATCGGTCTCTTAGGAAGTAGCGCATAAACTAGGGTTTAAACTTCTGTCACTCTAGCAACCCATCATCTAATAACTACTCCACAATGCATTCCCTTAGGCCCAAATATGGTGAAGTGCCATGTAGTCAACGTTCACATGACACCACTAAGGGAATCACAACATACATATCATCAAAATATCGAACACATATCAAGTTCACATGATTACTTGCAACATGACTTCTCACGTGACCTCAAGAACTAAAGTAACTACTCACAAATGATATTCATGCTCAAGATCAGAGGGGTATTAAATAGCATAATGGATCTAAACATATAATCTTCCACCAAATAAACCATATAGTAATCAACTACAAGATGTAATCAACACTATACTAGTCACCCACAGGTACCAATCTGAGGTTCCGGTACAAAGATTGAACACAAGAGATGAACTAGGGTTTGAGAGGATATGGTGATGTTGAAGATGTTGATGGAGATTGGCCTCGCAAAGATGAGAGGGTTATTGGTTATGACGATAGCTTCGATTTCCCTCTCCGGGAGGGAAGTTCCCCCGGCGGAATCGCTTCGCCGGAGGGCAAAAGTGCTCCTACCCAAGTTCCGCCTCGAGACGACGGCGCTCCGTCCCTAAAGTCCTCTTCTTATTTTTTCTAGGTCAAAATGACTTATATACCAGAAGACAGGCACCGGAGGTGGGCTGGGCTGACCACAACACCAGGGCGCGCCTGGGGGGCCTGGCGCGCCCTGGTGTCTTGTGGTCACCAGATGGCCCCCCTCTGGTAGTTATTTGCTCCAGTATTTTTCATATATTCCAAAATAATTCTCCGTGAAGTTTCAGCTTATTTGGAGATGTGCAGAATAGGTGTCTCTGACGTAGCTTTTTCAGGTCCAGAATTCCAGCTGCCCGTATTCTCCCTCTTTGTGTAAACCTTGCATATTATGAGAGAAAAGGCATTAGAATTACTCTATAAAGCATTATTATGCATAAAAACATTATAAATAACAGTAGAAAATCATGATGCAAAATGGACGTATCAACTCCCTCAAGCTTAGACCTCGCTTGTCCTCAAGCGAAAAACCGACATCGAAAAACATGTCCACGTGGTTTGAGAGAGAGGTGTCGATAAAAACAAAATACGGACATAGTAGCATCATGCTTATTATCATAACAACAACAAACTTTATCATAAAACTTTTATCATATAACTTCTCATGAACAAGTAACAATTCATCACAACATCGAAGTTAAAAACATAAACTCTATTGAAAACCAACAAACTATGTTCTCAGTCAACTTTGCAACTACAATTCATCATATTTTCAGGAAGGGTCTCGTATCGGAGCCTTTTGGCAAGTCCACATACTCAACCATCATTTAATCTTCTATGATTGCTAACACTCACATCATACCCATGAGCAAAAAGTTTCAACCGGGCACATAGAAAGATAGGGGCTTATAGTTTCGCCTCCCAACGTATTCACCTCAAGGGTGATGTCAACAGTAATAACTCATGCTCACTCATATCCAACTGGATATATGTGCCTAGATCTTTCCTCACCAAATGATGCTTGCAAAAATAGAAAATAAAAAGGAATAGGGAAGAATACTTTGACTCTTGCATAAAAGTAAATACATAAAAGTAAAAGATAGGCCCTTCGCAGAGGGAAGCAGAGGTTATCATGCGCTTTTTGGTTTGTATGCCAAATCCCTTAATGCAAAAGAACGTCATGTTATATTGCCCCTTATGATAACAACCTTTATTATGCAGTCCGTCGCTTTTATTACTTTGCCATCACATGTTCGTACAACGCTCAATTTTCTCTTACACTAAATGATCAAACACATTTAGAAGAAATTTTTATTGCCTTATTGCACCAATGACAACTTACTTGAAGGATCTTACTCAATCCATAGGTAGGTATGGTGGACTCTCAAAACATGAGTTTGGGTTCAGAGTTTTTGGATGCACAAGTAGTACCTCTACTTAGTGCGGAATTTTGGCTAGCAAAGATATTGAGCAAGCACCACATGTTGAAGGATCTATGACAATATAACTTCTATGTGAATATGAACAAACATAAATCATTATGTTGTCTTCCTTGTCCAACGTCAACAATTTTGACATGTAATATTTAATGGGGGCTCACAATCATAAAAGATGTCCAAGATAGTGTATTTGCATGTGAATCTTCTCTTCCCTTATTAATTCTTTCATGAGTTGCATCATTGACCAATGCTATGTTTGTTAATCTCCATTAAATTTTATCACTCATACTTTTCCTTATGTGATGTCATTACTTACCATAAGGTTAGCATATGATCCCCTTTTTTTCATTTATTTCCTTTTATTTGATTGCAACATAAAAGTAAAGAAGCAAAGACTCAAACTAAACTTTATTATATAACTCTCACTCGATTACATAGATAGATAGATCATGAAAACTAAAACTCGAAGATAGATCATGCTAAACTTTTATTCAACTAATTTATGATATAGCTAAAGATCGAACTAAAATAGGTAAAGGCAATAAAAGTGATGGTGATACGATACCGGGGCATCTCCCCCAAGCTTGGCAAAAGCCAAGGGGAGTGCCCATACCCATGTACCCAAATCTCCTTTGGTGGGGAAGATGATGATGGTGGTGGTGATGAGGTAGTAGTGTTCTTCTTCCTCAGTTTACACTTGAGGATGAAATTTTCCTCCTTCAAGCCATCGATCACCTGCTCAAGCTTTAATATCTTTCCGCATAATGCCTACTTGTTTTCCTGCAGAAGATGAAAAGTGATAAACTGGATCTTTAGGTTTCTTTGCTTTATTAGGGAGACTTGACTTCTTGAATTCCACGTGCATGTCCCCAGGTTGAGGTAGTGGGACTTTGTCTTCATCAGAGCTCGTCTCTTCCATTCCCTTCAAGTCATAATCTTCTTCTTCCTCCGTGGTCCAGCCGTGATGCTCCACATCCCCATAGACCTTGGGGTCTACGATATAGTCTGCAACATAGCTCTCTCCATCCGAATCTTGAGACGACATATTTTCAGATCTGCTCGGAAAACAGCATGAAACAAGAACAGAGGATTTTTCTACGATGTGGTGGCCAATACGTTCGGGGGGTATATAAAGATTTTTTATCTTGGGAAACAAGCAAACAGAAGGAAAACAGAGTCGGGAAGGTTCCCGAGGGGGCACAACCCACCTGGGCACGCTAGGAAGGGCAGGTGCTGTTGCAAATATGCCCTAGAGGCAATAATAAAGTTGTTATTATTATATTTCCTTAATCATGATAAAGGTTTACTATTCATGCTAGAATTGTATTGATTGGAACTTAAATACATGTGTGAATACATAAGCAAATACCAAGTCCCTAGTATGCCTCTACTAGACCAGCTCATTGATCAAAAGATGGTTAAGGTTTCTTGACCATAGACATGAGTGGTCATTTGATAACGGGATCACATCATTAGAAGAATGATGTGATGGACAAGACCCATCCGTTAGCTTAGCATATTATCGTTCAGTTTATTGCTACTGCTTTCTTAATGTCAAATACATATTCCTTCGACCATGAGATCATGCAACTCCCGGATACCGGAGGGATACCTTGTGTGCTATCAAATGTCACAACGTAATTGGGTGATCATAAAGATGCTCTACAGGTATCTCCAAAGGTGTCTATTGAGTTGGCATGGATCAAGATTGGGATTTGTCACTCCGTATGACGGAGAGGTATCTCTGGGCCCTCTCGGTAATACAACATCACAAGAAGCTTGCAAGCAAAGTGACTAAGGAGTTAGTTATGAGATGATGTATTACAGAACGAGTAAAGAGACTTGCCGGTAACGAGATTGAACTAGGTATGGAGATACCGACGATCAAATCTCGGGCAAGTAACATACTAACAGACAAAGGGAACTATGTTTGTTGTCATAAAGGTTTGACCGATAAAGATCTTCATAGAATATGTAGGAACCAATATGGGCATCCAGGTCCCGCTATTGGTTATTGACCGGAGAAGCGTCTCGGTCATGTCTACATCATTCTTGAACCCGTAGGGTCCGCATGCTTAACGTTCGTTGACGATATAGTATTATATGAGTTATGTATGTTGGTGACCAAATGTTGTTCGGAGTCCTGGATGAGATCACAGACATGACGAGGAGCTCCGAAATAGTCCGAAGGTAAAGATTGATATATGGGATAGTAGTGTTTGGTCTCCGGAATGGTTCTGGAGTTCACCGGAAGGGGTTTCGGATGTTTCCTGAAATGTTCTGGTACGAGAACACTTTATTTGGGCCAAGGGGTAAAGCCCACAGGGCTTTAGGAAGGTGCAAAAGAAAGTTTTGCGGAGGCCAGGGGCCAGACACCAGGGACCCTGGTGTCTGGGACCAGACGCCAAGGACCCTGGTGTCTGGTCCTGGAGTCCAAGAAGGACTCTTGCCTTGCGGGCTAAACCGAGTTTGAGGAGGCTCTTTCTCCAAGAAACGACCCCAGGGATCAACATATAAATAGGGGTTAGGACAAGTACCTGGGACACATCAAGATTCACCAAGCCGTGTGCCGGCAACCCCGCCCCTTCTAGTTTATACTCCGTCATTGTTTCCGTTGTGCTTGGTGAAGCCCTGCGGAGATTGTTCTTCACCACCACCATCACCATGCCGTCGTGCTACCGGAACACATCTACTACTTCGCCTCTTTTGCTGGATCAAGAAGGCGAGGACGTCATCGAGCTAAACATGTGCTGAACGCGGAGGTGCCTGTCGGTGCAACAAACCCTAGTGTATGTTGCCCGGACTATACACAGGCTCGAGAGCAAAGTTGCAGCATTTAAGACAAGGCCAAGCAGAAGATATAGCTCTTTGAGAAACCAAAGGGTGGATCAAGAAGACCAAGAAAAGCCAAAGGAGCAAGATATCACTAAGGAAAAACCTCCCTTGCCGGGCAGGCGAGCCTGGCAAGGTCGAAGTCACCCCGAAGACAAGTCTTGAGACTCCCCCGGCAAGCATGCCAGAGATGCCAAGGGCAGATCACCCTGCCAAGGCTCCACCGCTCCACCTCACAGCGACGCTAGTCACCTTTCGGTGCGGTGTCAAGTCCCCAAGTGATTAAGTGGCTGTTATTTGGCACGTGGCAGCCATTTCCGAGGAAGATCACCCCCAAATGACACCTGTCCACAGGCGTGTCACGCAGGCAGGCGAGAAGGTGGATGAAATAGCATGGCAAGGCTTGCCGGGCTCCCCCGCGATGTGACACTAAGCGGTGCATTTAATGCACCCTGTCCTGTCTGCAGAGTTAGGTATGATAGCACTGTGGCTATCTAATCACTGGATAATGACTGTTTTGCCATTGTGGTAACCCCTTGACCTACAAAAGGAGGGCCGTGGCAACCTTAGAGAGGATTCGGACCCTTGTACACTCATATGCGTGTAGCTGCTCTCGTCCCGAGGCAACCTTGCCGGGCTAGAGCGCTGCGTCTCCACCACGGTCCTTTCATCAATCCACCAAAGCAGGAGTAGGGTTTTACGCCTCGCGGCAGCCCGAAATTGGGTAAAAATTGGCCGTGTCATCACTGTCGCGCTGCTCTACGGTCTTCGCTCTTTGTGCAACGTGCCTTTCCCCCTTGCCGAACCACAAGGGGCCGATGGCCCTATAGGTGGCCGTGTTGAACCACGACAGTGCCGTACATTCGGTACTTGATCGGGATGGATCGTGAAGGTGTACGACTACATCAACCGCGTTGATAAATGCTTCCGCTTAGCGAAATACAAGGGTATGTAGATGCTCTCCCCCTCTCGTAGCTATAGATATCCATGGATAGATCTTTCATGTGCGTAGAATTTTTTTTCCATGCAACATTCCCCAACAGTGGCATCATGAGCCAGGTCTATGCATAGATGATATGCACGAGTAGAACACAATTAAAGGAGTTGTGGGCGGTGATGTTCATACTGCTTACCACCAACGTCTTATTTTGATTTGACGGTATTGTGGGATGAAGCGGCCCGGACCAACCTTACATGTCCACGTACATGAGACCGGTTCCACCGACTAACATGCAACTTGTTTTGCATAAAGGTGGCTGGCGGGTGTCTGTTTCTCCTACTTTAGTTGAATCGAATTTGACTACGGCAGGTCCTTGCAGAAGGTTAAAACAACAAACTTGATAATCACCGTTGTGGTTTTGCGTAGGTAAGAACGGTTCTTGCTAGTTGCCCGTAGCAGCCACGTAAAACTTGCAACAACAAAGTAGAGGATGTCTAACTTGTTTTTGCAGGGCATGTTGTGATGTGATATGGTCAAGATGTGATATGATATATGTTGATGTATGAGATGATCATGTTTTGTAATAAGTTCACGGCTTGCATATCGATGAGTACGACAACCGGCAGGAGCCTTAGGGTTGTCTTTAATTATTGTATGACTTGCGTGTCAATCACTAAGTGCCATGTAATTGCTTTACTTTATCGCTATGCGTTAGCAATAGTTGTAGAAGCAATAGTTGGCAAGACGAACCTGACGCTACGATGGAGATCAAGGTGTCATGCCGGTGACGATGGAGATCATGCCGATGCTTTGGAGATGGAGATCAAAAGCACAAGATGATGATGGCCATATCATGTCACATATTTTGATTGCATGTGATGTTTATCCTTTATGCATCTTATTTTGCTTTAGAATGACGGTAGCATTAAATGATGATCCCATCACTTAATTTCAAGATAAAAGTGTTCTCCCTGAGTATGCGCCGTTGCTAAAGTTTGTCGTTTCGAAGTAGCTCATGATGATCGGGTGTGATAGACTCTACGTTCACATACAATGGGTATAAGACAGTTTTGCACATGCAGAATACTTGGGTTAAATTTGACGAGCCTAGCATGTACAGACATGGTCTCGAAACACTGGAGACCGAAAGGTCGAACGTGAGTCATATAGTAGATATGATCAACATAGAGATGTTCAGCATTGAAGACTACCCCATCTCACGTGATGATCGGACATGGGTTAGTTGATTTGGATCATGTATCACTTAGACAACTTGAGGGATATTGATTTAAGTGGGAGTTCATTAGTAATTTTATTATTTGAACTAAAATTTATCATGAACTTAGTCTTCATAGTTTTCTGCATATCTATGTTGTAGATCAATGGCCCGTGCTACCGTTTTCTTGAATTTTAATGTGTTCCTAGAGAAAGCTAAGTTGAAAGATGATGGTAGCAGCTACACGGACTGGGTCCGTAACTTGAGGATTATCCTCATTGCTGCACAGAATAATTGTGTCCTTGATGCACCGCTAGGTGACAGACCTGCTGCAGATGTTATGAACGTCTGGCAGGCTCAATCCGATGACTACTCAATAGTTCAGTGTGCCATGCTTTACGGCCTAGAACCGGGACTTCAAAGATGTTTTGAACTCCACGGAGCATATGAGATGTTCCAAAAGCTGAAGTTGATATTTCAAGCTAATGCCCGGGTTGAGAGATATGAAGTCCCCAACAAGTTCTATAGCTGTAAGATGGAGGAGAACAGTTTTGTCAGTGAACACATACTCAAAATGTCTAGGTATCATAACCACTTGACTCAGCTGGGAATTGATCTTCTAGTTGAGAGTGTTATTAACAGAGTTCTTCAGTCACTGCCACCAAGCTACAAAGGCTTCGTAATGAACTATAATATGCAAGGGATGATGAAAACGATTCCCGAGCTCTTCGCGATGCTGAAATCGGAGGAGGTAGAAATCAAGAAGGAGCATCAAGTGTTGATGGATAACAAGATCACTAGTTTCAAGAAAAAGGGCAAGGGAAAGAAAGGGAACTTCAAGAAGAATGGCAAGCAAGTTGCCGCTCCCGTGAAGAAGCCCAAAGCTGGACCCAAGCCTGAGACTGAGTGCTTCTACTGCAAGGGTAATGGTCACTGGAAGCGGAACTGCCCCAAATATTTGGCAGATAAGTAGGATGGCAAAGTGAACAAAGGTATATTTGATATACATGTTATTGATGTGTTCCTTACTAGTGCTCGTAGTAGCGCCTGGGTATTTGATACTGGTTCAGTTGCTCATATTTGCAACTCGAAACAGGAGCTGTAGAATAAACAAAGACTGGCTAAGGACGAGGTGACGATGCGTGTCGGGAATGGTTCCAAGGTTGATGTGATCGCCGTCGGCACGCTACCTCTACATCTACCTTCGGGATTAGTTTTAGACCTCAATAATTGTTATTTGGTGCCAGCGTTGAGCATGAACATTATATCTGGATCTTGTTTAATGCGAAACCGTTATTCATTTAAGTTAGAGAATAATGGTTGTTCTATTTATATGAGTAACATCTTTTATGGTCATGCACCCTTAGTGAATGGTCTATTCATGTTGAATCTCGATTGTAGTGATACACATATTCATAATATTGATGCCAAAAGATACAAAGTTGATAATGGTAGTGCAACATACTTGTGGCACTGCCGTTTATGTCATATTGGTGTAAAGCGCATGAAGAAACTCCATGCGGATGGAATTTTGGAATCACTTGATTATGAATCATTTGATACTTGCGAACCATGCCTCATGGGCAAGATGACTAAAACTCCGTTCTCCGGAACAATGGAGCGAGCTAATGACTTATTGGAAATAATACATACCAATGTATGCGGTCCAATGAGTGTTGAAGCACGCGGCGGGTATCATTATTTTCAAACCTTCACAGATGATTTAAGCTGATATGGGTATATCTACTTGATGAAACACAAGTCTTAACCATTTGAAAAGTTCAAAGAATTTCAGAGTGAAGTGGAGAATCATCGTAACAAGAAAATAAAGTTTCTATGATCTGATCGCGGAGGCGAATATTTGAGTTACGAGTTTGGCCTTCATTTAAGACAATGTGGAATTGTTTCACAACTCACGCCACCTAGAACACCACAGCGTAATGGTGTGTCCGAACATCGTAACCGTACTTTATTAGATATGGTGCATTCTATGATGTCTCTTACCGATTTACCACTATTGTTTTGGGGTTATGCATTAGAGACAACCGCATTCACATTAAATAGGGCACTGTCCAAATCCGTTGAGGCGACACCATATGAACTATGGTTTGGCAAGAAACCTAAGCTGTTATTTCTTAAAGTTTGGGGATGCGACGCTTATGTCAAAAGGCTTCAGCCTGATAAGCTCAAACCCAAAGCGGAGAAGTGCGTCTTCATAGGATACCCGAAAGAAACTATTGGGTATACCTTCTACCACAGATCCGAAGGCAAAATCTTTGTTGCTAAGAATGGGCCCTTTCTAGAGAAGGAGTTTCTCTCAAAAGAAGTGAGTGGGAGGAAAGTAAAACATGATGAGGTAGTTGTACCTTCTCTCGAATTGGAAAGTAGCACATCAGAGAAAACCGTTCCCGTGATGTCTACACCAACTAGAGACGAAGCAATTGATAATGATCATGAAACTTCAGATCAAGTTACTACTGAACTTCATGGGTCGACCAGAACACGTTTCGCACCAGAGTGGTACAGTAATCCTGTCCTGGAAGTCATGTTGTTAGACAACGGTGAACCTACGAACTATGAAGAAGCTATGACAAGCCCAGATTCTGACAAATGGCTTGAGGCCATGAAATCTGAGATAGGATCCATGTATGAGAACAAGTATGGACTTTGGTGGACTTGCCCGATGATCGGCAAGCCATTGAGAATAAATGGATCTTTAAGAGGAAGACAGACGCTGGCGGTAATATCACTGTCTACAAAGCTCGACCTGTCACAAAAGGTTTTCGACAAGTTCAAGGGGTTGACTACAATGAGACTTTCTCACCCGTAGTGATCCTTAAGTCTGTCAGTGTCGTGGTTCAACACGACCACCTATGGGGCCATCGGCCCCTTGTGGTTCGGCAAGTGGGAAGGGCGCCTTGCACAAAGAGCGGAGATCGTAGAGCAGCACGGTAGTGTTGACACAGGCAGTTTTTACCCAAGTTCGGGCCGCCACAAGGCGTAAAACCGTACTCCTGCTTTGGTGGATTGATGAAAGGACCGTGGTGGAGACGCAACGCTCAAGCCCGGCAAGGTTGCCTCGGGACAAGAGCAGCTACGCGCGTATGAGTGTACAAGGGTCCGAATCCTTTCTAAGGTTGCCACGACCCTCCTTTTCTAGGTCAAGGGGTTACCACAATGGCAAAACAGTCATTACCCAGTGATCAGATAGCCACAGTGCTATCATACCTAACTTTGCAGACAGGACAGGGTGCATTAAATGCACCGCTTAGTGTCACATCACGGGGGTATCTCGGCAAGCCTTGCCATGCTATTCATCCACCTTCTCGCCTGCCTGCGTGACACGCATTTGGACGGGTGTCATTTGGGGGTGATGTTCCTCAGAAATGGCTGCCACATGCCAAATAACAGCCACTTAATCACTTGGGGGCTCGACACCGCACCGATAGGTGACTTGCGTTGCTGTGAGGTGGAGCGGTGGAGCCTTGGCAGGGTGATCCGCCCTCAGCGTCCCCAGCAAGCTTGCCGGGGGAGTCTTGAGATTTGCCTTCGGTGCGACCTCGACCTTACCAGGCTCGCCTGCTCAGCAAGGAAGGTTTTTCCTTAGTGACATCTTGCTCATTTGACCTGTCTTGGTCTTCTTGATCCGCCCTTTGATTTCTCAAAGAGCTATGTCTTCTGCTTGGCCTTGTCTCAGATGCTTGGTGTAGTTCGCTTTGTTGTTGTCGTGCCGGAGGCTTGCCTGTCCGGGCACAAGTCAGGGGGAAACACACACCCCTGTTAGTGTACCCCGACAGAAGCCCCCGGGCCTGAGCCATATGTGTCGCCAGGCACGTTGGGTTAGGTCCAAAATGGTGCACGAACACGTGTCGATGGGGTGCTGCGCGTGCAGCGATTTGCCATGATGACCAGTCAATCCAACGTCCACTCCGCGTGATTACCGCAGGTCGTGGGGTCGTGGGATTGTAGCAGTTAATGTAAAATGGTAACTTTCTGAGAGGGAACGGTGAAGAGTCGCGCTTCCCCCCATGTTCTTTTCCCTTAAAAAGAGAAAAACGCGAAGGGGCACTGCTCATTCAGCGTCCGTTTCACCCTCCACCATCTTCTTCCTCAAGCCAATTGACCCCCCCTCGCCCACATTCATCTCCAATCCCCATCCAGCTCTCCTCTTTCCATCCCCACCATAACTTGCAAGGATGGGAAAGAAAACCGCCGCTGCCAAGGGGAAGCGGGGGACCACCGCGAAGGAGGTGGCTGCGGAGGGGAGCAAGAAGGGCAGCAGAGCTGGATAAGAAGCGAAGGGGAGATGTGGTCTTCTTCTCGTCGAACTTGGACGGTGATGCCTTGGTTGCGAGGTATGGATACCTGTGGGGGAGGGAAGTTCCAAAGGGGCATGGAGCGCCCAAGGTCTTGTCGGAGGGAAAGAATGATTCGCCGGATTCGTACTGATTTTTCTGCGCATACTTCCTCTACGGCCTCTGCCGTCCTTTTTCGGATTTCTTTGAGGCGATGATGGTGGTGTCTGGGTTCCACCTCTTGGACTTCATGCCAAATGCAATGGCGTGTATGGTGATTTTCGCTCACTTGTGCCAATCGACCCCCCCTCGCCCACATTCGTCTCCAATCCCCATCCAGCTCTCCTCTTTCCATCCCCACCATAGCTTGCAAGGATGGGAAAGAAAACCGCCGCTGCCAAGGGGAAGCGGGGGACCACCGCGAAGGAGGCGGCTGCGAAGGGGAGCAAGAAGAGGGCAGCAGAGCTGGATAAGAAGCGAAGGGGAGATGTGGTCTTCTTCCCGTCGAACTTGGACGGTGATGCCTTGGTTGCGAGGTATGGATATCTGTGGGGGAGGGAAGTTCCAAAGGGGCATGGAGCGCCCCAGGTCTTGTCGGAGGGAAAGAATGATTCGCCGGATTCGTACTGATTTTTCTGCGCATATTTCCTCTACGGCCTCTGCCCTCCTTTTTCGGATTTCTTTGAGGCGATGATGGTGGTGTCTGGGTTCCACCTCTTGGACTTCACGCCAAATGCAATGGCATGTATGGTGATTTTCGCTCACTTGTGCGAGAATTTCATTGGAGTTGCCCCCAATGTGGATCTGTTCAGACATTTCTTCGTCCCACGGGTGGAGAACAAGGCCCACCATTCCGGGAACATAAGCTGGATCCCTCGAGTGGCGAGGGAAAGTTGGGATTACCTTCCTGGCCAGCAGCGCGGCAGATGGGAGGAGTGGCGGGCGGACTGGTGCTGGATCCAGGACGAGAAGGCCCCAGAGTTTTGCCAGGCGTGGACGGAGTGCATTGTGCGCGACAATGACTGGAGGGAATTTGGCCTTACCAACGACAGGCTTCGCCCGGCACTGAACATGATCACCCATCTGAAGGCTGCCGAGTTAACCATCGAACAAGTGGGAGCCGATTTCCTCCGTTGCCGCATTGCGCCGCTACAGAAGAGGGACATGTTTGCTTGGTGGTATGGAGATGTGAGGGACATGATGCGCCTATACCCGGGCCTGACCAACAACTTGTCAGTCTATGGCCATGCTTGGCTGTGCGAATAATTGTTCGGAAGCCTTGGGCCATTCAAATTGCCGGCAAGGGTTGTCCCGCTGAATGTCAACTCGCCCTGGATCAGATCTTGAAGTGGATGCCTGATTGCAACGCTTACGGGGTTGTGGGCGATTGGCAACTACCCGAGTTGGATGCAGAACTTGAATGGACCTCTAGCTTGGTGGAAAGGGCGACCAGGGTGGAGAACAACATGTTCAAGCGCACCTCCAAGGTAGAGGCGGAGTTTATCAAGAGGCAGGTTGAGGAGGACAAAGCGCTCTGGGCCGCCGAAAAGGCGAAGCCCGGAAGGGTAGAGGAAGAAGGGGAATAGGAAGTCGAAGGCGAAGGTTCCTCCCACGACAGGGGCGAGGCGTATATCATGGAGGATGCTGCCGGGGATGACCTTGCCGGGGCTGAGCCTGCCGGGATCGAGGCTTTATATGCCGCGGCAGCAGAGGCCTAGGAAAAGGGCGAGGCCGGGGATGCGGAGCAACCCAAGGAGGATTGGCTCACAACGGGTTCGCAAGCTCTCGAACCAGACTAGGAGCAGCGCCCTCGCCGACAGCCCAGCCGAGGAACAGTGGCTCCTGCGCCCGCCACTAAGAGGGTGAAGAAGATCGCCTCCAAGAGTGACAGGGTGGACGTGCCACGCCATCATTCTTCTCGCCTTTCTGAGGCCAAGACCCCTCCCACCAAGCGACGGGCGGTCACGAGAGTCGATTCCAGCTCCCAATTAGATTTGAGTTCCTCATGCAGCTCGTCCTCGTCAGAGCCCCCTGCATCCCAGCAGGGTCTGCAGTTGCCGGGAAGCACCGCCGCCCCGACCCTGAAGAGGAGCAGAGCACCTCCGCCACCCATGGGGTTCGCATTGGGCTCCATGCTCATCGATTTAGAGTAGGGACAACAATTTCTTCTGTTGTTGAAGTTTCGCGTGCTTGTCGGCTTGCTAATTCAATCTTGTTCGCTGCCTTTGACAGGGAGGAGGAGGAGGAGGAGACCCTCGTCCACCGGGCCAAGCGGCTCAGGTGCGCAGAGCCATCGATGTCCCCGGGAGGCATGGGCTTGGCGGAGAGCAGCACGAATGATCCAGTGACAAGCCCCCAGCCCAGCCCCCGGCATGAAGGCGCGGGATTGATTCCCCTCGCCAAAGATGGTGCAGAAGAGCGCCCCCCATCTCCAATCAGAGAGGAGGGAGAATCCGCCAAGGATGGGGCCTCCCAAGAGGGGTCCTCTCTGCTTGCTGATCGAGCTGAGGGGACCCTGATGAGGACTCCTACGGATGGCCCCGCCCAGGTTGATGCCATAGTTATCGGGGAAGGGGGCGGCGTTCATGCTCCGACAACTGATGTTGCCGGGGAAACTGAAGACCCTCCACGGCAAACAACTCCCGGTAACTTATGTGTTTTCCTTTATCATCTTTCTCCAAGTTCTTGGTCCTCCAATGCTTCTACCTCCTCATAATTGCTTGTTGCCTTTGTTCGTAGTATCATTGGCCGAGGAGCCCGAGCTGTTGGAGGAGGTGGCCAGCATCGGGAAAGATGCTGCTGAGGAGGCCGTCAAGATCGCTGCCGCGGAGGGGCAGGAACATGCTGCCGGGGGCGCTCAGAAGCCCCCGAAGGAAGCAGAGAAAGCCCCTGGCAGTGCGTCAAGGTCAGGGGCATTGGTTGAAGAGAAAATCCCCCTTAAAACCATAAGCCCTCCTTCCTCGTTTGGCACCTCGACTAGGACCCCGCAGCCAACTTCAAGCCAACTGGCGTTGGTGCTGGCCCAACCCGGTCTCGGAGCCCCCTGTTCCTCGGCAGCAGCGAGCGCAGAACTAGATGAGGAGATCCAGCGTATCATGGCGCCACTGTCTCAGCAAATCAGAGAAACTGATGGCTCCGTCGATGTAGTCTTGGACCTGTCCTTCCTGGAGTCCGTGGCGGCGGGCATTAAGGAAATGCAGATACGGTATGGCCAGAAGTGGCAGGCACTCAAGGAGCAGCACAATTTGGCCAACCGCGTGGACCAGAAGCTGAGGGACAAGGGTAGCGAGCTGCGCGATTGGCACGGGAAGCAGTTCCAAGTTCTTTCGCGGCAACAGGAGACGATCTCCATGGCGAAAGAGGATGTCGCCGCCTAGGAGGCCCGTCTGGCGGAGCACACTGTGCTTCTGGATGCCAGGGAGAAGGGCATTTCTTCCCGGGAAGAGAACCTCGAGGCCACCCTCTGCAGCAAGAACGAGAAACTGGAGGCCCTCGTCCAGCAGCGCACCAAGGAGCTGGAGGACAAGCACAAGGCGGCCCTCGATGTGCTCTCCACCAACTCTGCCATCCAATTAAAGAAGATTGTTGATGACCTTGCTACTGCATCCACTGTTAAAGCTGATCTTGACCAATAGGTGGCCAAACTGACAGAAGAGCTTGCCGGGGGTGCCAAGGAAACCGTGGCCCTTAAGGAAGAGGTGCAGAAAGCAGAGATCCTTATGAAAGAGGTGCAAAC
The DNA here is from genome assembly GCA_011799875.1 of Thinopyrum elongatum. Classification (NCBI taxonomy): domain Eukaryota; kingdom Viridiplantae; phylum Streptophyta; class Magnoliopsida; order Poales; family Poaceae; genus Thinopyrum; species Thinopyrum elongatum. The sequence goes on from CM022297.1 coordinate 483,790,554, forward strand.
GCAGCTTTCCTCCAAGACCAAGACCTTGAGACTGCCAATGGCACCATTGCTGACATGAAGGCCAGGATTGGCACCCTGGAGAGCTCGGTCGAATCTGTCGGGGTCCGCGAGAAGCAGCTGATGAAGGATTTGGACAACGCAGGAGTCCTCCGAAAGGATGCAGAGGACAAGCTGGCGAACCATTCCGAGCAGGTCGACCTTTGGATCAAGAGCCTGGTTGACATCGCTGAGTGCCTCACTGCCCAGATTGCAACAATGGGCATGGAGGGGCCAGTCTTCTCGGTTGACAGGCATGAGGTCCCGAGCGTCAAGTTAGGGCTCTTCTTCAATGAGTTGATTGAAGGGCTGAAGACCCATGAGGAAGGAAGAGGTGCTCTCTTCGCAAGCGAGTCTCGAAAGCTCGCCCCGCAATGACCTCTTCATGGTCTTAAGTAATCTTGCCTATCGCCACCCCGAACTCAACCTTGCTAATGGCTTCAGGAAGCTCCCGGCAGGCGCCGATGTTTCTGCTGCTGAGAAGAAAGCTGGTCCCTTCACCAATAGGGTCCTCTCCGTCCCCCGACTACATAAGGCCACCAAGTCGGGCCTCGAATCATTCATGTCCCTGTGTTGCCCTGTAACAAAACATTATGCATGTCTTGTGTTTAGATCCTGTATTTCTTTTGCTCATGCTGAACTGATGTTTAATTAATTTCAAATGCATGCTATCCCTCCTGCGTTGCATCCATTGAAGTCCGTATGGCTAGTTTCTTTTTCGAGCGCTTTCGGTTGCCTGCCGGTAGCATGCTGCCGTGATTGCTGCGAGGAGCGGGTCCTTAGCATTCAGCTGGCGAGGGCAAGTCCCGACAGGTTTTTCCTTAGGAGTCTTTGACGCAGCCACCCACTTTGTTGAGCTGGCTCGAAACAAGGTGGGGGCGCAGACAAATACAACAAGGTGCCATTGCACGGAAAGGCTTAAACCATATGGAAAAAATTGAATGACCGAGGGGAAAGCAAATGCAAACTCGGGAGATAAAATCAATGGGCAAGTTGACTTAGCTTTTGTCCATGCTTCTTTTATTCTCCGATAGCAGCCATTCTCCATGTCTGTGTGCCTTAGGAGGCTGGCATTTAGCTTGTCGTTTTCGGATCCCCGGCAAGGGCCGAAGGGGACCATAGATCTCTCGCGGGCGACAAAACATGGTGCAAGGTAGGGCCGGTTTTTCTCTCTCTTTCCCCTTACACTTTTGACAAACTTACGGCGGTCGGCACAAATGTCACGCTGACATGGAAGGCCTTGCCGGAGCATGCTTGCCGGGGCGTCAATCGACGGATTCGCACCAGCGCTCTACTCAGGATTTTCCCTTAGCAGGGCAAATGCTGAACCGAGTTTTCGTGTGGGCTCATCGACGTCGATGACGCTAAACCCAGTGTAGCTCGATCGTCGACCAGTGAAAGTGGCGGAGAGAGGAACCATGTACCTTATCACCTTGCCCCTTTTTCCAAATGGGGCCCGCATGGTGACCATGCTGCCTGAACCGTTCAGGGATGTCGCACCGCCGTCATCCCTTGCTCCAGCCGCCGCGGCAGCCGCGGCGGAGACAGGTGATGGGAACTGGGCAGGGCGAGCGAAGGAGCGATGTCGCTTCCTTCCTGATCCGCTATGCCGCGTTTTTTCTTGGGTGTCATGGATGATGAAGCCGTCGATGAAGAAGACGATGATGAGGATGACGCGCTGCTTACACCCTTGGGTTCGCACAAGCGCTCCCCCCTACCTGGCGCGCCAAAGATGTCGTGGTTCAAAACGGCCACCTACGGGGCCATCGGCCCCTTGTGGTTCGGCAAGGCGGAAGGGCGCGTTGCACAAAGAGCGGAGGCCGTAGAGCAGCACGACAGTGATGACATAGGCAATTTTTACCCAGGTTCGGGCCGCCGCGAGGCGTAAAACCCTACTCCTTCTTTGGTGGATTGATGAAAGGACCGTGGTGGAGACGTAGCGTTCAAGCCCGGCAAGGTTGCCTCGGGATGAGAGCAGCTACGCGCGTATGAGTGTACAAGGGTCCGAATCCTTTCTAAGGTTGCCATGGCCCTCCTTTTATATGTCAAGGGGTTACCACAATGGCAAAACAGTCATTACCCAGTGAGCAGATAGCCACTGTGCTATCTTACCTAACTCTGCAGACAGGACAGGGTACATTAAATGCACCGCTTAGTGTCACATTGCAGGGGTAGCCCGGCAAGCCTTGCTGTGCTATTCATCCACCTTCTCGCCTACCTGCGTGACACGCCTCTGGACGGGTGTCATTTTGGGGTGATCTTCCTCAGAAATGGCTACCACGTGCCAAATAACAGCCACTTAATCACTTGGGGGCTCGACACCGCACCGACAGGTGACTTGCGTTGCTGTGAGGTGGAGCGGTGGAGCCTTGGCGGGGTGATCCGCCCTCGGCGTCCCTGGCAAGCTTGCCGGGGGAGTCTTGAGATTTGCCTTCGGGGCGACCTCGACCTTACCAGGCTCGCCTGCCCGGCAAGGGAGGTTTTTCCTTAGTGACATCTTGCTCATTTGGCTTGTCTTGGTCTTCTTGATCCGCCCTTTGATTTCTCAAAGATCTATCTCTTCTGCTTGGCCTTGTCTCGGATGCTTGGTGCAGTTCGCTTTGTTGTTGTCGTGCCGGAGGCTTGCTTGTCCGGGCACAAGGGGAAACATACACCCCTGTTTGTGTACCCCGACAGTCAGAATCATGTTAGCAATTGCTGCATTTTATGATTATGAAATCTCGCAAATGGACGTCAAAACTGCATTCCTTAATGGGTTTCTTAAAGAAGACTTGTATATGATGCAACCAGAAGGTTTTGTCCATCCTAAAGGTCCTAACAAAGTGTGCAAGCTCCAGCGATCCATCTATGGACTGGTGCAAGCATCTTGGAGTTGGAATATATGCTTTGATGAGGTGATCAAAGCATATGGTTTTATACAGACTTACGGTGAAGCCTGTATTTACAAGAAAGTGAGTGGGAGCTCTATAGCATTTCTGATATTATATGTGCATGACATACTACTAATTGGAAATGATATAGAATTTCTGGATAGCATGAAAGGATACTTGAAGAAGAATTTTTCAATGAAAGACCTCAGTGAAGCTACTTATATATTGGGCATCAAGATCTATAGGGATAGATCGAGATGCTTAATAGGACTTGCACAAAGCACATACCTTGACAAAGTTTTGAAGAAGTTCAAAATGGATTAGTCAAAGAAAGGTTTCTTGCCTGTGTTGCAAGGTGTGAAGTTGAGTAAGACTCAAAGCCCGACCACGACAGAAGATAGAGAGAGAATGAAAGTCATTCCCTATGCCTCAGTCATAGGTTCTATATAGTATGCCATGTTGTGTACCAGACCTCTTGTGTGCCTTGCCATGAGTCTGTCAAGGGGGTACAATAGTGATCCAGGAGTGGATCACTGGACAGCGGTCAAAATTGTCCTTAGGTACCTAAAGAGGACTAAGGAAATGTTTCTCGGTTATGGAGGTGATAAAGAGTTACGTCGATGCAAGCTTTGACACTGATCCAGATGACTCTTAGTCTCAATCTGGATACATATTGAACATGGGAGCTATTAGCTAGAGTAGCTCCATACAGAGCATTGTAGACATAGAAATGTGCAAAATACATATGTATCTGAATGTGGCAGACCTGTTGACTAAACCTCTCTCACAAGCAAAACATGATCACACCTTAGAACTCATTGGGTGTTAATCACATGGCAATGTGAACTAGATCATTGACTCTAGTGCAAGTGGGAGACTGTTGGAAATATGCCCTAGAGGCAATAATAAAGTTGTTATTATTATATTTCCTTAATCTTGATAAAGGTTTATTATTCATGCTAGAATTGTATTGATTGGAAACTTAAATACATGTGTGAATACATAAGCAAATACCAAGTCCCTAGTATGCCTCTACTAGACTAGCTCGTTGATCAAAAGATGGTTAAGGTTTCCTGACCATAGACATGAGTTGTCATTTGATAACGGGATCACATCATTAGAAGAATGATGTGATGGACAAGACCCATCCGTTAGCTTAGCATATGATCGTTCAGTTTATTGCTACTGCTTTCTTAATGTCAAATACATATTCCTTCGACCATGAGATCATGCAACTCCCGGATACCGAAGGAATACCTTGTGTGCTATCAAACGTCACAACGTAACTGGGTGATCATAAAGATGCTCTATAGGTATCTCCGAAGGTGTTTGTTGAGTTGGCATGGATCGAGATTGGGATTTTTCACTCCGTGTATCGGAGAGGTATCTCTGGGCCCTCTCGGTAATACAGTATCACAAGAAGCTTGCAAGCAAAGTGACTAAGGAGTTATTTACGAGATGATGTATTACGAAACCAGTAAAGAGACTTGCCGGTAACGAGATTGAACTAGGTATGGAGGTACCGACGATCGAATCTCGGGCAAGTATCATACCGACGGACAAAGGGAACTACGTATGTTGTCATACAGGTTTGACCGATAAAGATCTTCATAGAATATGTAGGAACCAATATGGGCATCCAGGTCCCGCTATTGGTTATTGACCGGCGAAGCGTCTCAGTCATTTCTACATCATTCTCGAACCCGTAGGGTCCGCACGCTTAACGCTCGTTAATGATATAATATTATATGAGTTATGTATGTTGGTGACCAAATGTTGTTCGGAGTCCTGGATGAGATCACGGACACGACGAGGAGCTCCGGAATAGTCCGGAGGTAAAGATTGATATATGGGATAATAGTGTTTGGTCTCTGGAAGGGTTCCGGAGTTCACCGGAAGGGGTTTCGGATGTTTCCCGAAATGTTCTGGTACGAGAACACTTTATTTGGGCCAAGGGGTAAAGCTCACGGGGCTTTAGGAAGGTGCAAAAGGAAGTTTTGCGGAGGCCAGGGGCCAGACGCCAGGGACACTGGCGTCTGGTCCTGGAGTCCGAGAAGGACTCTTGCCTTGTGGGCTAAACTGACTTTGAGAAGGCTCTTTCTCCAAGAAACGACCCCAGGGCTCAACATATAAATAGAGGGGCAGGGCTAGCACCCGGGACACATCAAGATTCACCAAGCCGTGTGCCGGCAACCTCGCCCCTTCTAGTTTATCCTCCGCCATAGTTTCCGTTGTGTTTGGCGAAGCCCTGCGGAGATTGTTCTTCTCCACCACGGTCACCACGCCGTCGTGCTGCCGGAACTCATCTACTAATTTGCCTCTCTTGCTGGATCGAGAAGGTGAGGACGTCATCGAGCTGAACGTGTGCTGAACGCGGAGGTGCCGTACGTTCAGTACTTGATCGGGACGGATCGTGAAGGTGTACGACTACATCAACCACGTTGATAAATGCTTCCGCTTAGCGACCTACAAGGGTATGTAGATGCTCTCCCCCTCTCGTAGCTATACATCTGCATGGATAGATCTTGCGTGTGCATAGAATTTTTTTTGTTTTTCATGCAACGTTCCCCAACAGGCGCGCCCTGGTGTATCGTGCCCACCTCGCTTGCCTTCCTGGTTAATTCTTATTTTCCAAAAATTTCTAATATTCCAAAACTGACAGAAATTATTTTTGCGGATTTTTCGGAGTCCGTTTACTTACCGTATCACGTACCTCCTCTTTTTCAGGATTCTTGAGTGTTCTGGAAGGTTTCTTTTATGTGTTCCTCCGGTGTCATTGTTTGGATAATATTGCTTTCAACATTAATAGGTGTACCTGAGATATAGTGTTTAATTCTTTCTCCATTGACCACCTTGGGGTTAGTACCTTCGGCATTATTAATGTTAATAGCTCCATCGCGATAAACCTCTTTGATTATATATGGTCCTTCCCATTTGGAGAGAAGTTTTCCTGAAAAGAATCTAAAACGAGAGTTGTACAAAAGAACATAGTCTCCAACTTTGAACTCCCACTTTTGGATTCTTTTGCCATGCCATCTTTTAACTTTTCCTTTAAATAGTTTGGCATTTTCATAAGCTTGGGTTCTCCATTCATCTAGTGAGCTAATATCAAATAACCTCTTTTCACCAGCAAGCTTGAAGTCATAATTGAGTTCTTTAATTGCCCAATATGCTTTATGTTCTAACTCAATAGGCAAATGACAAGCTTTTCCATAAACCATTTTATAAGGAGACATACCCATAGGATTTTTATAAGCTGTTCTATAGGCCCAAAGTGCATCATCTAATTTCTTAGACCAATTCTTTCGGGACCTATTGACAGTTTTTTGTAATATTAGTTTTATTTCTCTATTGCAAAGTTCAACTTGACCACTAGATTGAGGATGATAGGGTGAAGCAATTCTATGGTTAACATCATATTTAGCAAGCATTTTACGGAAAGTGCCATGAATAAAGTGTGAACCACCATCAGTCATTAAATATCTAGGGACTCCAAACCTTGGGAAAATAACTTCTTTAAGCATTTTAATGGAAGTATTATGATCAACACTACTAGTTGGAATAGCTTCTACCCACTTAGTAACATAATCAACGGCAACCAAAATATGTGTATAAACATTAGAGGAGGGAAAAGGTCCCATATAATCAAAACCACAAACATCAAATGGTTCAACAACAAGTGAATAATTCATAGGCATTTCCTGACACTTACCGATATTACCAATTCTTTGACATTCATCACAAGATAAAACAAACTTACGTGCATCCTTGAAAAGAGTGGGCCAATAAAAACCAGATTGCAATACCTTGTGAGCAGTTCTATCTCCTGCATGATGTCCTCCATAGGCTTCGGAGTGGCATTTCCGTATGATTTGTTCCTTTTCATGCTCAGGTACACAACGTCTAATAATACCATCATAGAAGAATTTTTTTTGTTCGGACGTGAAACTAGGTGGTATATATTTAGCAACAATGTAATTAGCATAGTCAGCATACCAAGGAGTATTCTGAGAAACATTTATTGCAGCTAGTTGTTCATCAGGAAAACTATCATCTATAGGTAGTGGGTCATCAAGAATATTTTCTAACCTAGACAAGTTATCTGCTACGGGGTTCTCAGCTCCTTTCCTATCAGTGATATGTAAATCAAATTCTTGTAGCAAGAGAACCCACCTAATGAGTCTAGGTTTAGCATCTTTCTTTTCCATAAGATATTTTATAGCAGCATGATCAGTGTGAACAATTACCTTGGAATCAACAATGTAAGATCTAAATTTATCACAAGCAAACACAACTGCTAAAAATTCTTTTTCAGTAGTAGCCTAATTTCTTTGGGCACTGTCTAGAGTTTTGCTAGCATAATGGATAACATTTAATTTCTTATCAACTCTTTGTCCTAGAACAGCACCAACAACATATAGCATCAAACATAATTTCAAAAGGCAAGTTCCAATCAGGTGGTTGAGCAATAGGTGCAGAAGTTAAGGCTTTCTTAAGTGTATCAAAGGCTTCTACACAATCATCATAAAAAACAAATGGAACATCCTTTTGTAAAAGATAAGTAAGAGGCCTAGAAATGTTAGAGAAGTCTTTAATAAACCTCTTATAGAAACCAGCATGACCAAGGAAACTACGAATACCTTTAATATCTTTAGGACATGGCATTTTCTCAATTGCATCAACTTTAGCTTTATCCACCTCAATACCTCGTTCAGAAATTTTATGCCACAAGACAATGCCTTCATTAACCATAAAGTGGCACTTCTCCCAATTCAAGACAAGGTTAGTTTGCTCACATCTCTGCAAAACTCGATCAAGGTTGCTTAAGCAATCATCAAAAGAAGTTCCGTAAACGGAACAATCATCAAAAGAAGTTCCGTAAACGGAAAAATCATCCATGAAAACCTCAACAATCTTTTCACAAAAATCAAAGAATATAGCAGTCATACATCTTTGAAAGGTAGCAGGTGCATTGCATAAACCAAAAGGCATACGACTACAAGCATAAGTTCCAAAAGGGCAAGTAAATGTGGTTTTCTCTTGATCAGGTTGTGAAACAGGTATTTGAGAAAAACCAGAATATCCATCAAGAAAGCAAAAGTGTGTGTGCTTAGATAATCTTTCTAACATTTGATCAATAAAAGGTAGAGGGTAATGATCTTTTCTAGTAGATTTATTTAATTTCTAAAATCAATTACCATTCTATAGCCAGTAAAAAATCTTTGTGGAATGAGTTCATTTTTATCATTAGGAACAACAATAATACCTCCCTTCTTAGGGACACAATGAACATGACTTACGCATCTACTATCAGCTATGAGATAGATTATACCTGCTTCCAGAAGTTTTAGTATTTCAGTTCTCACCACTTCTTTCATCTTAGGATTCAATCGTCGTTGGTGATCAACAATGGGTTTAGCATCAGGTTCCATATTAATTTTGTGCTGACAAAGAGTGGGACTAATGCCCTTAAGATCATCAAGAGTATATCCAATAGCAGCACGGTGCTTCTTCAGAATTTTTAATAATCTTTCTTCTTCATGTTCTGAAAGGTTAGCACTAATAATAACAGGATACATCTTTTTCTCATCAAGATAAGCATATTTCAAAGTGTCAGGCAATTGTTTTAATTCAAACACAGGATCACCTTTAGGTGGAGGAGGACCTCCAAGAGTTTCAATAAGCAAATTGTGTTTAAGCAGAGGTTGTTGTTCAAAGAAAATTTTATCTATTTCATTTCTTTTCACACAAGTGCATATCATTTTCATGGTCGAGCAAATATTGTTCTAGTGGATTAGTAGGAGGCATGCCAATAGAAGCAAGACCAATTATTTCATCCTTACTAGGTAATTCTTTATTACGGGGTTGTCTACTAAACTTGGAGAAATTAAATTCATGAGACTCATCACCAAAGCTAACACTGACAGTTTGTTTATGGCAATCTGTCGGTGCAACAAACCCTGGGTCTGTTGCCCTGACTGTGCATAGGCACGAGAACAAGATTACAACACCAAGGCTGTGTCAAGATACAAGAGACCAAGATCTTCGAAGAACCAGTGGGCAGATTAAGAAGGCCAAGGCCAAGACAGAGAAGCGAGACACCACCAGGAGAAAAGCCTTCCTTGCCGGGTAGGCGGACCTGGCAGGGACAAGGGCTCCCCCGGAAGGGAGCATTCAAGATGTCCTAGCAGGGCCTGCCGGGACTCACGAGGGCAAAGACACCTCACCAAGCCATCTCACCACGACCCACGTCGTTGATCAATGCGGTGTCAAGCCGCAAAGTGACTAAGTGGCAGCCATTCGCCACATGGCGGCCTCTTTCTATAGGAAATACCTACAGATGACACCTGTCCTGCAGCGTGTCAAGCAAGCACGCATGGAGCTGGCAAGATGAGCCCGGCAAGGCTTGCCGGGCGAGCAACGATGTGACGTTGAGCGGTGCATTTAATGCACTCTGTCAGCCTGCAGAATTAGGTATGATAGCACTGTTTTCTATCTTATCAGTGCATAATGACTGTTTTGCCACTGTGGTGACCCCTTAACCTATAAAAGGAGGCCCGCGGCAACCGTAGCAAGGGTTCGAAGGTTGAACACCCCCACGCTCGTACGCGCCTAGTCACTGCCTCCTTAGGGCGAGCCTGCCGGGCAAGTGTACTACGCTCCACCACCACTTTTCCACCATCAATCCACCAAAGTAGGAGTAGGGTTTTACGCCTCGCGGCGGCCCGAACCTGGGTAAAATTGCCCATGTGATCTCTGCCGTGCTGCCCCACGTTCTTCTGCTCTTTGTGCAACGCGACATCCCCCCTGCCGAACCAGCAAGGTGTAGGGTAACGCAGCAGAAAACAAAATTTTTCCGACCTACGCACCAGCCCAGGAACACTATGGAGACTGCATACAAGGTTTGATCATTTTCGTTACCGACTCATAGCGCAGCGGAAGTAGAGTCGATGACGATCGTCGGTGCAGATCCCCGCAGCTAGGATTTACAACCTCCCAACCGCGAGGATGTATACCCTCATCCGCCACCCGGACAGCCCTCCGGGAGGCGGTCGGACAGCCCTTCGGGAGGACTCACAGAACTCGGACCATCACTTGGATAGCCCCATGGGCACTAAGATCGAAACTACGACCTCTCTACAGAGTTGCACACATACGGTGTCATCTATCCGGCAGGGCTTCGCCGTCCAGAACTAGTTCCCACCGGAACCCAGACAGCCTTTCGGCACTACGAAACTATTTCGTGGGAGGGAGAGAGAATGCCAGATCATGCATGGCTTGAGTATGAGAGCAAGGGGATGAAGGAGATGGCAGCCCCAACTCCTCCTTTTATAGGCCAAGGCAAGGGGTGGGGTGGGATGTTGAAATACCAAAATACCCAAGCTTCATGTCACACATGAAAGGGCATAATGGTAACACAAGGGGGGCACCAAGGGGACACCACCATGGCAGCCCTTGGGCCGGCCCACATCTTGTCCCCCCCCATGGGGGGCCCCCCCCAACAAGCCACCAACATGTCTCCATGAAACATGCATGCTCCCTAGACAAAAAGCCACCAAACATGCAACCCCCGATTCGTGGGATCTTGTCCCCTCGCGCTGAGACAAGATGTTTTCCGCAAAACTTTTTCTGAAAAATTCCAGAAGGTCCCAAAACATTTCTAGCACCCTCTAAAATTATTCTGGGCACGATCCAAAACATTTTCGGTGCGGTGGTTTTTATCAGCGGAAAGCATCAACAGCGGTTACGGCAGTTTCGGAACATTTCCGGTTTTTCTCTCTGAAAATTCCCAGAAGTTCCCAGACCAATTCTGGCATCCTCTGAAAATTTCTAGGCGGTGCCAAAACCCTTTTTGACCAAATAATATATTCTGAAACAACTTTTCGGTTTTACCGAAACTCTTTCGGTGTTCTCTCTCTCGGAACTCTTTCGTTGTCTCCGAAACATTTTTGGTGACTTTCTCTCAGACTCCCTGTCTAGCGTTCAACAGATAGATGACCCTTAAGCATGTGACCCTATAGGTTCGGTGAAGTATAGACATGACACGGAACCCCTTCTGATCAATGATCAACATCGGAGCCGTGGACACCCATATTGACCCCTATATCCACACGAATGAATATTCGAGTGATCCTCCAGTTGCCGTGTGCTATTCCTGTTGCTTCACGATATGTTACAAATACCCGAGGTGAGACATGTTGGCATTCCCGTGGATCAACAACTTGTCCACTATGCTAGTTACCTCGTTACCGGTATTGTTCTCTTTTCTCGTTACCGTGTTCCGGCATCCCCGTGATCAAATCACATTGTGTCTGGCCAGACGATGATGGATACCGTAACACCGAGAGGGCCCAGAGATATCTCTCCATCGCCGGAGGAGCAAATCCCAATCTTGAGCTATCAAGTTACTTGACACACTTTTCCATGAACCCGTAAGCCGCCGTAATAGCCACCCATTTACGGATGACGTTTAACAAACCCCAAAGTTCATGAAGCAAGCATGAAGAAACTCGATACTCTCATGGTCTAAGGAATCATGCAAACGTTAACCATCTCTGTGTTATTAACCATTAACTTGTGACGAATGTAACTCATAGCATAACATCAATTCGGGTCGATTCAACACAAATGTTCTTCTAACATTGTGCCCTCAAAGTTGCTGGCATAGACATGCCCATGATCAGGAAAACAGAACCATCATGCAACACTTGAGCTAGTCTTAGAGGCCAGACTAGGAATACATTTTATCATTTATAATTCCACACGTGCATATGAGTCTTCCTCCAAGCCTCGTTTTATTTGTAGACTCGAGAACCATAGCAGTTATAGCATGGAACATAAACCTAATTATGAACAGGGAGATAATCAATAACATTTATTATTGCCTCTAGGGCATATCTCCTACAGACTCCCACTTGCACTAGAGTCAATAATCTAGTCAATGCTAATGCACTTTACACCTGTGGCACACTGGTGTAAATATGCTTCGCTTGTGGTATAGCCTGAGTGTCCAACGGATCTGACGACTTCAGCTCCGTGTGTATCTTTGCATATCCTCGCGTTTTCACGCTTCCACAAAATTCATATTTTGTGTGGACTTCGCTTGGTATGTACGCGAATCACAGGTCGAACCTGGATTCCTCAGACTGAGTTATGGAGCAACTACTTGCAGTAGTGTCCCATTGACAAAAGCCATCTTGGAACCATACTAAGTTCATGAATGAACTATATGATTCAACATCTTCTTTGTCACTTTAAAGGCGGCAACATACTTCGCCTCTGTTATAGAATTCGCCACAGTAACTTGTTTGGAACATTTTCCAACTAACTGTGCCACCACATTGTGTGTTACACAAAACCCTTAATTTAAATTGAAAATCGCTTGGAGCATGGATGAAGACTGTATCGATGTAACCTTTTACAACGAACTCTTCGTGATCTCCGCTTGCGAGAAAACATGTCATCAGTGCTACTATAGTACTCAATGACCCTTTGTCCCATGATCAGTACTTTTGATCACCTTGGTATCCATACTCGCAACACCTTGGGAGTATTGGACATATCTAGTTGTTTTACATACCATGGAATACATGATTAATCCAAACATGAAGGTGTGTGGAATCTCCATCATGTATTTTACTCATCAGTGTTTTGAGACACCGGGTCTTGTAAAAACTCTTTCCATGTGACTTCGGCAAGAATCACTCCTTGGTGTTTTAAATGCTAAAAGGTTTTAGCACCTTGTCAATATGTATTCATTGCTTAGCCCCATTAGGTAAATCTATCTCCATAGATCATCATGCCTAATATTGAGGCTATTTAGCCTAATCACTTCATCAAAAAACTATTTTCAAACGAAGTCCTAATTCGTGTCAAGAAATTTATTTCCAATTACCAATGTGTCAAGCACACAAGGTTTTTAGAAATATTATTATGCTCCCACTTACTTTCTTGAATTACAAGCATCTTCGTTACCCATTGATGAAGTCAAACCCCTTTGACCATTTCATCAAAACACGAAGATTCCGACTCCATTTTGCTCTCTTCTGTCCATCGCTGGAACTCTGAAGTTTGCATACCTACTAGCATCCTCTGGATCGACAAATTACTTTGGACTGTATCACATACAAGTCCTAAGTTTTATTTCCATCAGATGGAAATCCTTTTGTCATCCATGTTTCATATCTCATGATTGAAATATGTATTAATTGCTAGTTCAACCCGAACCGACTTTAAGCATCGCTACGGTGAGACAATCTCATCGTAGTCAACTCTTTGAACTTGTTATTGCAACAGGTCGAGCTTTATGGATAAAACATTTTTATCCGTATCAGTTTTAAGTTCCATAAATATTCGTTAGACTCTAAGTCTTTCGAAAGGTGTATCAAGGTTTTAATCTTGAATCACTTATGTGGAAACTAACTCGGGTTGCATTGGCATTTAGCCAATTCCGGAGTCAGGGCCCATCAACGCTTCCTTGTGTATCATAGGTATATTGTTGTCTAACAACAATATCTCGTTTGCGCACCTAAGAGGTTTGCATGAGCCTTGCCTACGTGGTTCAGCTGCAAGTTCGACCGAAGTCCATACATTTTATTGTAGAGACTTCCGTATCAGTCGCAGTAGGAAACTCTGGAATTACTTCCAAGGTCTCTTTCCTTTGACCTGATGACGAAGATACTGGTTATCTCGTCGAGTTGCACTGTCCTCCCACTCACCTTTTGTAAGAACTATTCTCTTTAAAGGCATACCGTTTTGTGACGAAAACCTTTGCCTCGGTATAGTGGTGGGGGAATACCCAATGACTTGGGATAACCTACAAAGTTGCACTTGTCTGATTTGGAATAGGTTTGTAACCTTTTACACAAGCCCCATATTCCAAATGTTAAGAAAAGATATAACATGGTTGGGCGTACCATACCATTGCGTCATTTCAACAGACCTGATGAAGCTCTTTTCAGTGTAAAAGCCACAGTCTCTAAAGCATCACTTTTAAAAGGGATAATGCCAAATTTATTTATGTCATCTTTGATCTCACCATATCATAAATGGTTCGATTACATCTTCACGGACTTTCCACTTGCAGTGGTGTTCCGGGAGGTGCAAGTTATGAAACCCCTTTCACAACTCATCAGACATTCGCTAAACTTGTAACTCAAATATTTCTTTCTGCAATCGAATTGTAGAAACATAATTTTCTTGTTACAATAAATTCTACTTCATATTTGAAAACCTTTCAAATGATTTCAAAAGATCCAGACTTACGTCTCATCAAGTAAATATCCACATATCTACTTGAGTCATTTCTGAAGATAGATAAATCCACTACTTGCAACAACCTTTATCGGACTACACACATCAAATGTATGATCACCAATAAGTTTGTTGTCCGTTCCTTATGGCCTGTGAACGGTATTTCAGTCACTTCTCTTTTCGGAGGAAAGTTGCAAGTGTCAGATGATTCAAAATCAAACGACTTCAAAATCCATCATAATGGAATTTATCCATGCGGGTCTCTCCAATGTGACCAAATGCAGTGCCACACTTGTGTGGTATTCTTTTAGTCTTGCAACATTTAGCGTCAGTGTTATGGATGTATCATATTACCATCAATATTCATAACATACATCCCATCTAGGATGGAAGCATGGCCCTTCATGTTATTCATAATACTGAACAACAATTGTTGTTTTTATGAACAACTCTTTTGCAACAAACATTGTGCAATGGGCTAGAGTGTATGAAACTCTAAAATGAATTATGAAAGTAAACCCAGAGGTAATGTATTATTATCAATATTCATAACATACATCTCATTCATAATGAAAGTATGGCCCTTATGTTATTCATAACATCGAACATCAAAAGTTCTCTTATAAACAACCTTCTTGCAAGATACCTTATGCAATGGGCTAGAGTTTGTGAAACTCCAAATGAATTATAAAAATAAATACAGACGGTAATACACCGATGGAAGGTATAGTAACATTTACTATGTTCCCTGTGTATACCTAAAACTCATTTCTGGCTAGTCTTTCAGTCCATAGTAGTTCTTACATCGAGTTGCAACAGAATGCAATCGAGCGGGTATCTTTGTGATTAACTAACAATACCCAAAAATTAGTGATTAACATGTTTAACCATAATTCCCAAGAACTATATCTTTGACCAGCCTTCTATACATCAAAAACTTGTATGACATTCATACATGAGCTGGATATTTCAGTCTTCTTTCCTTTTTGCCATTATACTTCTAACAGTTTAACTTTTAGTATTTCTCCTACTCTCAGAAGAAGCACCGAACTTAAGAGTGGCGTTAGCCCCGGACTTCCTAGGTGTGTAAGTCACACTAACATCCTTCGGACACTTCCTTTCTCTTTAAGTTGTTGTTTTATTCACCTTTCATCATATGACAGGCGTTCTTCTGGATCCCTCTCTTATCAGTCTAATGCATAGTAAACTCTTTTACTAATAGTTTGCAAACAAACATTGCTTTGGATATCTCATATCTTTTAGCCTTTGTCTGTCTCTGAAAATGATTTTCAGATTCCATGAATATCACATAACTATCCAAACTTTTGAAGTTCAGGTCTCATGGAAGCAAATGTATTGCACTTGACTGAAACGGAATTCTAGCTTTTGGATCGAAGGACGAGAGTCACATGATCCATAGCATAAGCGAGAGAATACCAAAGTATGCGATAGGACAAAGTCCTTCTCAGCACTCTTGAGGACAATCCTCACATTACGTTACCAACCGTAAAGTTTTAACCAGATATTTAACAGCTATTCAATTTTAAATAGGGAAGGTGGAAATGCGAGCCATTATTCTACAACTATTATGCATATAACACTTAGACAGTGTCCACAATTAATTGCACTGAGAATTAAACAAGTTAATTCAACAGTGCGCTCCCACTCAAATCAATATCTCTCATAATTGATTATGAGTGATTCAAGACCCGCATTTCCATTCAACGCCATTGAACGAGATGAACACTGATGGCGCGAACTTCAATCGGTAGGCAAACTTGCCGATCACATCTCTACGTGACTCTTGTTCATCTTTTGATGGGCGTGTTCCGAGCTCAGGGAGATCCTTCCAGAACGTCAAGACAACCAAGTGATCTCGCTGCGAGGTCTCAACTCACCCGCCTCACACATCCCTAATCGTTCGCACCCAGGGAGATCCTGCGATGCCCCGAAAAGTTAGGTGCCGTGACGGTGCTACACTTGGGAGAACACTAACTACTTGATATTTTGTGAGAGATCACCCTAATAAAAAGCGACTACCGCGCAATCAAGAAGGGTGCATCATAAGGGATAAACATCTCAGGCAATTCATAATAGCATGATATAGTATAGCCCTTTCTGACGGAGAAGTCTTGTATTTCTTCGTCTTCGGCATTCGCGTCGGTGTTTACCTTTGCGAAGATTGCCACCACCTTGTCGACGCACCAGATAATATTGCTATCTATATAGCTAATAAAATAATGCATTACAACAAGGTTGACACACAGGTCATTTAAAGTGCAATCATATGGCTCCAGCCATCATGCCAAATCATGACACGCAGGTCATGTTAATCAATTTACATCATATAGTCATCTCATACATAATCAAATTATTATGAGCACTGCTATACCACATCATATGCACATGCAAACCCTCCTGCAAAACCAAGTTAGACGCCTCTAATCGGTTCATGCAAAAACTTGTTTTACGTGGCTTCTAAGGTTTCGAAACAAACCGAAGCTACCAACGTCCATCATCAAGTATGATAATTCAAGTCGCTAGATTAACTTTCCAGGGTATATGAAAACCGAGATAATAAAATCTCGAGCCCCATACTAAACTTCGTCATACGCATGACCCCCGTGCAGATCATATCTGCATTGCCCTTTCGTCTGTGAAACATCCATCTTTCTTTAACTAAAGTGGAACCCAAAGAACTGTTAGCACTTCGTTGATCTGTCAATTAGCATACTCAGGAGCAGCATGAAAGGATCGCGGATTGCCAGAACTTTGTGAGATTCCACAATGCTGTCAAGATCAGGACTACGCAAATTCAAGGGAAGTAACAAGAACATCGGGTAACAGATTTCATCTGCTACCCGCACAAATAATTTTTAGTAATAGAACTCATCTACTACCTAATTATATTGTGCAACACCCATACATCTCATGTATTCTAGATCGCAACCTGCATCTACGCATAGCACGACTGATGATGCCACTGTAGGGTAACGCAGCAGAAAACAAAAATTTTCCGACCTACGCACCAGCCCAGGAACACTATGGAGACTGCATACAAGGTTTGATCATTTTCGTTACCGACTCGTAGCGCAGCGGAAGTAGAGTCGATGACGATCGTCGGTGTAGATCGCCGCAGCTAGGATTTACAACCTCCCAACCGCGAGGATGTATACCCTCATCCGCCACCCGGACAGCCCTCCGGCAGGCGGTCGGACAGCCCTTCGGGAGGACTCACAGAACTCGGACCGTCACTTGGACAGCCCCATGGGCACTAAGATCGAAACTACGACCTCTCTACAGAGTTGCACACATACGGTGTCATCTATCCGGCAGGGCTTCGCCGTCCAGAACTAGTTCCCACCGGAACCCAGACAGCCTTTCGGCACTACGAAACTATTTCGTGGGAGGGAGAGAGAATGCCAGATCATGCATGGCTTGAGTATGAGAGCAAGGGGATGAAGGAGATGGCAGCCCCAACTCCTCCTTTTATAGGCCAAGGCAAGGGGTGGGGTGGGATGTTGAAATACCAAAATACCCAAGCTTCATGTCACACATGAAAGGGCATAATGGTAACACAAGGGGGGCACCAAGGGGACACCACCATGGCAGCCCTTGGGCCAGCCCACATCTTGTCCCCCCCATGGGGGGGCCCCCCCAACAAGCCACCAACATGTCTCCATGAAACATGCATGCTCCCTAGACAAAAAGCCACCAAACATGCAACCCCCGATTCGTGGGATCTTGTCCCCTCGCGCTGAGACAAGATGTTTTCCGCGAAACTTTTTCTGAAAAATTCCAGAAGGTCCCAAAACATTTCTAGCACCCTCTAAAATTATTCTGGGCACGATCCGAAACATTTTCGGTGCGGTGGTTTTTATCAGCGGAAAGCATCAACAGCGGTTACGGCAGTTTCGGAACATTTCCGGTTTTTCTCTCTGAAAATTCCCAGAAGTTCCCAGACCAATTCTGGCATCCTCTGAAAATTTCCAGGCGGTGCCGAAACCCTTTTTGACCAAATAATATATTCTGAAACAACTTTTCGGTTTTACCGAAACTCTTTCGGTGTTCTCTCTCTCGGAACTCTTTCGTTGTCTCCGAAACATTTTCGGTGACTTTCTCTCAGACTCCCTGTCTAGCGTTCAACAGATAGATGACCCTTAAGCGTGTGACCCTATAGGTTCGGTGAAGTATAGACATGACGCGGAACCCCTTCCGATCAATGATCAACATCGGAGCCGTGGACACCCATATTGACCCCTATATCCACACGAATGAATATTCGAGTGAACCTCCAGTTGCCGTGTGCTATTCCTGTTGCTTCACGATATGTTACAAATACCCGAGGTGAGACATGTTGGCATTCCCGTGGATCAACAACTTGTCCACTATGCTAGTTACCTCGTTACCGGTATTGTTCTCTTTTCTCGTTACCGTGTTCAGGCATCCCTGTGATCAAATCACATTGTGTCTGGACAGACGATTATGGATACCGTAACACCGAGAGGGCCCAGAGATATCTCTCCATCTCCGGAGGAGCAAATCCCAATCTTGAGCTATCAAGTTACTTGACACACTTTTCCATGAACCCGTAAGCCGCCGTAATAGCCACCCATTTACGGATGACGTTTAACAAACCCCAAAGTTCATGAAGCAAGCATGAAGAAACTCGATACTCTCATGGTCTAAGGAATCATGCAAACGTTAACCATCTCTGTGTTATTAACCATTAACTTGTGACGAATGTAACTCATAGCATAACATCAATTCGGGTCGATTCAACACAAATGTTCTTCTAACATTGTGCCCTCAA
This sequence comes from Thinopyrum elongatum, assembly GCA_011799875.1. Taxonomy (NCBI): domain Eukaryota; kingdom Viridiplantae; phylum Streptophyta; class Magnoliopsida; order Poales; family Poaceae; genus Thinopyrum; species Thinopyrum elongatum. The sequence continues at coordinate 483,809,526 of CM022297.1, forward strand.
AGTTGCTGGCATAGACATGCCCATGATCAGGAAAACAGAACCATCATGCAACACTTGAGCTAGTCTTAGAGGCCAGACTAGGAATACATTTTATCATTTATAATTCCACACGTGCATATGAGTCTTCCTCCGAGCCTCGTTTTATTTGTAGACTCGAGAACCATAGCAGTTATAGCATGGAACATAAACCTAATTATGAACAGGGAGATAATCAATAACATTTATTATTGCCTCTAGGGCATATCTCCTACACAAGGGGCCCCTTGGCCCCATAGGTGGCCGCGGTTTCCCACGACACAATCTATGGTAGCATTGACAGTGTTCAAGAAAGGTCTACCAAAGGTAATGGGACAAAAGTCATCTTGTGGGGAACCAAGAACTAGAAAATCAGTAGGGTATTTTATTTTCCCACACAATACTTCAACATCTCTAACAATCTCAAGTGGTGTGATGGTGTCTCTATTAGCAAGTTTAATAGTAACATCTATGTCTTCTATTTCAGCGGGTGCTGTATCATTCATAATTTCTTGGTATAAGGTAAAAGGAATAGCACTCACACTAGCACCCAAGTCACATAAACCATGATAACAGTGATATCCTATTTTAACTGAGACAACAGGCATGCCAACAATAGGTCTAGCAATTGTAGCAGCTTCATCACAAAAATAAATAACATGCCCATCAATATTTTCTACCAAGAGATCTTTAACCATAGCAACACTAGGTTCTACTTTAATTTGTTCAGAAGGTTTAGGTGCTTTAATATTACTTCTACGAACCACAGTTGATACCTTAGCATGTTCCTTTATCCTAATAGGGAAAGGTGGTTTTTCAATATAAGCAGTAGGCACAACTGGATCAACATTGTAAATGATAGCTTCATTTTTAACTATTACCAGTTCTTTGATTTCTTCTTTAATATGGGGATGATATTTGAACCAGTTCTCCTTAGGGAGATCAACATGAGTAGCAAATGATTCACAGAAAGAGGCTACTATCTCAGCGTCAAATCCATATTTAGTGATAACACTACTGCAGGATGCTGCTAACGTGACCCTAAAATCAGAGACCCTTCGACGAAACTATGTGCGATGCATTAATCGCAAACGGTGATGTAAAAAAATGTCAAAAAAGGTGCAAAACATTTGCGATGGCGGATACATCAACACGGTTCAGATTTTAGCTGCGTGTGCGATGCTAGGCATACGGTTGAGTTCAATGAACTGTTTGCGATGAGGCAGAACAACAGAAACGGGCAGCCAGATGAAGGCGTGTGCAATATACGGCATACAGTTCACTCGGATGAACTGTTTGTGATTAGGCAACACAAAAGAAATGGTCAGCCATATGAAGGTGTGTGTGATATACAACATACGGTTCACTCGGATGAACTGTTTGCTTTGAGCCAAGAGAACAGAAATGGTTCAATTTAACAAGATGTGTGTGATATGCGGCAAATAGTTATGTAATCAGAAATGTGTGCGAAGACCGATAATAATACAGACGATTGCTGCTAATAAGTTGTGTGTGTTGTGGGCAAACGCTTGGTGGTATACAATTGTCAGCGATTGATGAAATCATCACCGACGGGTTCCCTAGTATGGTCCGTGTGCGATGTCATTGCACACAGAACAACAGCATATGTACTTATAACTTATAAGGACTTGATTCCATAAACAGATTGAACATCCAATTACATAGGTGGCTAGTACACACATGACCTTTGCACACACCAAAGTATGTTCCAAAATGCCTAGAAAACTCAAATAATGTATAAAAAGGCAAAACGAACCCTGAATAATTTCATATTTTTAGGACGACGCTCCTATAGTTGCATGTTACCTCTGTAAAATAAATCAAGGCGGGAAGAGACAGCGTATGTCATTTCACACACATAGGTGACAAGTTCCCTCGCGGAACCATGAGCCTTTTTGAGAGAAGCTCCGTTTTGTAAGAAGTTTGTACCAAAACTTGTCCCAAATTGGACTAATTTTTTACCACAGCATGTTGGTGCCATGTGATAACACCATGCCAAGTTTCATAATTTTGAGGCGAATTTTGGATTTACAGTAATTTTAAAATCAGGTTTCTCAATGTTTACTGTCGAGTCGGCACCGCCCTGGATAGGCTTTTTCCTCGTGGGTCCCAAATGATAAATCCAAATCTGTCACTACCATGCAGCTTTTCTTATTAAGAATTACAACCCATTTGGTGTGCTAGCTGAAAATAAGTTTGTGGGTGCTGGTGGGCGCTAAGAACTTGCGGGTTCTGTAATGAACAAAGATCTCAAGGATCCCGCGAGAGTGATGTTCTTTCCCTATGTTGTGAATGCTTATAATATTTATGTCTTAATTAAAGAAATGGCAAGCCATTGGCCCAGTATGAAAGAAAATATGGGTCAAAGCCGAGTTGAAAAGGGCAACAATATCTAACTCCAGCTTACAAACAGTACAAAAGCACGAGGATTAATTGCTCATCAGGTTTAGACAAAATCCAGATTGAACAGGACAATGACATCTAACTCAAGAGAAGTTTTTGGTAGTCACAATCAAATGGATCGGTCTGATCCATAAAATCAAGATCCCGGGCTAGAAATTCTACTGGTAAATGAGGACAAGCTGTTGTAAATAGAAGCCGAGCATGATCAGAAGCCCTTAGGTCCAGCTGAAACTTCTTTTTATGCTGTTCAACACTTGCAGCCGTAAGAAATTTCTTGTCGAAAAACTTAATCCTCACAGACAATAATGCCCTCGCATTCAACATGAAGAATGTGACAAAGCTAGTGTTTGCATTGTTGGATGCATATCCTTCCAGCATTACTGTCTTCAAATGAATGTCATGAGATCTGAGAAAATCCCGGTGCTTCTTGAACCATCGATAGGTTATACCTTTTTCTCCATGTGTTAGTGCCTAAATAGAGATGAAGATTGAAAACAGTTAATGTCTAAAAAAGATTATGTTGAAAGAGTGATAGCTGAACGATTAATTATAGTACATTATATATGGGCTTTCAATGTTCGTGAAATCATCACCTTTATATACAAATTCTCCAGACATGGAAATCATTGCAACAAGCCAATAATCGTGTTCAGATCAAAACACCAAATACTGATATGTAAGGTCTTGACAGAATCCACCACCACTGATAGGATGGACAAGCTCTTCAGTGAGCACAGAACATAATATTAGTACCAAAAGTGTACTCCAAGATGATACTTAACTTATGCGCACAAATGAAAAAAGCAGATTACAAAAGTTTACGTGAATAATATACAGTACCTCGGTAGGTGTGGAGCCAAACACCATCTTGAACCATCTAAAAGGATCACGAATTGCACCCAAGGTCTCCAGTTTAGGCGCGAAGACTACAGTTATTTGCGAAGGTACTATAGTAGAATCAAGGAGCAACCTTTGAAGTGAAGGGGCATCTTTGATGATGAGATCATGTCCAAAAAAACAAATTCCCATGCTTACAAGGTGGGGCGACTTTATTTTGAGACAATGGATACGAATTTCTATTCCAAAAACAAGCAGCAAGCGCTCCAGGGCAGGGCAGCTGGAGTGGATGATGCTGTGCAGTGTGGCCTTTGACAGATCAACCACCACAAGCGCAAGTTTTTTTAGCAGTGGGAGTCAAAGCATTTGTACCAGATTGTCTGCTAGATGGCACCGGGCGAAGGTGGCAGTGTGGAGAGAGGAGGAAAACCATGAGATGGACATCAGTGGTGAGGGCACAGATACATCGGTTCGTGGTATGTTACATACATAGTCATGGTAGAACTCAAGCTGCTGGAGTTTATCGAATTGACGGGATGTCACCCAGGCGGCCACCGTGCAGGGTATGTCCAGCAGGTAGCATGCCGGGATGCAGATGCGTTGAACGGAGCCCTGGTGGGAAGAGATGATGGCTCCGGGGAGTTCAGAATCATCATCGACAGATAACTGACGACAGTCGAGATTAAGAGGCGCGGCGCGCCACTGAGTGCACCACCGAGATGCGAGGACTTGTGTGCGGCAGCCATCCTTGGTGGGGAGAAGGGAGATGATCTCCCCAAGGATGGCATCCGGGAGATCGCTGATGCGGTCCGCTGGAGATTCTACTGGTTCCTCGGGTCCAGGGGGGCGTGGCCGCTTTTGGCCGCGCTGCCGGGTCCAAGATCTACATTCGGCGGTGGCGCTGGCCGGAGCCTCATCTGTGTACATACCAATCTGAAAGAAAAAATGGCAGAAACATACATGTAGGACATTGAAAATCAATTCTCAAGATCTGGAAGAAAAAAAAGGCACAAACATATATGTAGGACATTCACAATCAATTCTCAAGATCTGGCCATGAATTATTAGCACGCACGCTAACCCTAGTCGGATTATTAGCAAAAATCATTTGTAGAGAACAAACAATTAATCACTAACCCTATACGGATACCATTCAAACAATCAATACACTACGTGCATCTAATGGATCTTAATTACTCTGATTTCATGGACTGAGAGAACATAACCATACGATTTATATTCCGAAAAAATTAGGGAGGGGGGAGTAACCAGAGAAAACACATGATATCTTTGCCGCACAAATGGGTATATAGATGGCTAACCGGTTTTCCGTCGGAGTTGTAGTCGTTGCCGGAGTTGCTGTTGACCTCCGGCTCCGGCTGGGGGGTGGGCACGACGGCGCCAACGAGGTCAAGGTCGTGCTGCTGCCCGCGTGAGACCTCGTCGGTGGCGACGGCAACCTTTGTGCCCAACTTCACGCGTTGCGCGGGTGCTTCACCAGCCCCGGTGTCGCCACTCCCTCCGATGGTGCGCTTCGGAGGCATCCTCATACACTCCAGAGTCCAGACGTTGGTGAACACTGTGGACCAGGGGTGCGGCCGCCTATTATGGCCGGTGGCTCGGGCGCGCCATTAATACGGACTAGTGGGAGCGAGGCGGGCGGCGGTCAAAGGCTGTCTTGCCTCCCGGTGAGCCTGCGCAGAAGACTTCTGGCATTCATATACCATCATTTCACACAGCTACTCGCACGCCTCCCAGTGACACTGCACAGCGAAAATGCCTCCCGTCAATTCACACACCTGCCCGCACGCCTCCCGGGCTGCCTGTGCGGCGGACTGCTCGCATGCGTCCCGTCAACTCACGCCTGCTTGCACGCCACACGGGGCGCGTGCGGCACGTATATTTTTTCTATTTTTTGATGATTCATTCTGTCGTTTTACTGCTTAACCGAAGCATGGCACGGTCTAAAGCACACGGTCTGAATAAATATTCCGTATGAGATATTGGTTGTCAGTTATTAACAATCTCCCGTTTGTAAGTAGATTATATCAAAACTTGTCTCAAATTTGACGAAAAAATACAATATCACAGTCTACTGGTGTCCATAAATGACACCACGATAAGTTTCATGAATTTCAACTAAGTTTTGGATTTACTGAATTTTAAAAATCAACATTCTCAATGTTTTGAAATTTCTTTCATGGGGAAACATGCACCCAGGGACACAGATATGATTTTGCAATCCATTTTGGTGCACATGTAGCTCAAATTTGATTTTTGCACATTAAATCTCTAGGAAATCAATCAATGTATAAAACGGGTCGAATGATCTCTGGTTTTTTTTTCAAACTTTAACATGACACTCCTTTGGTCGTATGTTCACTGCAGAAAAAGTTTGACATGTGTCCTCAGAGTGGAGGTGGTTGTCGTGGAATTGTCACGGCAGATGTCCTAGTATGAGGACTTCGGTGTGGAGCCATCGTGACGCGGTTAGCTTGAAGGGGTTAAAATGGGACAAGGGACACAGAGTTTACCCAGGTTCGGCCCCTCTCAACGAGGTAAAGGCCTACTCCTGCTTTAGGTTGTATTGCTTGGGTTTTGATTACCAGGGAGCGAATATGCTTGACCTAGTTCTCGACTTCCCCCCTAACCCGCCGCCGGGTCACCCCTTTATATACACAGGCTGATGCCCGGCGGCTTACAGAGTCCCGGCCGGCTCATACACAACGTGTCCGGCTCGGTAACAGAACTACACTTTCCTTAACGTACAAGTTAAACATATGGCGGTTTACGCCCACGGGCCTCAAGTCTCCTCCGGGTCTTGGGCCTTCAATAAGCTTGCTTCGTGAACCGCCATCTCTTCTTGGGCCTCTTCATTATGAACCGCCAGTGGCATGACCCGGCCCCTCCTGGGCGGGTCATATCCAATAGTTATATCCCCAACATTAGGCCCCAGGTTGATGTGAACTTGTTCATATCAATCTTCAACACTTAGAAAAAATCCTTCCTCATCTGTCCTCGCGGGATCTCCTAACCCGCCGTGACGTCATCTCCTGAAATTGCGGTAACCCGCCGTGATGTCATCTCACATTAACATCACACGAGGCCCAAATCTTAATATGTCGTCACTTTAATGAATCTCCAAAAATCGAGGCGTCTGTGCTGTCACATATCCATTTTTCAGTCTCCTCGATTTCCGTGCATGCCACTTATCCTTTCTGCCTTATAAATAGGGCCAGGGGTCCCTTTCACTTTCCCCCCTTACCTCCTCATCTTCATCCTCTTCCTCATGAAGCTTCCAGCTCCCGAGCTCCGCCGCCGCCGTTGACTTTCGTCACTTCCTCAACTGCGGCCGCTGCATTAACCTGAACCGACCAGAGTTCGTCCGCACGCCTCCGCTGTTCAACAGCTCCGGCAAGTTAGTCCCTTTCTCTCACCGTAGATCCCATTAGGGTTTCTGCGAGTTCGTTGGAGTTCATCTCCGTTCTTCCATAGATCATATAGTTTTTGATCCAAGTGTAGTACCAATCTTGTGCGGTAGCAGTTTGGCACTTGTTTCCAATATCTAAACGCTTCCCCTCTATAGAAGATCTCATCTGAGCATGTGAACTGTCCTGCTGCCGCCACTTTATTTTTAGAAATTTCCTTCATTATCTGAACTGTTGTAGATCCAAAATTATAACATCGATCTGTGAAAAATGTTTGTCCAACACTTAGCAATTTTTCTGCTTCATAGATCTGAAAATCAATAATTGTGCGGGCGGCTTAACTCATAAACCGTAAGCCAATAGATACCATTAGTCCCCTTTTAAGCCGCTAATATGAATATCTGCATATTTCAAATGCTCATCTCCCGGCTTAACATAGTAACATTTCACCTTTGAATCCATGATCCGGTTAATAAACAAAATCATAAGCCGGTAATGTTTTCGTCTTATAGGTCTTTTTTCTCAAAAATGGTCAAGACCGTCACTGCCTGCAACTGGGTTGTTTCCCGGGTCACCAAGGAAGATTTGAGAGATTATGCTCAGACTGGCGTTTTAGCCAAAAAAGAAGTCATCCACTGGAGGGTCCCAGGCAATGAGACTTGTCCTGAGCCCAAGGATGGCGAAGTCATCGTCTTTACTGATCACATAAACCAGGCCTTCAGCCCTCCTGGCTCAAAATTCTTCCGCGATGTGTTGCATTTCTTTAAACTTCATCCACAAGACATCGGCCCAAACTCCGTCTCAAACATCTGCAACTTTCAAGTGTTCTGCGAGGTGTACCTTCAACAGGAGCCCACTATAGAACTATTCAGGGAATTTTACTACTTGAACCGGCAAAATGAATTCACTGATGGGCCTAGTTTGGAGCTAGGCAGCATATCTATACAACGTCGGAAAGAAGCCACCTTCCCAGCTGCCACTCTCCCCAGTCACCCCAAAGACTGGAACCAGACCTGGTTTTATTGTCAAGATACTTCGCCGGAAGGAGAAAACCCATTTCTGGGTTATCGCGCTAGCCGGCTTAGTAGCAGACATCATCTTCCAGACCGTATCAGCACAGCAGAGCGGAAGAAATATGTACCAGTTTTTGCAAAGATCCGGGCCTTGATTGCCAATGGCTTGACCGGAATTGATCTAGTTTGCTGCTGGGTCGCCTGGAGAGTCTTGCCTCTAAGCCGCCGGCCCGGCTTAATGTGCGAGTATACCGGTGAGCTAAAAGATCCTCAGCGCCACTTTCAGATCGAAATAACTAAGGAAGACATCAATAACATGACCAAGACTCTGCTGAATGAGAGCTTGGCAGATTGCAGTCAAGTCGGACTGAGTCCTTTCTATACTCTGAATAAACCGCCAGCTGTAAGTTTTGAATCAAGCTCATACTTGACTCATATTTTGATTTGTATGGCCTGTTCATACTCATTCAAATGTTTACAGGCTGATTCACCCTTTTGGACCAAGAAGCTTCAAGATAAGCCAAAGAAACTCTGGACGAAGAGCAAGGCTAAAAAGCCTGCTAAGAAGAAAACCAATACCACCGAGTTATTTAACTTAGATGAGAATGATGATGATGAGTCGGAGGTAGAACTTGACTCCCTTGGCTCATTTTTTGTACATCTTATTAAAAATGACCATTATCAGGATGATGCGGAAGCCAGCCGTGCAGATGATGACGAGGTAATTATCTTTTCCTCCGGCTCAGAACCTCTACCAAGACAGAAAACTCGACAAGCAAGCTGGAAAGTAAGATTTTCTCACCCTTTAGCTTACTTGGACCCCAACTTTCTTTTGAAGAAGCAGCAAAATGAAGCCCGCCGCATAACCCGGCACAGTGGCGGTGGAGTTTTATCCTCCGGCTTACCGAATACCCTAGCACCTCGCAAAGGTCGACCGAAGGTTTCAAAACTTTTTGACTTAGATTACCCCAAGGTAGGTTTCTTCCGTCAACCTCTTAATTTGTCTGATTCAAACTATCAGGGAACATCTCACTCCTCCTCCGGCGACTCAATGGGAACTCAAATCCCGGCCTTCAAGACCGTGCCTGGGTAAGGGTGCATTCAATCAGTCGAAACTTCATGCTTTAATCAATATGCTGACATATTTGTATTTTATTTTCCAGTGGTATGGCCAAGCCCAGCAAGAAGGCGAAACTGAACAAGCTGGCTGAAGACTCCAACCCTTCTGAGCCGGAAAAACAATTGCCAGAGACCTCTTATCTAACCGCTGAGGCCACCACTGATGATCCGCTACCAGAAGAGCACGACGTTACCATCGACCCTATGGTCGTTGAACCAGTTATCCCTAATCCGCCGAGTCCCATCAAGCCTACTGAGGAGAAGGCTGACGATGTCGTCGTCACTGGGTTTGGTTATACAGCGCCGGGTAACCCCACTGTCTTATCCAAGCACAACGCCAAGGAAGAGATTACTGCTGCTGACAAAGGCAAGTGGAAGGTAGACTTAGAAAGCTACGCCCACTTTGGCGCTCGAGAAATCCATTCTGGTTATTTGAACCACTTATATACCAGCCATGATTTTGAAGCCGGCTTAGTCAATCTGATGAAGGAACGTTATGAGGTAATTCAATCAACTCTTCCTCATAAGTATATTGCTATCAGCCGCCAAGTCTATAAAGTATGATAGGATTGAATACTCTGTAGACTTTCAAATAGTCGTAAAAATAGAAGAATATCATCACTAGTAGCCCCCAAGGGCTGGCTTAATTATTATGTTAAGCCGGGACTTCAATTAGCAGTAATTAACTGTGCACCTGCACTTCAATTAGTAGTAATCAACTATGCACCTGTAGCCCCCCAGGATCGGCTTAATCAACATGAATAAGCCGGGACTTATCACCATGCATGAAACCAATATCACAACATGTAGTCTTTATAAACCGGACCATATCATTTTGTCCGGGTCAGTAGATAAATTTGTCTTAAAAAAGAGCAATAGGCATTAGCCCCCAAGTGCCGGGGAAAATACTTGTATTGTGCTTGGGACTTTAAAAATAATCATGATCATAATACCTTCCATGTTTGTTCATGTCACAGGCTGAACTGACTGAGAAGGATTCACAGCTTAACGATCTGAGGGCCAATGTTAAAACTCAGCAATCCGAGACATCCAAGGCCAAATCAGAACTGAAGACTTCTTTGGAAAACATTGAGCAGCTTAAACAAAGCTTCAATGCTGATAAAACCGGCTGGGAAACCGAGAAGGCGGCTCTATTGAAGAGAGCAGAGGATACTGAAGCCGCTCTTAAACCGGTGACTGACGAGTTGTCCTGTTTAAGGCAGCAGATCCATAACATGTCATCAGCCATTTTTGGTAAGTAGTAAATATGACTCTTGTCATCCCAATAAACATATTATAAACATCTGCCGGCTTATTAACAACTTTACTGATACAGGCTCTCGGAGCGTCAAGTTGGGCTCGGATATGCGCATCAGGCTTAAGGCTATCTATACTCTTGTAGAACAACTATACACCGGTGCTCAACGGACCATTGCTGCTGCAATTCATAAAAAACAGCCGCCCACCCTCATCAAGGAAACTTTGGAAAAGTTGTCAGTGCTGCCCCAAAGGATTGAAGAGTTGAAGCGAGCCTCTGCCAGAGCCGGCGCTTTGACTGCTTTAAGCCGGGCAAAGGCGTGGCAAGCAGATCTTGATCCGGAAGACTTGGCCAATGGTTGCCCAAGTGTGAAAGAAGATGGGTCACCCTTCAGCGCTGACGACTTTGCAGAAATAGCAAGAGCAATGCGTGCATTAGCAACCCGGCTGGCTGAAGAGGCCAATCTATCTCAGTACCAGGCGGCTTATGATGCCAACAATAAGAAGATGAAGGCGCCGGTTCATTCAGAGGTGGATCTGATCCCACCGGAGCGTAAGCATACCTTTGTTCCTGTCATTGATCCATCCAACCTTATTGATGATGAAGCTGTGTTTAGAGCTTTGATCGGTATCAACTGGTCTATGCCTGATTTCCAGCCAATGGATAATGAAGGAGCTGCAGACGAAGAGGCGCAGGATGACCCGGAGGCTACAACCCGCCAAGAATAAAAATCTGAATTCATGAGCCGGTGCTAGTCATAGCGTTCTGATGCTATATCAAAAACACTTGTCCTTTTGGGCCTTCAGATGCCTTGTAATAGGCTAGTTTAAACAATTTCGCTTTGTCACGCCATCGTGCGTGTTTTATTCGTATAACACTGCCGATCTATCATTTAAAGATCCGCCACTTATGCTTCTTAGTACCATCAACGATGCAAGGTAGTTTAATCATTTGTTCTTGCACATAAACACATAACAAGTGTCCTGGCGGTTTACCCCAGGGCGGGTGACAACACCTCTTTACAAAAAACACTGACTAAACAATTCATGATCAGGGTCGGCTTATCAAAACCTCATATAACAAGAAAATAAACATCATACCTGTGATGTTTAGGCACATTACTGTCTTATCATGTCAGCAAGGGTAACAGCCCAGACAGAACACAACGCCCTGTACAACTTTATTCATACCGCCGACTTATCACGCCATCGCAGCTAGGGTTAACATCCCAAAGCTTAGAGCACAACACTCAAGCAAATAATTATTATACACTGGCGACTTAAAGTCCAAAGCCAGGCCGGGTTAATAAATTCCGGATAAGTTCATATATAAACCATAAGGCAACATAGCCCTCATCGGTTTTTCAATCATGTATTAACATGTCACAAGAGATGAACCTCAAAAAATGTTCAAAATCAAATATAATTTAAAACCCAAGGCTTTCATAGGCCGCCAAGCCTCAAAATCAAGTGCTGTTCAAGGGCTGCACAGCCGCTGAGTTAAACCTTCATTCAAACCTTGTAAGTCGGGCCTCACATAACCAATCGCCATTTTAACCTTGACAAGTTCAGGGTCTATAAGATTGACTGTCAAGAGTACGGCGAGTCATTCCAGGATTACCTGGGCGGAGTGGCAAACTTACAAAGGCAGGATAACCCTGATGTTTTGGTGAATACACCTGGCGTCTAAGCCTATTACAAGGGTCAATCAAAGCTTTGTCCATTAACAGAGCCCCCATGTAATATTTCATTCCAGGCATATAAGCCGGATCAGCTGGGTAGTCATAGCTATGCTTAATGAGCAGGAAGCCCCCAAGTGATTAGATGAAGTCATAATAGACTCATATTCTTTAGAAATGAAATGACAGAGGCCCTGAATTCAGGGATGCCGGCTTTATTATATTCATCATAATATATACATTGACAAGGTATGTACATCATAAGAGCCGGTGGCTCAGGTGTAATAAGGCCGAAGATGAGCAATATTCCACGGCCGGCGGGTTTCCTCCTCCGACATGCGTGAGTCCTTGTGGTCTCGAACATCGATAAGGTAGTATGACCCGTTGTTCAGATTTTTGCTGACCACAAAGGGTCCTTCCCAAGGTGGGGATAGCTTGTGCATATCTGTTTGATCTTGGATAAGCCGGAGCACTAAATCGCCTTCTTGAAAGGTCCTGGTTTTAACCCGGCGGCTATGATAACGGCGCAGGTCCTGCTGGTAAATCGCCGAACGAGCCGCCGCTAGGTCGAGCTCCTCATCCAATAGGTCAATAGCATCCTGACGTGCTTTTTCATTATCAGCTTCAACATAAGCCGCCACACGGGGCCAGTCGTGATGGATGTCACTAGGGAGAACCACCTCTGCTCCATAAACCATGAAGAAAGGCGTGTAACCCGTAGACCTGTTGGGGGTGGTATTGATGCTCCATAATACTGAGGGTAATTCCTCTACCCAACAGCCCGGCGTCCTCTGCAAAGGGACCATAAGCCGGGGTTTGATACCTCTCAAGATTTCTTGATTGGCTCTTTCAGCTTGACCGTTAGACTGAGGGTGAGCCACTGATGACACATCAAGCCGGATATGCTCTTTTTTACAGAACTCTTTCATTGCACCTTTAGACAGATTAGTACCATTATCAGTAATGATACTATGAGGGTATCCAAAACGAAAGACCACCTTCTTGATGAATTGAACCGCCGTTGCTGCATCACATTTGCTGACCGGCTCAGCTTCAACCCACTTTGTAAACTTGTCAACAGCTACCAGAAGATGAGTCTTTTTGTCCTTGGACCTTTTAAAAGGCCCAATCATATCTAGCCCCCAGACTGCAAATGGCCAAGTAATTGGAATCATCCTTAATTCTTGAGCCGGTACATGAGCTCGTCTTAAAAATTTCTGACAGCCATCACATTTACTGACCAGATCTTCTACATCAGCGTGAGCCGTCAGCCAATAAAACCCGTGACGAAAAGCTTTAGCAACTAGAGATTTAGAGCCGGCATGGTGACCGCAATCTCCTTCATGAATCTCCCTTAAAATTTCACGGCCCTCCTCAGGAGAAACGCATCGTTGAAACACCCCTGTAACACTGCATCTATGCAACTCCCCATTGACAATAGTCATTGACTTAGATCTCCGGGTTATTTGCCTGGCCAAGGTTTCATCCTCAGGTAACTCACCCTGGGTCATATAAGCCAAATATGGAACAGTCCAATCAGGAATAACATGGAGAGCTGCCTCCAACTGTGCTTCCGGGTCAGGGACTGCAAGATCTTCCTCCGTAGGCAATTTAACTGATGGGTTATGCAAAACATCGAGGAAAATATTAGGGGGTACCGGCTTACGCTGAGACCCCAGCCGGCTTAAAGCATCAGCAGCTTCATTTTTCCTACGATCAACATGCTCCACTTGATAACCTTTGAAGTGACCAGCAATAGTATCAACCTCTCGGCGATAAGCTGCCATGAGTGGATCCTTTGAATCCCAAGTTCCTGACACCTGCTGAGCCACTAAGTCTGTGTCGCCAAAACACCTCACCCGGCTTAAATTCATCTCTTTAGCCATCCGAAGACCATGGAGTAAAGCTTCATACTCAGCCGCATTGTTAGTACAAGGGAACATCAACCTTAAAACATAACAAAATTTATCACCTCGCGGGGAAGTCAATATAACTCCCTCCCCCGAGCCTTCCAACTGCCTGGACCCATCAAAATGAATAGTCCAATATGTATTGTCCGGCTTATCCTTAGGCATCTGCAGCTCCATCCAGTCATTAATGAAATCCACAAGTGCTTGAGACTTTATAGCCGTCCGAGGCATATACTTCAAACCATGGGGTCCAAGCTCAATAGCCCACTTAGCTATCCTGCCTGTGGCTTCTCTGTTTTGAATAATATCCCCCAAGGGAGCAGAACTAACCACAGTGATGGGATGACCGAGGAAATATTGCTTCAACTTGCGGCTAGCCATGAACACGCCGTAAACCAATTTCTTCCAATGTGGGTATCTCTGTTTGGATTCAATGAGCACCTCACTGACATAATAAACCGGCCTTTGAGTTGGATACTCCTTGCCTGACTCTTTCCTTTCAACCACAATTGCCACACTGATAGCTCTATTGTTTGCAGCCACATATAAAAGCAAGGGCTCCTTCTCAATAGGAGCTGCAAGAACCGGCGGCTCAGCCAGCTGTTTCTTAAGCGACTCAAACGCCTCATTGGCAACATCACTCCAGACAAAGTTATCTATCTTCTTCATCATTTGATACAAAGGGATAGCCTTTTCTCCCAGCCGGCTGATAAACCGGCTCAAAGCTGCAATCCGACCTGCCAACCGCTGGACGTCATTGATACATGCTGGCTTAGCCAAGGAAGTGATAGCCTTGATTTTCTCCGGGTTAGCTTCAATGCCTCTCTCAGAAACCAGGAAACCCAATAGTTTGCCTGCTGGCACGCCGAAGACGCATTTGGCCGGGTTAAGCATCATTTTGTAGACCCGAAGATTGTCAAAGGTTTCTTTCAAATCATCTATCAAAGTCTCTTTCTTCCTGGATTTCATAACAATATCATCCACATAGGAATGAACATTGCGTCCGATCTGGTCATGGAGACAATTCTAAACGCACCGTTGGTAAGTCGCCTGGGCACTCTTGAGCCCAAAGGGCATAGATACATAGCAGAAGGCTCCAAAGGGAGCGATGAAAGCTGTCTTCTCCTGGTCCTAACTGCCATTTTAATCTGATGATACCCAGAGTAAGCATCCAAAAAACTCAAACGCTCACAACCCGCCGTAGCATCAATAATCTGATCAATACGAGGGAGAGCAAAAGGGTCAGCCGGACAGGCCTTATTAAGGTCTGTATAATCCACACACATACACCAAGTGCCATTTTTCTTAAGCACCAACACCGGGTTAGCTAACCACTCAGGATGAAAAACCTCAATGATAAATCCAGCGGCTAAGAGCCAGGCCGCTTCTTCACCAATTGCCTTGCGCCTCTCTTCTTTGAAACGACGAAGAAACTGCTTGACCGGTTTAAATCTTGGATCAACATTAAGAGTGTGCTCAGCGAGATTCCCTCGGTACACCTGGCATGTCAGAAGGTTTCCATGCGAAGATGTCCCGGTTCTCACGGATGAACTCGATGAGCGCGCTTTCCTATTTCGGATCCATGTTGGCACTTATACTGAACTATTTGGACGAGTCACCAAGAACAAAATCGACCAACTTAGTGTCATCTACCGACTTAAATTTCAACAGGGGGTCATTCTCTGTAGTTGGCTTCTTCAAAGGTGTCATATCCGCCGGGTCAACATTATCCTTATAAAACTTCAACTCCTCGGTGGCACAGGCCGACTCAGCATACGCAGCATCACCCTCTTCACAATCCAGAGCAATCTTCCTATCACCATGCACCATGATGGTACCCTTATGACCCGGCATTTTAAGCTGTAAATAAACATAACAAGGCCGTGCCATGAACTTGGCGTAAGCCGGCCGCCCGAACAAGGCGTGATACAGGCTTTTGATCTTGACCACCTCAAAGGTTAATTTTTCAACTCTGAAATCACGGTCATCTCCAAAGGCTACCTCCAGGGTTATCTTACCCACTGGATATGCCGACTTACCAGGTACCACCCCATGGAAAATAGTAGAAGACGTCTGAAGATCTTTGTCAGACAGATTCATGCGACGAAAAGTATCATAATAAAGGATATTGATACTACTGCCCCCATCCATGAGTACTTTTGTAAGCTTATATCCTCCTACCTGAGGAGCCACCACCAATGCCAACTGACCTGGATTATCAACCCGGGGCGGGTGGTCCTCATGACTCCATATGATGGTCTTCTCAGACCACTTTAAATAACGAGGTACCGCCGGCTCAACCGAGTTTACTGCTCTTTTATGGAGCTTCTGATCCCGCTTACATAAACTTGTGGTGAAAACGTGGTACTATCCACTATTCAACTGCTTCGGATTACTCTGATAACCAGACTGCTGCTGCTGATTCCCTTGACCAGATTGCTGATTAAAGCCACCTTGATTGCCTTGGCCCTGAACGCCAGAGTTTGAACCGCCACCACCAAAGCCAGGCCCATGAGAGCCGGGTCCTGAACCACCATTCGGGCCATGATTGTTCTGGAAAAAATTGGAATTCCTATATTCCTTCATGATGAAGTAATCCTTCCACAGATGAGTGGCCGGCTTCTCGTGCGTACTATGCTTTGGACAAGGCTGATTCATCATCGCCTCAAGGTTAAATTTTGGCCCCCCAAACCGGGCCGGTTTTCCCTTGCGACGCTGATTATTATTCTGCGTATTGGTGTTAGCCACAAAGTCTAAGTTGCCATCAGCCTTGCGCTTACCATTGCCGCCTTGACCTGCTGGGTTATGCTGCTGCCCTTTCGCATTGCTGCTTCTTTTTCCCTTCCCCGGCTTCTCATCATCAGACTCGGGGTCCTTGGTACTATCAGAGTCGACATACTTGACGAGAGCTGCCATGAGCTCCCCCATGTCGTTGCAGTGGTGTTTAAGCCGCCCCAGCTTCTGCTTAAGGGGAAGGAAATGGTAATTTTTCTCCAACATCAGGACTGCTGAACCGGCGTTGATATTGTCCGACGAGTGTATAATAGCTGAGATCCGGCGCACCCAATGTGTTGTTGACTCGCCTTCACCTTGGACACAAGAATCCAAATCCAGGATTGACATAGGTTGCTAGCATGTGTCTTTAAAATTTTGTATGAAACGTGCTTTCAACTCTGCCCATGATCTAATGGAGTTAGCAGGGAGCCCCTTCAACTAAGTACGAGCCGGCCCATCCAACATCATGGTGAAATACTTGGCACATGCAGCATCACTAACATCTAGCATCTCCATGGCCATCTCATAGCTCTCGATCCAAGCCTCAGGGGGCTGATCCGCTGTATAATTAGGCACCTTATGAGGGCCCTTGAAATCCTTAGGCAAACGCTCATTGCGTAGAGCTGGCACTAAACATGGCACACCCAAAGTTCTGGAGGTCACTCCTGCCCCCACCGATGCAGATGGATAAACCGGCGACTGTTGTTGAGCCGCCAGCTCAGCCTCCCGACGTGCCCTACCTTGATCCACCAAGGTCTGAGCATCACCACCATCGTGCGCTGGGTTATGCCCACGAGGCTGGTTATGGTGTTGTTCACTGCTTGAAACTGCTGGCGACTCAATACGTCGGCTATAACTCCGGCTGGGCCGAGGGGTTGAGTGAATCCTTTCGCGACTATAGGAATAAGCCGCCTGCTGATCCAACGCTGTCTGAAGAAGCTCTCTAACCCTCCATGTCTCTACCGCAGCTGGTGACTCGCCTTCAACTGGCAGGGCCGCCAATCGCGTTGCCGCAGCAATCATATTATCCAAAGGGTTAGAATAATGGCCCGGAGGTGTCGGAACATGCTGAGGTGGGGTATTATTCAAACGAGGTGGGTCCATCGCGCGCGGCTGAACCGGCATTCCAGTTATAGGTGCTTCGACCACCCGGTTCACCGCCAACGGGTCACTGGTTCCTGCTCCAGGCGTGTTGAAGAGGTTCCTTGCCTCATAAACCAGGGGTAGTCGACTCTGGTGCCTCCTCCTCATGATCTCGTTTGAAGCGTTCTGATCCAATGTGAGCCGGAAAGAGTCTGCCTGAATCCGTTGTGCTTGGGCATCCAAAGCAGCCCGTTCCGCGGCCATCCTAGCATTTTCAGCCGCCAGTTCCTCCTTGGCTTGGGCGATCTCATCTCGCACCTTCGCCACATCCACCTTATGCTGCTCCTGAGTATCCGGGGTTACCTCCACCCCCATTAAAGTCGCCAAAGCTTCCAACAATTCTGTGAGAACTTGAGCCAGTGGGCGCGCAAAACCGCTAGCACCAGCCGCCGCCGCAGCCGTTGAACTGGAGGTCATCGCCGCGGCGGTTGTCGACCCAAGAGCCGGTTGTGTACCGGCCATGAAAATCGCGACCCTGTTCGGCGGCTCATAGGGGTCCGGAATACTGTCACCATCGGAACAGCCCCCAAGCCGACCGTCTTGCAGTTGATAGATTGAGCTAGTCTTGCCGGTTGACGACTCACCATCAGAGTAGATGGCCGTCTCACCACCAGATACAGATCCTTCCTCCAATTCTGCCCCATGGATAAATCCAACAAAGGCGCGCTTCACGGTGGGTTGAACCCGGGCAGGTCGCGCACGCTGAGCCGTCTCGATGACGTCAGTGCAGGTGTCTGGCTCAGGGCCCGGTTCGCCGATCTTGCCTATGAAAACGTTGATTCCGCCGAAGGGGACCCGGTACCCGTACTCAATTGAGCCGGTCTCGGGGCTCCAGCCTGCATCATCGATGTAGAGCTTGCCGCGACGACTCTTGGTCCTCCGGCCCACAGCGTACCCCTTGAGCCCTGTGAGGCTGCCCTTCAGGAACTCGAAACCACCGTGCACAGGCCCCACGGTGGGCGCCAACTGTCGTGGAATTGTCACGACAGATGTCCTAGTATGAGGACTTAGGTGTGGAGCCATCGCGATGCGGTTAGCTTGAAGGGGTTAAAACGGGACAAGGGACACAGAGTTTACCCAGGTTTGGCCCCTCTCAATGAGGTAAAGGCCTACTCCTGCTTTAGGTTGTATTGCTTGGGTTTTGATTACCAGGGAGCGAATATGCTTGACCTAGTTCTCGACTTCCCCCCTAACCCGCCGCCGGGTCACCCCTTTATATACATAGGTTGATGCCCGGCGGCTTACAGAGTTCCGGCCGGCTCATACACAACGTGTCCGGCTCGGTAATAGAACTACACTTTCCTTAACGTACAAGTTAAACATATGGCGGTTTACGCCCGCGGGCCTCAAGTCTCCTCCGGGTCTTGGGCCTTCAATAAGCTTGCTTCGTGAACCGCCATCTCTTCTTGGGCCTCTTCATTATGAACCGCCAGTGGCATGACCCGGCCCCTCCTGGGCGGGTCATACCCAATAGTTATATCCCCAACAGTGGTGGTGCGGGATGTGTGTCTCTGTGTGTGTGTGGGGGTGGGGGGGTCCATCAGGACACTACTAGTCGCGAGCCTCCTGGGATTATTGATCATTTTGTGAGTCATGTATATATGCCACAACAAAGTCCTGAATTGGTTATTTAAAGTAGTACACAACCCTTTCATACATACATGTTTGGGCCACATGCATGCATTGGTGGTCCTCTCGGACACTCCCTCATATGGTTAGCAGCGACGTGCACATTCGTTAGCCCGCAAAGGTTTTTAGTTTCCACCGACAACGAGAGGCATCGGACCGAAGGTGGATTCATCTTTGGCATGTGTGTTATGTGGTGAGATTCCATATCAAAGTTCAGGCACGTGCGTACACATGAGTCCCTCCCACCGGCTCGAAGTGAGGGGGGCTATATACGCATCATGAACCTCTGTGTAGTGCATGCGTTTCTGGTTTGCGAAGCATGTGCCACATCAAAGTTGTGCATTGGGTATTCAAACATCACACAACACACGACAACATGCACGCGGTGGTTGTCCTATGACACTCGCTCGCGTGTGACTCTCTATGGGCCTGGGAGGTCTTCGTCGATCAATTGAACGTACAACGAGAAGAGAGGTTAATTTGACCAACAAGGATGGTTCTTTTTTTGTTTGTGTTACGTATATGCACGGTAGGAGTATGTAGTACATGTCAAAGAGGGGCCAACATGTATACTCTCTCTCTCGCTCTCTCTCTCTCTATATATATATATATGTGTGTGTGTGTGTGTGTGTGTGTGATAACCTCGCTCCATGTGGAAACTTTTTGATTCCCGAGGCAGGTGCCACATCAAAGTTGTGCATTGGTATTCAAACATCATGCAATACCATGCAGGCGGTGGTTGCCCTATAGGAACTCACTCGCATGCGGTGCTTCCATCTGTGGACCCGCGAGGTCGTCCTCCATCACTTTGACCCAACAAGAGAGAGGCACATTTGACGAACAAGGAGGATTAATTCTTTTGGGGCTGTGTTAGCGTAGGATTATATATATAGTACGTGTCAAAGTGGGGATGGGACCAACATATACTAGGTGTCACACATGAACCTCACTCTGTGTGGGGACTTTGCGGTTTTTGAGGCAAATGCCACATCAAAGGTTGTGCATTAGGTATTCAAAACATCACAACCACACACCTCTCCATATATATGTTTTAGCACACATGCAAGCGATGGTGGTTGTCCTGTGGCACTCACCCACGTGGTTATCGGCGATGCTTCCATTTGTCGGCCCGCTTGGTCCATCACTTTCACTGACAACGAGAGAGGTTAGTTGTTTTGACTTAGGAGGGGATTAATTTTTTGTTTGTCTCGATATAGGTCATGATGTGAGATTACATATATAATAGCGCATGTGTACACATGAATCCATCTCGCTGGATCGAAGGGGGGGGTGGGGCGAGCACATGACACGTCATGAACCTCTTGCTCTATGTGGGGGCCTGTGCGATTTTGAACGCATGCACCACATCAATGTTGTGCATTAGGTATTCAACACATATGCATGCATCACGCACCTCCATAAATATGTTTGGGATACATGCATGCAATGGTTGTTTTTGGACACTCTCACTCACTTGGTTATGGGCGGCAAGCCTATATATATATATATATATTCGTGGGCCCGCATGGACGTCCATCATTTCGACCGACGACGAGAAAGGTTACCAGGGTGGATTCTTCTTCTTTGGTTCGTGTTACCGTATAGTAGGTCGATCATTCTAGGCCTAATTAAGTTTGAGCGCATGCATGCTACTGTGACGCCCCGAGATCGATGCTCGAGATGCCTTCCATTTATTTTGTTGTCGTTGTGTGTTTTAATTGTTTTTTGCCATGATCATGATGAGTGCCATTGTCACATTTTGCTTATTGCATCATGTTCATTATTGATTATATCTTGCCATCCTTGTTGTTGACATGATCATCTTGCTTTGTTATATGCTTGATGATGTGTTATTGCCTTTGTCATTTGTTGTTGCATATGCATCATGATCATCATTGTAGCGTGCATATTTGTTGTGTGCTTGTTATCTTTGTGAACTCCTTCTCCTCATCTTCTTTGCTGTTTCATCTTGCCCTTTCCATCCAAACCATCGTCAAGTGCAACACCCCATCACTAGCTTCTTCCTTTCAATTCTCACCCATTTATTGCAAGTGACATTTTTGATTTCCTGCCCCAATTTAATGTTCATTCTTTTCCTATAAATTCTCAACCATGCCTTCAACCTCTCTGTCAAATTTCAGCTCCTTTGGACTCATTTTGGTTGGGTTCAAAAATGGCTCAAGATTGAATTTATTTCAAACTTGGATTATTTTTCTACCTCTAAAAATTGCCAAGTCAATTTATTCAAATCCTACATAAATCCAGGAGTCCAGTGATATCCTTGTACCAGTCCCACACCTCTCCATTATCCCTTTGTGCATTTTTCTCTTTTATTTCTGGTTGAAGAAATAGAATAGAAAGAAAGAGCAGCAGCAGAGAGCAGCCCGGCAGCGGCCCAGCATCAGCGCACCCGCAGCAGCCCACCTAGCCCTCCAGATCCTTTTTCCACCTGAAACCCTCGTACCCCTCTCTCTCACCCATCCCACGTGGCGTATCTGGACCCACGCGTCAGTCACTGATCTGTAGCACTCACCCACATTTCTCCTACCTCTCCCCTCTCCTTTACACGCATCTGTACACGCGCACGGCCGCGAGCCCGTGCCCTGCTGCGTCTTGCCTCGCCATGCCTGGGACGAGCTCAAGCTCGTGCTAGAGCCAATCTCCTGCAGCGGCTCCGCATGCATGCTCGCACCCACACCACAATCCTGCAGACCCGCCGCCGCCTTTTGGGCCCGGCCATTTCACCGTTGCCCGCCAGTGCCGTCGGTGTTTTCTCTGTTGCAGAGGAGAAGAAACCCCGTCCACCATGGGACTAGTTCAAAACAAGCCATGCCCCATCCTGTCCACAACACTAGATGCAGCATAGTGGATCAGGCCACAGAGTTCTACCGGGGAGACCCGGGTTCGAATCCCCTCGGGAACATATTTAGAACCCCAATTTTTGCCTCTGTCGCCTCTATGACAGTGGGACCCCACTCGTCATCCTCTCTGTCCACACACACCCCTCTCCACACCCACACTCCTGCCACCTCAGCACCCGGGCCCCCTCATCATTCACAGTGGCTGGCCCAGTCCGTGTCCCCTACTGTTTCCTTTTGTTGTTGCATATTCACAATAAATTCCATCATTTTGAATTGTCAATAACTATATATCGATGCACCCAAATTAAACATGTCATATATGTAAATTGGGTAGAATTTCATGTAGTTTCATAATATACCAACTTTCAGCCATGTTAAAAATGTTTAAAATCGTTGTTTGCATTTATTCGCATAAATGTCATGCTAAAAATGGTTTATTTCATAACTAAATAACCGTAGCTCCGAATTAAATAAACTTTATATGTTAATGGGGTAGAAAAATGCATAGATTAACATGGTGCATTTTATTTTCCTGTTTAACAACTCTAAAATATGGTTTAGGACAGAACAGTAGCAAATTCGAAATATGCATATGGGGATTTTCCGGAATTGTTGTTTGTTGTTTCCGGCCTCATTTAAACTTGCCTAAATAGGTAGTTTAATTATGCTTCACCTCTTGCCATGTTAACCACCATTTAATATTGATGAGTAGCATAAATGAGAGTGAACTAAATACTTGAATGTGGTGTTTCGTCAATATGCAACTCGTTGCATATTGAGCTCCACTTAATTTGTAGTTTTGTTTGTTGCACTTTGCCATGCCATGCTTCATTAAAATGGACATGCATCATACTTGGTTCGGCATCATGTCATGTTTATGCGATGGTTGTTTACCATGATGTTTGCTTCTTTCCGGTTACGCTTCTCCTTGATAGTTCCGGTTACGTTGCGATTGTGAGGATTCGTTCGACTACGTTGGTTCGTCTACTTCATGGATTCGATCTTCTTCCTAGCGGGATTTCAGGCAAGATGATCATTACCCTGGATACCACTACTATCTTTGCTTTGCTAGTTGTCTTGTTGCTATCGCTATGTCGCGCTACCTACCACTTGTTTATCAAGCCTCCCAACTTGCCATGATAGCCTCTAACCTTTTCCACCCTCCTAGCAAACCGTTGTTTGGCTATGTTACCGCTTGCTCAGCCCCTCTTATAGCGTTGCTAGTTGCAGGTGCAGTGCAGGTTGTTCCATGTGGGGACATGGATATCACGGGATATCACAATATCTCTTATTTAATTAATGCATCTATATACTTGGTAAAGGGTGGAAGGCTTGGCCTTTTGCTTGGTGTTTTGTTCCACTCTTGCCGCCTTTGTTTTCGTCATACCGGTGTTATGTTCCTTGAATTTTGTGTTCCTAATGTTGTCGGAGTTTATGGGCCCCCCTTGACAGTTCGCTTTGAATAAAACTCTTCCAGCAAGGCCCAACTTTGGTTTTACCATTTGCCTAATAACAACTAAAACTTGCATAGGGACTTTCCGGACCCCGAGGATAATTAATCAACAACCCGGGCCAGTGCTCCTCATGAGTGTTGGTCCAAACTAGTTCACTGTGCGGGGCCGCCCCGAGGCAACCTGGGTTATTTTTGGCACCTGTACGCGTAGCTCATCTGTCATGGCCTGAGACGAGATACGCGCGGCTACTATCAGGGTGTCGGCACGTTGGGAGGTCTTGCTGGTTTTGTTTTACCATTGTCAAAATGTCTTGTGCACCGGGATCCTGAGCTTGATCGGGGTGTTCCGAGATGGAGGATTGTCTCCATGGATCGTGAGAGCTTATCATGGGCTAAGTTGGGACACCCCTGCAGGGTTTAAACTTTCGAGAGCCGTGCCCACGATTATGTGGTAGATGGGAATTTTTAATATCCGGTTGTAGAGAACTTGACACCAGATCCGAACTAAAATACACCAACCGCGTGCATAACCGTGACCGTCTCTTTTCGAGTGAGTTCAAGAAGAGAACACGGTGGGGTTATGTTTGAACGTAAGTAGTTCAGGATCACTTCTTGATCATGACTAGTTTGCGATCGTTTGCGTAGTTTCTCATCTTATTCTTGTACTCGTAAGTTAGCCACCATACAATGCTTAGTTGCTTGCTGCAACCTCACCACTTATCCTTTCCATACCCATTAGCTTTGCTAGTCTTGATACCCATGGTAATGGGATTGCTGAGTCCTCGTGGCTCACAGATTACTGCAACAACAGTTGCAGGTACAGGTAATGCGATGATCCGACGTGAGAGCGACGTTTGCTTGTTTTGGAGTTCTTCTTCTGCTTCTTCTTCTTCTTCGATCAGGGGATAGGTTCTTGGTCGGCAGCCTGGGCTAGCAGGATGGATGTTGTTCTTGTTGTCATCCATAGTCGGATGCTGCTCTCCTGCATGATGTTTGATGTATTCATGTGGCAATTGTATGCCTTTGTATGTATCCCCAAGTGTGTTGTATATGGTACGATGTAATGATATCCACCTTGCAAAGCGTCTTCAATATGCGGCTCTATCCTTGGTGGGACCTTCAAGTTCCTCTTGGATAGGATCGCATATTGGGCGTGACAGCTACGCATCGTGAACCCTCGATCAGTGTGGGGATTTTATGGTTCCAAAGCAAGGTGCCACATCAAATTTGCGCATTGTGTATTCAAACACCACACACACCACTTCCATATACATAATTGGGCCACATGCATAGAGTGGGTTTTGTCTTCAGACAGTACTCCCTCGCGAGTTTATCGGCGACAAGCTAGCCCATTTTGCGGGGCCATGTGGACGTCCATCGCTTTGACCAGCAACGAGCGAGAAAGGTTATACGATCAAGTTGGACTATGTTTGGTCCATGTTACAGTACATCTTGGTGAGATGCCCTCCCCCCGACATGTGTGTGTGTGGGGGGGGGGGGGGGGGGGGCTACTTCGCACTACCCGCAACCTCCATGTGGTCGGGGAAGTCCGGCTATTTTGCGAGGCACACGTGCCACATCAAAGTTGTGAATGGTAGTTAAATATCACACCACACCCTTTTCATACATATATATATATATATATAGTATAGTATAGGGCCACCCGCAGGTGGTTCATATGTGGTCTCACCCATCTCCCGCCACAAACACACATTTGTGGGTGGTCACACGGTCCACCTTTGTCCGGAAGCGAAAGGGGAAGTTTAACCATATATATGATGGACTCCTATAGGTTTTGTGTTATGGTAGGGTGAGATTTCAAACCTAACTATCTGGGGGCATGCATTCGTAGCTAGGATTCCCTTACCGCTGCCACGAAGTGGGGTTCGTAGGGGGTGGCTGACTAGCAATACTGTGTGCTTTGTGCGATAGGTGCCACATCAAAGTTGTGCATTCGGTATTCGAACATCAAACCACCCTTTTCATACATATATTTGGTCCACATGAAAGTGTGTTCATGTTCTGACCCTTTCCCTCGTTATTCTTTTTGCCAAATTTATAAACAGCACACAAGTTGGATGCAGAAACCGTCTATGATTGGGTACGCAACAGACACGGTTCGGTTAGACTACCCGTGTGCCATGCCCATGCCCCTGTAGTCACTCACATCAACACAGTAGATTGGGCTCCATGAGGCTTGCCTCCTGCTCTCGAAAATATCTATTGCGTCGTAATTTTGAAAATATCTACCGCCTGGAAGGTTTTTATGTTTGATAGCACACGATTAGTATGTGCGTACCGTGTGCGATGTCTGTTACTCCCTCTCTGCTTCAATCCCTTGATTCAAATTTTCAGTAGCCCTGCCTTGTTACTCCCGCCTCTGCATCCCTCGCAATCTAAAAAATATCTGCTCGCCCTTGATTCAAATTTTCAGTAGCCCCGCCTTGTTACTCCCGCCTCTTCATCCCTCGCAATCTCAAAAATATCTGCTCGCCCTTGATTCAAATTTTCAGTAGCCCCGCCTTGTTACTCCCGCCTCTGCATCCCTCGCAATCTCAAAAAGATCTGCTCGCCCTTGATCCAAATTTTCAGTAGCCCGGCATTTTACTCCCGCCTAGTAAAATTTTCAGTTGTCGCGGTATTTCCTCAAACACCACTTGCCCCCCCCCCCGCCCTCCCTCCACACACTCAGCAAAACCTCCACTCACACAGACACACACCACCCCTCCCTCGCTCGGAACCATCGGTAGTTCGCCGCCATCGCCGCCGCCGCCTCCATCCTCAACCTCTGCCTGTGTGCCGGGGAGCTCAAGGAGCCAATGGCCCAAAAGAGGTTTATCGCAGCCTCTTTGCCCGACGCCGGCGAGGTGGCAGCCAAGGTGTCCCCGTCGTCCTCCGCGGGCTCTTTATCGATCCGCCATCGCCGGTCGCCCGATCCGCCCACCGTCGCGCCCCTACACCAGTTCGAGGACTTCCCTGTCCTCCCTCGGGCCCGGCCGTCGATGAGGTCCTACCTCGGGGTCTGGCAGCAGCGATGGGGGATGTGGGTCACTGAGATTATGGATCAGGAGACCCACACCCGCCGGTGGCTCGGTAGCTTCCACACGGCCGAGCCCGCGGCCATGGAGTACGACCGCTGGCAGGTCCGCTACCACGGCGCAGTGGCTAGGCTCAATTTCCCCTTCGGCACACGCCCGGTCGACCTTGTTCCGCCAGAGCTAGGGGTGGTGAGCTCGGCTATGGCGTGGGAGGACCACGAGGCGTGGGAGCGCCTCGAGGCCGAGGCCGCCGACGAGGCCTACATGCAAGAGCTCCGCCGGCAGCACCCGAAGTTCATGGAGGCGGAGCGGGTGATCTTTGCCGGCGCGGAGGGCGGCGAGGTTATTGTGCTCTCCTCCGATGATGAGGTCGATGGCGGCGAGGACGGCGTCGAGGTGGGTGGCAAGGACGAGGAGATCGACGTTGACGAGTGGAGGAGTGTCTTCCCCAATGACCCTGATGACGGCACCGGCCCGGACCCGGCTCGCGGCACACCGTACCCGACGAGGAAGGATTGGCTCGACCTCCACTTCGACCGAAAGTAGTTTAGCTTAGTTTAAATTTATGCTTTATGTTCGGTTATGCAAAACTATCTATGTTTATGTTAGAATGCATGCTACTTTTGGTTGAACCTGCTTTGAACTTGATCAAATTGAATTTTACAACGTTAAGTTTAGGGGATCGACTAGAAACGGCCAAAAATTGCTGGAGTATATATATATCCACTAAGGGTTTTAGTCCGTTAACTTTTAAAGGATTAGCTAGAGATGGCCTTATGCCATGTTTATTTCCGTTCTTCACAATGTGATGCTCTATATGTGCAACTATTTGCCGTGCAGTTCAATTTCATCCATAACAGTTTCAACAATACCACTATGAATTACGATATTTGGTTGTTGTTAAGGATGTTGCAGTTAACATGCCTTTTTGTTTTTTTAACAATAACTAGTGTACTTTAGACCGGCACAATACCAGTTTGAATGACTATATTTGCTTGTTTTTAAATGTTATGCCTATTGCAGTTAACACACCTTTCCACTTATTGTTTTGCTTAACTAGTGTGCTTAAACCTGCACACTGAAGCTATCATTTGTAGATTATGTTGTCTACCATGGATATATTTGGTTGATGTTTAGCCTGTTGTGCTTAACATGCCTTTATATGTACTCATATAGGACAATATCAAGAACAACTGATGTTTACCATCGATGTTAGTTTCATCGCATTGCTTATATATACTCACTGTTCAGGATATCGGTAGCTGGTACCATATAGCCTGGGGGCTGATAAGGGATTAATCGTCGAATCGGACATTTCACTGAATATATCTGTAACTCATTTATCGGTAGGTTTACTAGGGCCATATCTAATATATCTGAGGCCACATAGCAACATGCATTGTACTGAATGACTAAATATGCAATCCTAGGCTACATAGCAACAAGGAAGAGTGTTACCTTAATGTTCTGATGATGTCTAGATATACATGTAATAAGATCTTATATAACGGGATGGAGGGAGTGTTGTACTACATCATTTTGCAATTATTGTTTAGGTTCTAATATTAACTTGGTGCTTTTAGGTACATATGCCATTGCCAAAGATCCACACTTCGACCCTTTCTGCGTATGGAGCAATGAGATATTCATGAACTAGCATCAAGTGAGGAAACTGATAAAGATTGTTATTAAAATGGGTCAAAAGATGGCAATCGAACTATTTGTTTACACTTTATGCAAGACAACAGTGAACTGCAGGATGGTAAGTAAGAACTCTGTAGCCTTCTTTTTACTGCCCGTAATGAGTAGTGTTAGATGACAATGTGTGAATCTTTTTCCTTTGCTGTGGATCCTGAAGCAGTTTACTCAAGATTACCTATCAAACTACATGATTGGCGGCCGGCCATCACAAGGGGTTGGACTAGAGTCGTGTGTGCCTTCTGCATCGAGGAGAGCACAATAGGGCCATTCCGCTTCACCTTGTTCAGCAACCAGAATGTCTCTCGCCTCTTTCTTTACCATCTGTAATAGTACAAGTATACATCTGTGATTCATCATTCTTTATTTGGTTCTTATGTAATTCTTGAACATATGTACATGTGAATCGAATAATGCATTGGTTGTTTGAACCTGATGGATATGAATAAAGCTATAGCCTACTTTCAAATTCAAATCAGGTACAATTTTAAATAGCAGCAATTAAATTAGGGTGAAATTACGCTCTGCAGGTCATTACGGCGCACACGGTCTATAAAGCACAGCGTGTGCGATATACATCATAATTTGACATGGTTCACGGAGAGGAAACGTGTGTAACCATGCACACAGTTTCCGTTTGCAAACCATGTGTGATGTCAGACAATATCACAAACGGTGTGGGAAAACTAAATGTGTGTGATTGTCGCCCTATCGTACACGGTTTACAATGATGAACTGTTTGTGATGTGCGAGGCATCGTAAATGTAGAGCCAGTTTGGTACGTGCCTAGAATGTGCCTGGACTGCGCCTGGAAAAATCCTGTGCCTGGAATGTGCCAGGTTTTAGGTAAAACCACAGAACTCCAACTGCGATGGCAATGCGAGCACAAACGAGTAGCAAGGATGAAGCGTTTGGGATATTCGAGATATCAGAAACAGTTTTATAGGGACAACTGTATGCATCATGGCTCCCTATCCCCGACGGTTTCTGGGTCGTGTGGGAAGGACCCCCCTATCGCAGTCACTCACTAGGCGACGGTTCAGAACACCGTCGCGGAAAGGTGTTAAAAACCGTTTGTATACCACCTCGCTGTACCAGTGTAAACTTTTGAAAAGCATCAGTATTCATAAAAGATTTAACACAATCAAACACAAGCTTAATACATGACTCTTTACCTTCGTCGAGTTCCCAATCTTCAGAGTTGCATTTAATTCTTTGTAAAACATCCCACCTGAATTCAATAGTCTTCTTCATAAAAGAGCCAGTAGAAGAAGTATCGAGCATGGATTGATCATCACGAGAAAGCCGAGCATAGAAATTCTGAATGATAATTTCTCTTGAGAGCTCATGATTGGGGAATGAATATAACATTGACTTAAGCCCCCCAATGCTAGAGCGATACTTTCTCCTTCACGAGGCCAAAAATTATATATACAATTCCAATCACGATGAACTAGATGCATAGGTTCCAATATCATCGCATAGCCTATACTATGTCAATGCTTTTTTCCTTCAAAGATAAAGGGAAAACCTTCTTCTTAGCTTCCTCTCCGGATAAACTTGCAAGCTTAAACAATCCATAAATTTCATCCACATATATCAAATACATATCAGGATGTTCAGTTCCGTCTCCTGCATAAGGATTAGCTAGCAGTTGTTCTATCATACCCGAAGGAATTTCATAACCAATATTTTCAGTAGGTGCAGTAGGTTGAGGGGCAACTAATTGTGCTTCCAGTCGAGGTGAAGATACCCCGAACAAACCCCTCAAAGGATGGGTTTCCATAGTAACAAGTGACAATAAATTTCAACACGTAATATAATATAAATTTTTCCTTACTGATACGTCTCCGTCGTATCTACTTTTCCTAACGCTTTTCCTCTTGTTTTGGACTCTAATTTGCATGATTTGAATGAAACTAACCCGGACTGACGCTATTTTCAGCAGAACTATCATGGTGTTGTTTTTGTGCAGAAATAAAAGTTCTCGGAATGGAACGAAACTTTGCGAGGAATTTTTATATAATAAAAGAAAAATACTGGAGCCAAGAACCACCGGAGGGGGCACCTGGGTGGGCACAACCTACCAGGGCGCGCCACCCCCTCCAGGCGCGCCCAGGTGGGTTGTCCCCACCTGGTGGCCCCGCAGACCCTGAAACCGACGCTATAAAATCCTATTTTTCTAGAAAAAAATCAGGGAGAAAGAATTATCGTGTTGCGCGAGACGGAGTCACTGCCACCTCCTGTTCTTCATCGGGAGGCCAGATCTGGAGTCCGTTTGGGGCTCCGGAGAGGGGGATCTTCGATCTTCGTCATCACCAACCCTTCTCCATTGCCAATTCCATGATGCTCCCCACCGGGAGTGAGTAATTCCTTCGTAGGCTCGCTGGTCGGTGAGGAGTTGGATGAGATTCATCATGTAATCGAGTTAGTTTTGTTAGGGCTTGATCCCTAGTATCCATTATGTTCTGAGATTGATGTTGCTATGACTTTGCTATGCTTAATGCTTGTCACTTTAGGCCCGGGTGCCATGATTTTAGATCTCACTACTAGAATCCACTTCTTTGCCGTCAGCTAGCGGACGGCAAAGAAAGGCTTTGCCATCAGCCACCAGAAAACTGACGGCAAAGAGGTAGCGGACGGCAACGGATGGCTTTGCCATCAGCATATCTTTGCCGTCCGCTAGCTGACGGCAAAGAGGGTGGGTGGCGGGCGTACGAGGGCGACCTAACGGCCATCTTCTTTGCCGTATGCTGGCTGACGGCAAAACATCTTTGCCATCCGTCAGCAGACGGCAAAGAAGATGGCCGTTACTTCGTCCGTTTCCCCCCGGCCCCACCCCACTAGGTACGCTCTTTGCCGTCTGCTGGATGACGGCAAAGAGCTGTGACCTAGCAGATAAGGGGCCACGCCCGCGCCCGATCTGTCCATTCCCTCTCTCTCTCCCTGCCCGAGCCGCCCCGACCCCTCACCCCTGCCGCCGCCCGCCCCGCCCAGCCGAGCCGTCGCCGCCGGCCGCGCCGCGCCGCCCGCCCGGCCGCGCCTGAGCCGCCCCCGCCCCGCGCCACCCACGTCGTCGGCCGCCCCGCCCTGCCCGTCCCGAGCCGTCACGGCCCAGACGAGCCGCCGCCGCCGACCGCTACGCCCCGGCCGCCCCTGCCGCCCGGCCGTGCCGGCCCCGTCCCGAGTCGCCGGCCGCCCCGCACCGCCCCGCCCCCGTCCCGAGCCGCCGCCGCCCGGCCGCACCGCACCACCCGGCCGGACCGCCCGGCCCTGCCCCGCCGCCGCCCCGCCCCTCATCGTGGTGAGTTTTTTTTTCTGTTTTTAGATTTAGTTTATATTTGTTTAGTTTAGGTTAGTTTAGTTTAGGTTAGTTTAGTTTAGTTTAGGTTAGTTTAGGTTAATTTAGTTTATTTTAGGTTACATTTAGTTTATAGTTTAGTTTAGGTTTTTTTCCTGTTTTAAAGAATAATCAAGAAAGATGAAAAAAAGAAAAAGAAGAAGAGGAAGAAGAAGAAGAAAAAAGAACAGTAAGTAGTAGAAGAAGAAGAAGATGAAAAAAAGAAGTAGAAGTTGAAGATGAAAAAAAGAAGTAGGAAAAGAGGGCGCCCGGGGACGAGCGGTTAGGGGGTTCCTCGGTGTTGATGGAACCCTAAATAGCAAGTATCGTCGGTGCGAGGTACATGTGGCCGTCGGTGTCGAATATTACATCCACGTCCCACAAGTGACGCCGACGTCCGGCGTCCCAAAGCAACTGTTCTCGGCGTCGATGGCGGTCGAACACCATTGCGAATTTGTCTGGCGGACAGCATATCTGGACACGTGGCAGCTTCCCAGTGCTGCCTAGCTGGGCTCTTTGCCGTCCGCCAGCGGACGGCAAAGATCTTTGACGCTTTGCCATCCGCTGGCGGATGGCAAAGAGTGCCGTTAACCCCCTAACGGCTCTCACGCCACCGCACTGCCGTCAGCTGTCTTTGCCGTCTGCTGGCCTCGGATGGCGGACGGCGTAATCCTTTGCCGTCCGTTTCTAAGAAGCGGACGGCAAAGAAGGCCTTTGCTGGCAGGCTTTCATCCGGACAGTTTGCCGTCCGCTAGCGGACGGCAAAGCATTTTGCCGTCCGTGATCTATGCCTTTGCCGTCCGGCATGGCGGACGGCAAAGAGCTGATTCCAGTAGTGTCTGAACCGTGTATGTTATCACCATTATATCCATGTTCTAGATCCGAGCTTGCAAGTTATAGTCACCTACTACATGTTATGATCCGGCAACCCCGGAGTGACAATAGTCGGGACACGTCCCGGTGATGACCGTAGTTTGAGGAGTTGATGTATTCACCGTGTGTTAATGCTTTATTCCGGTTCTCTATTAAAAGGAGGCCTTAATATCCCTTAGTTTCCAATATGGGCCCCACTGCCACGGGAGGGTAGGACAAAAGATGTCATGCAAGTTCTTTCCATAAGCACGTATGACTATTTACAGAATACATGCCTACATTATATTTATGAACTGGAGCTAGTGCCGTTTCACCCTAGGTTATGACTGTCACATGATGAATATCATCCAACAAATTGCCGATCCAATGCCTACGATTTTCCTACATATTGTTCTTGCTAAGTTACTACTGCTATTGTTACTACTGCACTTGCTACAAAATCACTGCTATCACTGTTACCGTTACTATTGCTGTTGCTACTACTATCAAAACCATCATACTACTGTGCTACTGATCACTTTGCTGCAGATAATTAATCTCCAGGTGTGGTTGAATTGACAACTCAGCTGCTAATACTTGCAAATATTCTTTGGCTCCCCTTGTGTCTAATCAATAAATTTGGGTTAAATACTCTACCCTCGAAAACTGTTGCGATCCCCTATACTTGTGGGTTATCACTTACCAATTTCCACTTACCAAGAACGCTTCACTCCCCGGAAACGGCGCCAGAAAAGAGTCTTGATGACCCACAATTATAGGGGATCAATCATAGTCCTTTTGATAAGGAAGATTGTCGAACCCAACGAGGAGCAGAAGGAAATGACAAGTGGTTTTCAGCAAGGTATTTTCTGCAAGCACTGAAATAGTTGGTAACAAGTAGTTTGATAGCAAGATAATTTGTAAAGGACAAGTAGCGGTAACGGTAAATAAAGTGCAGCAAGGTAGCCCAATCCTTTTGTCACAAAGGACAGGCCAAAACGGTCTCTTATAATAAGCAAAGTGTTCTTTAGAGCACACGGGAATTTCATCTAGTCACTTTCATCATGTTGGTTTGATTAGCGTTCGCTACTTTGATAATTTGATATGTGCGTCGACCTGTGCTTGGGTGCTGTTCTTACTTGAACAAACCTCCCACTTATGATTAACCCCCTCGCAAGCATTCGCAACTACGAGAAAAGTATTAGGGATTTTTATTTCTGTGCCCCTGATTCCTTACACTACAAAAAAAAACCACTTCCGTGATAATACGTGTTTGTCACAGTAGGTCACATTTTCTGTCATGCATGTACATCCATGATGATTTTATGACAGAATCAAGATAGTCATACCTGTGCTGTCATAGAACTGTTCCATCACAATACCAAAATTATCATCACGAAAGTGTCCACTTCCATGACGATAAATGCCGCGTCATGGAAGTGTTTTCGTCAAGGGTAACCGACACGTGGCATCTACCGTAACGGGTCGCCGTTAAGCTATCGGGTTCCGGTTTGGATCCGATAACCAGTTAACAGCCCTGACCAATGGGGAATTTCCACGTGTAAAATTCTGATTCGCCGGAGGATCGACGTGTCAGCTCAGCCTTGGGACAGATGTTATCCAGCCAATGGACGGGACGTGCCTATGATAAGTTGACACGTGGCTCGGCCCAACAGTGGCCCATTCAGGTTAAAAGGCCGGGCCTGTCAAAATAAACGGCCGGCCCATTAGAGGCCTACTTGCGTCAAGCCCATTCACAACCACGGCCCATACGAGTTACACAGAATCGGCCCATCAAAGGCCCATTTTAGATTTGACAACTTCCAGCCCATCATTAGTTCCAGCCCGTTAACGGCCCGCTACGCCTTTGGGCTCAATTATGGCCCGACCTTCTTTCGGCCTGCTAGTAGCCCATTATAGATATGGACCAATATGCCGCCGGTACGTCTTTCGGCCTTTTCTCGGCCCATTTTGTAGTTGGGCCAACTTCTAGGCCGTTGTGACTTTCGGCCTTTCCTAGGCCCATTCTGTACATGGGCCAACTTCTAGCCCATTTTGTATTTCGGCCTGTTAACGGCCTGCCCAACAGTTGGGCCTTTGTCGGTGCCACCTGATTTTGGGTTCATTAGCGGCCCATGTTAAGCAGGGCACAATTTCAGCCCGATGAGACTTTCGGCCTGTTAAAAGCCCAGTTCGTAAATTGGGCCTCTTTTGGCCCAAAACACTTTCGTCCTCTTACTGGCCCGTCAAGTAAAAGGGCCGAGACAAAATTGACATTTATTTCAACCTGCTAGAGGCCCGCGGGCCGTTTCCATTTATATGGCCCTATTGAGCTTTCGGCCTATTAACGGCCTGCTAAGAGCCGTTGTTACGGTGGGCCATATCGATTGGGATCCACTAAATATTAGTTGACCAGCCCAATTAAGGCCCGCTTTGACTACACATGTTTATTCGTTCGGATGGCGTCCAGGTAATGTTTGGGCGTGTTGGCCCCCGTTTCAACGATATAGCATATACAAAGAATTATCCTACTCTATACTATCGCCTCTAAAAAACCAACAATATACAATAAAGAGACTAAGGCATAGAAACAGAGAATAATCCTACACTATACAATAAAGAATTTACAGCAAATTATATCCACTGGGCATTATAGTTCGGTACCAGTGATAATAAAGTGTACAGAAACATTAAATTACATACACTTCGCAAATAAAGCTCATACATCATGGACGCGCATCAACAGAACTTACCATTAGAACTATAATCTCTTTAGAAAATAGGATTGGCCGGATTCAGATAGCACAAGTTTCAGTCTGCCAAATGTCCAATTCCTTTGTGGTTACCTCAGTGTATTGTTTCATTTTTTTGACTCCTACATCTAATACCTGCAACTCCAGCCTCAAAATTTTGATTACATGTTGAGAATCATATACACGTCGTCTTGCCACTTCTATTTGATGCTCGAGAACTTCAGCACATTCCAATTCCAATCCATAATCATTTGGTAACGGCCATGCCGCACTACTCTGAGATCTTTGTGTTGATGTCACTTCATCCTGAAATGTTTCTGTAAATACACATGACTAGGGCAAAAATATAGTTACAATAGTGAAGCGAGCAAGATAGACTATCTTGTACATGGCAAAATAGGACTAACAATAATGTTACATGTCATGAAGCATAAGCAGGTGATATTTTAAAATTTATAAAAATGGTAGTCTGTGTAGCCCGCATATAGAAATCTCTCTTAGCTCACTAGAGGAGCATGATGTTGGGGCCAAAGCCATAACACAGACAGGTTACAAATTTAGACCACACGCAGCTACTGAACATTATATTATATATATATATATATATATATATATATTGTAATATCCCCAGATGTTAACCTTGTCATCAAGCTAATTAAATTGTCATGTCATCATCTTTCATTAAGTCAAGATGCCACTTGTCCCAAGCCAAATTCAAATTCAAATCTAAATTGCCAGTCAAATAATTATTTCTTCAAATAGCCAAACTAAAATGTACATAATGTTGCAAATATTTCAGATGCAATTATAAAATTGTTATCCACATTAATAAAATTAGTTGAGTAACTCTAACAACCTCAAACAGTAACAAACAGCCCTATTAAATGCCATATTCATTTTTGAGAAATTCAAATAAGTACTAAAAATCCTCAAACTTTTTGTGGCACTGTCTAAAATCACCAGGGATTTATTGGGACACTCCTCATATTTTTTCTAAGTGAAACAGTTGCCCTAATAATCCCCTTTCCCTTTCTGTTAATCAATAAAATAAGAAAGAGAAAAGAAAAGCAGAAAAAGGAAAAGGCCCAAGCACTTACCTGGCTCCGGCCCGAACCAGCCCAACCCACCTACCTCGTCGCGCTGTCGTCTTCCCCGTGGTCGCCGCGCGCCGCACCGGCAGCAGGATGCCACGGCGATGGGCAGGCAGGCAGGAGGACAAGACCTGGCCCCGTTCCTCTCCCCTGGACACTCTCCCTCACTCCCACTCGACTCACATTTCTTCCCCCTCTACACCTTCCCCTCTCCGTCGATCTGGAGAAGAGCCGACGCGCTCGTCGCCGTCGCCGCATCGTCCACGCGACCACCGCGCTCCTCGTCGCCTAGGATCCTGTCAAGAGAGGCTCGCCAGCGAGTGCTTCTTCGACTACGCCAACGAGCCAAGCCAGGAACGCCACCTTCGTCGGAATCGAGCCGCCGCTTTCCATCGGCATCCCAGACAAGTTCCGTCGACGCCGGCCCCTCCTGCGCTACTAATCCATCAGGGGCCGCCTTGAGCCGCTCGATGAGCTCCTCCCTCCCTCCATTTCCCTCCTCGCGCCGCGTGCTTCACCGTAGCCAGCTCGCCGCCTCACCGCGCTCTGTTTGCACGGCGCCTCGCCGTCCGGCCGTTTCTGTTCGTCGCCGTGGCCTCGCACCGCCCCGTTTGGATGCGGCGTGGTGCTCTCGTTCGAATGAGCTCATTTACGCGCGCGACAACCCACTATAGCCCTCTGCCCGATCTCCACCCAAAAGCTCCGCCGCCACCTGTCGTCGCCGGCGTCGCTCCGGCCACCTCCGCGTCCAGCCACTGGCACCACTCGACGCGCACTGCTCCGCTCGTTCGATAGAGCCCAGGAACGGCCGAAATGATGCACCACAGAGAGATTCCGAGCTCGCCGAAGTTTCTCGCCACCGCGTGAGCTCGCCGGAGAGCTCTGGTGGCCGGCGTCCTACGTGGCTGCCACCTGGTGCCGCGGGCCCCACCGCTCGGTCACTAACATTGGGTCCCACTGGACCCAGTTGACCAAGTCAACACGCGTTTACTGTTTCCCTCTGCCACTGACATGTGGGGCCGGTTGGTTAGTTAACTGTTAATGACTGATTAATCATTCTGTTAGTTTAAATAGGTCCCTGACAGGCTGGGCCCACCAGATAATTAACTCTGTTAGTTTAACTTTAATCACTGTTAAAGCCTCTAAGGCTGACAGGTGGGTCCCATAGGTCAGATTTGACCTGGACCGATCTGTTGACTTGCTGACATCATCATGACACACTGCTGACCCAATAATCAATTTCTGATAAATAAGATAATTCCAGAAATTCCTTTAACGCTTTAAGAAATCATAGAAAATAATCCGTAGCTCGGATGGAAAAACTTTATACATGAAAGTTGCTCAGAACGACGAGACGAATCTGATCATGTCGTCTATTTCCATGTTGGAACACCTCTACATAGGAGAACCCGTAACTTTTAGCCCAATTCCGGTAGATGAATAGTGCATATTCACCGGTAAATAAATCCCACCTTAATCCTAAAATGACTTAGATGCATCTTTATGCAATCCTGCACTACATCGTAGCATAGCATGCACTGTGTTGCATTTGTTTACATTATGTTTACCTGTTTCTTCCCTCTTCTCTCTCGTTAGACCCCGATACCAACGCAGTTCCCGAGACCGACGCAGCTCAGGAGCCCGACGACTCAGCTGACGACCTTGCCTTTGCCGCAGAGCAACCAGGAAAGCACCTCCTTTTTGAGCATTCCGATATCGCCCACTCTCTTCTCTCTTATGCTTGCATTAGAAGTTACTGCTGCTGCTGTTATCCTATATCTGCTGCATAGCCTGTTTAATTGTAACCTGCTTTTGATACCTACATGTTATCCTAAACTGTTTGGTATAGGCTGGGTAGAGACCATCAGAGAGCCCACTTATCCCGACTGCCCCGATGGATGATCAGAAGACCCGAGCAACGGGATCGAAGACCAGGCCCCGACACCGCATGACACTTCCCCTTAGTTGCTCGACACTACTGGGTTATTATCATGTGCCGAGGGTGATACCTCGTCAGCACTTCTGATGATAACCTTGTAGGTTAGTTAATCGGTCGTGGTCAGTGAGGGTGATTCCTCCTACACCACTCCCGAAACCGACACTGTCGTGCAACTCCTCAATAGTGGACCTCGAGGGTGATTCCTCTTACGTTCACCTTGACGGTTATGTCAGGTGGGGATCCAATGAGGGTGATGCCTCGGATTCCTTCTTGATGTGGTAGCCACACGGTTGACTTTACATTACTGATGATACTGTTCATACTAGTTAAAGACGGGTCGGCCCTGAGGGGTACCCGCGCGAGCTTAATAGCGAGTGATGTGGAATCGGGTGGACCTGGATGGTGCCCGAGAGTTGAACACGAGGCGTGGCCGGGCATTCTTAGCCCTTGTCGCAAGTCCTCGAGAAGGGGCGACGGGGTCACATCTTTCATGAGTCTCTGCTTGTTTCCGCACTTCCAACACATTTACGGTTTGGATATTTGATCCGAGGGGCCTCTGGCCTGATAGGACTAACCATCACGTGGGCATAGTATGGGCGTTCTGCGTTGTATACTTCAGCCGAAGCTTAATAGACGTCAGCGACTGAGCGGCGCACGCTGGATTGGACTGGTTACGCAACCACGCTTGTATTAAGGGGTTGCTAGGTCTACTTCCGGCCGCCCACGCAACGCGCAGGAGTTCCTGGGGCGAAGGCCCAAGACCCCTGGGGGCATAGGTTAGTCCGGCGTGCTGACCTGTCTGTTAAGTACTTGGTCAGGTTGCGGCGTGTTGCTTAGCCGAGGCCGTGCATGACCCAGAAAAGTGTGTCCGGCCGGAGTTAAGCGAGCGTGGTGGGTAAGTTGGTGCACCCCTGCAGGGAAGAACTAATCTATCGATAGCCTGTCCTACGATAATGAACACTCAGAGTTGTATCCCGATCGGTATAACTAACACTGGTGACTTGAGATGTAATGGATAGTATGGCTCTGGGATTGCTTTCTCGCAGGGAGTCGAGGAAGGATCTCTGGCCGAGGTTGATGACACTACTACTACTTTACATTATGTTACTCTGCACTTTTCTAATGCTACAATACCGATGAAGATGCTTGAAGATGCTAGTCTTCGATAGGACTAGGCTTCAACCTCTATTCTGGCATTTCTGCAACCCAGTCCACATATACAGCCTTCCTTTGAAAATGTTGCATATGTAGTGTAGATCCTCGCTTGCTGAGTACTTCGGATGAGTACTCATGTTTGCTTTACTTTCTTTTTCTCCCCATATCCATATGTCGCCGCCAGATGACGGAGCCCCTGAGATAGCTGCCCCCGTCGACCACTACGGCTACTACTACTACCCTCCCGGCGAGTACTTCTACGAGGAGCCGACAGACGACCAGGAGTCGGATTCGGAGGGTCCTAGGCAGGAGGCCTACACCTTTCGATCATAGTGTTTTCTTTTGCCCCGCCTTTCTAAAAGGCTTATCTCTATTTCTGTAATATATCTGTACCCAGATATCTGATGCTTCCGCTGACACTTGTATGACATCGAGCTACGTATTCGAGCCCTCGAGGCCCTGGCTTGTAATGTAAAGCTTGCATGACTTTATTTATGTTTTAGAGTTGTGTTGTGATATCTTCAAGTGAGTCCTTAGGCTTAATCATGTGCATTTGCGTGTATGGTTAGTGCATGATTAAGCCGGGGTCATCACAGGTTGGTATCAGAGCTGACTGCCTGTCGGAATCCCCCTTTCCAACTCCTTGGCCGTAGTTGAGTCTAGTGATCCAAAACTATTTTACTAACTTGGCTGTGTGGCTTACGGGCCCACGGTGCCAACTGTGTGGTATTAGGATCTTTTATTCCTCGTCTTTACTCTGGGTCTCTGATCTCTCTTCTATTCGGGTTAAAATTTTACTAACTCCGACATTAGGTTCTCGTAACCACTTCAACCCGGAGAGCCCCTTCACCACAGATGGTCGTCTGCTTCATCAGAAGACTCCGAAGATACCCCTCGGAATTTCCCGAGACCATTGTGCCCACTGCCTTGTAGTTCCTGACCACCGATAAACTACGATGGATAACTACTTACACTCGTCGTTCATAGATTCATTTCAGTTACTCCCGGGTTTCATCCGACATATCGAAGTACTATCCGACATTTTGAGAATTCTCTGAACCTACTGCCTTGCAGTCCCTTTTCGCCTGAACACACCTACGAATAAATCCTCATACTACACAAGATCCGTTCATTCCCAGTTATTTGAGTGCTTTCCAGAACACATTGAATTGCTATTTAATCTCCCGATAATCCTCTGTAGCCTATTGCTCTTGAAATTCTTGCCTGCTTGCCTTATGGTTAATTCCATATGTCTAGTAATCCTCGACAACATCCTTTGCCAATTACCATTTTGAATCCCCTGAACCAGTATGCTACGAATATTCGCCATCATCAGTCGATTCCTAGAATTCGTCCTTCCGGCTCAGTCACCATTCCGGACATGAGCTGGTTATCGGCCAATCAAGCATTGATTGATTGTCCAACTAAGCATGTGCAAATCACTCGTCTCTCTCCCCAGGTGAACTAATTGCCACTCCTGGCATTGGAAATCATGAACCCTCTGAATTTTATACTTGGGTTGTTCAAATGCTTCCTTAATTCAATGTGCTTGCCTTCCGTCCTTTTTCGGAGGACTCTTAGGTGGAACCAGTTGTTAAAACCTTACCCCGTTAGTTCTCACGGATCACTTGATTTCTTTTGTGGACAGTTATTCGACCGATTCCTTTCTATTCTAAGAACCTTATCGGTTCCTTCCCCGTTGATATTGCCTTTGGCACTGAAGCATTCTCTACTTCTTGCCGACTGTATATCCTCCCAGCTTGCATGGCACGTAGAGGTAGTGCGTTCCTTCTCCTTATTGACTTGGGACTAACTACTGACCAGAACATGTCTCATAACCATGGGTGGAGATCTCTGCCAGACGGAACACTAAAGATCTGTTCAACCTACTCATATTTGGACAGAGCTTTTGCTTCTGATCCTTCGTTTCTGAACCATAACTCCTTTGTACTTAAACGTCGGATTATTTCGATGTTTCTATAATCTGATGCCGTTACATTCTTTCTTCTTCTGTTTGAGTACCGATACTCACATCGGATCCTTTGCCGACCATCTGATCTTTTGCTGGGTTGCTATCCAACAGCATCGATCATATTCAATAACCTTGCGAGTCTTTCCTCGGATACAGAATGTCTATGGTAAAATGTATCCTCTCCTTCTGTCAACCATGCTCTGCTTCCGAGCTTGAGTTCATTACTCCTGTAAATTGTGGTGTATGTTACTAAGATACTCGGATGGGTTGAACATATGCTTTCCTTAACTTGTGTAAAATTGAAAGTTATGCGGGTTACTTATACTCGCGTTTCGTCGGATAAATTTTCAACTCTACAAATTCCTCAAAGACGAGAAGTGAATGAAAGTTCATGCATTGAAGAAGTGGGAGTCGACCTTGAACCTTTGTGTTCAAGCCCATGGACCCGATGTAGAACTTATCATGGAAGCTGCTCATAAAAATAATTATTTCCTTGGTACAAGTTCATCTTGTATCTATGAATTGATCCTTTGCAATCGTGGTTCCGACCATGATTGTTCTTCTTTGATACCATTTTGCGGACAAGCTAAAGCACTTGTCTTCTGCGAATCGATATGCCTGTCCAACCTCTACACTGAACTACCTCGAGCATTACCCCCCCTACTATCTCGAGGATATCATCCTATTATACTACGTCCTATGAATTTTTCTGATGGAGTGATACCTTTCCCTGACATAGTCACTCCATGGGTTCTGGGTTGTCTTCAACCGAGACCACCGAACAATGAATCGATTCCGCTCGGTGATTCAGCACTCCTAGTACTTTGTTGCTGGGGAGTTGGATACTCCATCACATCATTCCTAGTATGATCGGCTATATCCCTATCATGCTAACTTTTAACTGTGCTACCTGGCCCTTCTTCCCGGAGCACAATTTTCGACGATGAGTTAAGCTTACGTCGATCTTCCTCATCTTGTCATATCACCTCAAACAACAAGCTTGATTTCGAGCTTGTGTCTCATCCGTGTTTCCAATAATCTTTTGCCTCGGCATTCCTTTTTCTTGATGTCATCGCTGACCGATTACATCTTCTTGAAACCTCTCGACAAATGTGCCATGATCATCATCAACATTCTGAGCTCTTTCAGGATATCGATCGAATTCATGTTGAGGAATACCATCCCTGCCCCTCGATGATTTGTGATATCATCGATGACATCTTGACTTTCTGCCAACACAGACCTGGTTGTGCTTGGTTATTCCTTATGCACTGAGAGAACCTTGGAATTGTTCCTCGGTATCTCTTGAGATCTTCGAACCCAATCTTTACTTGACACCATATCATCGCTGCCTCAAAGCATGACTGTGTTATTCCGAATACCAGCATGATCATTGGAAGCACATTGCCAAATGTTTCTCGATCAATTATCCAAACACTGTTGTATGGGTAATATCATGATTCTTCCTTTGCCCCTCTATCTAAATGCTTTTGAACTTGCTGTCCCATCATGTATATCATGCTCCGCCTTTCCT
The DNA here is from genome assembly GCA_011799875.1 of Thinopyrum elongatum. Taxonomy (NCBI): domain Eukaryota; kingdom Viridiplantae; phylum Streptophyta; class Magnoliopsida; order Poales; family Poaceae; genus Thinopyrum; species Thinopyrum elongatum. Next base: position 483,852,441 of record CM022297.1, read on the forward strand.
TGGGAAGGATATACTCCCAATCCTGGTGTGCAAACACATTTTCCTTTCCATTGTTCTGTTTAATCTGATAATCACATTTTCCTTTCCATTGTTTTGTTTAACCTTTCTTGTGATCTATATGATGTAAGCAGAAATAATTCCCTGCTTATAAAATACCCCGGTGCACCACTTAGTCAAAGAGACCCCGTTACTATGGTTGATGACATTCCGGTAACCACCGATGGACGAGAACTTTGCCTATTGGTCCGCCTCGTTCAACGAGCAGGAAAATGGTTCTCGTCGTCCCTCGCCCTTGGTACCGATGTTGTTACCGACATAACTGACAGGCTACCTTCTGACATACCTAGTTGTCGTGACCGGTAAGATGTCACTGTTCTCCCTCCTTTTGTTCGACCCTCGTCACAGTTCCACAGGATCGTAACCTGACTCTCCTGTATATCTTTGATTCTGAAGTATAATATGCTCTTGGTCTTGTGTGTTATCGCGAGCCACCTTCCGACAGATGATCCATTCACAATGCTATGAACCACTTCCACACTCTGCTCCCAGCATCGAACGATTGTCTACCCGCTTGAAATATCTTATTGTAACCTCCTACTTTGCTCTCGATGTTTTCTTAAGTTTCAACTCGAGAGATACTTCTGCCACATTCCCTGAATTGTTCACTAGATAATTAACCCTATAAGGGTCCGTTCTCCCGAAGTTACTTTTACATCCCCACTTAAATCTCAGGACGAGATTTCTTTTAGTGGAGGAGATTTGTAACATCCCCAGATGTTAACCATGTCATCAAGCTAATTAAATTGCCATGTCATCATCTTTCATTAAGTCAAGATGCCACTTGTCCCAAGCCGAATTCAAATTCAAATCTAAATTGCAAGTCAAATAATTATTTCTTCAAACAACCAAACTAAAATGTACATAATGTTGCAAATATTTCAGATGCAATTATAAAATTGTTATCCACATTAATAAAATTAGTTGAGTAACTCTAACAACCTCAAACAGTAACAAACAACCCTATTAAATGCCATATTCATTTTTGAGAAATTCAAATCAATACTAAAAATCCTCAAACTTTTTGTGGCACTGTCTAAAATCACCAGGGATTTATTGGGACACTCCCCATATTTTTTCTAAGTGAAACAGTTGCCCTAATAATCCCCTTTCCCTTTCTGTTAATCAATAAAATAAGAAAGAGAAAAGAAAAGCAGAAAAAGGAAAAGGCCCAAGCACTTACCTGGCTCCGGCCCGAACCAGCCCAACCCATCTACCTCGTCGCGCTGTCGTCTTCCCCGTGGTCGCCGCGTGCCGCACCGGCAGCAGGGCGCCACGGCGATGGGTAGGCAGGCAGGAGGATAAGACTTGGCCCCGATCCTCTCCCCTGGACACTCTCCCTCACTCCCACTCGACTCGCCCTTCTTCCCCCTCTCCACCTTCCCCTCTCCGTCGATCTGGAGAATAGCCGACGTGCTCATCGCCGTCGCCGTGTCGTCCACGCGACCACCACGCTCCTCGTCGCCTAGGATCCTGTCAAGAGAGGCTCGCCGGCGACTGCTTCTTCGACTACGCCAACGAGCCGAGCCAGGAATGCCTCCTTTGTCGGAATCGAGCAGCCGCTTTCCTTCGGCATCCCCGGCAAGTTCCGTCGACGCCGGCCCCTCCTGCGCTACTAATCCATCAGGGGCCACCTTGAACCGCTCGGTGAGCTCCTCCCTTCCTCCATTTCCCTCCTCGCGCCGCGTGCTTCGCCGTAGCCAGCTCGCCGCCTCACCACGCTCTGTTCGCCGCGGCACCTCGCCGTTCGGCCGTTTTCGTTCGTCGCCGTGGCCTCGCACCTCCCGGTTTGGATGCGGCATGGTGCTCTCGTTCAAATGAGCTCGTTTACGCGCGCGAAAACCAACTGTAGCCCTCTGCCCGATCTCCACCCGAAAGCTCCGCCGCCACCTGTCGTCACTCCGGCCACCTCCGCGTCCAGCCACTGGCACCACTCGACGCGCACTGCTCCGCTCGTTCGATAGAGCCCAGGAACGGCCGAAACGATGCACCACAGAGAGATTCCAGGCTTGCAGGAGTTTCTCGCCGCCGCGTGAGCTTGCCGGAGAGCTCCGGTGGCCGGCATCCTACGTGGCCGCCACCTGGCGCCGCGGGCCCCACCGCTCGGTCCCTAACACTGGGTCCCACTGGACCCAGTTGACCAAGTCAACACGCATTTACTGTTCCCCTCTGCCACTGACATGTGGGGCCGGTTGGTTAGTTAACTGTTAATGACTGATTAATCATTCTGTTAGTTTAAATAGGTCACTGACAGGCTGGGCCCACCAGATAAATAACTCTGTTAGTTTAACTTTAATCACTGTTAAAGCCTCTGAGGCTGACAGGTGGGTCCCATACGTCAGATTTGACTTGGACCGATCTGTTGACTTGCTGACATCATCATGACACACTGCTGACGCAATAATCAATTTCTGATAAATAAGATAATTCCAGAAATTCCTTTAAAACTTTAATAAATCATAGAAAATAATCCGTAGCTCGTATGGAAAAACTTTATACATGAAAGTTGCTCAGAACGACGAGACGAATCTGATCGTGTCGTCTGTTTCGATGTTGGAACACCCCTACATAGGAGAACCCGTAACTTTTAGCCCGATTCTGGTAGATGAATAGTGCATATTCACCGGTAAATAAATCCCACCTTAATCCTAAAATGACTAAAATGACTTAGATGCATCTTTATGCAATCCTGCACTACATCGTAGCATAGCATGCACTGTGTTGCATTTGTTTGCATTATGTTTACCTATTTCTTCCCCTCTTCTCTCTCTTAGACCCCGATACCGACGCAGTTCCCGAGACCGACGTAGCTCAGGAGCCCGACGACTCAGCTGACGACCTTGCCTTTGCCGCAGAGTAACCAGGCAAGCACCCCCTTTTTGAGCATTCCGATATCGCCCACTCTCTTCTCTCTTATGCTTGCATTAGAAGTTACTGCTGCTGCTGTTATCCTATATCTGCTGCATAGCCTGTTTAATTGTAACCTGCTTTTGATACCTACCTGTTATCCTAAACTGTTTAGTATAGGCTGGGTAGAGACCATTAGAGACCCCACTTATCCCGACTGCCCCGCTGGATGATCAGAATGTGACGCCCCCGGCTTAATCGTGCACTAAGCATACATGCAAATGCACACAATCAAGCCTAAGGACTCACTTGAAGATATCACAACACAACTCTAAAACATAAATAAAGTCATACAAGCTTTATATTACAAGCCAGGGCCTCGAGGGCTCGAATACATAGCTCGATGGCATACAAGCGGAATCATCAGATATCTGAGTACAGATATAAAAGAGAAACAGAAAGGCCTTTAGAAAGGCGGGGCAAAATAAAATGATACGATCGAAAGGCGTAGGCCTCCTGCCTAGGACCCTCCGAACCTACTCCTGGTCGTCAGCCATCTCGAAGTAGTAGCCATCCTCGGGGTGGTAGAAGTAGTCATTGGTGGGGCAGCGTTCTCAGGGTCTCCGTCATCTGGTCACGACAAACTGGTATGGGGAGAAAAAGAAAGCAAAGCAACCGTGAGTACTCCGAAGTACTCAGCAAGCAAGGATCTGTGCTACATATGCAACATTATCAAAGGAAGGCTGTATATGTGGACTGGGCTGCAGAAATGCCAGAATAGAGAGAAGGCCTAGTCCTATCGAAGACTAGCATCTTCAGCAACTTCAAACATCTTCAACGATCTTGCAGCATTAGAAGAGTACAGTATATCATAATGTAAAGTAGTAGTAGTATCAAGTAACAGTCTCGCCCAGAGATCCTTCCTCGACTCCCTGCGAGAAAGCGATCCCGGAGCCACATATCCAGATACCAATCCAAGTTCTAGTTGTACCGATCGGGATACAACTCCGAGTGTCCTTTACCGTAGGACCGGCTATCGATAGATGTTTTCTTCCCTGCAGGGGTGCACCAACTTACCCACCATGCTCGCTTAACTCCGGCCGGACACACTTTCCTGGGTCATGCCCGGCCTCAGCCAAACGACACACCGCAGCCCTACCTGCAGCTCAGCAGAGAGGTCCCCACCGGTCTACCTCCTAAGCGCAAGGGGGTCTTGGGCCATCGCCCCTCGCCCTCCGGGTCGTTGCGTGCAGGGCGAACCAGGCTCCACCACTACTGGATGGTGCCGGCCCAGCCCGGCCGCAGTGCTGAACTAGATGCCTGACAGATCTTTCGGCTGATGCTACGATGCAGAGTGCCCATAACTATTCCCACGTGATGGTTAGTGCTATCAGGCCGTAGGCCTGCTCGGATCAAATATCCAAATCGTTAGGGGACTAGGGGCTTGCGGAAACGAGCAGAGACTCACGATCGATGTGACCCCGTCACCCCGTCTCGAGGACTTGCTGCAAGGGCTAAGAATGCCCGGCCGCACCTCGTAAAATAACTCACGGGTAACTATCCATCATTCGCGGGTACCCCTCAGGGTCGACCCGCCTTTCCAAATATCAGTATCAACAGTAATGTAAGGCATCCGTGAGGCTACCATATCAAGGGGAATCCGAGGCATCACCCTCATTGGACTCCCACCTGATGTAAAATCAAGGTGGACGTAGGAGGAATCACCCTCGAGGTCCACGCTTGAGGTGTTGCACGACTTCGTCATTATCGGGGGTGGTGTAGGAGGAATCACGCTCGCTTACCATGACCGATTAGCTAACCTGCATGGTTATCATCAGAAGTGCTGACGAGGTATCACCCTCGGCACTCGATAGTAACCCAGTAGTGTCGAGCAACGAAGGGGAAGTGAGGTGCGGTGCCGGGGTCTGATCTTCGATCCCGTTGAACGGGTCTTCTGATACTCCAGCGGGGCAGTCGGGATAAGTGGGGGTCACTGATGGGGCTCTACCCAGTCTATTCTAAACAGTTTAGGATGAGCAGGTAGGTATCAACAGCAGGTTACAATAAACAGGCTATGCAGAAGAAATAGGATAACAGTAATAGTAGCAAAATTCTAATGCAAGCATGAGAAAATAGAATGGGCGATATCGGGATGATCAAAGGGGGGGGGGGCTTGCCTGGTTGCTCGGCGGCAAAGGCAAGATCATCTGTAGTGTAGCCAGTCACCGGAGCTGCGTCGGTACCGGTCTCTATCGAGAAGAGGGGAGGAAACAGTATAAATACAAGGCAGACAAAGCAACACAGAGCAGGCTACGCTAACGTGCGGTGGAGGGCTGTCTAAAAGTATGTCTAAGGCATAATAGTTATTTAGGGTTAAAGCTGGATTTATTAACCGGTATATATGCACTATTCATCTATCGGATACGGCCTCGAAGTTGTGGGTTCACCTCCGTAGAGGGTCTCGACACGGAAACAGACTGCACGGTCAGCTTCGTCTCGTCGTTCTGAGCAACTTTCATGTAGAAAGTTTTTCGATCTGAGCTACGGTTTATTTTCTATGATTTTCTAAAGTTTTAACCATTTTCTGAAATTTATTTTATTTATTAAATCAACATTATCTAGAACAGTAGCAGTGATGTCAGCATGACGCAATGGTGACATCAATAGTCAACAAGACGGCTGACCGGGTCAAACCTTACAGGTGGGACCCACCTGTCATTGACAGTGGGTCTTAACAGCATTTAAACTAATCCAAATTAGTTAACTAAGGATAGGGGCCCACATGTCAGTGTCTACTTAGGTTAGCTAATTAACTCTAATTAGTTTAACTCATAATTAGGGGGTGGGCCCCATCTATCAGCGGCTAAGGCTGCCCAGTCAGCGTTGACTCCGGTCAACGGGGCGAGCCCGGGCCCCTGGGGGCCACCAGGCAGTGACCCTGGGGGTGGCCCTAGCGGCGCCACGTCGGCTCACCGGCGTTCATCGCCGGCGTGCGCTCTGGCGACCACCATAGACGGCGGCGTCGCGCAGAAACGGGCGTCCGGCCACGGATTGGCGCGCGGAGAGGTGCTACTGGACGCTGGGGGTCGGCCGCATCCAACAGTGGCCTCAGAAGGGCCGGGGAGGGACGGCAGTGACGGCGGCGCTGGATCGAGCGGCGGCCGGAGTTCGGCGAGATGGTGATCGGTGCTACGGCCGTGCTTTCGATGAACTACGCGTCCGGGCAGCTCCTATGCAGCACTACGAGCGCGACGGTGTGCTCGGACGAGCCCATGAGGCACGGGAGCGCGGGGACGACGGTAATGGCGGCGACCAGAGCACGGCTTCGCGGGTGAGCTAGCCAGGCAACTCAACGGCATTGAGAGAGAAAGGGAGGTGGCGGAGGCTCACCGTGGGGACACAAGAAGGTCCGGCGATGGCTTAGTAGCAGCAGTGGCGCTGTATTTGGAGAGGCTCATCGGCGGCAGAGACGAAAGGGGGCGGTGGAGATCCGGCGCTGCCGAGGGCTCCTGCACCAATGGCTGGCTCCAGGCAATGTGGCAGACGAAGGCGCATCTCATGGGCACGGTGGCTGGTCGCGGGGAGCTCTGTGGCTACGCGGACGACGGCGGCGCAGCCATGGCAACGCTCGGGCGAGCTCGGATCTGAGCGAGGAAAAGCGAGGAGGAAGGGGGAGAGTGAGGCGAGGCGACAGGGGCGAGGCTGGGGGTTCCTCCTTATCCCCTCTCTGTCGGTGGGCATCGCGCTGTCGTCTCCTCACCGGCGCGCGCGCGTGCGTCCACGGCGGGAACGACACGGGGAGGAGGGAGACGGTAGAGGAGAGAGAGAGGCCGGCTGGGCTGGGCCGTGCACTGTGCACTTAGGCCCAGACCAGTGCGACTGTACTGGCCCTTTTCCTTTTTTTTAATTTCTGTTGGAATTTTCAGTAGGCTTTTACAATTATTTGAGCTACCAGATGCCTCTGCAAAAATGTGAAACTGGGTCACACAAATACATTGCATTATTCCACATTGCCACAAAAAGTTTGGGAAGGTTTGGAATTCTTTTGGTATTTCTCTAAAATAGAATAACATTTAAAAATGCTGAAATGGTGCTGTTTTAATTGATAATGCTCATCTTTGCTCAAGAGTGATGTTGTGTTCCTTAACATTTAATTGTTTTGGAATATTTGCAATAATGTGAACATTTTTCCCACAAGCTCTGAGCAACTTCATATTTCACTTTTGTATTTGAGTTGATTTTTAGGATAGAGTTTGAATTGAATAATTAACAAAAGTGATTAAGCACTGCAAATAGGAGTGACTTGGCATTATTAGCAGTTGATCATAGTGGCTATTACATAGGGGTGTTACACAGAAGACCCGAGCAACGGGATCGAAGACCAGGCCCCGACACCGCACGACACTTCCCCTTAGTTGCTCGACACTACTGGGTTATTATTAAGTGCCGAGGGTGATACCTCATCAGCACTTCTGATGATAACCTTGTAGGTTAGTTAATCGGTCATGGTCAGTGAGGGTGATTCCTCCTACACCACCCCCGAAAGCGACACTGTCGTGCAACTCCTCAAGAGTGGACCTCGAGGGTGATTCCTCTTACGTTCACCTTGACGGTTATGTCAGGTGGGGATCCAACAAGGGTGATGCCTCGGATTCCTTCTTGATGTGGTAGCCACACGGTTGACTTTACATTACTGATGATATTGTTCATACTGGTTAAAGACGGGTCGGCCCTGAGGGGTACCCGCGCGAGCTTAATAGCGAGTGATGTGGAATCGGGTGGACCTGGATGGTGCCCGAGAGTTGAACACGAGGCGTGGCCGGGCATTCTTAGCCCTTGCCGCAAGTCCTCGAGACGGGGCGACGGGGTCACATCTTTCGTGAGTCTCTGCTCGTTTCCACACTACCAACACATTTACGGTTTGGATATTTGATCCGAGGGGCCTCTAGCCTGATAGCACTAACCATCACGTGGGCATAGTATGGGCGTTCTGCGTCGTATACTTCAGTCGAAGCTTAATAGACGTCAGCGACTGAGCAGCACGCGTTGGATTGGACTGGTTACGCAACCACACTTGTATTAAGGGGTTGCTAGGTCTGCTTCTGGCTGCCCACGCAACGCGCAGGAGTTCCCGGGGCGAAGGCCCAAGACCCCTGAGGGCATAGGTTAGTCCGGCGTGCTGACCTCTCTGTTAAATATTTGGTCGGGTTGCGGCGTTTTGCTTAGCCGAGGCCGGGCATGACCTAGAAAAGTGTGTCTGGCCGGAGTTAAGCGAGTGTGGTGGGTAAGTTGATGCACCCCTGCAGGGAAGAACTAATCTATCGATAGCCTGTCCTACGGTAACGGACACTCGGAGTTGTATCCCGATCGGTACAACTAGAACAGGTGACTTGAGATGCAATGGATAGTATGGCTCTGGGATTGCTTTCTCGCAGGGAGTCGAGGAAGGATCTCTGGCCGAGGTTGATGACACTACTACTACTTTACATTATGTTACTCTGCACTCTTCTAATGCTGCAAGACCGATGAAGATGCTTGAAGATGCTAGTCTTCGATAGGACTAGGCTTCCCCCTCTATTCTGGCATTTCTGCAGCCCAGTCCACATATACAACCTTCCTTTGAAAATGTTGCATATGTAGTGTAGATCCTCGCTTGCTGAGTAATTCGGATGAGTACTCACGTTTGCTTTACTTTCTTTTTCTCCCCATATCCATATGTTGCCGCCAGATGACGGAGCCCCTGAGATAGCTGCCCCCGTCGACCACTACGGCTACTACTACTACCCTCCCGACGAGTACTTCTACGAGGAGCCGACGGACGACTAGGAGTAGGATTCGGAGGGTCCTAGGCAGGAGGCCTACGCCTTTCGATCATAGTGTTTTATTTTGCCCCGCCTTTCTAAAAGGCTTATCTCTATTTCTGTAATATATCTATACCCAGATATCTGATGCTTCCGCTGACACTTGTATGACATCGAGCTACGTATTCGAGCCCTCGAGGTCCTGGCTTGTAATGTAAAGCTTGTATGACTTTATTTATGTTTTAGAGTTGTGTTGTGATATCTTCAAGTGAGTCCTTAGGCTTAATCGTGTGCATTTGCGTGTACGGTTAGTGCACGATTAAGCCGGGGTCATCACATATATCATGCGTATAAGTAAGCAAGCAGTTGGCCATTCTGTAGCTCAATTAACTAGCTGGAACATTGTGTGCCACGTTCCAGAACGGTCTTAGGGAGCATAATGAACAGCAGAGGGATTCATACAAACCTACTACAGCAAGCAAAACTATGCAATCATTACCCTCGTATAAACTATATTGTGAGCCTCATGCAGTAATAGTTGGTTAATAGACTTCAAAGCTTCAGGCACACTTTGCCAGAGTAATTAAATGGTAAGGCCTTTAATTATGTTAACTAATAGTTATACAAGTACCCTACATCAGGCATCATTGTTTGGGCATCTCATTAACTGAGGACAAATAAAGCAATTGAAAAGAGCAATTTAACTATGCCTGAAACAAACAAGCAATTGAACTGTTGAGTTGGCAGCATGCATAGATGCACGCCTCAATAACATCCATGGCCTAGCTACATTTACTATATAAAGGAACAAGTAATGTAATATTGTTTGCCCCCTATGAAGTATCTCGACTAGTATGTAATCAAGATCCTAGTAATGATAGGGAGGCTAATGATGTGAATATGCGTTTGGTTATGACATTTATGACATCAACAACTCTACCATAGCAGGAAGCAGTTTCACACTGTTCACTACTATAAGATGTTTTAGATATTTAAAAGTAGACTACATCCATAATGAGTGAACAGACACATTAAAATGTTCTTACATACATCTGATTTACAAAAAAGTTAGAACATCATATAGTAGTGTGCGGAGGGAGTTTTAATCAATGGCCCAATGACTGGGTTACAGGTGAATAACCTTACACAAGCACAATGTGAGACAAATAGGATGTCCTGGTAATTGTAATACAGTGACTTACCATAACTGGTTGAACAGGCTCAGCGCTGCTCCTCCTTCTCTTGCAAGGCTCCTTCCTAACATCTTGTACCTGGAAATCCTCAATCTTATCTTCATTGCATCCCCTCTGCAAGGTGACACAAACTAGTTACTGGTCTCCTTGGAAGATAAATATGCATACTTTCCAGTCTGTGAACAACACCAAAGGATGAGTTTATAACAAAACAACACCACATAATGAAACATGCCACATCTCTTGCACACAATGAAATGAGCATTTACTATGTGTGTGCTGTGTAAAAACTAGGCATATCTTCAAACTGGACCTCCAGGTACTCTTGGAGAGCCTACTTTAGTGTACAGCCAAACCTTTATGTCACATATGAGTTATACAAGCCCCCACTACATCAGCCCTTAGTGTTTAAAATCATTGACAAGCTCTGTTAGGTCAAGAACAGCAAGTAATCAAAGCAAACAGTCCTAGTATGGCTGGCTAATACAAACAAGCAATTGAACAGATGTGTGAGCAAATCTTGCACAATACTAAATTACATATCAAGAAAAGAAGCATAGAAGGAGGCTTAAAGACCATCACTTGACTGATCAGATTTAAGGGGCATTTAAACATCATGTGCAACGTATGAACTAACATAAACATTGCATATTTCAGATTCTATAATGAAATGCACATGTATTAGGTTATGCCATGTATGATGCCTAAATGTACACTATAGCAGGCAGGAGTGATTCATCATTACACGCACAATTGAATTGCAGGTTAAGGGCCAGTTCTATTCCGCCTTTTCAGAGCTTATTGTCAAAATAAGCCATAAAAGATGTAAAGAACTCGTTTTTGAGTTATGGGCTTGGGCTTAAAGTTATTTCGATTTTGGGGGGTGGGGGGTGCTTCGGGTAGAAGCTCACTAAAAATTGAAGGGAAGGGGAATAGCGAAATGACTCTGTTGTATGCCTATATTACATTCAAAATGCCACTGCTCACGCCCGCATCACACCTGACCCTCAAGTAAAAACAAACACGCAAATGTTCATTGCCCTGCCCACTTGCATCTCCTCTCCCCTTTCCCTCTACCTCGATCCCCTGCCTGCAGCGCTAGGGTTCCTCCAGCGAGCCGCCGCCACTGGTCCCATCTGGCCTGCTCCTCGACGATGCTCTGTCCAGCTAGGCTACATGGCCGGCGGGTAGGGCCAAATCTCCCCGAGTGCTCCTACCTCTGGCGCCGCCCCTCATTCTCATGGTCTCCAGCAGCTGCTCTGCTATGGTCCGTCCAACGCACTACTCCGGCGCTCGCTGCACAACTACGGCCGATGCCCCACTCCGGCAGAAGGCACCTCGTTCCCCCTCCCCTCTTCCCAGGCCGTGGCCTTGAGGTGCTGTTGAAGGATGAGCTCATCCAACAAGGTGAGGATCTCCTCTGATTTTTTGCCAAATTTTCATTCTGATCCGCTATACGATAAATTGCTATGAGCTGCTGCTATATGATGCATTGCTATGAGCTGCTGCTGCTGCTGCTATATGATGAATTGCTATGAGCTGCTGCTGCTATATGATGAGTTGCTATAAGCTACTCCTGCTGCTGCTATATGATGAATTGCTATGAGTTGCTCCTGCTGCTGCTATATGATGAATTGCTATGAGCTGCTCCTGCTGCTGGTATATGATGAGTTGCTAGCTGCTGCTGCTATATGATGAGTTGCTATGAGCTGCTGCTGCTGCTATATGATGCTTTCAGGTGGTGCTTCTATATGATAATAACCAGCCACTTAGACCATCGAATTCCAATAAATAATGGTTCTTCATTTAAATTTAGGCAATGCGTTCTTCATTTAAATTAGGCAATGGGCTCTCTATGGAAGACATTGACCAAAGTAGATTGTGCCAAGTAGATGGTATCTTTGTATTTGCATTTTGAACAAATATTGATGGTTTGTTTTCCTATCATATTAATTACTGCACTGGGTTCAATTTATGATGTTTGCAAGTCAAATTAATTTTCATACGGGCAGCAAAATGACAAAATATAATGCAATCTAGACTTTTCACTGATTATACCACAGATAAGCTGAAAAGGCAGGCAATGAAAAGAACTGGTTGGCTTATTATCTGGAGCTTAGATTCAAAGGTGCTTATTTTCTTAGGATAACTCGAAATAACTGTCCCTAAGAACCCTGGCCAACAACACTGACATACAAATAACATGTCACGATGATTGCAATGGAGTGACCTACTATAGCACACTGTATAGGCTCACCGCTGCCTCTCCTTTTTTTGCAATGTTCCATGAAATTGCCACATACATCTTGTACTAAGAAATCTTGTACTTTTTCATTGCAGCACCCCATCTGCAAGTTGACACGGCTAATTTGAGATATCTCTACATGATAATACATTGCATATCCCTTGTGGATATTTAAATCACCAATTAATGATTGTGTGTGTAGCATAAACTAGCCATGACTCTATGTACTGGACTAGCAGGCACTCTAAGGGAGCCTAATGTAGTGCACTGGAATTCCTACATGCCACCTACGATTTTGTGTAATGTGCTACCTCTGTTCCTAAATATGTCTTTGTAGAGATTCCACTATGGACCACATACAGATGTATATAGATGCATTTTCGAGTGTAGATTCATTCATTTTGCTTTGTATGTAGTCTATAGTGGAATCTCTAGAAAGACTTATATTTAGGAATGGAGGGAGTATCATGTATGACATCTACATCTCTAATTTAGCAGCCAGTAGTGGAAATCATTGTCTGCATAAAGGGATTACTGGTCGAAAATCCTAGCAAAGCACGCTGGTAGGCACACAACAATACAAGAGAGAGACGCACTTACAAGATCATAGCAATGCCTCAGTCCAGGATCTTGGTTAGCCAAGCTGTTAGATCCAGAAGAAACATCATCCTTGTAGTTCTTGCCAGCTGCATAACATGTAACAGTGACATGTTAGTATATTTGAAGTACATCGGGCAGGTGATGCTGGACGGGTTTAAAGGTGACAAGTACCTAGGCCACGGCGTGTGCTTGGCATCTTGCCAGACGGTGGGAATGAGGTTAGAAATGTGAAGGGTGATGACGTTGCGCTGGCTGTCGGGGTCCGTTAAGGAGATCTAGAACCATGGAGTAGGGTGTTTGTGGAGCGGCTCCGGTAGGGTGGACTACGGTGTGGGCGAAGCGGATCTGAGGCCATGGACGAGGGCGTCGGTGAAGCTGCTCCGGTGGTTGGGTTCAGGATGGTGTCGACGATGCGGATCTGCGACCGTGGACGGGGCGTCAGAAGCTTCTCCTGTAGGTTGGGCGAGGGTGCGATGAAGCGAATCTGAGGCCGTGGACTTGGGCGTTGGCAAAGTGGCCCTGGTAGGGTTGAGAATGGTATAGGCGAAGCTACTCTGGTAGGGTTGAGGATGGTGTCGGTGAAGCGGCTCCGGTAGGGTTGAGGAAGGTGTCGGCGAAGAGGATTAGAGGCCGTCGACGGGGGTGTCGGTGGGGCGACTCCGGGGGTGTGGACGAAGCATCTTTGGTGGGGAGTACGAAGGAGCCGCTGCAGATGCGCTATGGTTGACTAGAGTACCAGCGAAGCAGATCCAGCACCGTGGACAAGGCTGGCACTGAATGGGCTATGGTACAGTGGTGGATGAGCAGTCTACTTGTTTCTAGGGGAGGTGGGAGGGGTAGATGCGGCCGTAGAAGCAGATCCGGTGAGGTGGACGATGCTGGCAGTGAATGGCCTATGGTACGCCGGTGGATGAGCAGTCTAGGGTTTCGAGAGGGAAGGGGTAGAAAGGCCGATGAAGTACGGACGGCGTGATGTAAGATGCTCTGGTGCTGTGGAGTAGTCGTTTTTGCGGGAGGGGGAGAGGAAATGGGGTGCCGTGTGGTGGGGGGAACTAGAAGTTACCAAAGCAACCCCGACCTTTTATGTAAATCAGGGCCGTATTGTAACTATTGTTCTCCATGCACCAAGGACAAAAGGGGAATTTCGCATGCTAAAGACTAGGTGGCAGAAATTTTAGAAGGAAGCGGGAGATTTTGCCGCCTGCGGGATCGTTCGTATCTAGTTTCAACTAATTTTGGACAGTGCTAGCGGGAAGGTCATGTGAGACTGTGTACACGGGGCACACATCAGCAGTTAATAATTGGTATGAAGTCCAGCCCAGAAAAAAAGACAATAAATCGGGATGATGCACCGATAACTTGGACGTTCACACGGGCGCGGCCAATCGTACGGATGTAGAGGCGCGTTCACAAAAAAATGGATCAAACGCTCAGCCTATGTATTTCGTGTGTAAATATATAATTTAGTGCCATTGGTTATTTATTTTAAACATAATGCATTGATGTGTTAATTTTAATATAGATGCACAAAAAGAAATGGATATTGTAGTCCGCTACTTAAAAGTTTTACCTCATATGATTACATGGCCCCCATTTCATAAATTGCGTACCCGTTGAACTCATATATGAATATTACATATATTACTTCATAATAGAACATTAAATCATCCAAGACTAATGAATTTGAATGCAAAACTTACAATGGTGCATGTACATGATAACTAGAGTGGTTGTTTGAAGAAACATCACTATAACTTTGGCATGCACAATTGAAAAAGACTTCGAAAAAAATGTGATATGTGAGTGTCCAATCTTTATAGCGTTGAATCGATGTTGTATCTTTGGCCACGATACGAAGTAGATATTGATTATGTTCAAGCGATGCACGTCCATGATCGCTAGATAGTGATACGTGAATGAATTGTGCAATCTCTCTCACACGCATACATATCTCGTTTCTTCATGGGCATCGAAATCACACACGCGGACTTCATGTATTGATCTCCCTCTGTCAAGGTTAGAATTCGTCTTTCTACCCCGTCCTACAAGTCTCTCACACAAAAACACACACGCTCTCTCTGTCGAACATGCCCACCCCTTTAATTCCGCCCACCCACCGCCACTAATGTCTCAAAGTATAACTATGTCTCCCACACATATGCGTAAGGTTAACTCGAGTCCCGGAACCATATGAATACATACAATGAGATTCCAGCAGAGCACCTTTTGTTTTGAGATTTCGCTCACACACACACATGCGCGCGCGGACATTGTTTCTCTTCATTTTTTTCCGGCACTTGCATGCACACCTCTTGTTTATCTCTGTGATGCTTTAAGTATGCCTCGCACACATGCTATCTACCTATCCCTTAATATATATATATATATATGTATCACACAAACTCCTTCTCCCTATATCTAAGTGTCACTACCCCCCCCCCCCCACACACACACTTCCTGACACCAAAGGAGTAGGGTGACACCTTGATCTTGATACTAATCTGTCTACTGGCTTCTCTCTCAAACACACACACTTCCCGACACCGAAGGAGTAGGGTGACACCTCGATCTTGGTACTAATCTATCTACTTGCTTCTCTCTCAAACACACACACACACACACACTCGCTAGTTGTGCCTCTAGGCCTACCGCACGCACACTCTCGATATGTCTTTCTCTCCCTCCCCCTCCCCTCCCCCCTCCCCACCCCCCAACAATGACAGCAGAAGGGTGACACCTCAATCTTGATCTTAATCTATCAATTGTCTTCTCTCTCAAACACACACACACTCGCTAGTTGTGTCTCCGTGCCTCGCTCACACACACTCGATACGTCTTTCTCTCCGTAGCCCCCCTCGATATGTAGATTTCTCGCTCGCGCACAGCTGTAGTGACGATGACGCTGAACCGAGTGTGCCTTGTTTCTACTGGCCTCATGTGATAGTTTGCACCCTCTTTTCTGTTAATTAACAAGGCAACCTTTTCTTTGTTACTACTAGTGAATTTGAGATCATTCGGGGCAGACATAAAATATATCACTTCAACCCAATAATCGCAGTAACTACTTAAAAGGAAACTAGCAAGATGCCCATGCGTTACACGGAACATCAAGATGCATTTGTATGAGTAGTTTATCTTGTGGGAGAAAAGGATGAACGAGGGAAGGCCTTATTTGCAAATGTGGAGAGGGGTGTGGGTATCTTTTTGCAAAATTGCCATAGTTTCCTTCCTATCCATCAGATATAAATCGGACGGCCTATATTGTAGGATGGCAGGCACACCATCATCACCAACTCTGTTTTTTATAAGAGTAGAGATATATCTCTTGCATTGTCCACAACGAACATCTGGTGGATTGGTTAGCGCCAGATGCTTGCAACGCAATGACCTGAGTTCGAATTCTATCTTAAACTTTAGATTTTTATATTTTTTAATATATACTTCTTTGGCTACTGTATTGACAGTGGAACCCACAGAGTACTTAAAATACAAGATTAAGGATGGATTTGTTTCTTTTTAACTTTCTGTACGAATCTGTAGCCACCCTGCAAGTCATGTACACTATACATGCAATTAACTTTTTATAGAGGGAGAATCATACACGCAATTAACTCAAATGGATTGGATGTGACTCTATTATTTCTAGCATAAGAGCATCTCCAACGGCAACTGGCAAATTTCCTCCCGCTTCCTTTCGCGGAGGACGACATCCAACGCCAGCGGCATATATTTTCACAACTCTAACCAACCAGAGGAAATTCATGCAAACACGGACTGATTTCATATAAGCATGAAGGATTTCGTATAAAAAAGCCAGATCTTCATATAAACATGATGGATTTCATTACATTTACATGAACTAAGTGGTGCTAATCCGGCTCTCATGGTATAATTAATACCTAATCTAAATGGCCCCCCGCGGATCCCTTTGTCTTCCTCATGTTCGGCAGACACTTGCAGGGTCAACGAAGATCCTTGCAAGAGACGAAGCAGCCAAGAGACCACCTGTATACGCAGTTGTCGCCTCGGCGGTGGCCCTCATGGGACCAAAGCAGCGGCGGCCTCCCGTGTTCTACTTCTCATCGATGATGGAGGCGGGCACGGAGAAGCTGGCCACCGACTCGTCGCTCTCCGCGCACCTGGCTTTTGTCTCTGCCTGCATGGCTCTGCCGTAGGCACGGGAGGCACGGCCACAGACACGGTAGGCGCGGCCACCGCAGACACGGGAGGCGCGGCCACAGACACTGGTGGCGCGGTATGACGTGGCAGCGACGATACCCGTGCCGCCGTGCCGACGTGGAGCAACTCGCCACTCCTCATCGAGCTGAACTGGAGCGGCGCGTTGCTGAACGTGCCGGCTTGGGGCGGCAACTGGCTCCGTCAGGCTAGGCGAGGTAGGTGAAGCACCGAGCGGCCTCGCTCGTATCTGGAGGGCTCGGCGGGCCACCCAGCCGGGTAGTATGCCGGAGAACAGCTCCTCGGAAGCCATCAGAAAATGGTGAAGGAGGAGATGGGGGAGCGGCGGAGGGGTGCGATTATTGCCCGCTGTCTGGCCTCGTTTAAATAGAGGGCCGACGGTAGGAGCTTGGCTGGCGTCTGGCCTCGTTTAAACTGAGGGCGGACGGGAGGAGCTCGGCCGGCGTTGCGTTTAATTCCAGCCCACTCCTGAATGGACGTGTGGCCGGAGTAGGTTTCTCGGTTTGCATGCGTGTTTAACGGAGGCATTTGATGGAGGCAAGGAGGCGTGTTCAGCCAAGCGTGTAGTGGGTAGCGCAGTACTATTCGATTTGACAGCTACTAGTAAACCAGGACGGTAAAAATATATTGAGTAAACCAAGACAGTTCCTGATACGGCTTTAATGCAGACGAGGGAGAGGGTAGCGGTTCCCGAAATGTTGAACGGCCAATGATGCATCCTCCTTTAATTAGCATGCTGAGGGAAGTAATAATGGGAGGAGGACGGGGAAAAGAGGCAGCACGATGTGAATGCAACGCAGTTTGCACTCATATAAAGGCGCCCCTCCATTCCAATGCATCTACCACATCGTATGCACCTAAGCACCTACACTAAGCGCAAAAGGGCTCACTGCTGACCCATGGCGGCAATGCACACGAGCAGCCAGCGGCTGTGCCAGATGATCCACGACGTCGTCCTGCGGCATGGCACCGAGGATCATCTCCAGAGGGTGTTGGCGACCGGTTGGTTCATGGCCATCGTCGAAGCCAGCTACGACTCTCAGTTGGACAAGATGATCATTGCCACCATCAACAAGTTCACCGTCGTCAAGATGCTCGCGGACGACATCGCTGTACTACTCTAGCCCGTGCACCCGAGCTCCTCATTGCCTGCTACCCTAATCGGCCTCGATGGTGAGAACCTCATTCAAGCATTGGTGGCCCTGTGACTGCCCACCGACGAAACAAAGAATGTCCACCTGGAGGTCGCGCTCGCCGTGAGGCGCCTCGCCCTGCAAGAATTCGTCGACCTACATATCCACGTGTACGAGGAAGTCATGTACATAGGTATCTACAAGGCCGGTGAGGATGCTATGATGTTGGCCTTCATCAACCTGCTGGAAGCCTTGGACGCCTTTGTTGAGAAGCACCTTGACCTTGCCACAAAAGCAGTCGCTCCTAAGCCGCCGATCGGTGGCCCGGTGCACTGAGTCGAGGAGGAGGAGGAGGTCATACATTGATGGATGCATCTTTCTTATTGCCTCCTATAAACCACTGCGATCGCATCATCATGGCCTTAATTCTTATTGTGCTATTGCATTCTCGTTCCAGTCAATAAAGACATGTGCGATCCCTTTGCTCACATTTGGAGGCAATTATATGCATCACTCTAACTAGTACTTCATCTGTCAATTTATAAGTTGTGCTTACCTTTTCCATCAACTTCCTAATTTACGTTCGATGCTTGACCCGACCTACGAACTACTCCTAAATTCAAAAACTGAGACCGAACTTATAAATTCAAAACTACTCGTGCAGCATGCCTGTCACGTTCGCAAGTTCAAAACGAGAAACTGGAACACGTACATGAAGCATGTCCCTTCCCTTCGCATACCACACTGTCGTTCCGGCCCCCCGGTCAACGCGCATTGGCTAGGCTTTATATCACTACAACATGTGGGACCGCATGTGACCAAACCGATGATGCGCCAACCTAGCTACTACCCTGCTTATTATCTAGCGGGAAAAGCCCCGCCCTAGCGTTTCCAATCATTATTTCTATCTATCGATCGTGCCAAGGAGCAGAACCAAATGTTACAATTTATACATGTTTCTCTACTCCTACTAGCAAGATGCCCATGTGTTGCACGGAACATCAAGATGCATTTGTATGAGTAGTTTATCTTGTGGGAGAAAAGGATGAACGAGGGAAGGCCTTATTTGCAAATGTTGAGGGGGGTGTGGGTATCTTTTTGCAAAATTGCCATAGTTTCCTTCCTATTCGTTAAATATAAATCGGACGGCCTATATTGCAGGATGGCAGGCACACCATCATCACCAACTCTGTTTTTTATAAGAGTAGAGATAAAAGACTCAGTTGGTGATGATGGTGTGTCTGCCATCCGTCATTTCTGACCATTAGATCTGCATCTAACGGCTGTGATGTAAGTTGTGTCATTTTTGCAACAATAGCCCACTTCTCTGCTCCAATTTGTAGAAAACCCCTTATTATCTTGAAAGCAACCACATCCCTCCCTCACCTCTTCAAAACGACCTGAGAAATATATTTTGAGTGAAATATAATATATTTTTAGTGGTATGTGTATATCAAAACAAGAGTGTTTTCTTTCAAGTTTGTGAACAAGTACTATTCTACTTTGGATCCATTGCAACGCATGGGCACATTGCTAGTAAAAGGAAAAGGCCTGTTGCGTTCGCATCGCACCCCCACATGTCCGGGAATCGGGAGTACTCCACGGCCCATCCGGCACACCACATAGCTAGGGAAGGCGTGTTGCCTAGCATTTTCACTTTCATGTGGGACCGTAGTTGAGAAAACTGACTATCGGCAAACCGCACCCCGCCCGCCGCGTTGGAAAACAGAAACGAGGAGGGGAAGATCTAGCTGTAGAACGGAAGCCAAGAAATTTGGTGTCAGATGGGACTCGTTGATAGAGTAGGAGCACTCCGTACTACTCCTACTACAAAGTTTGTACTAATACTACCACTATAGAACTAGGTACGTGCACGGCACAGCATCGTAGGAACAAAAAATGGAATAATTAGGTACGTACTGCTACCACTATACATAATACCGCATATTGGGTTTCTCTAAAGACAAACTTTGTATACTTTCAAAAATATGTAGGAAAAAGTATTAACATATACACCACCAAATATATATCATTTGATTCATCATTGCTTTTATTTCCACCTCGTGTAAATTTGTTAGTGTAAATGTTCATATTGCTTTCACCAAATTCGGTCAAGCTTTATAAATTTGGCTGCAGTCAAAGCTATATATGTGCGGAGTAAATTACAAACGGAGGGAGAGGAATAGATATAGATATAACTAAACAAATAAAAAATACACTAATATAGTCTATAGATATAAATAAGGCTACTGCCCTTTTTCTAGGTTAGAACTCGCGTTGTTGTGTACACATTGTTTTGCTTCACTATAATTTACATTTGCGGGGGGTGTGTAGGACTACCGCCTTTTGTTTAGTACCAGCAACCCCACCATTATCCTTAATTAATTCATATTGGCAATTAGGATTGCATTATCTTAGTTCTAGCCGGTTCTTCAGTTGCTTGGAGGAACTCCATCTCGTTATTCAGGTTGATTTTGTGCATACGATAAGATCATCGTCCATCGAAGATTTGTTTAGGAACAATTGTCGATCTGTATCACCGGGTACGATATAGCTGGATCGTCAACGTCAAAATCCAACAAATCGATACTTATCCCCACTCTCATTGAAAGATTGGATAGCCATCATAAGACTACCACCTAGACAATTCCTTCCCTATAACATACACATGAGCAACCATCTCATTATTCAGGTCCGCGCCTCCCTCTCTCTCTCAAAACACACACACCTCTCCACACGATGCGTGTCTCTTGGTCTCTCTTCCATCCCATTACAAAAAGGCACACCGCCATTCTCTTCTTCTTGCTACCCCCATCTATGTACTTAGGTCTCCTTGAAACAAACAAGCATTCATCTGTCTCTCTACTATCTCTTTCTACCACACATAACCTTCCACCCCTAGCCAGCCGTGCTGTCGAGGTCTATCCAGCTCTCTCACACGGAAACAGATGCTGTCTGTGTGTCCCTTCATCGCACACACACTATCGCTCTCCCATATCCGCAACCTCGTAACCTTGTCGATCCCAATGTTACACGCACCTCTCTCTCTCTCTCTCTCTAACACACACACGTACACGCACACACCCTCTCTCTCCCTTTCAGACACTCCTCACTCTATGACACATACAGTCTTTCGAACACGCATATGCCCCTCTCTCGTTAGGTATCGCTGCCCCCCCCCTCTTTGTCACACAAATATTCTCTCTATATCTATCTCTCGCAATAATACATGCATAGTCTAAATTGAAACAAACTACAAAATTGAGCTCCGATTACAAAAATCAAATCCACTCCCAAACAGAATATGAAAATAGGGTGAAATCGTGCACACAAATGTTTGTTGCGTGCATGAATGTCAATGATATGGATATGCTACTCGTACACCCACATAGACCCATTTCACACAAATTACATTAAACCCTTCTCAAAATATGGTGCGGATATGATGTTTGTTGTACTGCTCCTGCCAGCCTTCCTCCGACACATTCCAACATATTGTGCTACTTCCGATTCTATTTTTCTCCTCAGACCATGTGAAACCACGAAAAGGTCACCCCCCGCCCCCAATGGTCACAACACCCACCAGAGCACGCAGCCATTGCCGAAGTGGACGGCGCCGTGGCCTGGGAAGAGGACGGAGTCTCCGACATCACCGAGGTGGAGCACGCCCTCTACAGTCGCGAGTAGCGCGCGCTGACTGTCCACGCGGAGGACAGTGTGATCTAGCGGCTCGCCCTCGTCGGCCACGAGGGGTAGTTGTGCTCCAGCAGCACGCCCTGGTCGGTCACGAGGAGGTGCATCGCGTCCTCGCTGCTCACAATGTGGACGAGCGCGTTCTCCAGCAGCATGCCCGCAAGCATCGCATCGTTGAGAGCACGCCCACGAACATCGCATCGTCGCCGCTCTCGACGTGGATGAGCGCGTGCTCTGGCAGCACGCCCACGAATATCACATCCTCGCCGCTCACAATGTGGATGAGCGCGTTCTCCATCAGCATGCCCGCGAGCATCGCATCATCGCCGCCCGCGAGCATTGCATCGTCGCCGCTCTCGACGTGGACGAGCGCGTGCTCCGGCAGCACGCCCGCGAACATCACATCCTCGTTGCTCAGGCGCATGAGCATGTGCTCCAACAGCACGGCCGCAAGCATGGCATCCTCACGGCTCACGAGGTGGATGAGCACGTGCTCGAGACAGTACCCCAGGAGTCGGGACGCGAGCACCTCGCCCCAGGCTACAAGGAGTACTGCATGGTGCCCATCGTGGTTTAGGAAAATCCCGTGACTCCGCCGCTCCCTGGAGGAGCGCGAGCTCTAGTGGGCGCTCGAGGAGCCCCGCGCTGATATGCAGGTGGCAGCGGACGTGCAAGATTATCCTTCGAGCTCTCCTCCTCTTACGAAGACGCCTCCACTGCCCCCGTCGTACGTCCTCTGCCTCGGCTCCGGCGAACATTTGGAGTTTAGTTTTATGGAACATTAATATTTGGATTAATCATACCTCTACCAAACAGTGAAGGATCAAGACTAATGCAAAAAACAACCTATGACTAACAGGCATAAATAGGTGAAGTGGCGACATTGCATGCTGGAGTATATTACAATTTATGGATTGCATGCATGACTAGCTTATGTGACTTGGTTGCATGGCTAGGAAAGGCTAGAGAAAAATAAATAGATAATGTGTTTAGAGTGCACTCCACTAAATGGGAGCATGTAAATATCTTTAGAGTGCACTCCACTTTTTTCAGACGCTTAGGTGCACCGGATGCCATGCCACGCTACAAAATGTTAGAAAAAAAATCTGCTCCAATGTTTTAAAAATCTATTATTATCTTGAAATCAGCCACACCTACCCCTCACCTCATCAAAATAGCCTGTGGAATATGTCTTCAGTGAAGCATAATTTATTTTTACTGATATATGTATATCAAAACTAGAGTGTTTCAAGTTTGTGAACAAGTATTATTCTACTACTTTGGATCCATTGCAACGCACGGGCCGGCACATTGGTAGTACGAGTAGTAAGAAACAAATTCTGAGTTTGGCATGAGTTCGTACTGCGGGAGCACCACAAGGACTGGCGCAGGAGTTACATTTCCCTCCCGGGGCCCACAGGACTGAGCTTCAGCAGCTTAGTGCACCTGCCTTTGAGTCAATGACATGTGGACCCTAAATGCGGCTGGCCCACATGTCATTCTCATAAAAGCAGAGGGGCGGTGGGACCGAGAGGGGTGAGGCGCAGGTCGGGGGACGTGTGGTGTCATGGGTTTGAGCGGCGTCGTGGGAATCACGCGTGGCTATGGTAGAAACTTGATGGTCGCCGCAGTTCAGCTGGCCCGTATGTCATGCACAAAATGCCAGAGGAGCGGTGGGGCCGAGAGGGGTGAGGCGCACGTCGGGGGACGTGGTGCCATCGGTTGGAGCGGCATCATGGGAATCGCGTGTGGCAGTGTTAGAAACGTGATGGTGGCCGTAGTTCAACTTCCATGGACAAGTTCTCATGTCTATTGACACATGCATTGCATACCGCTCACTGCAAGGAGTAGTAGTAGAGAAAACTAGGCGGATAAATAGTTCATTATAGTCAAGCGGACCTATATCAATGTACACAGAGTACACTTGTTCCAAAGACATGCACACCAGCGAAATAGTTCATCTATATCAATGTACACAGAGAGGAAATATATTTTTTACAAGAGAGGAAATAGTTCATCCATCTATAATGCCCTGCTGCTGGTACAGCTTCTTCTTCTTCTTTTTCTTCTTCTTCTTCTTCTTCTTCTCATTTTTTGTGGGAGATGGCTTCGCAACAAGCTCTTTCAACCTTACAGCTATCTCGAAACTCACACGGGCTTCGAGGGCAGCATATTTTATCCGCTCGTAGGTCAAGGGATAATTCTCCCATCCAGACGACCTTAATCCCAGCGTCTCGTCACCCTTCGCAAGATTTGTTCCGAGCATAGAATTTGCTACGTCGAAAAGGGATGGTGTTTATTTATCACAATCGTCTACAGGAATTCTGGTTTGTAGGTCAGCGATGTTTTTCAAGTCAAGGTTGTACGGCGCCAGCTTCTCGTTGTCCCCTTCGATGGCTACCCCACAGAAGTATATGTCCTCCCAAGACATGAAATCGTGGAGCTCACCTGGTATGGAGGGCGCGTGTATGATGTCATACACCAAAACCTCATCTTCGAGGCACAGCTGAAGGATGGTGGCACGTTGGATCTTCCCAGTGGCACGCTCCGTGTACTCTGCATCGACACCGATGACCTTCATCTCCACCTTTTTGAGGGAGTTGGATACATTGTTGATCCACTCCCGAACAACCCTTGGGTGGTCGGTGACGGTGGCAACTATGCTCAACGAGCCTTCGATGAGGACATGTTTGACGCTAAAAACCTGCATAGGGATCTCTTTCGCCATTTGGAACCGCTGGACCGGAGGGCTATGGTTTGGAGAATTAGGATTAAGATGGCTAGTCTAACTGAAGAAGATGATTATTTAAAGGGGCTTCGGAATTACTCCAGGAGGATGTGAATCTAGTGGGATTTGAATGCAAATGAAGGAGAGGTGAAGAAGCCGAGGAAAATCGGTTCCCGATGGAGAAGTAAATGGGAGAAGTGGCATGCAAGCAGTTGATTAGATGGCTAGGTAGACCAACCTGCAAAACAAAAAGGTTATGCGGGTAGCGTACTGAGGACTAGTCCGTGTCCATGTACGTGTCCATCCTTCTATCGCTACATGTGCCACTGGTTAGTTGAGGTCACTCTTTCGAATCACCGTGGCAAAAAAATTTATGATTCCTTTTTATTTCTGCACTCCTCCTGACAGGTGGGACCTACACAAAACCCACTTGGGTGGACGAACAGATATACAAACATATCCATCTCTTTGCACACAAAAAAATGTGTTGTAGCTGGTTCAGATTGATATTGGCGCGTGCCTGTGAGACACAACCTTTTTTGGTTAAGGAATATGCAGTTATCCTAAAAAAAGAACAAGCCCTTCTTCGTGCTTCCGCATGCACGAGAATTTGGTTTTGATCACAATATGGTTGCTACCTGGAGGATGAAGTGAAGCCAGAGGCATGCTAGCACAGGAGACCTATTTCCGCTATACAGTACTACTCCGTATGTTACTACTAGTAGTAGTACAACTATGGTACACTTGATGGTCAAGATAATATTCATCCGGTCCTCACAGTGAAGTGACAAGACCCTGCGCCCGAGGTGACACTAGTCCAGGTGGCGTGTTCGGGTTACCAAATTTAGCCTCACCTTGTGCACTGTGCAGTCACTGTCACCGCCGCTGTATAGCATGCCTCGCCTCGTCTCCCTCTCCCCTAGCACCAATCCATCTCCATCTCCGTCTCGCCGGAGATCCTGAGGTCACTCTTCATCATCTCACTATGCCCCCATGTACCCTCACCTCGCTCGCCTCCCCCAGTACCACTACTCCCTCGCTAGCCGCTCTAGCACCGAGAGCCTTCTCCCCCGTAAATCAAGCCCCCAAAACCCCCACCTTCCAAACTCCACCATGGCCGAACGCGAACCGCGCAGCATCCATATGAGCCGCGATTGGAGCAATCTCCCCATTGACATCCTCTACCTCTGTTGTTCGTATGGATATGTTGAGCGCCGTGCGGCTGGGTGCATGCTCGAGGGACATGCACGCCGCCATCATCGAAGCGAGGCCTGAGCTTTTCAAGACACCCTGCTTGCTGCTTTCTGGTCTTCCGAGATTTGCTCACCATGATACGGAGGCGTACATGATGCCCCTCGACTTCAATCTGACCTCCATTAGCCGAAACTTCTTTGCAGGTATGTAGTGGGTCGCCGTACATCATGCCCCTCGACTTCGACCCGATCACCATCGCCCGAAACTTCTTGGCAGGTATGTACTAGGTCAGCATGAACTCCCACTGGTGGCTGCCATCAGAGAAGACGGGAAAAAGTTACTGCTCGTATTATGTAGGGTTTTACCATCGCGGTCCAAGTCATCTAGATTACCACGTCAGTTGGATGGACCTTGTTTTGTAGAAGATTGTAATTTGCCAAGTGCCCACACGATATGCAGATTACGCAGACTTCAAGCTAATTGCCTTGTTCGACCGCGGACTTGCCTATCTTTCCGCCGATGCCTTCTATAGCTAGAGACAACTCACCTCGCAGTGGGTCGTCAAAGGTGATACACACTTCTGTGATGCTATTGAGCACAATGGCATCATCTACGCGATCGACAAAGCAAATGGCACCACGTATTGTTGGGACGGCACATGTAAGTTGTTTTCATCTGATTTTAATGATAACGCCATGACACTGTTTGAACTTTTTGTGATGACTGGCATATCCATGTTTGAGCAGAATTTGAGTAGAACTATGGCAATGTATTAGAGACACCATAAATCAGCTATATTTGGAATGAGTTAATTCATGCGATTGTGACCATGTCATTACAGCCAATTTGTACCCTTGAATAATCAAACGGTTAGGAAGATATGGATATTCTCCTTACTTTATAGTAATCTATATACTACTAAATATGAGTGTGTATCAATAGCCATGTTAGTTTCCTCATTTTCATGATGTAGAAACATGCATCACACTGTTGGTTTCATCTAACCATACATTAGGGAAGTAAATGTGCATATGGAGAACTCTATATTTGGAAGTAGTGAAATCCTGTAATGCTTACCATGTGTACATACCTATATTCGCCCTTCAGCAATCAATGGCTAGAATAATATCCTCACAAGAATTTTGCCCACAGAACATGAGTATATAACAATGCATGGTCTGTTAGTTTCCTTGAAGAATTTGTTTGTGAGGACAGAACATGATTACATAACATGCATGACATGGTAGTTTCCTGTGAAGAATCGATTGCGAGATAACATGAGTATAACCATGCATGGCACTTCTATATTTTTGAACCCAGTATACATTTCCCTGTATTTTCCTCTTAGTTCCAACAGGGACAGATCAATGTTGTTTCTTGCATTATCCTACTCATACTCTGAACAATGCTGATCTTAAATTAACAATGCCTGTCCTTTTTGATATGATGCAGTGTCCCTATAGTTACTGCCCTTTGTAATCACACCACCTTTGCCAAAAATAGGGAAGCACAACTGGTTCCTCGCTCGATCAGACGACGGCAGAAGACTAATGATCATTCACACACATGAGCCGGAAAAGATATATTGCAAAAACCCCATTGTGTACAAGCACTGTGAAATACGTGAGTATCCGGACAGTGGCTGTTACGTCTATGAGTGCAGGATACCAGCTTGTTGGGGCCTTTAGGATTCTTGAGTTGGAGGTGGGTAAACAGCCTTGGTTCACACTCTCTGTTTCTCAGACTCAATTATCCGATTAGCCAGGAGATCACCGTTGGCAAGGACCTTGATGGCGGAGAGGCTCTGTTTGCTAGGGAAAATTGTCTCTACATGGCGAGCCCTAGGACTTCGGGAGCAGACTCCCTTGATTGTCACTAATACAACCTGTAGCCAAAAGAAGGTAAGAATGACAAAGGCATCTGGATTAACTTTGATCCTTGGATGTCTCAAGTCCGACAGGCAGTGATGTGGTTCAAGCCTTCAGGTTGATAGGTAATTGGGTTGTTGCGTCGAAAGGGTGGAGTTCTGGTGTCTTCGAAGCACTGATGGCTGAAGCGGGGCTGCAAATTATGATGGTGTTGGATCATCCCTCTTCGAATGACCTGTTGTCTTTGCTGCTTGTTCTGGATGGGTAGTTCTCTCTTTTGTTATGCATACTCCTTGTCATTTGGTCATCCTTGTCTATGTCACTCTTACTATGTAATAGTTGCTTCTATTTAGAATGTCATTCTCGTCTAGATGACGAGAGTCTAAGCGCTGCAGATGGGTGCGTTTTGGTGGTGTAGCAAGACTTCTTATGAACTATCATGTCTTGATGTTTATGTCAGTAGTAGTCACTAGTCAGTGTTTGAATGTTGTATATATCGTTGTTTCGAACTGTTTATTGTCTTGAACTGCTGGTGGGCTAAATGAGGGCATCACCATTCTCCAGTGTTCAGAGTATATCCTTTTTTCAAGTTATAATTTGAGCTCAGTGTCTTTTTCGATGATGTACACTTGTTTGGCCCAGTGAGGTGTCGTTGAATACGGGCCGAGTAGTAACGCAATGCCAAACAGGTCAATTATGACTCTCAGTCCGGGCACTCAAAAAAAGAAAGAAAAAGTACTTTTAGACCGACATGTGGGCGCCACCGGTGTTTTTGTGCGCTTGCGCGCTGAGAGCATATTGGCGCGTGTTCGAAATTCATGCTACCTTTTCATCCCCAATCTCCCGCCCCTCCCCCACCTCTGGAATCTCGATTCCTACTCCAGTTCCCCCAAATCCCCCTCCTGTACTCCCTGTACTCAAGCGCACTATCATGTCGCCGATCAACGCGGATCTCCGAGCCGGAGATCCTAAGGTCCGTCCTGCCTTCGGGCGCTGCGTGCTGTCGCTCAACAGTGGCATGGCGGCGCTTGATGACCAGTTTGCCGGCAAAGTGCCGATGGTAACCATCAACGGCGACCTGCCTCCCGTCTCGCCGAACGACCTTATCAAAGCTCTTGGTATTGCGCACGGCATCCAAATAAGTGACTTGCTCATCGAAGTCTGTCCGCCACTGGTTGATTTCTTCGTCAGGTTCCGGACAACTTTTGACTGCAGTCGTGTGTTCGAATCTTCCTGACATTTGTTCTGCGATGGTGCGCTGGTGAGCTTTGATCGGTGGCACCCAGGATGGGGCTCGGTGCCCTCTGAGCTTGAGTTTTTAACAAAGCTTACCTTCCACGGCATGCCTCGACGTGCTTGGAACAGTGAGTCCATGAATGAGCTTATCAACGACCTAGGAGGTGAGCTCGTGAGTCTGTTTGTTCCTCCAGACAGCTGGGCTCTGACGGTTATGGCATGGATGAAGAAGTCGTCCACCATACCGAACGTGATTGGTGTTGAGATACCGGTGCAGGAACCAGGGTTGTACTATTCATTGCCACTAAGGCCGCTGCGGACCATGTTAGGAATGTACCTGTATCGAGTGTTCGTGCATGTCGAAGAAGTGGTTAATCCATCAATCAAAGTCCTGTCACTGCCGCTGGTGCCAGGGTCCATCGACGACGTCCATTACAGGAGTCAACGTCAGACTTTCCCTGTGTTGCTCAGAACGATGGATGGCACAGGGCCTACTCCATAGCGCGGCGGAGGCCACTGCTTCTTTGGGAGAAGAGGCAGGGTTGGCTGCCTGGATGTGCTCTAATTTGAGGTAACAACTGAATCTTCTCAGATACTAGTTAAATCCGAGCGATCGGTGTGAAGCACTGATGTGCCAGTACATTTGATTGTGACCTATTCTATTTTTGTACTTGAACTTTTTTTAGAAAGGGGTGTACATCAACTTAATGTGCTAGCAGAACTTATTTGTGTTGTCTCTCCGTTTTCTTTGCACAGCATTCAAGATATTTCCCCGTCATTGATAAAGACGATGAACGGTTATGTACAAGTTCGTTGGTTTCAACATAGCCCTACCCATAGCGATCCACTGCTTCCACCCTGATTGCCAAAGATGTCGTGGGAAACCACGGCCTTCTATGGGGCCATCAGCCCCTTGTGGTTTGGCAGGAGGGATGAGCACATTGCACAAAGAGCGGAGAACGTAGCGCAACACGGCAGAGATCACACGGGCAGTTTTACCCAGGTTCGGGCCGCCGCGAGGCGTAAAACCCTACTCCTGCTTTGGTGGATTGACAGTGGATTGTGGTGGAAACGCAGCGCTCTTACCCGGCAGGGTTGCCTTGGGGCGAGGGCAGCTACGTGCGTACGGGCGTACAAGGGTCTGAATCCTTTCTATGGTTGCCATGGCCCTCCTTTTATAGATCAAGGGGCCACCACAGTGGCAAATCAGTCATTGTGTACTGATTAGATAGCGAGCAGTGCTATCATACCTAACTCTGCAGTCAGAGCAGAGCGCATTAAATGCACCGCTTAGTGTCACATCATGGCATGCCCGGCAAGCCTTGCCGGCCTGCTCGGCCAGCTTTTCGCCTGTCTGCTTGACACGTCTCTGGACGGGTGTCATTTGGAGGTGATTTCCATAGGAAGTGGCTGCCACGTGCCAAATAACAGCCACTTAGTCACTTGGGAACTTGACACCGCACCG
Source organism: Thinopyrum elongatum (assembly GCA_011799875.1). NCBI lineage: Eukaryota > Viridiplantae > Streptophyta > Magnoliopsida > Poales > Poaceae > Thinopyrum > Thinopyrum elongatum. The sequence goes on from CM022297.1 coordinate 483,882,698, forward strand.
ATCGATGACTTGCGTCGCTGTGAGGTGGAGCGGTGGAGCCTTGGCGGGGTAGTTTGCCCTCGTAGCGCCCGGCAGGCCTGCCGGGACAGTCTTGAGGCTTGTCTTCAGGGCCACCTCAACCTCGCCAGGCTCGCCTGCCCGGCAAGGGAAGCTTTCCCTCAGTGGAGTCTTGCTCATTTATCGTGTCTTGATCTTCTTGATCTACCCTTTGATTCCTCAAAGAGCTGATCTCTCCTTGCTTGGTCTGGACTTGGACGTTGCGACCTTGCTCTTTCAGGCATGTGCATGGTCTGGGCAATAGACCCTGGGTTTGTTGCACCGACAAGAGCCCCCGGTCCTGGCCCGAATGCACTGCTGGGCGTCGTCGGGGTAGGCCCTATCCAGTGCACAGGCAACAGGGGAGCAGTTGCTTGTCCCTTGAGATCTTCTTTGCTTCTTCATTAATCTGAGCTTGGATCAGTTTTCGGTTTTTCCGCACGTCGCATAACGCCAATCATAGTGGGAGAGATAATGGGCCATGATCCGTGGGATACCCACGTCCCATGTTCATGGGGCGGTAACCGCCACCCCATTATCCTTCCCGCCCCAAGCGCCTCCGCCACGTGTATTGCATGCACCGCACAAAGTTGGTGGCGGATGCGGAGGGTGAGGGAATGAGCGCCGTGGCAGAAAACCAGGCATCGTGGATTGGTGCAGGGGGTCGGCCTTGATTCCTCGAGCCGTTGATGGCGAGAAGGAGCCGGATTGGGCGAACGGGGCAGCTACCTTCATGGAAAAATCTAGCCCCCTGCCCCGCTCGCCTATAAAAAGGGAACGAGGGGCAAGGCGTTTTTCCACACATCCTTCTCCTTCCATTCTTGCAGCAGTCCTTGTCCATCATGGCGAGAGGTCGGGGGCGCGGCGCCGCTCCAATAATGGCGATGAGAACTTTTGCTCGACGGTGTCTCCCTCCTCCCTCTGAAGATGCAGGGGCGGAGCCCGCCACGAGAGGAGGTGGGAGGGGGCGAGGTCGTGGTCGTCGTGGTGCCCGGGGCCGAGGAGGACGGGGTGGCGCTCTGATTGCGCCCCCACCGGCCGCCCCTCCCCCAATGGAAGGCCATGTCGGAGACCAACCCCTGGAGTTCATCATCAGATTGTACAAGCCTTCGCGCGGCCCCCTTCGTCTCGCCACTCCATTCGCGAGGGTGATGGAGCTTGAACAGCCGCGCGCATCGAAGCTGCACATGAGGGGTTGCGGGAACGGCAGCATGCGGGTGGATGTGGATTTTCCTGCCCCTCATGTCATGTTCTTCCGACATGGTTGGAAGACCTTTGCTCGCGCCCATAGCTTGTCGGAGGGGCACGTCCTCCATTTTAAATTAATGGAGGCCGACCTGCTCTCCGTCAAGGTCTTCGGGTGCTCGGGTGCTCGCTTAGGGTGCTGCGCAGAGAGCTCGACCGACGACGAAAGCTCCTCCTTGAGTGACAGCGCTGAGGAGGACAGTGATAGTGATGACAACGGCGCCGATCGGGAGGACGACGACTCCGACTCCGGCTGAACACCAGCTCCACCGTCACCGTCAGGCCGGGGCACCAATATCTGCACCTACACTCCGTTCCCGACACGGTGATTTGCCGGGGAGTTGGATGTAGAGGTGTGGATGGCATTCCGGGCTCCTCCAGTAGCCTTCCAGCTGGACCCCGGCAGGCTTCCTCGCGGGCTGCAGCTCCGTTAGCCATGCCGCGTCCTGCTGGCCCTGGTGGTGGCGGCTGGTGGGCTGTCCCTGCCGCTCTCTTCACCATCACCTTCGCCCGCGCCCTCCGCTCTTGTTAGGCCCCTAGCCAAGGGGCCTGACGGGGTCAGGCTGGGCTTCTGCCCAGGCGCCCCTTTTGCCTTCTTCACCTTTCACTGCAGTGCCTGGGAGGAGAAGGACAAGAAAGGGCATCACGGGGCACTTATCTTTTTTCAATCTAAAATATGTAGGCACTTGCCAAACTTTAGTCTAATTAATGTAATCTTCTTTATCCATGTTGGTGTTCCGTAAGATCTGTACTTGTTCATCAGCATATTAGTGAAAAAGACAAGCTTTGCTGGGCACTTGTGCATGCATCATACCCATGCAAAGGTGAAATGACTCTATACGTTCAAGTAAACAAGTTATCTCCGGCAAGCTATCCTGCCGGTATCCCTGAATTGTCGCCATGGGGCTAAGCCTGCCGGGCACAAATCGCAAAGAGGGACCAGCCCCCCCGCCAAGCCTTCTCCGCCAAAGGCCACTGCGACCATCCTGACCGAAGCAACGTTCGAGTCAAAGGATAGGAGCACCTAAGTTTCGAAGGTGACGAGGTTTTCATACGCACAAGTTTCTACTTACAGAACACATAAGGATAAGAAGAGAACTTAGCTGTTTGGCTTGCCGGGGATCGCGACGTAGGCTTGTCTTCTCTTCTCTTCTTCGGGACCAAGTCCACGGTAAGAGCCCTGCAACCTACTGCAGATGAAAATGATGCCATGTGCGATCTGATCTACATGATCATGCTATGCTCATGATATGCTTATGCATGCATGCAAGTTTTGGGGGCCCCCCAGCACTTCGTTTATTTCTGTTGCTCAGGGTCTGTGCCTGGCTTTGTACAAGGGGTTACATGCAATAGCGGCAAGGCCTGTACAAAAGGGTGGCTGCCGGGCAGGGCCCAACAGCCGCGCCTTATGGGTAGAACTTACGGAGATGCTCAATGTTCTATGAGTTTTGCAACTTAATGCCATCTCTGGTCTCCAGATGGACTGCGCTAGGTCTGGTGACTCGTACTACCCGGTAAGGCCTTCCCACTTCGGCGTCAACTTGTTTGTTGTAACACCCTGGATTTTGCCCATTTCTTTTCTTCTGATTTTGGTCTGGATTTTTTTTTGTGGCTTAGTAGTCTTGCAACCTGGAGGGATCACCCTTCATTTTTCTTCCCGAGTGGCTTGCCAACCTCAAAACCATCCCAAGACCTTGTCATTTCCATCTTGGACCAACCCCAATATTCTTTTCTCAGGAATATTCCTTTTCTATTAAAGGAATAACCCTGTTTGCTTTGAATTATGAAGCAACCCACATCTCCATCATTCCCAAAATTCCCAAATAATTCTCATAAATTTTTTGGGTCAGATATTCCACAAATATGTCAAACTCTTCCTTGACATGTTCAAAAATATTTCCCAAATATTCCTTTTCTGATTCTGTCCTAGCTGGCAGTTTGAGAAGCAAGTACCATTTATATTTGCTTGCTTGATCTCAAACTTTTTGTGCACTCTTTCCTATCCATATCATTGCCACATGCCAAAATTCAACTTTATTTGGATATTAAATCTCTCTTCGCTAATTTCCAAAGTTTCTGGGCAACTGGAATCTTTGTGAAGCAAGTGCTAGCTAGGAGCATCCAAATGAGTTGAAATTTTGCAAACATCTTCATATGCTCAAATCATGACCCTCGACCAAGTTTCAACCCTATCCAATCACCCAGGTGAGCAGACCATCAAATCTTGGTTTCTGGTCATATTTTCTAGTTGTGAAGCAACCATATTTAATATTGCTTCATAATTGCTGAAAATTTACCAGGACATTCTCCTAACATATTAAACCTCTCCACCAAATTTGGGCTAATTTTATGTAGCCATTTCACCTCAGAAATTTTCCTAGGATTCTGGCCAGAGAGGACCATTATGAAGGAAGTGCCACTTTGGCTTGCCCAAATGGCATGAAATTTTTATGGCACTCTCATATGACCAAATCATCATCTTATGCCCATTTTCAGCCTTAGGAAATACTTGAGGTGAGTGCTACATCAAGATTGGCAATTCTGTCCAGTTATGTCATTTGAACAGCAAGTGCTATTTCTCTTCATCCAATTGAGCTGCAAATTTTCAGACATGGTCATCTTAGCATTAGATCACACCATGCCAAAAACCAGAGTCTACTCCCTGCTCCATCTTCCTCTCCAAGTCTCAAACACCTTGTTGTTCTGGATAGAATCAGCTTGCTGTGGTCACCTCAAGTCTCTCTGTGCCTGTCTCCTTCCTCCTTGACCTCATCCTTTGAGTGACCAGTCGAGTTGACATGGTGGAGTTGACCAGGACACGTGGAAACGCCGCGTCCACGCGGTGACCGCCTCCCTGGCATGCCATGGACGCGAGCTGCATACTGGTCAGCTCGGGCCCCTCTTCTCCTCATCGTTTCCGCGCGCCTGGTCGTGTCCAACAGCTTCCCCTCGTCGTCCTCTTCCTCCCTGGATAAGTCTCCCCCTCTCCCATCCCCTCCATCGCGGTGTAGCCATCGCGCCTGTGCCCTGTTTTCTCTGCTTCTCTCTGGTCCAGTCAACCGGAGCCCTCCCAAGCATTCTCGACCTTGCCTGAGCCCTCTCCGCCCCTCCATGAACTCTCTGGTTGCTGCTCCGCTCCTCCAGGCGGGTACCCGAAGCGCCGGGACGCCGGCACACGCGTCGCCGCGGCGGTGCTCGGCCCTCTCCGCCGCTCGCCTATTTATAGCCGTCCCGAGCCCCTCCTGAGCATCTCATCCTCTTCGCCACACTCGAATACCCCCCCCCTAACCTCTCGCCCGAGCCCCGGAGCTCCTCTCCGCTCTGATTTGTCACCATGGCCGCCGCTCTCTCCGGCCAAAATTCTTTCTAGGCCGAGCTCTCCCCCTCTCCTTTCCATCACCAGAAGAAATCGTCGAGCCCCTGAAGCTTCCCAGCCCTCCCTCTTCTCCTCTGGTCCCCCGTAGAGCCATGCCCGAGCATGGCCGTGGTCGCCGTCTGCCATGGCCAAGGGCCGGTCGGCTCTGCTGCTCCTTGGCGAGGGCCAAGCCCTCAGGTGGGTGCGCCTCCCCGCGCTGGCTCCTCAGGTGGCCGGAGCGCCGCCTGGGGCGGACGGAGCCGTCAGGGCAAGCGCCGGCCGTGCCTAGCCGCGCCTCTGCCTCGCCCCTCCCTCTGTTTTGTCGGGCGTGAGGTAGAAGGAGACAGAGGAGAGAGAGAGGTGGGGTGGGACCCGCCGGTCAGCCTAATGAGAAAGTCAAACCCCGGGCCCAGCTGACTTAAGTGGAGACGTACTCCGAAGAGTACGCTTTCCCTTTTCTGAAAGCATATTTCTGGAAGTGCGCTTTCTATTTAAACTCAGTCAGCCGAAACGGTTAATTTGTGAACGTTCACTGGTTAGGGCACATTTCTGCCTAAAAAGTGAACGGCCACAACTTTGCAACCGTAACTCCGATCGAGGTGATTCCAAAGCCCACATCTTCGTCTCGTCGAGCTCTATCTGTTGGTATCATTTTCACTATGTGGTCCTACTGTGAAAATGACCATTTTTCCCTTGTCCGTAAACAGCCTCCTCCGAGAGAGAACTGTTTCCGGCGATCGTTTCCGCGGACTCTCCGCACTCCTTCCCGATGATTCCTTCCTCCCCAGGCAAGCCACAACTCTCATCTGCATCATCGCATTGCAATATCATAGTTTAACTATTACTTTAACAACAAGTGTGAGTATCTATGAATAAATTGGATTATGCAATACTTGAATAAATTCTCGGATAGGTGACTGTCATGTTGAGCACCGGATTGTTAATGACTAGTAGTTTACCTACTTGTTGATACTATGATGTTGAGATCACTGTCTATGATTATTTTGGAGTTCATCCGGCAGTTCGTGGAAATGAATTAGTAGCAATGACTTAAGCATACTGGTTATCGGAGATGTGATATTTAGTCGGTTGACCTTGAGTCACCTGTCCGGACTTATCCGTGCAACCACATTTGCCGATATGGGACGGCCTTGACTTGGTCTGATCGCATGCTCTTTCACCGGTACCGCCCGACAGGGAAGGTTATGCGTGCGCGCTACCCTGGCCCGGTAGCGGCGATAACCTTGTGAGCCCAGTTGAGTTATTTGGATCCAGGTCCCCGTTTGGGACAGTTTAGTTTGGCCACGACGGTGGCAGGTGTCACGCGGTGACACAGGAGCCACCCAGGGCAGGACTCCGGGGGAGTGTGATTGCCGGTGGTACGATGGGAGAGTCACGGGTCAGGCAGGTTTCGTTGGAGCAATGCTGGTCCACCCGAATGGGATCACGAGGTCGGTGCTCCATTGTGTGGGTAAAGTGCGCAACCTCTGCAGAGTGTAAAATCTATTCGAATAGCCGTGTCCACGGTATTGGACAGTCCGACCAGGCCTCACTAGTTGGTCAACCATGGTAGTGATGATAATGATGGAAGAACTCGTCATGAGATCAGAAGTACTCAGGGATGGTGAGTATTCTGAGGGTTGTGATGCAACCCGGAAGAGAGTAAGTTTGTCAGACTTGTTGCACAGATAGTAACAGGTATATGACATGTTAGCCATGGGATGGCTATGTGTTGAGTGGTCGGATGACCACATGATTGGGATTGAACTTGGCACAGGTTTGGATTAGATCCTGATATTATTCGGAGTATGGATTAAATATGCTTTATTTTACTGCATTTGCCTCAGTAGCTATCTTGCTATGATGTTATCTTGCCTTAATGCTGATGTTTGCTGTGAGCTTGCGAGTATATTCAAAGTACTCACCTGGCGTGTCATGCCAGTTTGCAGGTCATGCCGTGATTGCCTGCTTATCGAGAATCCGAGTTCGCAACCTAGGATACGCGTTCTAGCCAGAGTCCCTGCGGAGTGGAGTCCATCACCGTCGTCGTTGTTCCGCTGCCGAGAGAGTTACTCCGCTGTTAGCATAGAGCTACCCCGGGCAGGCGTAGTGTCGCCATGCCGATGTAATCCCTGTACCTTTGTAACCTTATCCATAGTAATAAAGAGTTGATTTGTTCTATGCCAACAGTGCCGTATTCCAGAAGACTTGTCTCTGGGCTGGAATACGGGGCATTCCGGTTTCCTCTGAGCCGGGGTGCCACATTTGTACCCTTGGCGGACTGAACACGCCTAAGGACAAGGTCGCCTTCCTCAAAACCCTAGGCACGAACCCTGTGGCTGTGATAGCGACGTATGGCTTGCTGGTAGCGTGCAGCACGCGTAGCGGTCCGGAGACGGTCTCCTCAAGTAGCACAGTGTCGTCACGCCGATGCCGTTCCTGCGCTACTTCATCGTAGGCAAGCACTCGAGGAGATCCGAATATGAGTTCCGTGGGGATAACTGCTTCTGCTCCATAGACTAGGGAGAAGGGAGTCTGCCTGGTAGCTCGATTTGGTGTCATTCTGAGGGACTAAAGAACCACCAGTAGCTCGTCGATCCATCGTCTACCACACTTCTGCAGTCTATCAAAGGTTCTTGTCTTGAGACCTCGCAGCACTTCAGCGTTCGCCCTCTCAGCTTGTCCGTTGTTTCTGGGATAGGCGACAGAGGCAAATGAGATCTTGCTTCCGAGGGCATGAACATATTGCATGAAGGCGCGGCTCGTGAATTGGGTGCCATTGTCGGTGATGATTCGGGTAGGCACCCCGAAGCGGCACACCAATCCTTTCAAGAACTTGATAGCTGACTGTGCGGTCACCTTTCTCATGGGTTCCACCTCTGGCCACTTTGTGAACATGTCAATAGTGACGAACAAGAACTCAAAGCCCCCGGTAGCACGGGGGAAGGGGCCCAAGATATCGAGCCCCCAGACCGAGAAGGACCATGACAAAGGGATCGTCTGAAGAGCTTGGGCAGGCTGATGGATGTTCTTGGAGTGGAACTGGCAGGCTTCACATTTGGTGACAAGCTCAACTGCATCTTGGAGGGCTGTGGGCCAATAGAAACCTTGCCGGAAGGCTTTTCCAACCAGAGCCCTTGATCCAATGTGTGAGCCGCACATACCCTTGTGTACCTCTGCCAATAGTTCCTTCCCTTCCTCCCGGCAAATGCACTTCAATTTCACACCGTTGGGCCTCCTTCTATATAGCGTGTCGTCAACGAACTGATACATATAGCCCTCCGGCTACTCTTTCAGATTCTTCTTGCTCTTTGGGGAGTTCTCCAGTTTGGAGGAAATGGACTATGTGTCGTGCCCAGGTTGGAGCCAGGGGCTCGGCAACAAGGACCAGCGGCACCTCCTCATTCGCAGGAGCGCACTTCTCGACCGCAGGGACCGGTGGTCTGGCGGGACGGTGCATCTCACTGATCGAAGGGGAGTTGTTCCTGCCAAGCTCTCTGCCGGGAGCCTCGGGAGGCTCTACTGGGTGAGGCTTGCCGGAGTCCAGTTTCCTCCTCTTTCTGGCCAATGTTGCCGGGGATACGGAGGGCTGAGTCAGATGGAGAACAAAAGTCCCTGGTTCCACAGGGAGTTTTTGTGCAGCGCACTTTGACAGATGATCAGCAATGCTGTTTTCTGCACGGGGCACGTGCTCTATTTGCAATCCGTCAAAGCGCTCTTCCAACTTTCTCACTTCCTTGACGTATGCCTCCATCAATGGACTTTGGTAATCCTTGTTGACTTGTCTCACCACAAGTTGTGAATCTCCGCGGATGATCAGCTTCTTGATTCCCAGTTCTGTTGCAATCCTGAGCCCGGCAAGGAGCCCTTCATACTCTGCATTATTGTTGGTAGCCTCCTCCTGGGGAAAATGCATCTGGATGACGTACTTAAGGTGCTCCCCAGTGGGGGCAACAAGAAGCACGCCAGCCCCTGCACCTTGTAGGGAGAAGGCACCATCGAAATGCATAATCCATTCTTGGGGCGCTTCCTTGCCGGGGATGATCGTCTCCAATACTTCTTCATCAGGGGTTGGTGTCCACTCTACGATGAATTCTGCCAGTGCTCTGCTTTGAATAGTTGATGTGCTTTCAAACTTCAAACCAAAGCTGGACAACTCCAAGGCCCATTCCACAATCCTGTCGGTGGCCTCAGGGTTCCGGAGTATGTGTTGCAAGGGGAAGCGGGTGACAACCATGACCTCGTGGGCTTGGAAGTAGTGGCGCAGTTTCCTTGAGGCCATGATGAGGCCAAAAATCAACTTTTGCATGCCAGAGTACCTCGATCTAGCTCCTTGTAACAAAGAGTTGACGAAGTACACTGGGCGCTGCACCACTTTCTTCCTTGCCGCAACCATAGAACTGCTTTCGATGCCCTGCCTTTCTTTGCTCTGGATTGACTCTGGTCTTGCCGGGACGGGTTTGCTTCCTTCTCCAGAGGGGACAGTGATTGTGGCTGCCGCGTCATCCACTTCCCGCTGCGCCACCAGTGCCGCACTAACCACTTGATTGGTTGCCGCTAAGTATAGCAGCAACGGCTCTTGTGGTTTGGGAACAACCAAGGTGGGCATAGAGGAAAGATAGGTCTTCAAATCTTGCAGCGCAGCGTCTGCCTCTGGGGTCCACTCCATGGGTCCTGCCTTCTTCAAGATTTTGAAGAACGGCAGGGCGCGCTCGGCAGACATGGAAATGAACCTGCTTAGAGCAGCCACGCATCCAGTCAAACGGCTCACGTCCTTGACTGTCTTGGGTGCTTGAATTTGCTCGATAGCCTTGATCTTGTCGGGGTTGGCCTCTATCCCTTGATGAGACACAAAGAAGCCAAGTAGCTTGCTGGAGGGAACTCCAAACACACACTTCTCTGGGTTCAGCTTCAAGTTGATCTTGCGCAGATTAGCAAAGGTTTCTTCCAAATCCTGGATGAGGGTTGATCTATCCTTGGTCTTGGCCACAATATCATCCATATAAGCTTCAACATTTCTGTGCAGCTGGGACTCAAAGCCAATCTTTACTACTCTTGCAAAAGTGGATCCGGCGCTCTTTAACCCGAAGGGCATCCGTACAAAGCACTACGTGCCACATGGGGTTATGAATGCGGTCTTCTCCTCATCTTCCTTGGACATGAAAATCTGGTGATATCCAGAGTATGCATCCAGAAAAGAGAGCAAGTCACACCCGAAGGTGGAATCCACAATCTGGTCGATGCGCGGCAAGGGAAATGGGTCCTTCGGGCATGCCTTGTTCAGATCCGTAAAATCTATGCAAAGCCTCCATTTCCCATTAGCCTGGCGTACCACCACAGGATTTGCTAACCATGTTGGATGTAGCACTCCTCTAACCAGACCAGCTGCCTCAAGTTTCTTGATCTCCTCGGCAATGAATTGCTACCGCTCCAAAGCTTGCTTCCGGACCTTCTTCTTGATGGGTCGGGCATGTGGGCAGACAGCAAGGTGGTGCTCGATTACCTCCCTGGGAACACCGGGGATATCAGATGGTTGCCAGGCAAACACATCGATATTCGCCCGCTGGAAGGCAACGAGCACGCTTTCCTATTTGTCATCAAGGGTGGCACTGATAGTGAAGGTACCATCAGCGCCAGCCAGCCCTGCCGGGACCATTTTCACAGCGGGTGCAGCAGCTTTGGATCTCTTGCTATTGGAACTCCCTGGCAAGTCATCAACAGGCGCAGCATACTCCGAAGAGGCATGCTTCACGGATTCCTTGTTGGCATCCTTGCTAGCTCTCTTCATTTTCTTACTTTCCTTGGTGGGAACACTAGCTTCCGCGGCCTCTGCCACGACGGCTTCCCGGTACATCTTGTCCACGCATATGACTGCGTCCTTCTGATCTGATGGAATGGAAATGACTCCTATCGGCCCTGGCATCTTCAAGGTGCTATAGGCATAGTGGGATGCCGCCATGAACTTGGCCAGAGCTGGGCGACCAAGGATTCCGTTGTACGGCAAGGGGAGGTCAACCACGTCAAACACGATCTTCTCAGTCCGGTAGTTTAACTCCCCTCCGAACGTCACCGGCAGCGTGATCTTTCCCTTAGGACGACTCCAGCCGGGGTTGATTCCTTGGAATGTGCCAGTAACCTTGAGCTCCTCATCTGCTATCTAAAGTTTGTTGATGACCTTTGGAGATATCAGATTCAACCCAGCCCCGCCGTCAACCAACATCTTTGTGACTTTGAGGTTGCGTATTGTTGGTGAGACCAACAACGGCAAGCACCCTACCGCGGTGGTGTGGTCAGGGTGATCCTCTTCGTCAAAGATGATGGGCGTGCAGGACCACTTGAGCGGCTTCTGAGAATCTGCCGCTGGCTCCACGGCATTGACTTCACGTGCCCACTGTTTAAGTTGGCGGTGAGAGGAGTGCAGAGATGCACCCCCATCAATGCACAGGGCGTCAGTGGTTTTCTGGAACTCCTGCTCACTGGTTTCCTCTTCATCTCCCCCATCACTCTCGTCATTGCAATCCTCCTTCTTACGGCCTCTGGCGGGTTTCCCTTGATTCTGAGGACCTTGCCGGGGCGGCTTACTCCGCCGCCTCGGCCCTTCCCGCCAGCACCATCCTGGTTTTTCTCTTTATCACGCTTCTCATACTCAGCCCTCTGCTTCTTGACGAGCTGCTCAACCTGATGACACTCCTGAAGGTCATGGCCCTTGGTCCTATGGATCTTGCAGTACGGCCCATCACCCTTCCCAGCCTTCTCGGTAGCCGCGGCCGCCCGGCAGTCAGTGCACGCGGCAACCTCCTTACCGGGGACCTCGGCCTTGGCCTTCTTGCCGGTACTAGGTGTGCTTGATCCTTCGACGGCCATCACAACTTTCTCCTTGCGCTTCTTATTGCGTTTCTTGTTCTTCTTCTTCTGACTGGTGGCCTCATCGTCATCGTCCGAATCGATGTCGACGTCATCCTCTTCACCAGGAAGTCGCCTTCCCTCCTCTATGCGAGCACACTTATCCACCAGAGTGTATAATTCATTCACAGTCTTGGGCAACCGCATGTTCATTTTGGAACGTATCCTGCGGTTGCGCACGTTGGACTGGAATGCGGCTATCACAGCTGCCGGGTGGATATCTGGGATGTTCATGTGCACTCGACTGAACCTTTGCATGTACTTCCACAGACTTTCTCCTTCCTTCTGTGGGAGGAGCTACAGATCGCTGGGCCGCCCTGGTTCTTGGTGGCTGCCCGTGAAAGCGCCAACAAACTCATGGCACAGGTCAGCCCAGGTCGAAATGGAGTTCTCCAGCAGGTGCATTAGCCAAGACCTCACATTTGGCTTGAGCGCCAAAGGGAAGTAGTTGGCGAACACCTTCTCATCTCTTCCCCCGGCAGCCTGAACAGCGATGGTGTAGATGCTCAGGAACTCTGCCAGGTTCAACCTCCCATCGTACTTCTCTGGTATCTCAGGCTTGAACATGCGGGAAGATGGCCAACGGACTTGCCGCAGTTCATGAGTGAAGGCGGGGCACCCAACCTCGAAAGGTAAGTACCCACCCTCACCGAGTGCAGGCTCGTCGATGTCAGGGCCGTTGAGCCTATCAGACTAGCAGTGGGTGTCGCGGTGCCGCTCGACGGTGATGCGCGCGTCTTCCCCTCGCCTGTCTTCCTGGGCCTGCCACTGGTCTCGATGTGTTCGAGGGCCGGACGAAGCCATCGAGATGTCGTTGGGTTGTTGATCGCGTGGCTCTGGTTGCGGCCCCTGCGCAAGCTGCCGCGGAAGGGACTACACCGTGGGGGTGGCCCCTTCGGCACGGCCACCAGTGCGGGCCGTTGTCGTCTCCTGGGGAGGCCGTGGCGGGCCAGCTTGCTGTGATCCTCCTGCCTCGGCAAAACCAATCAGGCTCTAAATGGTGGCTCTCCACTCATCCATCTGATCGGCTGCCGGCGGAAATCTCAACAGCAGCTGGGGCCGCGCCATAGCCTCCGAAGCGGTGCTTGGCATGGATGACGACGTAGACTGTAGCGTCGCTGGCTCCTCATGGTGCGGGTAGTAGCTGCGCCGTGTTCTCGTTGTCGTGAACCCGTTGCCAGGGTGGTGTAGTGACAAGGTGGAGGCGCTTGAGGGCCAGGGGCTCCGTTTGGTGCATCGGCTGGGGCAGCTTGTTCCAGGAGTGGTGCACGCTCTGCGGCTGTGCCTGCAGCGGGAGCGGCCGGAGAGTTGCGATTCGCCCCAGAGCGAGTGCCACCGCTGCGGCTGTGCCCTTCGGCCGGGCGGAGAGGTGCAGACAAAATGATTTCTCCACCCATACCTCGTGGAGCGTGGCCGCTGGGATGCTGTTGGTGATGTCCTTCCTCAGTGCCTTCTGCCCTCGTTTCAGCCGCAGGGGAGGTGGGGAGGACGCCGCCTGCGCTGGCCACGTCCTGTCGGGCCCATTTCTGAGAACAAATCCCAGAGTAGCCCTAAGTCACACCAGCCCCAAGATCAACACAACTGGTGTACTTCCTTGATACAGATAACCAGTACAAGATAATATTACACAGGGTTGAGCCTGAGGGCTCAATAAAGTTTATTACAAACTCGCCAGTAAATGGCAGTGGCGGAATAAGACAGTGGTGTGGTGGTGATACAAAACTAGTACAATAACATAGAGCCAAGCGTCAGAGTGAGGGTTGACTATTTTATTTGTGTAGCGGAAGCTCAGCGGATGATACATGTGGTAGACTCCTATCTCACAGGTCGACTGACTGGGACTCCTCTAAGCGTCGGGCTCGCTAGCGCAATCCTCCTCCACAGGCTCGTCCTCCACCAGGTCTGGCCAAGTAAATAGCCAGGGACAAGCCAGTGAGTACGTTGGAATGTACTCGCAAACATTATGAACAAAAGATATAATGAATGCATATGCTCATGTAGGATCAAGATAACATGCTCATGCTGACTATAATCTTGGTCATGACATAATCATAAAATGATGCGGAAGTAAATAAAACATGTTAGCCATAACCAGTCTTTTGAAAATAAAAGCAAGTGAATGCCACGGGTAGTCTAGCCAGCCCAAGTGACATTCAGCAAAGTAAAAGAAATGCCAATCGGGTGTCTACAAGAGTAGTGGCGGGACCACCTGTAAACTCGAGAGACGCCACGAGAGGTCTTGAAGAGAAATGTCAGTCGGGTGTCTACAAGAGTAGTGGCGAGATAAACCGCCTGTTAACTCGAGAGACGCCACGAGAGGTCTTGAAAAGAAATGCCTGTCGGGCGTCAAGTGACGCCATGGTCGGACTTGAAGAGAAATGCCAATCGGGTGTCTACAAGAGTAGTGGCGAGATAAACCGCCTGTTAACTCGAGAGATGCCACGAGAGGTCTTGAAAATAAAATCGAGTGCCCGGGGTAGTCTAGCCAGCCCCTGAGACACTCAGGAAAAATTCAAAATAAGAGAAACGGGTTAGTCCTCAATAATATGCATAACCATAATAATATTAACATGCATAAAATATTAATGGTAGCATCAGGGTGACAACAATTATCCTGCAAAATAATACAGACTCAATTTAATTATTTTCCTCCGAAGACCGACACTAAGACCGACACTTGACCAACCCAGACTGTAGTCCTTAACCGCGGACATGGCTATTCTAATAGGCGTAAACTCTACAGAGGGTGTACTCTTTACCCACGTGCATGGGATTCCTTTAGTCAGTACCGTGACACTAACTAATTCCCGTTACGGTCTTTGGGTTGAAAACACACCTAACCAGCACACACCAGAATAACTTTCCGGATGCCAGGAATCACCCAAAGCATCGTTCAAGAAAAACCCTGAGACGGAGAGACCAACATCCTGCATGGGATCACTATTAGTACACGTGGATTCCTAGGGGTGCGCCCCTCTCAGTCACAACCGGAACACCCATGCCCCCTGACCCGATGACAGGATTTAGTCCAAGGCCTTTGGAAACCCTCATCGTGGCCCTCTGTATGGTGTGTACCTGGACAGGGGTTAACAACTTACTCAGCCGTACCTTCCTTGCGGAAGGACTCATGGCAGCACGGTATCCAGCTAGGTGTAGCGGAACAAGACTCGATCTAGGCCGACTCAGGAGGTGTTAATTATCATCACTGGTATGATCCACATAGTCATGTGACACCACCGTGTCAACAATAATGACCCGTGCCCACCGGCACGTCCAGGACATGAGACACTCCCCTGGATAATCACAGCTTTACCATGTTAGAAGGATTCTTTCCTTGAGTGAAGTGCAAGATATGAGCAAGATGTGATATGACCGAACATGCATGCACTTGTGATATATGTGGTGCAACTCCAACCGATGCAAACATGCAAATGCAATCACCGTATCCCAAGTTCAATAATGCTTGCCTTGTCCAAAATAGTCAGGTGAAAACCCTTTGAAATTCTCGGCAAAGTTTCCCTCTTCTTTTTCTGAAAATATTAAAATTCAACTCCAATTAAAAAAATTGACAACACTACAAAAAGTTGTGTCAAAACATTTTTACATAAATACTAAAAAAAACTAGAGAGAAAAATAGGAATTTCAAAAAAAAGTTCAACTCAAACAGAGTTGTGGTTTAAAAGTTATTAAACTTTCCAAACCAGGGGCTTTTCTGTAAAACAGCAGTCCCTGCACAGTTCAAACAGAAAACGCTTCGGCTGGAGTACGCTTTCCAGTGGAGAAGGCGTAAAAAGCAGAATACGCCTTCGTTTTAAACAGAGAAAAAAAAGAAAAGGACCGCGCGGGGTGGGGGCCCACCCGTCAGGTTCAAATTTGAACCCGATCGCGCGCGAGGCAGAGAAGTGACGGCGATCGCTGGGGTTCCTGCAGCTGGCGATGGTCAGAACGTGACCAGGGCGGAGTGCCGCGTCGGAGGGAAGTGGTGGTGGTCGCCGAAGAGCACCTAAACGCCGGCGAGGTCGACGACGGCGAACGGTGGCTCGGTGGAGTTGGGATCTCGTCGGAGAGAGCTCGGGGAATGGAATTGGAGCACAGGATCGATTGTTTGGTGGATGAGATGGCTACTGGCAAGATTTGAGTGGTGGTGGTGGTGTAATGTCGTGGAACCGAACAGGGACAGAGGCGGCGGAGCGGTGACTGGAGAGGAGGAAGGAGACCTCCTCGAAGTCAGGGAAGTGGCATAGGGGCGTTTGGGAGGTGGTGGAGGCGATGGGTGAGGGGAACGGAGCTTGGGAGGGCCTTTTATAGGCGATCTGAGGTGGTCCGGCGAGGTTCGGATCATGCCGGAGTTACGGTGGTCGGCGAGGTAGGTTTGGGCGGTGGTCATGGGTGGCGAGGGAGTAATGAGGGCGGTGGAGAACTCCGGAAGGCTCGGCGTGGACGGGCTCGAGCTCCTCGAGCTTATCCCGGAGCGGAGCTCCCGTACGATGCGGCGGCGCTATCCTGGTTCCGGCGACTGCCAGCGGGCCAGGGAGAGGTTGGACGGTGCAGACGGCGTGCGAGGACGCGGAGAGGAGCAACGCGTGGCCAGGAGGTAGGCGGGGAAGCTGCGGCGCAGTAATGGGAGTCGGTGGCCGAGGTGGATCCGCTCGATCGCCGCGGATGAGCATGGTGCAGGGGGTTGCACCGACCAGCCGCCAGCTCACCGGCTAGGAGAGACTGCGGAGTGGGCCAAGAAGGATGAGGCATTGATGAACCTTGCCGTCGCCGTGAAGGAGAAGGAAGGGGAGGAGCGCACGGCACCATTTCCCCCTCTGCTGCCTGACAAAGTTCAGTTAACTAAATTTTATTCAATGATGAACAGTGCACTGATACTCATATAATCCTATGACAGGGATTGCTAGAGATTTTTAGAATTTGTGGAAATTTTTGTGGTGATGTGTTGATACATATGAGAGGGCCTGGCGAAGTTTGGGAATTTTTGGAGTATTTAAAAATATGTTTGGATCAGAAATATTGAATCTGGTCCAAATTTGAATTGAGTGGAATTTGAAAATTTTGAACTGTGGTACCCCATGTCTTTGGAGAAATGGGTTGTGGGTACCATATATTTGTTGGGATAATTTTGGTGGGGGTGGAATCTTTGTGGAAATTGTGGTTCCTTTGTAAACCAAAGGAATGATGGATAATATGAATTCCAACTTTGGAATTTATTTGGATTGTGAAAAATATTTTTGTGGGGTAGGAAAGAGTTGGATTATGTCCTAGATGATGTGAGTGACTTGAGGGATAAAGTTGGAATGGAAGAAAATTGTTGGATGGATTTTAGATGGGCTGAAAGGAAGTGAAAAGGTTATTTCCTTTGAAAACTTAATGATTCCCAAAACTTTTTTCTGGATGAAAATTGTTTGGAAACCTCCAAATTAATTATCCAAATAATTTTAAACCTTTGAAAACAGAACCTCTATAGAGAATTTGAAAACCCATTAAAGTTGAGAATAATCTTCAAAATAAAAGGGCTATGAAGAGAAAATAGCAAGAATAATTCAAAAATATTTTATTTTTAGGGAAAGATTTTGGAAGTCCAAAAAGAAATATTTTTGGGGTGTTACAGCACCTACCCCCCTTAAGAAAAATCTTGTCCCCAAGATT
Organism: Thinopyrum elongatum; assembly: GCA_011799875.1. Taxonomy (NCBI): domain Eukaryota; kingdom Viridiplantae; phylum Streptophyta; class Magnoliopsida; order Poales; family Poaceae; genus Thinopyrum; species Thinopyrum elongatum. The sequence goes on from CM022297.1 coordinate 483,899,889, forward strand.
TCAGCTGTCCCTCAAACAGATACGAATATTCACTCCTCAGGTGATCCTCTCTTTCCCATATTGCTTCTTCCTTGGTGTGATTACTCCACTGAACCTTGTAAAATTTTATCACATTCTGTCGGGTCCTCTGTTCAGACTCCTCCAAAATCTTTATAGGATGCTCCCTATATGTGAGGTCTGGTTGAAGGTCCAAGTCTTGGTGTTGCACTTGCTTGTCTGGGTTACTAACACATCTCCTTAGTTGTGACACGTGAAATACATCATGAACATGTGATAATTCTGTCGGTAGCTCTAGTTGATAAGCAACCTTGCCTCTCCGTGCGATCACTCTAAATGGTCCAATAAACCTTGGTGCCAATTTTCCTTTGACTTTAAATCTCTGTAGTCCTCTTGTGGGAGATACTCTGAGATACACATATTCATCGGGCTCAAAACTGATTTGACGGTGCTTTTGATCATAGTAACTCTTTTGACGGCTCTGAGCCGCTCTCAGTCTGTCCTGAATAAGTTTTACTTTTGTTTCTGCCTCCTTAAGAACTTCGGGACCGAAAATTCGACTGTTTCCGGTCTCAGACCAATTGAGTGGGGTGCGGCACCTTCGTCCGTACAGGGCTTCAAAAGGTGACATTTTTAAACTGGCTTGATGACTGTTGTTATATGAGAACTCTGCGTATGGTAAACTCTCTTCCCAGCTAACTCCGTAAGTGAGCACACATGCTCTCAGCATGTCCTATAATATTTGATTTACCCGCTCAGTTTGTCCTCCGGTCTGCGGGTGATATGCTGTGCTGAACGTCAATTGAGTCCCTAGTGCATGCTGTAGGTGTTCCCAAAATCTAGAGACAAATTGGGTGCCTCTATCAGAGACTATGGTCTTGGGTACTCCGTGCAGACAAACAATCCGGGAGAGGTATAATCTAGCAAGCCTCTGTGTCGAGTATGTGGTTTTTACCGGAATGAAATGTGCCACCTTGGTTAAATAATCTGTTATAACCCAGATAGCATCATTTTCGTGTCGTGACCTTGGCAGTCCGACGATAAAATCAATTCCTATTATGTCCCATTTCCATTTAGGTACTCTGAGTGGCTGCAATAGTCCTGCTGGCCTCTGGTGTTCCGCTTTTATACGCTGGCATGGATCACATTGTCCGACATATACAGCTATATCCCTTTTCATCCCGTGCCACCAGTAATTTTCTTGTAGATCCTTGTACATCTTTGTTCCTCCTGGATGAATAGAATATGGAGTGGTATGGGCTTCTGCCAAAATTTGTTGCTTTAAACCTTCCTTATTAGGCACGCACAATCTTTTCCCGAAACATAAAATTCCCTGACTGTCTACGGTAAATTCAGTCGCCTTGCCCAATTTTATTTTTCTCTTAATTCCTTCAATACTTGGATGTCCTTTTTGGGCTTCTTTGATCTGATCCTCTAATGTAGGTTTTATTTCCAGTTGGGCAACGGTTCCTTCTGTGACTAGGACCATATTGAGTTTGGCAAATTCCTGATTAAACTCATGCTGTAAGAATTGCGCACTATTATTGTTGGTGCAGGGATTTCGGCTAAGGGCGTCTGCCACAACATTTGCTTTACCCGGATGGTAATGAATTCCGATGTCGTAATCCTTTAGTAACTCAAGCCAGCGATGCTGTCTCAAGTTTAATTTTGGCTGGGTGAAAATATACTTAAGAATTTTGTGGTCCATGTATATTTCACATCGTTCACCGAGAAGAAAGTGTCGCCGTTCTTTGAGTGCATGTATTACCGTAGCAAGCTCCAAATCATGCGTAGGATAATTCTTCTCGTGTCGTCGTAGCTATCTTGAGGCATAAGCCACGACTTTTCCTTCTTGCATCAATACACATCCAAGGCCTTTCTTGGACGCGTCACAGTATATCTCAAAAAAATTGTGCACATCGGGCACGACCAGAACGGGTGCTGTTGCTAGCCTCTTTTTCAATTCTTGGAAACTTTTCTCACAAGCTTCAGTCCAATCAAACTTCTTATCCTTCTTAAGTAATTGGGTCATGGGTTTAGCTATGGTGGAGAATCCTTCTATAAATCTCCGATAATAGCCAGCCAGACCAAGAAAACTCCTGACCTCTATCACGTTTGTGGGTTGCTTCCATTCTTGGACAGCCTTTACTTTACTTGGGTCCACTGCTATCCCATCTTGCGTCAGTACGTGTCCTAGAAAACCAACTTCTCGTAACCAAAATTCACATTTACTGAATTTTGCATATAGTTGATTTTTCCTCAATTCTTCCAGGACTATTCGTAGGTGTTGCTCGTGTTCCTCGGGTGTCTTGGAATAAATATGTATATCATCGATAAATACGACCATGAACTTGTCCAAATATTTCATGAAGACCTTGTTCATGAGATGCACAAAATAAGTAGGAGCGTTGGTTAAGCCAAAAGGCATCACTGTGAACTCGTATAATCCATATCTGGTAGTAAAGGCAGTCTTGGGTATATCTGACGATCGGATTTTCAATTGATGGTAGCCTGACCTTAAATCTATTTTTGAGAAAACCTTGGCTTCTGCTAGCTGTTCAAACAAGTCATTTATCCTGGGCAGCGGGTATTTATTTTTGATGGTGACCATATTGAGTGCCTGTAATCAATACATAGCCTTAGGGTACCATCCTTTTTCTTAGAAAATAAAACTGGCGACCCCCATGGTGATGAGCTGGGTCAAACATAACCTTTTTCCATTAGTTCCTTAATTTGTTTCTTCAACTCAGCCAATTCCATCGGAGCCATTCGGTACGGCTTCTTATAAATGGGTGTCGTTCCAGGTGCCAATTCAATAACAAATTCAATTTCACGGTCCGGGGGCATTCCTGGTAGCTCCTCAGGGAATACATCGGGGTATTCGCAGACTACAGGAACCTTACTTAATTCTGCCGTATCCACTTGATTTAACTTTCCTTGTGTTGCGGAAATCCTCCTTGTGCCAAATTTTATTGTTTCTCCTTGGCAGCTTGTAAGAGTCACCGTGCAGTTGTAGCAGTCTATGAAACCTTTATTTTTGGTTAACCAATCCATTCCCAGAATAACATCCAGCTCGACTGCTTCCAGAACAATAAGGTTGGCTAAAAATATCATTCCTTTGATCTCAATATTCACATCCTTGCAGTACCACTGTGTGCTTTGCTTCAATCCCGGGGACTGAATAACCATGGAATTTTGCAAAGGTGAAAAAGAAAATCGATTCTTCGAAGCAAATCTTTCTGAGATACACGAATGGGAAGCTCCGGAATCCAATAAGACTGTAGCATTAATTGAGTTGACAGGAAACGTACCAAACACAATATCAGGTGCATTTTGTGCCTCCTCAAATGACACGTGGTTGACCTGTCCCTTCCTCTGGTTGTTATTGGGGTTGGAGTTGTTGCGTTTTGGAGCTGTGTTTGTACCACGGCCATTGTTGTTAGGCTTGGTTGTATTATTTCCCTGCTTTGGGCATTGCCTGGAGTAATGCCCTTCGCCTCCACAGGCATAACAGGTGATGCCTGGATAGAATGTCGTATCTTTGGTCCTGTTGTTGAAAGCACTGCGATTCTGTTGTGGTGCTACCGTTGCTGGTCGGGGTAGCGGAGTTGCTTGTCGGGGTGTTGTAGGCTTCTGAAATTCATTCTTGGGTCTGTTGTTGCGAACCTGAGATGACTGGTTCATATGGCGCTTGTGTATTTCATTCATGTTGCGGTGTTCGTTCTCCAGTATAATTCCCTTGTCCACCAGTGTTTTAAAATCGGGAAAGGTGTGGACTACCAGTTGGCACTTTAAGGATGGAATCAGTCCATCGAGAAATTTTTCCATCTTTTTGTCTTCTGTCATGTATTCGTCGTTGGCGTACCGGGCCAGCTGAGTAAATTGGTCCAGATACTGGGCTACTGTGGTGCCTCGCTGCTTGAGATCCTCAAATTCACTTTTCTTTAATTTCATGATACTGTTAGGAATGTGTGCTCCCAGAAAGTTTTCCTTGAATTGTTCCCATGTCATATTGGCTCCGTTGGGATGAGTGTGGCATAAGTTTTCCCACCATGATGCTGCTGTACCAGAAAAATAGTATGGGGTATAAAGCACTTTTTCCCGGTCCGTACACTAGGCAATAACTAATTTTCTTTCAATATCACATAGCCAATCATCTGCCTCCAATGGTTTGTCGGTGTGGGAAAACATGGTAGGATTGGTCTTCTGGAGCTCAGACAATTTAGACTTGTTCTGATTTTGTCCTTGGTGATTTCCCATATTGATTAACTGCTGCATCATCTCTTGGTGTTGTTGCTGGCTTTGTTCGTACAGACGGCATACTTGTGAAAATGCTGAGTCACTGCCTTGTTGACTAGTCTGTCCTTGTGTAAAATTATTTCCCATTTGTCCATGGTTGCTCTCTGGCGGATTTGGCATAGAACGGGTCCAGGGGCGATGCATTTTCTTTCTGGGGGTATTTGTGTAACACCGATGAGAAAAGAAATTATAAAAGCAGCAATAAAAAAAATTAAGAGACTGGAAATAAATCTCCCCCCAGGATGCAAGTACAACAGGTTATATCATACATGCAGGACTTAATTAAACAAGCATGACATAATTATAAAAGATGCTTGCAGAAACTGTATACTACACGACCACTTGTTCAACTAGCGTACTACTTCGTCCTCTCAACGTGCTGTGGTCTGAGTCTGTTACTCGCCATCTTACAAAAAAGGAAGAAGAAGAAACAGAAAATAAATATCATACAACCACGTCTCATAAAAGACTACTGCGGTGCTGACGCTCGATCTGTCCTCACGGGGTGTCTGAGACACTGTAAGCTCCACTGAGGGTGAGTCCCAGCTGTGGTCCATGTGACTCAACCTCCTCCTCCTCTGGAATGGTCTCCAGTCGGGTAGAGGTTGATGCAGCGCCTGTCTGGGGTGGCACCGTGCGCGTCGACAGTGGAGCTCTGGTCGGAACAGGAGCAGCAAGCGACTAGCCTCATCACTCGGGGATGAGCGCTGAACCGCGGGCTGAGTAGGAGAATAGTGTGGTGGAGTCGGAATACGAGGGGCACGTGGTGAAGGTGAACGGAACTCACTCCTGCGAGTGATCCTCGCACGAGCAAAGTCCATCCGTGCAGCAAGATGGTCGTCCACCAGTGCGGTGAAGACCGACTCTAGTGCCATGATATACTGAACAAGGGGCTCGATCGCCTCATCCCTTTCTCCTGCGGTGCAGGAAAAAGCATAATGGTTGGTGTAAGGAACATGGCACGGAAGGTAGTGGTAGGCGTGGTTCTGCATGATGGGCAGGATGTCCCTGAGGCGAGCAATAGCCTCACGAGCGGCCATCTGGATAGCATGTCTCTCAGAGGGCATGACTCTCCCCATAAAACGGTAATTGCGGAAAGACAAGGTATTTCCACCCTGAATATATACCGAAGCCTGGTACATAGTCAGAGTGTCTGTGATCCTGTCAGGGAAGATGGTGTACTCTGGACGGCTCGGAGATCTCATCGCATCTCTAGCGATGATGGTAAGAAGACGGGAAAATCCCGCAGGCTCGTTGGCAAAAATCTGGGATGGGCAGTTGCTGCCAGACATCTACATCAGTAGACAAAAATCCAAATAGTCATACCATGTGCATAAGATGACCATGGGAAAAATGCTACAATGCTTGAGATGCATGCTAAAAATGTTAGTACTGACTCGAGTGCTAGCGATCATGCCTAGGGCTTCTTACAATCAGCCTGGCTCTGGTACCAAGGTCTGTCGGGCCCATTTCTGAGAATAAATCCCAGAGTAGCCCTAAGTCACACCAGCCCCAAGATCAACACAACTGGTGTACTTCGTTGATACAGATAACCAGTACAAGATAATATTACACAGGGTTGAGCCTGAGGGCTCAACAAAGTTTATTACAAACTCGCCAGTAAATGGCAGTGGCGGAATAATACAGTGGTGTGGTGGTGATACAAAACTAGTACAATAACATAGAGCCAAGCGTCAGAGTGAGGGTTGACTATTTTATTTGTGTAGCGGAAGCTCAGCGGATGATACATGTGGTAGACTCCTATCTCACAGGTCGACTGACTGGGACTCCTCTAAGTGTCGGGCTCGCTAGCGCAATCCTCCTCCACAGGCTCGTCCTCCTCCAGGTCTGGCCAAGTAAATAGCCAGGGACAAGCCAGTGAGTATGTTGGAATGTACTCGCAAACATTATGAACAAAAGATATAATGAATGCATATGCTCATGTAGGATCAAGATAAGATGCTCATGCTGACTATAATCTTGGTCATGACATAATCATAAAATGATGCGGAAGTAAATAAAACATGTTAGCCATAACCAGTCTTTTGAAAATAAAAGCAAGTGAATGCCACGGGTAGTCTAGCCAGCCCAAGTGACATTCAGCAAAGTAAAAGAAATGCCAATCGGGTGTCTACAAGAGTAGTGGCGGGACTGCCTGTAAACTCGAGAGACGCCACGAGAGGTCTTGAAGAGAAATGCCAGTCGGGTGTCTACAAGAGTAGTGGCGAGATAAACCGCCTGTTAACTCGAGAGACGCCATGAGAGGTCTTGAAAAGAAATTCCTGTCGGGCGTCAAGTGACGCCATGGTCGGACTTGAAGAGAAATGTCAATCTGGTGTCTACAAGAGTAGTGGCAAGATAAACCGCCTGTTAACTCGAGAGACGCCACAAGAGGTCTTGAAAATAAAATCGAGTGCCCGGGGTAGTCTAGCCAGCCCCTGAGACACTCAGGAAAAATTCAAAATAAGAGAAACGGGTTAGTCCTCAATAATATGCATAACCATAATAATATTAACATGCATAAAATATTCAGGGTAGCATCAGGGTGACAACAATTATCCTGCAAAATAATACAGACTCAATTTAATTATTTTCCTCTGAAGACCGACACTAAGACCGACCCTTGACCAACCCAGACTGTAGTCCTTAACCACGGACATGGCTATTCGAATAGGCATAAACTCTGCAGAGGGTGTACTCTTTACCCACGTGCATGGGATTCCTTTAGTCAGTACCGTGACACTAACTAATTCCCGTTACGGTCTTTGGGTTGAAAACACACCTAACCAGCACACACCAGAATAACTTTCCGGATGCCAGGAATCACCCAAAGCATCGTTCAAGAAAAACTCTGAGACGGAGAGACCAACGTCCTACATGTGATCACTATTAATATGCGCGGATTCCAAGGGGTGCGCCCCTCTCATTCACAATCGTAACACCCATGCCCCCTGACCCGATGACAGGATTTAGTCCAAGGCCTTTGGAAACCCTCATCGTGGCCCTCTGTACGGTGTGTACCTGGACAGGGGTTAACAACTTACTCAGCCGTACCTTCCTTGCGGAAGGACTCGTGGCAGCACGGTATCCAGCTAGGTGTAGCGGAACAAGACTCGATCTAGGCCGACTCAGGAGGTGTTAATTATCATCACTGGTATGATCCACATAGTCACGTGACACCACCGTGTCAACAATAATGGCCCGTGCCCACCGGCACGTCCAGGACAGGAGACACTCCCCTGGATAATCACAGCTTTACCATGTTAGAAGGATTCTTTCCTTGAGTGAAGTGCAAGATATGAGCGAGATGTGATATGACCGAACATGCATGCACTTGTGATATATGTGGTGCAACTCCAACCGATGCAAACATGCAAATGCAATCACCGTATCCCAAGTTCAATAATGCTTGCCTTGTCCAAAATAGTCAGGTGAAAACGCTTCGAAATTCTCGGCAAAGTTTCCCTCTTCTTTTTCTGAAAATATTCAAATTCAACTCCAATTAAAAAATTTGACAACACTAAAAAAAAGTTGTGTCAAAACATTTTTAAATAAATACTAAAAAAACTAGAGAGAAAAATAAGAATTTCAAAAAAAAGTTCAACTCAAACAGAGTTGTGGTTTAAAAGTTATTAAAATTTCAAAACCAGGGGCTTTTCTATAAAACAGCAAACCCTGCACAGTTAAAACAGAAAACGCTTCGGCTGGAGTATGCTTTCCAGCGGAGAAGGCATAAAAGCAGAATACGCCTTCATTTTAAACAGAGAAAAAAAAGAAAAGGACCGCGCGGGGTGGGGGCCCACCCGTCAGGTTCAAATTTGAACCCGATCGCGCGCGAGGCAGAGAAGTGACGGCGGTCGCCGGCGGCGATCGCCGGGGTTCCTGCAGCTGGCGATGGTCGGAACGTGACCAGGGCGGAGTGCCGCGTCGGAGGGAAGTGGTGGTGGTCGCCGAAGAGCACCTGAACACCGGCGAGGTCGATGGCGGTGGACGGTGGCTCGGTGGAGTTGGGATCTCGTCGGAGAGAGCTCGGGGAATGGAATTGGAGCGCAGGATCGATTGTTTGGTGGATGAGATGGCTACTGGCAAGATTTGAGTGGTGGTGGTGGTGTAATGTCGTGGAACCGAACGGGGACAGAGGCGGCGGAGCGGTGACCGGAGAGGAGGGAGGAGACCTCCTCGAAGTCAGGGAAGTGGCATAGGGGTGATTGGGAGGTGGTGGAGGCGATGGGTGAGGAGAACGGAGCTCGGGAGGGCCTTTTATTGGCGATCCGAGGTGGTCCGGCGAGATTCGGATCACGCCGGAGTTAAGGTGGTCGGCGAGGTAGGTTTGGGCGGTGGTCATGGGCGGCGAGGGAGTAATGAGGGCGGTGGAGAACTCTGGAAGGCTCGGCGTGGACGGGCTCGAGCTCCTCGAGCTTATCCCGAAGCGGAGCTCTCGTACGGTGCGGCGGCGCTATCCTGGTTCCGGCGACTGCCAGCGGGCCAGGGAGAGGTTGGACGGTGCAGACGGCGTGCGAGGACGCAGAGATGAGCAACGTGTGGCCAGGAGGTAGGCGGGGAAGCTGCGGCGCAGTAATGGGAGTCAGTGGCCGAGGCGGATCCGCTCGATCGCCACGGATGAGCATGGTGCAGGGGGTTGCACCGGCCAGCCGCCAGCTCACCGGCGAGGAGAGACTGCGGAGTGGGCCAAGAAGGACGAGGCATTGATTAACCTTGGTGTCGCCATGAAGGAGAAGGAAGGGGAGGAGCACACGGCACCGTTTCCCCCTCTGCTGCCTGACGAAGTTCAGTTAACTGAATTTTATTCAGTGATGAATAGTGCACCAAAGGAATGATGGATAATATGAATTCCAACTTTGGAATTTATTTGGATTGTGAAAAATATTTTTGTGGGGTAGGAGAGAGTTGGATTATGTCCTAGATGATGTGAGTGACTTGAGGGATAAAGTTGGAATGGAAGAAAATTGTTGGATGGATTTTAGATGGGCTGAAAGGAAGTGAAAAGGTTATTTCATTTGAAAACTTGATGATTCCCAAAACTTTTTTCTGGATGAAAATTGTTTGGAAACCTCCAAATTAATTATCCAAATAATTTTAAACCTTTGAAAACAGAACCTCTATAGAGAATTTGAAAACCCATTAAAGTTGAGAATAATCTTCAAAATAAAAGGGCTATGAAGAGAAAATAGCAAGAATAATTCAAAAATATTTTACTTTTAGGGAAAGGTTTTGGAAGTCCAAAAAGAAATATTTTTGGGGTGTTACACGTCCCCCGCAGCGTCCAAGTCTCCGTGCGTCCCCGTAGCCCCCGCGGCATCGGCGGCCCCGTGCGACGAGGCCTTCATAGTGGACGGATGGGCTGCAGCACCGGGCTTCTTCTTGGGCGCCATGGATGATGGAGTCGTCGATGAAGAAGATGGTGAAGATGACGCGCTACGTACGCTTCTTGGGTTCGCGCAAGCGCTTCCCCCTACCTGGCGTGCCAAAGATGTCGTGCGAAAGCACGACCACCTATGGGTCCATCAGCCCCTTGTGGTTCGGCAGGGGGGATGAGCACATTGCACAAAGAGCGGAGAACGTAGCGCAGCACGACAGAGATCACACGGGCAGTTTTACCCAGGTTCAGGCCGCCACGAGGCGTAAAACCCTACTCCTGCTTTGGTGGATTGATGGTGGATTGTGGTGGAAACGCAGTGCTCTTGCCCGATAGGGTTGCCTCGGGGCGAGGGCAGCTACGCGCGTACGGGTGTACAAGGGTCCGAATCCTTTCTATGGTTGCCACGGCCCTCCTTTTATAGATCAAGGGGTCACCACAGTGGCAAATCAGTCATTGTGTACTGATTAGATAGCGAACAGTGCTATCATACCTAACTCTACAGTCAGAACAGAGTGCATTAAATGCGCCGCTTAGTGTCACATCGCGGCATGCCCGGCAAGCCTTGCCGGGCTGCTCGGCCACCTTTTCGCTTGTCTGCTTGACACGTCTCTGGACGGGTGTCATTTGGAGGCGATTTCCATAGGAAGTGGCTGCCACGTGCCAAATAACAGCCACTTAGTCACTTGGGAGCTTGACACCGCACTGATCGATGACTTGCGTCACTGTGAGGTGGAGCGGTGGAGCCTTGGCGGGGTAGTTTGCCCTCGTAGCGCCCGGCAGGCCTGCCGGGACGGTCTTGAGGCTTGTCTTTGGGGCCACCTCAACCTCGCCAGGCTCGCCTGCCCGGCAAGGGAAGCTTTCCCTCAGTGGTGTCTTGCTCATTTAGCGTGTCCTGATCTTCTTGATCTGCCCTTTGATTCCTCAAAGAGCTGATCTCTCCTTGCTTGGTCTGGACTTGGACGTTGCGACCTTGCTCTTTCAGGCCTGTGCATGGCCTGGGCAACATACCCAGGGTTTGTTGCACCGACAGCCTCCTGCGTGAAATTTTTGTATGCAAGTTCAGTGTGCTATGATGTTCTATATGATTGTGTCAACTATATAAGTTTTTACTAAGCATCAACAATGCATATGGCTGAAAGATGTATTTACGAGCACCGACCGATGGGTCTCTCTCTCACACACACACACACACACGCGCGCGCATGTGGGACCGTTGAATTATTTCTTCGCTCGTGACAACTTTTAATTAGGTTGCACTGTACACTAACTTTTTTCTTAAGTTATTAATTGAGCTCAGTAACTTCAAAAAGTTGTACAAAAGCCTTGTTTGGGCCTTTTCAGGCGTCGTTGAATATGGGCTGAGTAGCCATGTAAAGTTATACTGTACTATATAGGCTTTTTTCGTTGAACATCAGCAATGCAACTGGGACAACAGTTGTACACAAGATCCTAAAATAAGCGTAGCCTAGCCTATGTTTATTTTAGTAAAATGCACAGCTCAGTTTATTTTTTATATAATAAGATTACCAAGCCCAACTTAATTTTTTAATAATATTCCTATCTCAATATTATTTTTCATATGAAATGCTCAGTCCAGACCATCATTGTTTTTCACCCATCCCAGAAAATGGGTCCATTTCTACTAAAATCAAATGCCTTGTAAATTATCAGAAATGATAAATGGGTTGCATGTACACAATATTAGTTTTCACCCAGCCCAGTAAATAGGTGTATTTGAATAAATAATCAAATGTGATGTAAATTATCATAAATAGTAAATTGGCTATTATTATTTTTACCCAGCCCAGGAAATAGATTATTTTTTGAGTCAAAGCCCGGGAAATAGATGTATTGGCAAACAAAATGAAATGGGCTGTAAAACCTAAATAAATGGGATGCATTCCGCCACAGCTTTCGAAGCTGACTTTGTTGGCCCACTAGACGAAGCCTACGCAAGGTGTTGTCCATTTATTGAACAAAATGATTTAATGGTCTAAAAAAAGTCAACAAATTATTCTGACATCTGTAGTCGTTGGATTGACATCCAACGGCGGTCCTGCTTCTTCAATCTCTGATCTAGTTGCCCTTGCTCCAGCCGCCAAAACCAGCGCCGGCTGGACCGCCTGCTACTGCCTCCCGTGGCCGGCTTTGCTGCCACCACTGGCCATGCCATCCCTCTACTCACCCACAACTCCTATTATTCTCTGGCGACGGCAGCCTCACACCGCAGCCGGAGCAGTCAACCCTCGTACTCCCCTCCGCGTGGGCATCCACATCCGCGTCTTCCCCAGCTCCGCGTCGTTCCCTTCCTAGGCCTCGCCGTCGTCCACCGCCTTGGTGCTCTCGGCGCGGCGTGGTCAGCGTGGTCAACGAATGACAGCCATCAGAAGACGACTGTACGCGATGACGCTGAGAGTTGGACCCACCAGCTACATCTTTGGATGCAAGGAAGTGCCTCCATATTACGCGCAAAAAAATGATTCATCCCGCTGACAGCTGGGACCCACCAGCTACATCTTTGGACGCAAGGAAGTGCCTCCATATTACGCGCAAAAAAAAATTATTCCTCCCGCTGACAGCTGGGACCCACCAGCTATATCTTCGCAAGCAAAGAAGTGCCTCCTTATCCTCCCTGACTGCTGGGACCCACCCGGTCGAAGCGTACGTAGCGTTGTTTGGCTGGTTGGCAACGTCTATGTACATACTGGCCAAGCGGTGTCTCTGCAACGATGACCCGTGGCCGAGCAAGCAGCGGCACGTGTAGTAGTAGAGCCCCCAACGTAGCAGTTCAGGCAGTCCAGTCTAAACCGTGTACACGTACGTACAACCAGATGCCAAAATATACGGTCACGTACGTACATACGGGCGGGTCTCGAACGCCTACTCGCGCATACGTACGGCTGATACATCCATTTTTCATCATGTTTACCTACTGTTATTTATAATGTTTTTATGCATAATAATGCTTTTGGGAGTAATTCTAATGCCTTTTCTCTCATAATTTGCAAAGTTTACGCAAAGAGGGAGAATACCGGCAGCTGGAATTCTGGACTAGAAAAAGCACGTCAGAGCTACCTATTCTGCACAACTCTAAATAAGCTGAAACTTCACAGAGATTTTTTATGGATTATTTAAGAATTATTGGAGCAAATAACTAACAGAGGGGGCCCACCAGGTGGGCACAACCCACCTGGGCGCGCCAGGCCCCCCAGGCGTGCCCTGGTGGGTTGTGCCCTCCTCGGCCCACCTTCGGTGCCCTTCTTATTGTATATAAGTCATTTTGACCTAGAAAAAATAAGGATAGCACTTTTGGGACGAAGTGTCACCGTCTCGAGGCGGAACTTGGGCAGGAGCACTTTTGCCCTCCGACGGAGCGATTCCGCCGGGGGAACTTCCCTCCCGGAGGGGGAAATCATCGTCATCATCATCACCAACAACTCTCCCATCTTGGGGACAATCTCCATCAACATCTTCAACAGCACCATCTCATCTCAAACCCTAGTTCATCTCTTGTGTTCAATCTTTGCACCAGAACCTTAGATTGGTACTTGTGGGTGACTCGTAGTGTTGATTACATCTTGTAGTTGATTACTATATGGTTTATTTGGTGGAAGATTATATGTTCAGATCCATTATGCTATTTAATACCCCTCTGATCTTGAGCATGATTATCATTTGTGAGTAGTTACTTTTGTTCTTGAGGTCATCGGAGAAATCATGTTGCAAGTAATCATGTGAACTTGATATGTGTTCGATATTTTGATGATACTAGTCAATGTGTACGTGTAATGCACGTTAATTTGGAAGTATATTAAGTGCATGCAGATATTAAGTAGGATATTATTTGCATGTTATTATGTGGTTAGCACTATATTTGGCATGAAATTAACTGCACGCTAAACGTGTTGAGCGCTCGACATTGAAGTAGTCTAGGTCATTGGATTGACATGATTTGATGGCCGAGATTAATTGGATCTGCCCCTTTGGGTCTTTTTATATTGGTATAGATGTACGTTGTGATTCCCTTAGTGGTGTCATGTGAACGTCGACTACATGGCACTTCACTATATTTGGGCCTAAGGGAATGTATTGTGGAGTAGTTATTAGATGATGGGTTGCTAGAGTGACAGAAGCTTAAACCCTAGTTTATGCGCTATTCCATAAGGGACCGATTTGGATCCAAAAGTTTAATGCTGTTGTTAGATTTTATCTTAATACTTTTCTCCTAGTTGCGGATGCTTGCGAGGGGGTTAATCATAAGCAGGAGGTTTGTTTAAGTAAGAGCATCACCTAAGCACCGGTCCACCCACATATCAAATTATCAAAGTAGCGAACACGAATCAAACCAACATGATGAAAGTGACATGATGAAATTCCCGACCTCAAGAATGCTTTGCTTATCATAAGAGACCGTTTTGGCCTGTCCTTTGCCATAAAAGGAATGGGCTACCTTGCTGCACTTTATTTACCGTTACTATTACTTGCTCGTTACAAATTATCTTGCTATCAAACTACTTGTTACCAACAATTTCAGTGCTTGCAGAGAATACCTTGCTGAAAACCACTTGTCATTTCCTTCTGCTCCTCATTGGGTTCGACACTCTTACTTACCGAAAGGACTATGATTGATCCCCTATACTTGTGGGTCATCAACGGCCAGGGCTCATGTACATGGAAAGGCAGCGGACGGCAGCAACGGCATCCTGTTAATCAGCAGCCAACCGGCTGGGTCAGAACGGAGAAACTGCGTCGTGTTCATCGGGAGGCAACGGAGTGCATCGTGTTCATCGGGAGCCAACCAGCTTGGACGGAACAGCAGAAACGACGCCTGGCATACTGCATAACGGAGGAAATGAACTTGTGTTCGAGCTCCTATGGTCGAAACGGGGTGCTGTTGATCGGGAGGGGTGTGGTGTACCGCAAAACGGAGGAAACAGACTTGTGTTGGAGCGCCTACGGTCGAAATGGGGTCCTGTTCATCAGGAGGGGTGTGGCATACCACAAAACGGGAATCCATGGGCTATTGTTCATCCGCCGTCTACTGCCTCGCTCCAACCTCCACGGGCTACTGTTCATCCATCGTCGACTTCCTCCAGCCTCCACCTGCTACTGTTCATCCACCGTTGACTTTCTCCTGCCTCCACCAGCTACTGTTCATCCATGGGGTCCTGTTCATCCAGCCTCCACTAGCTACTATACAACTAGCCCTCCACGGGGTCCTGTTCATCCACCCCCACCTCCTCGATCGGGGTCCTGTTCATCCAGCGGCAACGGCCTCTACTACCATGGGGTCCTGTTCATCCAACCCCCACCGGGAACTGTTCATCCAACCCCCAACAATGGTCACTATTCATCAAGAGGCAGTAGGTTTGATCGGCTTTAGTTAGCAGCAGTAGCGAAGGAATCGCTCGAGATCAGTTAACAGCCAAGGGATCGATCGCTCGGGTTCAGTAATGTAGCTAGTGCAATCGCTCGGGTTCAGTAAGTGAACGCCTCGCTCGGGTTCAGTTAGAGCCCAACGCCTCGCACACATGCGCGTATGTGTATAGGAGAAACACGCAAACCTCCGTGCATCGCTCGGCCCTGACCACCCACCATAACCGGGAACTCCCCGATATTTTCCTCGCCCTTGCTTCTAGCATGATTTTTTCCGTCATGGACAGCCCAAAGAATGTCATGCAGGTGCGTCCCCGGCCCGCCCAGGATGAAAAGCCCATTTTCTGTCATGATTTTTTGTCATAGAAGTAGGAGCCCACCACATCTATGATGATACGTACTTTTGTCACAATTATTGTCATAGAAGTGTCATAAGCATGACAGAAAAAAATTCGTTCGGCCCAAAATGTCACGGATGTGTCTTTTTTTGTAGTGTTAGCTCTACTCATTCATCCACACGCTCTTAACTTTTGCTCACTTTTCCCCACTCCCTTGTTCGATACCCTCATAAATGAACACAATGGACGATGTCGTCGGGTCAAACCATTGACCGTTAACTCTGAGGAGTGGGGCCGCGCTGGACTCTGTCGCCCGTTGGACCTGATGAGTGGGGTCGCATTGAGACTCGTCAGATGAGCTTGTCTGAGGGATCCCCTTGTCTGAACCTCGAGCCACTATAGCACCACGCCGCTCTGCCCCCTCCTCCGCCGTCGTGCAGCCTCCGCCGCCGTCATGCCCTCCAACCACTAACCCCATTTCACCTCCGCCGTCGTCGTGCCGTCTGCCAGATCTACCCCCACATCCCCCTCAGGATTAAGCAGCGATATCGGGGGACCAGGTTCTCAAGCCCATCGACCGTGGAGAGGATTGGGTCGAATCGGCGGCGGATAATTCATGGATTACACCAGGGTAAGGGTCGTTTCCCCTCTAACTGATTTGCTGATTCATAAATTCGGCCCTATTTGACAGGTAGTTGCATGAATCGATCAATTTTTGCTGAATTGTTCCCGGCCTAACTGTAACTTTTCCTTATTTGAATCGAATAGGATTGATCCTGCGCTTGCTTTCCAGCTGGCGGTTAGGATGGAAGTTAGTGCTGCGCGGTAGAAACCGCATATGATTACTGGATTTTTCTATCCAAAGGTGGTAGAAACAATTATGTCGTTCAAAGATTTGCTCGCGGCGCTCCGAAATTGTTCATATGGGTGGAGTCCTGCCGATGCTGTTGAACTGAAATTTTTCAGCGGTACCGAGCAAAAATTTCTCCCACTAACTTGCAATGAGCATCTTGGATTGCTCTTTACTTTGAATGCTGAAAGCCGCTTCGGTAAAATCCTTATCGAGGTGCTTCAGCCACGCAATGAACGTGACAAGGAGAAGGTTGTTCAGAAATCTTCTGTCTCTGCTAATAGTGAGCGCCCCGACACTCCTTGTAGGTCGAAAGCAAGCAAAGCTAGTGGTTCTGAAAGTCACAATATGTCTGCTGCCGCTTCTTGTGCCGCTTCTCTTGTCACTGCTGTAGCCGATGTAGAGCCAGACGAAGAGGTGACTCGAAATGATGATGAGGATGAGAATATGTTCCCTGATCTTGTAGATACTGTCAGTAAACAAGCAATGGAAGATGAATATCAGGAGGAACCTATCAGCCGTGCTAGATTTGATGACACTGACGATGAAGAGAGGCAGGAGAACATCGACAGCCTAGTTTTAGATGAATATGATGGTGAGGACATGCCAACAATTGAGTGGAACAGGGAAGATCCTTAGCTAGCTGTCGGCGCCATATTCCAGTCGATGGTGGACTATCGTAATGCAGTGACTACATATTGCATTCTCACTGAAAATACATATGTGATTGATAGGAGTGAGCCAACAAGGTTCACTATTCATTGCCCATATGATAGGTGTAGATGGAGGTTGCATGCATCACATATATTGAGGAGCAAGTTCATTCAAGTTTGTGTATTTCAGTTTATACTGATTCATTTTATTTTCAGATCATTGTGTAATGTTTTCTAACTATATTTTGTTTGGGTCCCATTTTGTTTCAGATAAAAAGAACCCACACCAGCACACTTGTCCACCTGGAGGGGGAGGAGGGAAGGCTAAAACAAAACTAGCAAAGACTTGGTGGGTGGCAGATGCAATTTTGGATTGGTTGAGAGAAACACCAACACTTGGTCCAATAGCACTCCATGGGAAGCTATTTGAGAAGTACAAGATTGATATACCTTACATGAGGATTTTCTATGCTAAGGAAATGGCTCTTGACAGGATTAATGGTCCTTGGAATGAGAGCTTTCTGTTGCTCTACACATTTAAATCTGAAGTGGAAGCTGCTAGTCCAGGGAGTGTTGTAGAGATTGACAAGCATACAGTTACATACAAAATAAAAGGGAAGTTATTTCGGAAGGCATGCTTCAGGAGGGCTTTTGTTTGTTTCAAGGCTTGTTGGCAGGGGTTTCTTGATGGTTGCAGGCCCTATTTGGCTATTGATGCAACTGCTTTGAATGGAAGGTGGAGAGGACAACTAGTGGCAGCTTCTGCAGTTGATGGACACAACTGGCTATTCCCAGTTGCATTTGGTGTGGTGGAGGCAGAGTCTGAGGAAAGTTGGGTCTGGTTTCTGCAGTAGTTGCGCAACCTTATAGGTACACCCCCAGGTTTAGCTATACACACAGATGCTTGCAAGGGTTTGGAGAGTGCAGTGGAAATTGTATTACCTGGAGTGGAGCATAGGGAATGTATGCGGCACCTAGCGCAGAATTTTAGAAACAAATTCAAAGGTAAAGTTTATGATGAGAACTTATGGCCAGCATCATACACATGCAGTGAGAGGAAGCATGAGCATCATTTGAGAGTGTTGTATGCTCACAATCCTCTGGTGAAGGAGTACCTAGATGCACATCATGGAAAGTTGTGGTCAAGAAGCAAATTCAATGAAATCTGCAAAGTAGACTATGTGACCAGTAACCTGGCAGAGTGTTTCAATGCAAAGATCAAGTCATTGAAAGGGCTTCTGATATGGCAAATATTTGATAAGATTCGGCAGATGATCATGATAAAGATGGCTCTTCGCAAAAGAATTGCAGAAACAGAATATGTTGGCCATCTTATGCTCCCATCTCTTATTAAGTCATTGCATGCCAAGGCAAGAGGACTAAACATGAAATGCATTTGAGCGGCGACACACGAGGCTGAGGTAACATATACTGACAGTAAAAATAGGGAATGGAGATATCCAGTTAACCTAGCAACTAGGGAATGTAGTTGTAGGCAATGGCAGCTCCTTGGGAAGCCATGCATACATTCCCTACATCTGATGACTGTTATAGGTGGTGAAGATGGTGAAGTTCTGAATATTTTTTGTTGCCAAATTTAGGGCTACTTATGCTTCCAATGTTCCTGCACTCTTGGACCAATGGAACATAGTAGATCTAGGGTTCAAACTACATTCTCCTGTACTGACTAGACCACCAGGAACACCAAGGAAGAACATGATCAGAAGAGGTGAAGAGGGTCGTGTAAAAAGATAGCGTAAGTGCAAAAAATGTGGAACCCTAGGGCACATTGCTAGGCTATGTACCAATCCAGTGGATGCTTCATTTGGAGAAGAGGAACAATGGGCAGCAACAAATGCAGAGGAGAATGCAGCATTAGAGTAGATTGAAGCTAATACAGAGGAGAATGAAGTAGCAAAGCATATTGCAGCTAATTCAGAGGAGAATGAAGCAACTGAATTAGCATTGCTAGCAGCTTGGTATGTGTGCAACAACCTTCCCTTTTTTGTGCATTTCTTCTCTTTTTATCGTTCTCTTATAATCTTTTTTTTGTTTGACCTAGCTCTAGGAAAATTAGAGAAAAAGGAGAGAAAAGGCCAAGAGAGAAAGAATTAGAATATGAAGCCATGCCTTATGAAGGTTTTGAACCCCGTCAACTGGCCAGTGCAAGCTCTCCGTCAGCACCTCGACAGCCACCACCCGAAGTGAAGATCAGAAGGAAGAAGAAAAATGTGGATATCCCACCTAGGGAAACCAGGAGCAAGGCTGTTAAGCCGTCTCACAACACAAGGAGTAAGGCAAAGATGTGAACTTCGAATGTTGAATGCAAGTTGTAAACTTTGAACTTTAAGGATTTGTACTAAGGTTTCTGTCATCAATTTGAACAATTGTGAAAACTTGGAAGGTTTAATAATGCTATTCGTACTTTGATGAGAAATTTGAGGCAAAATTTGAATTTGAGGCAGAATTTGAATTTTAGGCAAAATTTGAATTTGAACCAACACTTGAACTCCGATCTGTGGTGTGATGTTGCAATGTTTGCTGAACTATTATAAACGTTAGGTGATCAATCCGATCTCTTTTGCGTGGTAAAACTTATAGTCATGGGAAATGTGCTCCAAATGTGCTCCGAAGCTAGGGTAAACTGCCCCATTTGTAATCAAGTATTTTTTGGACCTACTCTAAATGAGCCAAATATTTTTTATTAACACCTGTTCAATCTATATAGTGTAGATTCAAAGTCTCACTATTTATTGAATTAATCTTCATATTTTTACATTTTTTGAAAATAATGTGATTTAATAGAAAACCATTAAAAACACGTTTAAAATATGAAAAAGGAAAACTAAGTTCAGATCCTTCTTATTCACTTTGAAATGAAGCTTTGGTGATTTTTTTTGATTTTTTTTTAAATCTACCTCCTTTCCTTGAACTCTATGCAACGTTGTACGTGATAGCTCATATGTGTGAAGGGTTTTTCATGAAAATGTCCATAGAACATGTTTATGATTTTTTGTAGGCAACATGTCACATAAGACAACATTGTGCATGGATTTTATATTTTTTCGATTTTTTTTTAAATTAATGGTGCTCATTTAACCACGATCATGCTAGCTAGGTTTTTTTTAAATGACCGTAGACCAAGTTTAGTATTTTTCCTCGTTAGTGTGTCTTATAAAACGACGATTCGTGAAGGTTTCATATTTTTTGAATTTTTTTTAAATTAGTTATGCTCAGTTGAATATTGGTCAAACACTAGATAACCCCGTTGACCAACTCAAAACCCCTCTAAACCCCGCGGGGTTTCGCATAACCCTAGCTTCGAACATCAGCCATCCGATCATACCCTAGCGCCAAGCGACAGCCATCAGATATGGTCTTCTAGAAGGAATTCTGAGGACAGGCTGCGTGCAGGCTCTGCACCGTTGGATCACAAAGACGGCTCCGCATCGTTGGATCCTTGGGCGGTCCGCGAGAGGCGATCCGTGAGATGTTGGTTGTGCTCGCCCACCATTGCCTCCCCTTTCTTCTTCTTCTTCTTCTGCGGCGACCAGAGGAGCCACTCGTGTGCTTCTTCTTCTCCGGCAACTAGATATATCGAGCTCCACTTCAGCCTCCCGCCCCTCGTGGCCCCAGTATGGTCCAGTGCCCATGGAGCGATGTCCTGACTGCCCACGCACCATGCCACTGAAAAGGTTGACTTCGAAGGAGGACAAGAATGGCAAATTTGGGCGCGAGTTCGTGAAATGCGAGAGCAAGCCAGAGGGGCAGGTTAGATCTCATGTTTTTTCTCTGACATTTTCTTTTTCTATTTGCTTCTAATTCTTTTTCGTTGGATCTGAGATTTAGGGTTCATGATTTTGTTTCAGATCGTGAAGAAATACACACATTTTGAATGGATGGATGACTACATTCAGAGGCTTCAAGGGGAGGGCTTGCTTCAATTCAATGGGGCCGCAACCCGGGAGGTTGATACGTCCATTTTGCATCATGTTTTCCTACTGTTATTTATGATGTTTTTATGCATAATAATGCTTTTTGGAGTAATTCTAATGCCTTTTCTCTCATAATATGCAAGGTACACACAAAGAGGGAGAATTCCGGCAGCTGGAAATCTGGACCTGGAAAAGCTACGTCAGGCCACCTATTCTGCACAACTCCAAACAAGCTGAAACTTTACGGAGATTTTTTATGGAATATTTGAAGAATATTGGAGCAAATAAGTACCAAAGGGGGCCCACCAGGTGGGCACAACCCATCTGGGCTCGCCAGGGAGCCCAGGCGCGCCCTGGTGGGTTCTGCTCACCCAGGCCCACCTCCGGTGCCCATATTCGTGTATATAAGTCATTTTGACCTAGAAAAAATAAGGAGAGGACTTTCGGGATGGAGCGCCGCCGTCTCGAGGCAGAACTTGGGCAGGAGCACTTTTGCCCTCCGGCGGAGCGATTCCGCCGGGGGAACTTCCCTCCCGGAGGGGGAAATCATCGTCATCATCATCACCAACAACTCTCCCATCTTGGGGAGGGCAATCTCCATCAACATCTTCAACAGCACCATCTCATCTCAAACCCTAGTTCATCTCTTGTGTTCAATCTTGTTACCGGAACTATAGATTGGTGCTTGTGGGTGACTAGTAGTGCTGATTACATCTTGTAGTTGATTACTATATGGTTTATTTGGTGGAAGATTATATGTTCAGATCCAATATGCTATTTAATACCCCTCTGATCTTGAGCATGATTATCATTTGTGAGTAGTTACTTTTGTTCTTGAGGTCACGGGAGAAATCATGTTGCAAGTAATCATGTGAACTTGATATGTGTTCGATATTTTGATAGTATGTATGTTGTGATTCCCTTAGTGGTGTCATGTGAACGTCGACTACATGACACTTCACCATATTTGGGCCTAAGGGAATGCATTGTGGAGTAGTAAGTAGATGATGGGTTGCGAGAGTGACAGAAGCTTAAACCCCAGTTTATGCGCTATTCCGTAAGGGACCGATTGGATCCAAAAGTTTAATGCTATGGTTAGAATTTATTCTTAATACTTTTCTCGTAGTTGCGGATGCTTGTGAGAGGGTTAATCATAAGTAGGAGGCTTGTTCAAGTAAGAACAGCACCTAAGCACCGGTCCACCCACATATCAATTTATCAAAGTAGCGAACACAAATCGAATCAACATGGTGAAAGTGACTAGATGAAATTCCCGTGTACCCTCAAGAACGCTTTCCTTATTATAAGAGACCGTTTTGGCCTGTCCTTTGCCTCAAAAGGATTGGGCTACCTTGCTGCACTTTTAATACTACTATCATTACTTGCTCATTACAAATTATCTTGCTATCAAACTACTCTGTTACTTACAATTTCAGCACTTGCAGACATTACCTTGCTGAAAACCACTTGTCATTTCCTTCAGCTCCTCGTTGGGTTCGACACTCTTACTTATCGAAAAGAGTTAAAATTGATCCCCTATACTTGTTGGTCATCAAGGCTATTTTCTGGCGCCATTGCCGGGGAGTGAAGCGCCTTTGGTAAGTGGAATTTGGTAAGGAAACATTTATATAGTGTGCTGAAATTTATTGTCACTTGTTACTATGGAAAACAATCCTTTAAGGGGTTTGTTCGGGGTATCTTCACCTCGACCGGAACCACAATTAGCTACCCCTCAACCTACTACACCTACTGAAAATATTGAATATGAAATTCCTTCAGGTATGATAGAACAACTGCTAGCTAATCCTTATGCAGGAGATGGAACCGAACATCCCGATATGCACTTGATATATGTGGAACAAATTTGTGGATTGTTTAAGCTTGCAGGTTTACCCGGAGATGAAGTTATGAAAAAGGTTTTCCCTTTATCTTTGAAGGGAAAAGCATTGGCATGGTATAGGCTATGCGATGATATTGGATCTTGGAATTGGAATCGATTGAAATTGGAGTTCCACCAAAAAAAATATCCTATGCATCTAGTTCATCGTGATCTGAATTATATATATAATTTTTGGCCTCGTGAAGGAGAAAGTATCGCTCTAGCTTGGGGGAGGCTTAAGTCAATGTTATATTCATGCCCCAACCATGAGCTCTCAAGAGAAATTATTATCCAGAACTTTTATGGTCGGCTTTCTCGTGATGATCAATCCATGCTTGATACTTCTTGTACTGGTTCTTTTATGAAGAAGACTATTGAATTCCTGTGGGATCTTTTGGAAAGAATTAAATGCAATTCTGAAGATTGGGAACTCGATGAAGGTGAAGAGTCAGGTATTAAGCTTAAGTATGATTGTGTTAAATCTTTTATGAATACCGATGCTTTTCAAAAGTTTAGCACTAAATATGGACTTGACTCTGAGATAGTAGCCTCCTTTTGTGAATCATTTGCTACTCATGTTGATCTCCCTAAGGAGAAGTGGTTCAAATATCACCCACCTATTAAAGAAGAAGTTAAAGAACCGGTACCAATTAAAGAGGAAACCATAATCTATAATGTTGATCCAGTTGTTCCTACTGCTTATACCTTTCCCTATTAAGATAAAGGAACATGCTAAAGTTTCAACTGTGGTTAACAAAAGTTATATTAGAACAGTTAAACCTGATGAACAAATTAAAGTAGAACCTAGTGTTGCTATGATTAAGGATCTCCTGGAAGAAAACGTAGATGGGCATGTTATTTACTTCTGTGAAGAAGCTGCTAGAATTGCCAAACCTGATAAAAAGGATAATCATAGACCTGTTGTTGGCATGCCTGTTGTCTCAGTTAAAATAGGAGATCACTGTTATCATGGTCTATGTGACATAGGTGCTAGTGTGAGTGCTATTCCTTATTCCTTATATCAAGAAATTATGAATGACATAGCACCCGCAGAAATAGAAGACATAGATGTTACTATTAAACTTGCTAATAGAGACACTATATCACCAATTGGGATTGTTAGAGATGTTGAAGTCTTGTGTGGGAAAATAAAATACCCTACTGATTTCCTTGTTTTTGGTTCCTCACAAGATGACTTTTGTCCCATTATCTTTGGTAGACCTTTCTTGAACACCGTTAATGCTAAAATAGATTGTGAAAAACAAACTATCGGTGTTAGCTTTGGTGATGAGTCTCATGAGTTTAATTTTTCCAAGTTTAGTAGAAAGCTTCATGAAAAAGAATTGCCTAGTAAGGATGAAATAATTGGTCTTGCTTCTATTGCTGTGCCGCCTACTGATCCTTTAGAACAATATTTTCTAGACCATGAAAATGATTTACATATGCATGAGAGAAATGAAATAGATAAGATTTTCTTTGAACAACATCCTCTGCTTAAACACAATCTGCCTATTGAAACTCTAGGAGGTCCTCCTCCACCTAAAGGTGATCCTGTGTTTGAATTAAAACAATTGCCAGACACTTTGAAATATGCTTATCTTGATGAAAAGAAGATATATCCTATTATTATTAGTGCTAACCTTTCAGAACATGAAGAAGAAAGATTATTGAAAGTTCTAAGGAAGCACCGAGCTGCTATTGGGTATACTCTTGATGATTTAAAGGGAATTAGTCCCACTCTATGTCAGCACAAGATTAATATGGAACCTGATGCTAAACCTGTTGTTGATCACCAACGTCGGTTAAATCCGAAAATGAAGTGGTAAGAACGGAAATCTTAAAACTTCTGGAAGCAGGTATAAACTATCCTATAGCTGATAGTAGATGGGTAAGTCATGTTCATTGTGTTCCTAAGAAAGGAGGTATTACTGTTGTTCCTAATGATAAGAATGAACTTATTCCACAAAGAATTGTTACAGGCTATAGAATGGTAATTGATTTTAGAAAATTAAATAAAGCAACTAGAAAAGATCATTACCCTCTGCCTTTTATTGATCAAATGCTAGAAAGATTATCTAAGCACACACACTTTTGCTTCCTTGATGGATATTCTGGTTTCTCACAAATACCTGTTTCTCAACCTGATCAAGAAAAGACCACTTTCACTTGTCCCTTTGGAACTTATGCTTATAGACATATGCCTTTTGGTTTATGCAATGCACCTGCTACCTTTCAAAGATGTATGACTGCTATATTCTCTGACTTTTGTGGAAAGATTGTTGAGGTTTTCATGGATGACTTCTCTGTTTATGGGAAGTCTTTTGATGATTGTTTAAGCAATCTTGATCGAGTTTTGTAGAGATGCGAGCAAACAAATCTTGTCTTGAATTAGGAGAAGTGCCACTTTATGGTTAATGAAGGTATTGTTTTGGGCCATAAAATTTCTGAAAGAGGTATTGAAGTGGACAAAGCTAAGGTTGATGCAATTGAGAAAATGCCATGTCCTAAAGATATCAAAGGTATTCGTAGTTTCCTAGGTCATGCTGGTTTCTATAGGAGATTTATCAAAGACTTTTCTAAAATTTCTAGGCCTCTTACAAATCTTTTGCAAAAGGATACTCCTTTTGTTTTTGATGATGATTGTTTAGAAGCCTTCGAAACACTCAAGAAAGCCTTAATTTCTGCACCTATTGTTCAACCACCTGATTGGAACTTGCCTTTTGAAATTATGTGTGATGCTAGTGATTATGTTGTTGGTGCTATTCTAGGACAAAGAGTTGATAAGAAACTGAATGTTATTCATTATGCTAGTAAAACTCTAGACAGTGCACAATGGAATTATGCTACTACTGAAAAAGAATTCCTAGCAGTGGTGTTTGCTTGTGACAAATTTAGATCTTACATTGTTGACTCTAAAGTTATCATTCACACCGACCATGCTGCTATTAAATATCTTATGGAAAATAAAGATGCTAAACCTAGACTTATTCGATGGGTTCTCTTGCTACAAGAATTTGATTTACATATCACTGATAGGAAAGGAGCTGAGAACCCCGTAGCTGATAACTTGTCTAGGCTTGAAAATGTGCTTGATGACCCACTGACTATTGATGATAGTTTTCCGGATGAGCAGTTAGCTGCAATAAATATTTCTAATAACACTCCTTGGTATGCTGACTATGCTAATTACATTGTTGCTAAATATTTACCACCTAGCTTTACATACCAACAAAAGAAAAAATTCTTCTATGACTTAAGACATTACTTTTGGGATGACCCACATCTTTATAAAGAAGGAGTAGATGGTATTATTAGACGTTGTGTACCTGAGCATGAACAGGGACAAATCCTACGGAAATGACACTCCGAAGCTTATGGAGGGCATCATGCTGTAGACAGAACTGCTCACAAGGTATTGCAATCTGGATTTTAATGGCCTACTCTCTTCAAGGATGCCCGTAAGTTTGTCTTATCTTGTGATGAATGTCAAAGAATAGGTAATATCAGTAAGCGTCAAGAAATGCCTATGAATTATTCACTTGTTGTTAAACCATTTGATGTTTGGGGATTAGATTACATGGGACCTTTTCCTTCCTCTAATGGGTATACACATATTTTGGTTGCTGTTGATTATGTTACTAAATGGGTAGAAGTTATTCCAACCAGTAGTGCTGATCACAACACCTCTATTAAAATGCTTAAGGAAGTTATTTTCCCAAGGTTTGGAGTCCCTAGATATTTAATGACTGATGGTGGTTCACACTTTATTCATGGTGCTTTCCGTAAAATGCTTGCCAAGTATGATGTTAACCATAGAATTGCATCACCCTATCATCCTCAGTCTAGTGGTCAAGTTGAACTTAGCAATAGAGAAATAAAATTAATTTTGCAAAAGACTGTCAATAGGTCCCGGAAGAATTGGTCTAAGAAATTAGATGATGCACTTTGGGCTTATAGAACAGCATATAAAAATCCTATGGGTATGTCTCCTTATAAAATGGTCTATGGAAAAGCTTGTCATTTGCCTATTGAGTTAGAACATAAAGCATATTGGGCAGTCAAAGAACTCAACTATGATTTCAAACTTGCCGGTGAAAAGAGGTTATTTGATATTAGCTCACTAGATGAATGGAGAACCCAAGCTTATGAAAATGCCAAATTATTTAAAGAAAAAGTTAAAAGATGGCATGATAAAAGAATCCAAAAGCATGAGTTCAAAGTTGGAGAATATGTTATTTTGTACAACTCTCATTTCAAATTCTTTGCAGGAAAAATCCTCTCCAAATGGGAAGGACCATATGTTATCGAGGAGGTTTATCGGTCTGGAGCTATCAAAATAAATAATGCCAAAGGTACTAACCCGAAGGTTGTTAATGGGCAATGAATAAAACATTATATCTCAGGTATGCCCATTAATGTTGAAAGTAATATTATCCAAACTTTGACACCGGAAGAACACATAAAAGAGTCCTTCCGGAACACTCCAGAATCGTGAAAATAAGGAG
The DNA here is from genome assembly GCA_011799875.1 of Thinopyrum elongatum. NCBI lineage: Eukaryota > Viridiplantae > Streptophyta > Magnoliopsida > Poales > Poaceae > Thinopyrum > Thinopyrum elongatum. The sequence continues at coordinate 483,927,101 of CM022297.1, forward strand.
GTACGTGATACGGGAAGTAAACGGACTCCGAAAAATCCGCAAAAATATTTTTTGTCAGTTTTGGAATATTTAGAAAATTAGGAAAATAAGAAACTTCCAGGAAGCATACCCTGGTGGGCACAAGACACCAAGCCAGGCGCGCCCAGGTGAGTTGTGCCCACCTAGGATACCTTCCGGACTCCATTTTTCTTCCGTTTGCTTGTTTCCCAAGATAAAAAATCTTTATATACTCCCCGAACCTATTGACCATCGTATCACGGAGAAATCTTATGTTTTCTTTTCCTTGTTGTTTTCTGTCAGATCTCATCTACCATGGCCGCTTCAAGCTCTTCCAAGGACAAGTTCTTCAAGAACGTCATCAACCCATATTTGCGGGAGGTGGTGCAACACCCTCAGGCCATCCAGATGCATGAGGGGGTGCTGCACATCCGCGATGTGCAAGGACCCAAGGGGGCGGGAACCATGGAGGCCAGGCTTGAAGCTATGGAGCAGGAAGTCTTCCGGTGCAAGGGGATGGTGGAGCGTGGACTCAATGCCAATCACCTCATGATTACGGACCTTACTTGTGATCACAAGGTGGATGGCAAGCCCATGAAGGACATCATCTTCACCCTCAACGAGCAAATCAACTTCCTCCAAAGCCAGATCTATGATCTTCAAAACCAAGTCTTCGAATATGAGGCGAGGTTTAAAGGTATGAGTTTGGCTGCCAGTTGCAGGACCCGTGAGACTCATTCTTCCTCTTACGATGGTGGACCTCTGCCATGGAAACCCGAGGACAAGATCGCGTCTACTTCATCACCACCACCTTCTTCTTCATCACCAAAGGAAAATTGAGTTTCGGGTATGGGCACTCCCCTTGGCTTCCGCCAATCTTGGGGGAGGTGCCCCGGTATCGTATCATCCCCACTATCTTTTTGCCTTTACTTATTTTAGTTTGATCTTTTGCTTTAGATGAATAAAAGTTTAGTTCGATCATTTCTTTTCGAGAGCTTGCTTAGTGGTCTATCCTTGTAATCGTGTGCAAGATATATAATAAAGTTTAGTTTGAGTTTTTGCTTTCTTACTTTCATGTTGCAATAAAAAAAGGGGAAATGAAATAAAAGAAAAAGATCATATGCTAATCTTATGGTAGGTGATGGCACCACATAAGGAAAAGTATGAGTAGAAAATTTTATTAGAGATTGACAAACATAGCATTGGTCAATGATGCGACTCATGAAAGAATTAATAAGGGAAGAGAAGATTCACATATAAATATACTATCCTAGAAATCTTTTGTGATTGTGAGCCCCCATCAAATTATTATATGCCAAAATTGTTGACGTTGGACAAGGAAGACAACATAATGATTTATGCTTGTTCATATTCACATAGAAGTTATATTGTCATAGATCCTTCAACATGTGGTGCTTGCCCCCTATCTTTGCTAGCCAAAAATTCCGCACTAAGTAGAGATACTACTTGTGCATCCAAAAACCCTTAAACCCAAATCTTATTTTCAAGTGTCCACCATACCTACCTAGGATTGAGCAAGATCCCCCAAGTAAGTTGTCATCGGTGCAATAAGGCAATAAAAATTGCTTCTAAAAGTGTGAGATCATTTAGTGTAAAGGAAAATTGAGCGTGGTACGAACTTGTGATGGTGAAGAATAAAAGCGACAGACTGCATAATAAAGGTTGCCATCACAAGGGGCAATACAACGTGACGTTCTTTTGCACTAAGGGGTTGAGCATACAAACAAATAAGCGCATGGCAACCTCTGCTTCCCTCTACGAAGGGCCTATCCTTTACTTTTATGCAAAGAGTCAAAGTTCTTCTCTCTTTTCCTTTTATTTTTATCCTTTGGCAAGCATCATGTGGTGAGGAAAGATCTAGGCACATATGTCCAGTTGAATATGGGTGGCAGAAGTTATTATTGTTGACATCGCCCTTGAGGTGAATACGTTGGGAGGCGAAACTATAAGCCCCTATCTTTCTATGTGTCTGGCTGAAACATTTTGCTCATGTGTATGCGGTGAGTGTTAGCAATCATAGAAGACTATATGATGGTTGAGTATGTGGACTTGCCTAAAGGCTCCGATATGTGACCCTTCCTAAAAAGATAATGAATTGTAGTTGCAAAGTTGACTGAGAACATAGTTTGTTGGTTTCTAATAGAGTTTATGATTTATACTTCAATTGTGTGATGAACTGCCACTAATTCATGAGAAGTTTATGATAAAAGTTCTATGATAAAAGTCTTATGTTTAAATTTGTTGCTGTTATAATAATCTACATGTTGCTTCTATGTCCGTATTTTGTTTTTATCGACACCTCTCTCTCTCTCTAAGCATGTGGACATGTTTTTCGATTTCGGTTTTCGCTTGAGGACAAGTGAGGTCTAAGCTTGGGGGAGTTGATACGTCCATTTTGCATCATGTTTTCCTACTGTTATTTATGATGTTTTTATGCATAATAATGCTTTTTGCAGTAAGTCTAATGCCTTTTCTCTCATAATATGCAAGGTACACACAAAGAGGGAGAATTCCGGCAGCTGGAAATCTGGACCTGGAAAAGCTACGTCAGGCCACCTATTCTGCACAACTCCAAACAAGCTGAAACTTTACGGAGATTTTTTATGGAATATTTGAAGAATATTGGAGCAAATAAGTACCAGAGGGGGCCCACCAGGTGGGCACAACCCACCTGGGCGCGCCAGGGAGCCCAGGCGCGCCCTGGTGGGTTGTGCTCACCCAGGCCCACCTTCGGTGCCCATCTTCTGGTATATAAGTCATTTTGACCTAGAAAAAATAAGAGAGGACTTTCGGGACGGAGCGCCGCCGTCTCGAGGCGAAACTTGGGCAGGAGCACTTTTGCCCTCCGGCGGAGCGATTCCGCCGGGGGAACTTCCCTCCCGGAGGGGGAAATCATCGTCATCATCATCACCAACAACTCTCCCATCTTGGGGAGGGCAATCTCCATCAACATCTTCAACAGCACCATCTCATCTCAAACCCTAGTTCATCTCTTGTGTTCAATCTTGTTACCGGAACTATAGATTGGTGCTTGTGGGTGACTAGTAGTGTTGATTACATCTTGTAGTTGATTACTATATGGTTTATTTGGTGGAAGATTATATGTTCAGATCCAATATGCTATTTAATACCCCTCTGATCTTGAGCATGATTATCATTTGTGAGTAGTTACTTTTGTTCTTGAGGTCACGGGAGAAATCATGTTGCAAGTAATCATGTGAACTTGATATGTGTTCGATATTTTGATAGTATGTATGTTGTGATTCCCTTATTGGTGTCATGTGAACGTTGACTACATGACACTTCACCATATTTGGGCCTAAGGGAATGCATTGTGGAGTAGTAAGTAGAAGATGGGTTGCGTGAGTGACAGAAGCTTAAACCCCAGTTTATGCGCTATTCCGTAAGGGACCGATTGGATCCAAAAGTTTAATGCTATGGTTAGAATTTATTCTTAATACTTTTCTCGTAGTTGCGGATGCTTGCGAGAGGGTTAATCATAAGTAGGAGGCTTGTTCAAGTAAGAACAGCACCTAAGCACCGGTCCACCCACATATCAAATTATCAAAGTAGCGAACACAAATCAAATCACACATGGTGAAAGTGACTAGATGAAATCCCCGTGTACCCTCAAGAACGCTTTGCTTATTATAAGAGACCGTTTTGGCCTGTCCTTTGCCTCAAAAGGATTGGGCTACCTTGCTGCACTTTTGATACTACTATCGTTACTTGCTCGTTACAAACTATCTTGCTATCAAACTACTCTGTTACTTACAATTTCAGCACTTGCAGACATTACCTTGCTGAAAACCACTTGTCATTTCCTTCTGCTTCTCGTTGGGTTCGCCACTCTTACTTATCGAAAAGAGCTACAATTGATCCCCTATACTTGTGGGTCATCAAAGGTCAATCTGCCATTAGCCATTCGGAATTTGGTCTCTGAAAGTGCTGCTCCGATAGTTGGGGATGCGGGTCTGAAGGGGTAATTAAAGAAGATGAACAAGAACTTGAGGCACATGATTCAGTTGAACAAGAAGGCGAATCTGATAGCTTTAGGATTTTATTTTTGTATAGTTGCTCTAGGATTTGCTTACTTGCTGGTCAACACTCGTTAGAGATGTTATTTTTGTCGTGTCATGTGCTCTATGATTTTCTTAAGGGTTTGTGGATCATGTGATCTCTGTGTTGCTTAATTTGTGGATCATGTGCTCTCTGTGTTGCTTAAACTATGTCTTTATCTCCATCTCTGAATCTCTGTAGGTGTTAGTTTTTGACACTTTCAGTTTCGTCAGACAACACCGAGGGCAAGAGAAAAAAATGTAGTTATTGGGCACAAAATGAAACCAAGCTCTGGTTGGGCCATCGCATTGCGTTGACTGTCGAAGGCCCACAAAGATTAAACAGGCCTAGAAAATAGTGCATGCGCTGGCTCTGTTTTTTCCCTATTTTTTTGCTTGATCATTTTGATTGCACCTACAGAGATTGAGTGCATGTTGGTTACATTGCAAAAATAGGTTACATCGTTTGAAATTACACAACAATTGATATTGCCACCAACAAGTCAACAATTACCGTTTTGTTTCATGCAATATGGCCACCAACAAGTGGGGAGAACTAGTATAGAATCTGAGCCTATGGTGCAAAAATAGAAAAAAGAATCAGGGACGTCGGATGCAGCATCAATGGTACAAATTGAGGTGGAGGGTTCTAAATGCAAATTTCAGGAAAACCCCCTACACTAGTTACATATAGAAGATACCTTTTATAGTAACCACCTCAAAGCTCTAATGTATCAATCAATCAGTCCACTTTGTAGATCTGTACATATGCCCCTCATCTCTTAGGTTTTCAAAAAATCTCCACCTATGGACTGCATGGAACTTCTATATATTTGATTTCATTAGTACCTTGTGCTACATTACGAATTATGAAAGAATCTGAACATGGTGGTCACTAAAATGAGTGTGAACATCATCAGAAATATTTGAGTACATGAGAAATAATCCATCCACTTCAAGCACAAACATACATTTCAAACTGCAATGGTCCTAGAACAGAAGAGACAGATGCATATCAAGTGTTACATTGCATGAGAGGGTCATTTTTGGGTACAACACGGGCAAGACTAATTATGAATGACTAAAATAATCATAGCTCAACAAGCATTGTCACTAAAAATGCATCGACTTGGCAAGCCTGATGGCACACAACAGAAAAGCTGCAGCCTTTGCCTCCAATTCTAGTGCTTCTCGTTCATCAAGCTTCTTGTGCTGGGAAAGATCAGACCTAACCATAAGATTCAGTTAGCACATGTTCGTGTAAGAATCATATGTTCACACTTATTTATTTATTTACTTACGAGCTAATTAAATGAATATGCATCAACAATACCAGCTACTCTGTGATGCACATACCACATGAAAGGAAAATAAAGAAGAAATCACATTCATCCCAAAAAAACTCTAAGGTACTTGCCAGTAATGAAACAAATTGTTTAAACATTAGTTATCTTGTACAAGAAAAAAACTCTAGTGCATTCTATTTAAAATAGTGAGATTCGCACACAACCAGTGGACTCAGGCATTGCAACTATTTAAATAAAAAAGTTGAGACGAACCTGAGCTCACATGCCTTCCATTCTAATTTCCAAGCATGCTCTTTTGTTTAGTTGCTATGTCATTTTTAGCAACTGCGAATATGAGAACCAAAATACAACCTGACTCAAAATAGATAGATTACAAGCTTTTGCTTCAAAAGTTTGACTAATCTAGTATCTGGTTGGATTTTTTTTTGAATTATTCCCTATTGAGTCATTTGTGAGACTTGGGGCACATGTTGATGTCAACGGCTCTTGGAGAATATAGCATACAAATTGGTTCAGTTCTTTTAAATAGTTAATAAGAAATGAAAAGACTCTTAGTATCATGCCTTGAATTATGTTTCGTGCTACCTCCCTTTGCAATATTGCTTTGTGATGTTGTTTACTGGTAGTGCAGCTTCTATATATGCATATAGCAAAGAACCTACCTGATTTAGATGTCGAAGATTTGAAGAGAGCTTCATAGTTTTTAACTTAAAGATAAGAACATAATCAAGCTCTCATACTCCTTTTTTTTGTGATGATGTGTGTTAAATAACCATCACAGTATTATGTGTTTATGAGAGGACCTATGTTGTGATCATACTGCTGTTAATGTTCTTATTTCTGATGCATACTTGAATAACTTGGGGGAGGTCTGGTGAAGATTTGGATAGAATAACGAATGTTCTTACTTGCTAAAACTAACGGAGTATATGTTGTGAAAGGAGAACATGCGATTACTGGAAAATTCTGGAGTAACATGAATCCAGATTTTAATATGCGGACATACCAATTTCATTTTTCTTACCTAGTAGAATCAATTTACTTTATTTCTAGGCTTTCAAGTTATTGAGTCTGTATACGAAACTGCAGATACTAATCTTTTTAGTGAATTGTCCTAACTTCAAAGCACCCAGATTATATATCTAACCATGGTTCTCCAGAGTACTTTAGTGAAGTAAAACTTCCAAATTAGGGTACCAAACCACCTAGAACAGTTGCCATACATCATCAAATCGAAGTTATTAAAATGCATTGTTCACACAAGAGCAGATTTGACAAGAACAGGTATAAGAAAATAGAAGTACAGAGATGCAGCACAAATTTCCTTGATAGTAAAATTGGGATATAGCACAAATGTACTAGCAAATAAAGTTAAGATCTGTTTACCAGGAAAATGAACCATCGTGTGGACGACATGTAGGTTCGGCCAGTCCGGAAGGAGCCGAGGAAACCACACCGGCTTGCCGTCGATGAGGGGTAGAAGACACAAGCTGATCTGGAGCCTGAGAGAGAGGAGGAGGCAAAGAAACCCAACGCAACCGGAGCTTCAGATGGAAGGCCGCGATGAGCACACTATGGGGCGAAGTTTAGCAGCCGATGAGCTCCGATCTGCACCGCCTCAAACTGGTCCACCGGCGACACAACGTCGATGAGCCATCGGAGAGATGGAACAGCACCTCCACCGGGTAAACTCGCCCAGCTTGGAGGAAGGATCTAGGCAGGCGCCGTCGCCCGTCGGGGGAGATTTAGTTCATGCGCTACAGCTGCGTACTGGATTTGGGTTTGACGGGGAGGGCACCGGAACCAAATTAGCTTGCAGAGAGGGACTTATTTGCAAACTATGTGTGCAGAGCATCCCACCCGAATCTGGGCCATCAATCTACCATCCTATGGTATATATCCAGTTTTTCTATTTTTGCATCCTAGGCTCAGATTCTATAGTAGTTGCTCCCCCAACAAGTAAACAATGTGCTACCCTTCAAAAATTATTTTCATCCTGCCAAATGGCCACAAACTATTCAAAAATTAGCTTCTTTTTGTTCATAAAATATAGGTATCCTACAATATATATGGGCACCAACAATTCAAAAAATTTAGCTTCTTTTTCTTCTTCTTTTCAACATCAATATGGCTCATTTTTCTAGCTTTAATTTCCTTTTTGACACCTCAACTAGTCCATTAGCCGCCCGTGCCAAAACTTGGAACCAATAAAACCTATAATTTAAGGGCCAAAATTATTTTCATCATGCCAAAATGGCCACAAACTATTCAAAAATTAGCTTGTTTTTGTTCATACAATATAGGGAATAGGGCCACCAACAATTCAAAAAAAATAGCTTTTCTCCTTCTTTTCAACATCAACATGGCTCATTTTTCTGGCTTTAGTTTCCTTTTTGACACTTCAACTAGTCCATTAGCCACGCGTGCCAAAACTTGACCCTAAAATATAAGAGCCAAAATACAAATATTACACAACATGAATATAACAAGACGAATGGGCTACCCTCCAACCATTTTTACAAGGCTAACCCCAAAACTTGCTGGTTTTCATTGAGGGATACCCTTTCATTAATTTAGCAGAAGGAGAGGTTACAAAAAGGGGTATGTAGGAAGAGAGTTTACATGTAGCCGTCTAGGGCTCGGCTACAGCACCATATATCCATCTAGCGATATCTCACGTCAAATAAGGGTTCAACCAACGACATATAAAAGTAGGAAGCAAAACACAGATAACCAACGACATATCAAATATAAGTTGCAAGCATAACATAGTTCTTAAGGGATAGGGTTCCCAACATGATATAACACGACAGAGATAAAAAGTTCACGATACAACCAATGACATAATTAAGATAGAAATGTATAAAAGGCCCTAACACCCTAGGGCAAGACAAGCTTCACGAGACCGGGCCTTCACCACCATCTTCACTGCGCCTCCTCTTCACTGCTCCACCTCCATGCCGTCCTCGCCGAGGTAGTAGGGGAGGCTGTGCATACCGTTGAGGGTGGGGAAGATGTTGTTGAAGTCCGTGAAGATGTTGTAGGTGGTGAATGCGATGAACTCGCACCCACAACAAAACACCTTGCCGAGGAGGTAGTACGCATCAAATCTGTAGGTGAAGTTGACGATGAGCCCTATCAGCGGAGTGCTGGAGTTTGGACGCACTTCCTCCAGTCGGAACATCACCGACGAGCCCGCCGGGAGGTGGGCAAAGCCCGCACCGAGGAACCATTGGGCAAACTCCTTTGCACCCCTCCAGCGTGAGAACGCCCACACGCGGAGCGCCGTCTCCACGACGACGTCGGCGGCATACCGCCTCTCCGGCACGGTTGGTGGGAGCTCGAAGGTGGGGCCGTTGTACTGCATCCTCGCCTCGCTTTGAGAGTGCTCTGGGTTTGGGTGAAGAAGAGAAGGGGGCGGAGCAAATGGATGTGTGGAGAATAGGTGGAGGGGTGGGTGGTTTAAATAAGGGAAGGGGAGTGGCACCGGCCGCGTTCTGGATTTGCTACGTTCAAACGAGCAGCGTCGATCGATATGCCACTTTAATTGCCAATAGGTTTTAATTGCCACGCTGAATAGATGCGAGTGGATCGAAAAGGCTGAAATGATGCTCTACATCGAGGAGACATGCGTGCGAGAAGAGACGAACCAGCGGCAGCGACCGTCCCTGCGTCTGTGGCGGCTCGCGTGCAAGAAAGAGGCTCGGTCAGCACATCATGGCGGCGGGCATCGGCACAAGCAGGCAGGCTAGCTACGTTCATGCATAGCAGGCTAGCTGGACATGTCGTGCATGCATAGCAGGCTTCTGTCGTGGCGGCGCACGCAGGCCCTTCATGCAACAGCCCAACAGTCTAAAGAAACCACGGCCCAACGGGCGAACAGCGCCACCGTCCGACGCGGCCCCAATTGTCAGGTCCAACGGGCGACACAGTCCAGCGTGGCCCTGAAGGAAATATGCCCTAGAGGCAATAATAAAGTTGTTATTTTATATTTCCTTATATCATGATAAATGTTTATTATTCATGCTAGAATTGTATTAACCGGAAACTTGATACATGTGTGAATACATAGACAAAACAAAGTGTCCCTAGTATGCCTCTACTTGACTAGCTCGTTAATCAAAGATGGTTAAGTTTCCTGCCCATAGACATGTGTTGTCATTTGATAAATGGGATCACATCATTAGGAGAATGATGTGATGGACAAGACCCATCTGTTAGCTTAGCATAATGATCGTTAAGTTTTATTGCTATTGCTTTCTTCATGACTTATACATATTCCTCTGACTATGAGATTATGCAACTCCCGAATACCGGAGGAACACTTGGTGTGCTATCAAACGTCACAATGTAACTGGGTGATTATAAAGATGCTCTACAGGTGTCTCCGAAGGTGTTTTTTGGGTTGGCATAGATCGAGATTAGGATTTGTCACTCCGAGTATCGGAGAGGTATCTCTGGGCCCTCTCGGTAATGCACATCATATGAAGCCTTGCAAGCAATGTGACTAATGAGTTAGTTGCGGGATGATGCATTACGGAACGAGTAAAGAAACTTGCCGGTAACAAGATTGAACTAGGTATGATGATACCGACGATTGAATCTCGGGCAAGTAACATACCGATGACAAAGCGAATAACGTATGTTGTTATGCGGTTTGACCGATAAAGATCTTCGTAGAATATGTAGGAGCCAATATGAGCATCCAGGTTCCGCTATTGGTTATTGACCGGAGATGTGTCTCGGTCATGTCTACATAGTTCTCGAACCGATAGGGTCCGCACGCTTAACGTTCGATGACGATTTGTATTATGAGTTATGTGATTTGATGACCGAAGTTTTTTCGGAGTCCCGGATGAGATCACGGACATGACGAGGAGTCTCGAAATGGTCGAGAGGTAAAGATTCATATATTGGAAGGCTATATTCGGACATCAGAAAGGTTCCGAGTGATTCGGGTATTTTTCGGAGTACCGGGGAGTTACGGGAATTCACCGGGAGAAATAATGGGCCTTATTGGGCCATACGGGAAAATAGGAGGCAGGCCAAAGGGGAGGTGGCGCCCCCCCCATGGGTCCGAATCGTACTAGGGGAAGGGGGCGGCGCCCCCCTTGCCCTTTCCTACTCCCTCTCTCTTTCCCTCTTTCCTTCTCTCCTACTCCGAAAAGGGAAAGGGATTCATACTAGGACTTGGAAGTCCTAGTAGGACTCCATACACTTGGCGCGCCCCTAGGAGGGCCGGCCTCTCTCCCTCCCTCCTTTATATATGGGGGAGGGGGGCACCCCAAAGACACACAAAGATTTGTCTTAGCCGTGTGCGGTGCCCCCCTCCACAGTTACACACCTCGGTCATATCGTCGTAGTGCTTAGGCGAAGCCCTGCGCCGGTAACTTCATCATCACTGTCGCCACGCCGTCGTGCTGACAGAACTCTCCCTCATCCTCAACTGGATCAAGAGCTCGAGGGACGTCATCGAGCTGAACGTGTGCTGAACTCGGAGGTGCCGTACGTTCGGTGCTTGATCGGTTGGATCGCGAAGACGTTCGACTACATCAACCGCGTTAAGCTAACGCTTCCGCTTTCGGTCTACGAGGGTACATGGACATACTCTCCCCTCTCGTTGCTATGCATCTCCTAGATAGATCTTGCGTGAACGTAGGAATTTATTTGAAATTGCACATTCCCCAACAGTGGCATCCAAGCCAGGTCTATGCGTAGATGATATGCACGAGTAGAACACAAAGAGTTGTGGGCGATAATAGTCATACTGCTTACCACCAACGTCTTACTTTGATTCGGCGGTATTGTTGGATGAAGCGGCCCGGACCGACATTACATGACCGCATTCATGAGAATGGTTCTACCGACATGCTTTGCACAAAGGTGGCTGGCGGGTGTCTGTTTCTCCAACTTTAGTTGAATTGAGTTTGACTACGGCCGGTCCTTGTTGAAGGTTAAAACAACACACTTGACGAAAAATCATTGTGGTTTTGATGCGTAGGTAAGAACGGTTCTTGCTAGAAGCCCGTAGCAGCCATGTAAAACTTTCAACAACAAAGTAGAGGACGTCTAACTTGTTTTTGCAGGGCATGCTGTGATGTGATATGGTCAAGACATGATATGATATACGTTATTGTATGAGATGATCATGTTTTGTAAAAGTTATCGGCAACTGGCAGGAGCCTTATGGTTGTCGCTTTATTGTATGAAATGCAATCGCCATGTAATTGCTTTACTTTATCACTATGCGGTAGCGGTAGTCGTAGAAGCAATAGTTGGCGAGACGACAATGACGCTACGATGAAGATCAAGGTGTCAAGCCGGTGACGATGGAGATCATGACGGTGCTTTGGAGATGGAGATCAAAGGCACAAGATGATGATGGCCATATCATGTCACATATTTTGATTGCATGTGATGTTTATCTTTTATGCATCTTATTTTGCTTAGTACGGCGGTAGCATTATAAGATGATCCCTCACTAAATTTCAAGGTATAAGTGTTCTCCCTGAGTATGCACCGTTGCGAAAGTTCTTCGTGCTGAGACACCACGTGCTGATCGGGTGTGATAGGCTCTACCTTCACATACAACGGGTGCAAGACAGTTTTGCACATGCGGAATACTCGGGTTAAACTTGACGAGCCTAGCATGTGCAGATATGGCCTCGGAACACTGAGACCGAAAGGTCGAACATGAATCATATAGTAGATATGATCAACATAGAGATGTTCACCATTGAAAACTACTCCATCTCACGTGATGATCGGACATGGTTTAGTTGATATGGATCACGTGATCATTTAGATGACTAGAGGGTTGTCTATCTAAGTGGGAGTTCTTAAGTAATATGATTAATTGAACTTTAATTTATCATGAACTTAGTACTGGTAGTATTTGCAAATTATGTTGTAGTTCAATAGCTCGTGTATAGCTCCCCTGTTTTATTTTTGATATGTTCCTAGAGAAAACTAAGTTGAAAGATGATAGTAGCAATGATGCGGACTGGGTCCATGATCTAAGGATTATCCTCATTGCTGCACAGAAGAATTATGTCCTTGATGCACCACTAGGTGACAGACCTGTTGCAGGAGCAGATGCAGATGTTATGAATGTTTGGCAAGCTCGGTATGATGACTACTTGATAGTTTAGTGCGCCATGCTTTACGGCTTAGAACCGGGACTTCAAAAAAAATGTTTTGAACGCCACGGAGCATATGAGATGTTCCAAAGAGATGAAATTGGTATTTCAGACTCATGCCCGTGTCGAGAGGTATGAGACCTCTGACAAGTACTTTGCCTACAAGATGGAGGAGAATAGCTCAGCTAGTGAGCATGTGCTCAGAACGTCTGGGTACTACAATCGCTTGAATCAAGTGGGAGTTAATCTTCCAGATAAGATAGTGATTAACAGAGTTCTCTAGTCACTATCACCAAGTTACTAGAACTTCATGATGAACTATAATATGCAAGGGATGATGAAAACGATTCCCAGGCTCTTCGCGATGCTGAAATCGGCGAAGGTAGAAATCAAGAAATAGCATCAAGTGTTGATGGTTGACAAGACCACTAGTTTCAAGAAAAAGGGCAAGGGAAAGAAAGGGAACTTCAAGAAGAATGGCAAGCAAGTTGTCACTCCCGTGAAGAAGCCCAAGTCTGGACCTAAGCCTAAAACTGAGTGCCTCTACTGCAAAGGAAACGGTCACTGGAAGCGGAACTACCCCAAATTTTTGGCGGATAAGAAGGATGGCAAAGCAAACAAAAGTATATTTGATATACATGATATTGATGTGTATTTTACTAGTGTTCATAGTAGCCCCTGGGTATTTGATACCGGTTCAGTTGCTAACATTAGTAAATCGAAACAGGAGTTGCAAAATGAATAGAGACTAGTTAATGACGAGGTGATGATGTGTGTTGGAAGTGATTCCAAGGTTGATAAGATCACCATCGCACACTCCCTCTACCTTCGGGATTAGTGTTAGACCTAAATAAATGTTATTTGGTGTTTGCGTTGAGCATGAATATGATTGGATCATGTTTATTGCAATACGGTTATTCATTTAAGTCAGAGAATAATTGTTGCTCTGTTTACATGAATAAAACCTTCTATGGTCATACACTCAATATAAATGGTCTATTGAATCTCGATCGTAGTGATACACATATTCATAATATTGATGCCAAAAGATGCAAAGTTGATAATGATAGTGCAACATATTTGTGGCACTGCCATTTAGGTCATATTGGTGTAAAGCACATGAAGAAACTCCATGCAGAAGGACTTTTGGAATCACTTGATTATGAATCATTTGATACTTGCGAACCATGCCTCATGGGCAAGATGACTAAAACTCCGTTCTCCGAAACAATGGAGCGAGCTAATGACTTGTTGGAAATAATACATACCGATGTATGCGGTCCGATGAGTGTTGAAGCTCGTGGTGGGTATCATTATTTACTGACCTTCACAGATGATTTGAGAAGATATGGGTATATCTACTTAATGAAACATAAGTCTGAAACATTTGAAAAGTTCAAAGAATTTCAGAGTGAAGCATCGTAACAAGAAAATAAAGTTTCTACGATCTGATCGCGGAGGCGAATATTTGAGTTACGAGTTTGGTCTTCATTTAAAACAATGTGGAATAGTTTCGCAACTCACACCACCTGGAACACCACGGCGTAATGGTGTGTCCGAACATTGTAACCGTACTTTATTAGATATGGTGCGATCTATGATGTCTCTTACCGATTTACCACTATCATTTTGGAGTTATGCATTAGAGACAGCTGCATTCACGTTAAAATAGGGCACCATCTAAATCCGTTGAGACGACACCATATGAACTGTGGTTTGGCAAGAAACCTAAGCTGTCGTTTCTTAAAGTTTGGGGTTGCGATGCTTATGTGAAAAAGCTTCAACCTGATAAGCACGAACCCAAATCGGAGAAATGCATCTTCATAGGATACCCAAAGGAGACTGTTGGGTACACCTTCTATCACAGATCCGAAGGCAAGATATTCGTTGCTAAGAATGGATCCTTTCTAGAGAAGGAGTTTCTCTCGAAAGAAGTGAGTGGGAGGAAAGTAGAACTTGATGAGGTAATTGTACCTTCTCCCGAATTGGAAAGTAGCTCATCACAGAAATCAGTTCCAGTGATGCCTACACCAATTAGTGAGGAAGTTAATGATGATAATCATGAAACTTCGGATCAAGTTACTACCGAACCTCATAGGTCAACCAGAGTACGTTCCGCACCAGAGTGGTACGGTAATCCTGTTCTGGAAGTCATGTTACTAGACCATGACGAACCTACGAACTATGAGGAAGCGATGATGAGCCCAGATTTTGCGAAATGGCTTGAGGCCATGAAATCTGAGATGGGGTCCATATATGAAAACAAAGTCTGGACTTTGGTTGACTTGCCCGATGATCAGCAAGCCATAGAGAATAAATGGATCTTCAAGAAGAAGACTGACGCTGACAGTATTGTTACTCTCTACAAAGCTCGACTTGTTGTGAAAAGTTTTTGACATGTTCAAGGAGTTGACTATGATGAGATCTTCTCACCCGTAGCGATGTTTAAGTCTGTCCGAATCATGTTAGCAATTGCCGCATTTTATGATTATGAAATCTGGCAAATGGACGTCAAAACTGTGTTCCTTAATAGATTTCTCAAAAAAGAGTTGTATATGATGCAACCAGATGGTTTTGTCAATCCTAAAGGTGCTAACAAAGTGTGCAAGCTCCAGCGATCCACCTATGGACTGGTGCAAGCAACTCGGAGTTGGAATATATGCTTTGATAAGGTGATCAAAGCATATGGTTTTATATAGACTTATGGTGAAGCCTGTATTTACAAGAAAGTGAGTGGGAGCTCTGTAGCATTTCTGATATTATATGTGGATGACATATTGCTGATTGGAAATGATACAGAATTTTTGGATAACATAAAAGGATACTTGAATAAGAATTTTTCAATGAAAGACCTCGGTGAAGCTACTTATATTGGGCATCAAGATCTATAGAGATAGATCAAAACGCTTGATAAGTTTTTTCAATGAATACATACCTTGACAAGATTTTGAAGTAGTTCAAAATGGAACAGTCAAAGAAGGAGTTCTTGCCTGTGTTGCAATGGTGTGAAGTTGAGTAAGACTCAAAACCCGACCATGGCAGAAAATAGAAAGAGAATGAAAAGTCATTCCCTATGCCTCACTACTAGGAAAAGGGCTATAGCTGATATGGACATTAATGGCGCACCATGTATGTGGTGCGCCACTGCTATATAGCAGTGGCGCACCAGATACAGGTGCGCCATTAGTGTCCTCATTACTAATGGCGCACCAGACACACGGTGCGCCATTACTAGCAAATTTTATTTTATTTTTATTTTTCCAAAACTATTAATGGCGCACCAGCGCACAGTGCGCCATTACTAGTTTTAACTATTAATGGCGCACCACACGCTCCGTGCGCCACTACTAACAATTTTTTTTTTACTTTTTTTTTCAAAACTAGTAATGGCGCACCTGTGTGAAGTGCGCCATTACTAGTTCAAACTAGTAATGGCGCACCACAACCACGGTGCGCCACTACTAACAATTATATATATTTTTTTTGCAAAACTAGTAATGGCACACCCCTAACTGGTGCGCCATTAGTAACCAGGGTTACTAATGGCGCATTTTTAGGTGGTGCGCCATTAGTAACCTGAGACCAGCTAGATATTTTGGACAGCCACCTACCACACTCACTTTCCCCACTTCATTCTCTCCATCTCCTCCTCCAAGCTTGTCTCGGCTGCCTCCTCCTCCTCACCTCATTTGCACCATAGATTCACCCAAATTAAGTGGTTAAATTACCTTTTTTTGATAGGTAAGTAAGGGGAAAGCTTTCTTTAATTATGTTGTATATCTACTTTTTTCTCCCTCCAACAACGTGCACATGCACTTTTTATGGCCTAGATCTACGTATGTTTGTGGTGTTGCATATGTTTGTGGTGTTGCATATGTTTGTGTTTGCAGGTACCGGTATTTGAAATGCAATAGTTGCCAATATTTTGCCGGAATGTTGATTCATTTCCGTTTCGGCGAGAATTTGGCACTATGCATTCTTTTTGGTCCTATTTTTAGGCAAAGTCATGCCAAATTTTTTCTTGGTTCTAAAATATCGTTTTGCTCTACCCCGCAGGCGACCATGGTCCGCACGATGACCGAAGGCATCATGAATAGGTTTTTGAGCTCCGCGAAGGCCGAGATGCTTCAAAAGAACGAGACAGAGATAAGATGTCCGTGTCGAAGATGCAAGCTGAAGAGCCTTATTACGGACCCGGATTCCGAACAGGTGCGGGACCACCTGCTCTTGCGTGGTTTCATGGATGGCTATCGGTGGCAAGGTGATAAAGATGACTATGAAGTCGTCCATGGGGGCCGGGCAAGAAATGAGGAAGGGCAGCAAGACAACCGCGGCGGCGAGGGCGAGCGAGAAGACGAAGAATCTCCAGGACATGATCACGACGGTGATGCAGTACACAGTCATCATGTAGAAGATGCCGGACATGATGATGAGGAAGATCAAGACGAAGGGCATGATCATGAAGATGAAGATGCCGGAGCAGACGACGATGGACCATCGATGGGCTGGGTGCAGGACCCTCATATTCAAGAGCTGCTTCTCAAGCAGACGGATAACGCAAGAGCTGCCGCCCGAGAGAAAGCCAAGCTGGATCAACTGGAGATAGACGCGGTTACTCCATTGTATGAAGGATGCAGGCCCGAGGATACCCGCCTGAAAGTAACGCTCATGGCTCTGGAGATGAAGGTAAAACACAAAATGACCGACGCATGCTTCGACGAGAACATGTCATTCTGGCACGAACGTCTTCCCAAGGGGAACAAGTGCCCGACCAGTTTCGAGGAGGCGAAGAAAATCGTGTGTCCTCTGGATTTACCGCACGTGAAATACCATGTGTGCATGAACGATTGCATCATTTATCGGGACGAGCACGCGGAGTCTACCATATGTCCGGTGTGCGGCATCACTCGATACAAGAAGAGGAAGAAAGCTCCTCGAAAAGTGGTGTGGTACTTTCCGATCACTCCTCGTCTGCAGCGGTATTTCGCGGACCCTAAGGCAGCAAAGCTCATGCGTTGGCACGCAGATAGGGAGGAGAAGAAGCGAGAAGATGACGGAAATGATCCGGAGATAAATAAAAAAGACAAGATGCTGAGTCACCCTAAGGATGCGAGCCAGTGGCAAGCGTTGAACTTCGAATACCCAGATTTTGGGGACGATCCAAGGAACATCGTGCTGGGCGCGAGCACCGATGGAGTCAATCCGTTTGGCAGCCAGAGAAGCACACATAGCACCTGGCCTGTGTTTGTGTGGATGTACAACCTTCCCCCCTGGAAGTGCATGAAGAGGAAGTACATTCATATGAGTATGCTAATTGAAGGGCCGAAACAACCAGGGAACGACATCAATCTGTATCTGGGGCTGCTGAAAGAGGAGCTAGACACGCTGTGGAAAACGCCAGCCAATACGTGGGACGCCGCAGAGAAATCATCCATCAAGATGTCCTTCGTACCTCGGGGCAGTTCTACCTCAGATATCAACCGTCCAACAGTGAGATAGAAACAACGCTACAAATGCAGGCTGACAACGCCCGCGATTTCATGACCATCATGACAGATGACGGCTTCATCCATGCTCCGGTCCCTGAGTCGAGTCGAAAGTAGTGATGCTATGTAGTTCTGAAATATCGATTAGCTCATGTTGTAATTAAACTTTAATGAACTTGTATGTCTCTTTGGTTTGGACAGTCGTTCAACTTATATGTAATCGATGCTATTTATTAGTAGGACCATGAATCGTGCTATTAATGTCTTGCTTTTCTCTTCCGATCCTTTTGTTGCATACTTATATATTGCTTATGTATTGTCTGTGAATTGCTACTAACGTTTTGTTTGGCTAGTGCATAGAGATGTCGTCGTATGTCGTGTACAAGGGTAAGGTTCCCGGAGTCTACGACAACTGGGAGGAGTGTCAGAGACAGGTTCACCGTTTCAGCGGTAACAGTTACAAAGGGTACACCACTAGGGCGGAGGCGGAAGCTAGATACGCGCGCTATCTAGCGGGAGAGAGGAGGGAGCGGAGGAGGAACCGGATGAAGACCAGTTTCATCGCGATGATGCTCATCATGATGACCGCAGCTCTCTTCTATGTGATGGTAGTTTAGATGATCGATATTGACTTGTAATGTGAAGACAAACTCGCTACTCGCGGTCTCGAGACTTGTAATGTTCTAACTTTGTTCGGTCTTTTGAATTCGGAGACTAGCTAATATGATGAATTGTATTCGGAGACTAATCTTCTATTGTATTCGATGAATCTGCAGTTTATATGTTTTGCTGTCTATATTCTGTGCAGTAATATATTTTGTAATCTGTGCAAATATCAGAAAAGAAAAAAAAATTCCTAATATTCATACTAGTGGTGCACCATATAGCACATTAGTGGCGCACTGCTATAAAAAATACTAGTGGCGCATTATCTGTTAGTGCGCCATTAGTAACCCAGAGCACAAGGTAAATATGGCCCCCTGGGAGGCATACTAATGGCGCACCGTGTGACTTACTAATGGCGCACTGCCTGGTGTGCCATTATAGTCTGGTATACTAATGGCGCACCAGGGGTGCGCCATTAGTATTAGTTACTAATGGCATGATGATAGTGGCGCACCTGTAGTGCGCCATTAATGGCCAAAACAGGTGCGCCACTAGTAGGCCTTTTCCTTGTAGTGCCTCAGTCATAGGTTCTATAAAGTATGCTATGCTGTGTACCAGACCTATTGTATACCTTGCCATGAGTTAAGCAAGGGGGTACGATAGTGATCTAGGAGTGGATCACTGGACAGCGGTCAAAGTTATCCTTAGTTACCTAAGAGTACTAAGGAAATGTTTCTCAGTTATGGATGTGATAAAGAGTTCGTCGTAAAGAGTTACGTCGATGCAAGCTTTGACACTAATCTAGATGACTCTAAGTCTCAATCTAGATATATATTGAAAGTGGAAGCAATTAGCTAGAGTATCTCCGTGCAGAGCATTGTAGACATAGAAATTTGCAAGATACATACGGATCTGAATGTGGCAGACCCATTGAATAAATTCTCTCACAAGCAAAACATGATCACACCTTAGTACTCTTTGGGTATTAATCACATGGCGATGTGAACTAGACTATTGACTCTAGTAAACCCTTTGGGTGTTGGTCACATGGCGATGTGAACTATGGGTGTTAATCACATAAAGTTGTGAACTATTGGTGTTAAATCACATGGCAATGTGAACTAGATTATTGACTCTAGTGCAAGTGGGAGACTGAAGGAAATATGCCCTAGAGGCAATAATAAAGTTGTTATTTCATATTTCCTTATATCATGATAAATGTTTATTATTCATGCTAGAATTGTATTAACCGGAAACTTGATACATGTGTGAATACATAGACAAAACAAAGTGTCCCTAGTATGCCTCTACTTGACTAGCTCATTAATCAAAGATGGTTAAGTTTCCTGACCATAGACATGTGTTGTCATTGGATAAACGGGATCACATCATTAGGAGAATGATGTGATGGACAAGACCCATCCGTTAGCTTAGCATAATGATCGTTAAGTTTTATTGCTATTGCTTTCTTCATGACTTATACATATTCCTCTGACTATGAGATTATGCAACTCCCGAATACCGGAGGAACACTTTGTGTGCTATCAAATGTCACAACGTAACTGGGTGATTATAAAGATGCTCTACAGGTGTCTCCGAAGGTGTTTGTTGGGTTGGCATAGATTGAGATTAGGATTTGTCACTCCGAGTATCGGAGAGGTATCTCTGGGCCCTCTCGGTAATGCACATCATATGAAGCCTTGCAATCAATGTGACTAATGAGTTAGTTGCGGGATGATGCATTACGGAACAAGTAAAGAAACTTGCCGGTAAAGAGATTGAACTAGGTATGATGATAACGACAATCGAATCTCGGGCAAGTAACATACCGATGACAAAGCGAATAACGTATGTTGTTATGCGGTTTGACCGATAAAGATCTTCGTAGAATATGTAGGAGCCAATATGAGCATCCAGGTTCCGCTATTGGTTATTGACCGGAGATGTGTCTCGGTCATGTCTACATAGTTCTCGAACCCGTAGGGTCCGCACGCTTAACGTTCGATGACGATTTGTATTATGAGTTATGTGATTTGATGACCGAAGTTTGTTCGGGGTCCCGGATGAGATCACGGACATGACGAGGAGTCTCGAAATGGTCGAGAGGTAAAGATTCATATATTGGAAGGCTATATTCAGACATCGGAAAGGTTCCGAGTGATTCGGGTATTTTTCGGAGTATCGGGGAGTTACGGGAATTCACCGGGAGAAGTAATGGGCCTTATTGGGCCATACGGGAAAAGAGGAGGCAGGCCAAAGGGGAGGTGGCGCGTGCCCCCCTGGGTCCGAATTGGACTAGGGGAAGCGGGCGGCGCCCCCCTTGCCCTTTCCTACTCCCTCTCTCTTTCCCTCTTTCCTTCTCTCCTACTCCAAAAAGGGAAAGGGATTCCTACTAGGACTTGGAAGTCCTAGTAGGACTCCATACACTTGGCGCGCCCCTAGGAGGGCCGGCCTCTCTCCCTCCCTTCTTTATATACGGGGGAGGGGGGCACCCCAAAGACACACCAAGATTTGTCTTAGCCGTGTGCGGTGCCCCCCTCCACAGTTACACACCTCGGTCATATCGTCGTAGTGCTTAGGAGAAGCCCTGCGCCGGTAACTTCATCATCACCGTTGCCACGTCGTCGTGCTGATGGAACTCTCCCTCGTCCTCAACTGGATCAAGAGCTCGAGGGACGTCATCGAGCTGAACGTGTGCTGAACTCGAAGGTGCCGTACGTTCGGTGCTTGATTGGTTGGATCGCGAAGACGTTCGACTACATCAACCGCGTTAAGCTAACGCTTCCGCTTTCGGTTTATGAGGGTACGTGGACATACTCTCCCCTCTCGTTGCTATGCATCTCCTAGATAGATCTTGCGTGAACGTAGGAAATTTTTTGAAATTGCACGTTCCCCAACAGGCCCCACTCGTCAGAGTTAACGGTCAAAGCACTGACCCGACGGCATACACCGTTTGTGACCATTTCTGAGGGTTTCAGACAAGAGAGTGGGGAAAAGTGAGCAAACGTTAAGAGCGTGGGGATGAATGAGTATGGCTAAGGAACCAGGGGCACAGATGTAAAAATCCTAAAGTATTAAGATAAAATGTAACCATAGCATTAAACATTTGGATCCAAATCGGTCCTGTTGGGGATATAACTAATGGGTATGACCCGCCCAGGAGGGGCCGGGTCATGCCCCTGGCGGCTTAAAGTCAAGAGGCCCGATAAGGTCCAAGAAGATATAAAGATGGCGGTTCATAGAGCAAGCTAATTGAAGGCCCAAGACCCGGAGACGGCTTGAGGCCCACGGGTATGAGCCGCCATATGTTTAAACTTGTCTTATAAGGCAAGGGTAGTTAGAAACCGAGCCGGTCACGTTTGTGTGAGCCGGCCAGGACTCTGTAAGCCGCCGGGCATCAACCTGTATATAAAGGGGTGACCCGGCGGCGGGTTAACTCAAGAAACAACTGATCGAGAACTAGGTCAAGCGTATTCGCTCCCTGGTAATCGAAACACAAGCAATACAACCTAAAGCAGGAGTAGGCTTTTACCTTGTTGAGAGGGGCCGAACCTGGGTAAACTCTCTATGTCCTTTGTCCCGTTTAACCCCTTCAAGCTAACCTAGTTGCGATGGCTCCACACCTAAGTCCTTTTGCTAGGGCATCTGCCATGTTAAGTCCATGATAGTTGGCGCCCACCGTGGGGCCAGTGCACGATGGTTTCGAGTTCTCGAAGGGTAGCTTCGTAGGGATCAAGGGATATGCCTTGGCCCGAATGACCAAGAGTCGCCGCGGCAAGATCTACATCGTCGACGCAGGCTTGGGTCCCGAGGCAGATTCAATCGAATACGGGTACCGGGTCCCCTTCGGCGGAATCCACGTCTTTATCGGCAAAATCGGCGAGTCGGAGCCTGAGCCGGACATCTGCACCAACATCATCGAGACAGCTCGGCGCGCGTGACCCGCCGAGGTTCAAGCCGCCGTGAAGCACACCTTTGTTGGGTTTGTGCATGGAGCGGGTTTTGAGGAAGGATCTGCGTCTAGTGGAGAGACGGTCATCTACTCTGATGGTGAGTCCTCAACCGGTGAGACTAATTCAAAGTATCAACTGCAAGACGGTGGGCTTGGGGGCTGTTCCGATGGCGATAGTATTCCGGACCCCTATGAGCCGCCGAACAGGGTCGCGATCTTCATGGCTGGCATGCAACCAGTGCTGCAATCGTCAACTATGGCAGCCATGACTTCTGGTTCAATGGCCGAAGCAACGGCTGGCGCGAGTGGTCCTGTGCGCCCGCCGGCTCAAGTTTTTTCCGAGCTCTTGGACGCCTTGGCAACTCTGCTAGAGGTAGAGGTTACTCCGGAGACTTAGGCACAGCATAAGGTGGATGTGGCGAAACTACGAGATGAGATAGCTCAAGCCAGAGTTGAGCTTAATGCTGAGAACTCTAGGATGGTGACAGAACGAGCCGCCCTGGACGCGGAGACGCAACGGATTCAAGCAGAGAATTTTCGGTTAACCTTGGACCAGAATGCATCTAACGCCATTTTACGAAGGAGGCACATGAGTCGGCTACCTCCTGAGTATGATGCAAGGAATCTCTTTAACACACCTGGGGCCGGCCCAAGCAATCCACCTGAGGTAACCCGGGCTGTTGAGACGCCCGTGACTGGAGGGACGGCTCAGCCACGAGTCGCAGACCCGCCTCGTTTGAATTTAACCCCGCCTCAGCAGGTGCCGACACCGCCGGGTCATTTTTCTAACCCTTTGGACAACATGATTGCTGCGGCGTCGCGGCTGGCGGCTCTCCCGATGCAAGGCGAGTCTCCCGCGACGGTTGAGACCTGAAAGGCCGTGGAGCTTCTTCAAACCGCGGTGGTTCAATAGGCGGCGTATTCGTATAGCCGTGAGCGGATCCATTCAACCCCACGTCCAAGCCGGAGTTACAGCCGGCACATTGAGTCGCCGGCGGTTTCGAGCAGTGAGCAGCACCATAACCAGCCCCATGGGCGTGACCCGCCACGCGCTAATAACCATGCTCAGGCTTTAGGAGATCAGGCCAGGGCACGTCGGGAGACGGAGCTGGCGGCTCAGTTGGCGGCTTATCAGCAACCCCAGCATAACCCGTCCTCGTCTATAGAAGCTGGGATGACTTCTAGGACCGTGGGGGTGCCGTGCCTAGTGCCGGCTTTACGTAATGAGCGTCTGCCCAAGGATTTTAAGGGCCCTCGCAAGGTGCCCAACTACACAGCTAATCAACCTTTGGAGGCATGGATTGAGAGCTATGAGATGGCCATGGAGATGCTAAATGTTAACGATGCTGTGTGCGCCAAGTATTTCACCATGATGTTGGATGGACCGGCTCGTACCTGGCTGAAAGGGTTACCTGCCAACTCCATCAGTTCGTGGGCACAGTTGAAGGTGCGTTTTATTCAGAATTTTAGAGATACGTGTAAGCAACCCATGTCGATCATCGACCTTGATGCTTGAGTCTAGCTTGAGGATGAGTCAACCAATCACTGGGTTCGCCGAGTCTCAGAAGTCATTCATTCATCAGATAGCATTAATGCCGGTTCAGCCGTCCTGATTTTAGAGAAAAATTGTCGTTTCCTTCCCCTCAAACAGAAGCTGGGGCGGCTTAAGCGCCGCTGCAATGATATGGGAGAACTCATGGCGGCTCTAACCAAATATGCCGACTCAGATAATACGAAAGACCCGGCGTCTGACGAAGAGAAGGCTAGCAAGGGGAAGAAGGGCGGCAATGGAAAGGGACAGCATCACAATACGGCGGGTCAAGGTAACAACGGTAAGCGCAAGCAAACCAATGGCGGTTCAGATTTTGTGGCTAACACCAGCACGCAGAATAGCAGCCAGCGCCGTAAAGGGAAATCATCAACGCCTCGGTTTGGTGGGCCAAAATTTAACCTTGAGGCAATAATGAATCAGCCTTGTCCAAAGCACGGTAATCAGGATAAGCCGGCCACTCATTTATGGAAAGATTGCTTCATTATGAGGGAGTATAGAAATTTTGGTTTTTATCAGAACGGCCCGAACGGCGGGTCAGGATCCGGCTCTCACGGGCCCGTTTTTGGAGGTGGCGGTTCAAACTCTGGTTTTCAAGGCCAAGGCAATCAAAGTGGTGGTAATCAGCAGTCCGGTCAAGGTAATCAGCAGCAGCAGTCTGGCTATCAGAGTAATTTGAAACAACTGAATAGTGGCCAGTATCATGTTTTCACAACAAGCCTATGCAAGCGAGACCAAAAGGTTCATAAATGAGCAGTGAGCACGGTTGAGCCGGCGGTCCCTCGATACTTGCGATGGTCAGAGCAGCCTATCGTATGGAGCCGTGAGGATCACCCGCCCCGGGTTGACAATCCGGGTCAACTGGCTTTGGTGGTCGCTCCACAGGTTGGTGGATACAAGTTCACAAAAGTACTTATGGACGGGGGCAGCAATATCAATATTCTTTATTATGATACTTTTTGCCGTATGGAATTGACTGACAAAGATCTCAAGCCATCCTCTACTGTGTTTCATGGAGTGGTGCCTGGTAAGTCGGCATATCCAGTGGGTAAGATAGCCTTGGAAGTGGCTTTTGGCGATGAGCATGATTATCGGGTTAAAACGTTGACTTTTGAGGTGGTCAAGATTCAGAGCCCTTATCACGCCTTGTTTGGACGGCCGGCTTATGCCAAGTTTATGTCATGGCCTTGTTATGTTTATCTGCAGCTCAAGATGCCGGGTCGTAAGGGTACCATCACGGTGCATGGTAACAGGAAGATAGCCCTGGAATGTGAAGAAGGCGACGCCGCTTATGCTGAGTCTGTTTGTGCAACAGAGGAGTTGAAGTTCTACAAGGATAATGTTGACCCGGCGGATATGAGTCCCTTGAAGAAGCCAACTACAGAGCATGACCCCTTGTTGAAGTTTAAGTCGGCTGACGACACCAAGCAGGTTGATTTTGTCCCTGGCGATTCATCCCAACAATTCATTATCAGTGCCAATCTGGATCCGAAATAGGAAAGCGCGCTCATCGAGTTCATCCGTGAGAACCGGGACATCTTTGCATGGAAGCCTTCAGACATGCCAGGTGTACCGAGGGAACTTGCTGAGCACACTCTCAATATTGATCTAAAGTTTAAACCGGTCAAGCAATTTCTTCGTCGTTTCAATGAAGAGAGACGCAAGGCCATTGGTGAAGAGGTGGTCCGGCTCTTGGCGGCTGGGTTTATCGTTGAAGTTTTTCATCCTGAGTGGTTAGCTAACCCGGTGCTGGTGCTTAGGAAAAATGGCACTTGGCGTATGTGTGTGGATTACACAGACCTTAACAAGGCTTGTCCGGCTGATCCTTTTGCTCTCCCTTGTATTGATCAGATTATTGATGCTACGGTGGGTTGTGAGCGCCTGAGCTTTTTAGATGCTTATTCTGGTTATCATCAGATCAAGATGGCAGTTAAGGACCAGGAGAAGACAGCTTTTATCACTCCCTTTGGGGCCTTCTGCTATGTGTCTATGCCTTTTGGGCTCAAGAGTGCCCAGGCGACTTACCAGCGTTGTGTTCAGAATTGCCTCCATGATCAGATTGGATGCAATGTTCATGCTTATGTGGATGATATTGTTGTGAAATCCAGGAAGAAGGATACCTTGTTAGATGATTTAAAGGAGACCTTTGACAACCTCCGGGTCTACAAGATGATGCTTAACCCGGCCAAGTGTGTATTTGGTGTGCCAGCAGGCTAGCTCTTGGGGTTTTTGGTCTCTGAGAGAGGCATTGAAGCTAACCCGGAGAAAATCAAGGCTATCACTTCTTTGGCTAAGCCGGCATGTGTTAATGATGTCCAGCGTTTGGTGGGTCATATCGCGGCCTTAAGCCGGTTTATAAGCCGCCTGGGAGAAAAGGCTATCCCCCTCTACCAGATGATGAAGAAAACGGATCACTTCGTTTGGAGTGATGCTGCTAATCAGGCGTTTGAGGCGCTTAAAAAACAGTTGGCCGAGCCTCCGGTTCTTGCAGCTCCTATTGACAAGGAGCCCTTGCTTTTATATGTGGCTGCTAATAACAGAGCCGTCGGTGTGGCGATTGTTTTGGAAAGGAAGGAGTCAGGCAAGGAGTTTCCGGTTCAGAGGCCGGTTTATTATGTCAGTGAGGTGCTAATTGAATCTAAGCAGAGGTACCCACATTGGCAGAAGCTGGTTTATGGAGTGTTCATGGCTAGTCGTAAGTTGAAACAATATTTCCTTGGTCATCCCATCACTATGGTCAGTTCTGCTCCTCTAGGCGATATTATTCAAAATAGAGAAGCCACAGGCCGGGTGGCCAAGTGGGCCATTGAGCTTGGACCTCATGGTCTGAAATATATGCCCCGGACAGCTATTAAGTCTCAAGCACTTGTGGATTTCATCAATGACTGGACGGAGTTACAGATGCCTGAGGAGAAGCCTGATAATACGTATTGGACTATTCATTTTGATGGATCCAGGCAGCTGGAAGGCTCGGGGGCTGGAGTCATCTTGACTTCCCCACGAGGTGATAAATTTTGTTATGTCTTCAGATTGATGTTTCCTTGTACTAACAATGCAGCTGAGTATGAGCCCTTGCTCCATGGCCTTCGGATGGCTAAAGAGATGAACTTCAGCCGGGTCAGATGCTTTGGCGATTCAGATCTGGTGGCTCAGCAAGTCTCAGGAACTTGGGATTCCAAAGACCCGCTCATGGCGGCTTACCGCCGGGCGGTTGATGCTATTGCTGGTCATTTCAAAGCCTATCAGGTGGAGCATGTTGATCGCAGGAAAAATGAGGTGGCTGATGCTTTAAGCCGGCTGGGGTCTCAGCATAAGCCGGTACCACCTAATGCTTTTCTAGATATTCTGCATAATCCTTCAGTTAAGTTGCCCACGGAAGAGGATCTTGCTATCCCTGACCCGGAGGCACAGTTGGTGGCGGCTCTTCACGCTGTCCCTGATTGGACGGTGCCGTATTTGGCTTATATGACTCGGGGAGAGTTACCTGAGGATGAAACTTTGGCCAGGCAGATAACCCGGCGATCTAAGTCAATGACCATTGTCAATGGCGAGTTACACCGATGCAGTGTCACAGGGGTGTTTCAGCGATGTATATCTCCTGAAGAGGGCCGTGAAATTCTAAGGGAGATTCATGAAGGAGATTGTGGTCATCATGCTGCTCTAAGTCTCTCGTAGCCAAGGCTTTTCGTCATGGATTTTATTGGCTGACGGCTCATGCTGATGCAGAGGACCTGGTTAGCAAATGTGATGGTTGTCAGAAGTTTTCCAGACGAGCTCATGTGCCGGCTCAAGAGTTGAGGATGATTCCAATCACTTGGCCGTTTGCGGTCTGGGGGCTGGATATGGTTGGGCCTTTCAAGCGATCCAAAGATAAAAAGACCCACCTGTTGGTGGTAGTTGACAAATTTACAAAGTGGGTTGAGGCAGAGCCGGTCAGTAAATGTGATGCGGCAACGGCGGTTCAATCCATTAAAAAGGTGATTTTCTGCTTCGACTACCCTCATAGCATCATAACTGATAATGCCACTAATCTGTCCAAAGGTGCTATGAAAGAGTTTTGTCAACAAGAGCATATTCGTCTTGACGTCTCATCGGTGGCTCACCCCCAGTCCAATGGTCAAGCTGAAAGGGCCAATCAAGAGATCTTGAGAGGTATCAAGCCCCGGCTTATGGTCCCTTTGCAGAGGACGCCGGGTTGTTGGGTTGAGTTGCCCTCAGTGCTTTGGAGTATAAATACTATCCCCAACAGATCCACGGGTTATATGCCTTTCTTCATGGTTTACGGAGCAGAGGCGGTTCTCCCCAGTGACATCCATCACGACTCGCCCCGTGTGGCGGCTTATGTTGAAGCTGATAATGAAAAAGCATGTCAGGATGATCTTGATCTCTTGGATGAGGAGCGTGACCTTACGGCGGCTCGTTCGGCGATATACTAGCAAGATCTGCGTCGCTATCATAGCCGCCGGGTTAAAACTCGAACCTTTCAAGAAGGCGATTTGGTGCTCCGGCTCATCCAGGATCAAACTGATATGCACAAGTTATCTCCACCTTGGGAAGGGCCTTTTGTGGTCAGCAAGAACTTGAGCAATGGGTCATACTACCTCATTGATATTCGAGATCACAAGGACTCATGCACATCTGAGGAGGAGACCCGCCGGTCGTGGAATATTGCTCATCTTCGGCCTTACTATACCTGAGCCACTGGCTCTTGTGTTGTACATATTTTCATCCATGTATATATTATGATCAAGAGTAATAAAGCCGGCATCCCTGATAATTCAGGGCCTCTGTCGTTTCATTTCTGAGTATCTGAGTCTTTATTGTCAGTTCATAAGATCACTTGGGGGCTTCCTGCTCATTGAGCATAGTTGTGACTACCCTCTTGATCCAGCTTGCATGCCTTATTTAAAAAATTACTTGGGGGCTTCCTGCTCATTGAGCATAGCTATGACTACCCTATTGATCCGGCTTATACGCCTTGATGCAAATTACTTGGGGGCTTATTGCCCAAATTGAACGGGTACCAAAGAGAACTTGTTACAATGAGCAGTTCAAACATAGGTATCCTGCCTTGAAGGCTCATTATTGGTCACTTGGGGGCTTATTGTTCAATGAACATAGCTTTACTTACCCTTTTGATCGGCTTGGATGCCAGGTGTAAAACACCAAAAACTCCGGGTTATCCTGCCTATATGTCTGCCACTCCGCCCAGGTTATCTGGAATGACCCGCCGAACTCTTGACGATCAATCTTATAAAGACCCTGAACTTGCCAAGGTTAAAACGGCGGTTGGTCATGTGAGGCCCGGCTTACAGGTTTAAATGAAGGATTAACTCAGTGGCTGTGCGCCCCATGAACAGCACTTGATATTGAGGCTTGGTAGCCTATGGAAGCCTTGTTTTTTCTGACTTGTTATTTTCTTTGAACATTGTTCGGGTTCATACCCTTGTACCATATTGATATATGGTTTAACACGATTCAGGCCATGTAGCCTTAATCCTTATGACTCATACTTGAGCTTATTTGGGGTTTTGATAACCCAGACTGGCTTTGGACAATAAGTCGCCAGCATATTTTGATTGTGCATTTGGAGTTATGCACTTCTAGTTTTGGGCTATTACCCTTACTGCATACGGCACTGCAAGCCAGCGGTATGAACCAATCTCACAGGTATGTGTTTACTTGTTATATGAATATGTGAGGTTTGATAACCCGCCCTGGTTATGGACTATAAGTCGCCAGAATATATGATGTTGGACATTATGTCCCGCCCTGGCGTAAACCGCCAAGGTATCTATTGTTTACTCTATGCAGGAGCTTTGTAAAATAATATGATATTCCTTGCAAAGTTCATCCATGGCATATGAAAAGTTCATCATCAGTTTCAAAGGCTAAGAACATGCACGATGGCATGACAGATCATTGTTTTCACTAGCCTATTACATGGCTTTCAAAGCCCAAATGATTAAGTGTTTTTTCAAACAAGCACTGTGATGCAGTCTGAGAGCCGCCTTCCGGATCAGTTGTCCTGGTCTTGGCGAGTTGACGCTTCCGGGTCATCCAGCGCTGGTTCTTCTTCTTCCTCCACTTGCTGGAAGTCAGTTGTAGCCCAGTTGATCCCAGTCAATGCTCTGAATACAACCTCATCATCTATAAGGGTTGATGGATCAATATCAGGGGCAAAGGTGTGCTTACGTGTTGGCGGGATGAGGTCCATGGCCTCATAAACTGGCGCTGATACTTTTGAGTTTTCTTTTGAGTAAGCCGCCTGATATTTTGTCAAGTCGGTCTCTTCGGCTAGCTTACTCGCCAGTGGGCGCATTTCCTTTACACATTTGGTAAAGTATGCGGCTTCAAAGGGAGACCCGTCTTCTTTTAAACTTGGGCAGCCGGTGGCTAATTCTTCCGGGTCAAGTTCGGCTTGACATGCCTTTGCCCGGCTCAACGCGGTGATGGCACCGGCTCTAGCAGCTGACCGCTTTAGTTCTTCAACTCTTTGCGGCAACACAGACAGTTTCTCCAGCATCTCCTTGATGAGTGAAGGTGGTTGCTTCTTATGTGAGACAGCAACAATAGCCCGTTGAGCGCCGGTGTACAGTTGCTCCACAAGGGTATATATGGCCTTAAGCCTTACGCGCATGTCTTGGCCTAGCCTGGAACTTCTGGAGCCTGCATCAATATTGGTAAGTCGGTTTATAACCATGGTATGTTGATGGTGAAAAATTGAAGTATTATATTGTTTACCGAAGATGGCAGCTGTCAGGCTATTGATTTGATGTTTTAAGCCGGACAACTCATTAGTTACCGGCTTAAGAGCAGCTTCGGCATCTTCTGCTCTTTTCAGCAGAGCCGCCTTCTCGGTCTCCCAGCCGGTTCTCTCAGCGCTGAAGTCCCTTTTTAATTTTTCAATCTCTTCCAAGGAGGTTTTCAGCTCTGATTTGGCCTTTGAAGTCTCTGACTGTTGGGACTGGATGTTTTGCCGCAGATCATTGACTTGAGTTTCCTTCATGTTCAATTTAGCCTGCCATAAACAAAGACAGGCAGCATATGGTTATGATAATCATCTTATTTGAAGTCCCAAGCATAATACAGGTATTTTACTTGGCACCTGGGGGCTAATGTACATTTGCTCTTTTGAAGACAAATCTTTAATGACCCGGTTAAAATTTCTTCAACTAAAACCGGCTCATGGGGGCTACATATTTGGATTCGTTCATAAATATGGTGGTAAGTCCCTGCTCAGCTATGCAGCTTAAGCCGGCCCTTGGGGGCTACATATGTGGGTTTTCGTGCTACAATTTGAAGCCCCGACTTAACTTCCCAGTTTAAGCCGGCCCTTGGGGGCTACTTGTTTTGATTCAGCAGTTACAAATTGCTATTGAATGGTTATAAGATCAAATATGGTATTTAAGTCTACGGCATATTCAATTTCTTCATATACAGTAGACTTGGCGGCTGACAGATATATGTACAGGAAGAGTTTTTCAGTGTTTACCTCAAAATGCTCCTTCATCAGATTGGCTAAGCCGGCTTCAAAGTCACGGCTAGTGTGAAGGCGGTTTAAATAACCCGCATGAATTTCCTGAGCATTGAACTGGGCATAACCTTCTAAATCCAGCTTCCATTTGCCCTTGTTAGCAGCAGAAAATTCCTCCTTGGCACTATGTTTGGCTAAGATTGTGGGGTTGCCCGGCTCAATGTAACGGGTCCTAGTGACTATGACATCGTCAGCCTTTTCTTCAGCAGGTTTGATGGGACTTGGCGGCTTAGCACGAGCCGGGTCAACGCCCATGGAGTCCATAATGACATTGTGCTCTTCGGGCGGCGGATCATCAATGGCTGCTTCGGAGGTTTGATGCAAAGATTCAGATATTGTCTGCTTCTCCGGGTTAGCAGCCTTGGGATCTTCAGTGGTATAGATGTTTTCGCCCGGTTTACTGGTCTTCGCCTTCTTGCTTGGTTTGGCTTGACCACTGACAATGAGACATAAAGATGTAAGCATGATAATTGACAAAGGGCTTAAAAAGCAAAGAAATTCAATATTCTTACCCTGGGGCGACTTTGAAAAGGGGGATCTGAGTCCCAGTGGAGTCCCCAGATGAGGAGTGAGAAGTGCCCTTATAGTTTGAATCAGAAGGGTTAAGGGGTTGTCGAACAAGACCCGCTTTTGGAAAAGCTAAATCGGAAAACTATGAAACCTCTGCTCGGCGCTTGCGAGGAACCGGCGTGTTTGGTAAACCGGAGGAAAGTTCCCCGCCTCCGCTATTCTGGGTTGTGCGGCGAACTTCATGTTGTTGTTTCTTCAAAATAAACTGGGGATCCAGATAAGCTAAAGGGTGAGAAAACCTTACTTTCTGGCTCGCTTGTCAAACTTTCTGTCTTGGCAGAGATTCTGAGTCGGAGGAAAGGATAGTTACCTCTTCGCCGTCTGCATGGCTGGCCTCCGCGTCATCCTGGTAGTAATCAATTGCAATAAGATGAACAAAGAAGGAGCCAAGAGAATCAAGTTCTACCTCCGACTCTTCATCAAGAGTAAACGGATCAATTGCTTCTGATTTCTTCTTGGCAGGTTTCTTAGCCTGGTTCTTGGTCCTGGTTTTCTTGGCTGGTTTATCCTGAAGCTTCTTCTTCCAGAAGGGGGAGTCAGGCTGCAGAAATTCAAGTAAGAATGAGAAGGCAGATTGACAGATAATGAGTTAATGAAAACTGCTCACAAATACTTACAGTTGGCGGCTTGTTGAGGGTGCAAAAGGGGTTCAGCCCCGTCTTGCTACAAGTGGCTAAGCTTTCGTTCAACAATGTCTTGACCATCTTGTTGAGGCTCTCGTCGTCCAATCGCACTTGGCTGTGGCGTTGTGGATCTTTGACGTCATAGGTATACTCGCACATTAAGCCGGGCCGGCGGCTTAAGGGTAAAATTCTCCATGCGACCCAGCATCGAACTAGGTCAACTCCAGTTAAGCCATTGGCCATTAAGGCTCTGATTTTTCCAAAAATGGGCATATATTTGGCCCATTCTGTTGTGCTGATCCTGTCGGGGAGGGGGTGCCTGTTGCTAAGCCGGCTCTCACGATAACCCGGCAAGGGATTTTCACCCTCTGGAGATGTGTCTTGGCAGTAAAACCAAGTCTGGTTCCAGTCCTTGGGATGACTGGGAAGTGCAGCGGCTGGGAAAGTAGCTTCTTTGCGCCTCTGAATTGAAATGCCGCCTAGTTCTAGGCTGGGCCCATCTGTCAACTCAGTCTGGCGGTTCAAGTAATAGAATTCCCTGAACAGCTCTACAGTGGGCTCCTGTTGAAGATATACTTCGCAAAAAACTTGGAAGTTGCAGATGTTTGAAACAGAGTTGGGCCCAATATCTTGCGGATGAAGTTGAAAGAAGTGCAGCACATCACGAAAGAATTTTGAGCCGGGTGGAGTGAACCCCCGGAGCATGTGATCAGTGAAAACTACAACTTCACCCTCTTTTGGTTCAGGGGTGGTCTCGGTTCCTGGGGCCCTCCAGTGGATCGCATCCTTTTTGGCCAGGACGCCTTCTTTTACAAATTCATTGATGATTTCTTCCGTGACAGTGGAAGCGACCCAATTGCATGAAGTGATGGTCTTGGTCATTTTGTTGGTGAAAAGCCTAAAGAAAAAAATATTGCCGGTTTAAAGTTATGCTGTTAAGCCGGCCAGTGGTCAAAAAATGAGTGCGTCATGCAAAGCCAATTTATATGCAGCAGATGATGTGCTTTAAACATTGGTATGATTAAACCGGAAAGCTAATGCCGGGTTATACAGGTTGTGAACATATACTGGCGGCTTAACAAGGGGACTAATGGAGTATGGCGGGTTACGGCTTATCTTATAAACCGCCCGAACAGCTGATGTGCTACAGATCTATAAGTGAATTTTGCTAAGTGATGGGCAAACAGGTTCCACAGATTGGTTCTATGATTTTGGATCTACAACAGTTAAGAAAAGAAAATAAATTCTAAACCTAAGGTGATGGCAGCAGAAGAACTCGTATGCTCAGATGAGACTTTTGTACAGAGGGGGTATCTTCTACTATTGGAAACGAATGCTAAAACCACTACCGCATAACTTTGGCACTGTGTTCAGATCTAACTATGTGATCTAAAGAGGAAAAAAGAAGAACGGCGATGAACTCCGATGAACTGAGCAAACCCTAGTGCAGATCTGATACGAAGCAAGAGGGGCACCTGTCGACGCTGATGGACAGCGGGAGTGCGCTGCATTTCTCTGGTCTGTTCAGGTTGATGCAGCAGCCGGAGTTGAAGACGCTGGAGGTGGACGACGACGGCAGAGCTCGAGCGCTGTGGAGTCGCAAGAAGGAAGAAGACGCAAAGGCAGGGGGTAAAAGTGAAAACAGGGGCCCCCTGTCCCTATTTATAAGGAGTTGAATAAATGGCATGCGCGGGAATCGAGGAGGCTGAAAAATGGTCATGTGTCTATGTGAACGCCTCGATTTTTGGGAGGTCTATTAAGATAAAGATCTATGGAGATATTCTGGGCTTTGTGCGAAATTAATGCGCAATGATGTCATGGCGGGTTAACACGATTCTGAGATATGACGTCATGGCGGGTTACCAAGAACTGAAAGCAAATTGATAAAGGAAGATTCTGCTATGTCAAGAGATGAAGATTGATGTGAACCAGTTCAAATCAACCTGGGGCCTAATGTTGGGGATATAACTAATGGGTATGACCCGCCCAGGAGGGGCCGGGTCATGCCCCTGGCGGCTTAAAGTCAAGAGGCCCGATAAGGTCCAAGAAGATATGAAGATGGCGGTTCATAGAGCAAGCTAATTGAATGCCCAAGACCCGGAGATGGCTTGAGGCCCACGGGTATGAGCCGCCATATGTTTAAACTTGTCTTGTAAGGCAAGGGTAGTTAGAAACCGAGCCGGTCACGTTTGTGTGAGCCGGCCGGGACTCTGTAAGCCGCCGGGCATCAACCTATATATAAAGGGGTGACCTGGCGGCGGGTTAACTCAAGAAACAACTAATCGAGAACTAGGTCAAGCGTATTCGCTCCCTGGTAATCGAAACACAAGCAATACAACCTAAAGCAGGAGTAGGCTTTTACCTTGTTGAGAGGGGCCGAACCTGGGTAAACTCTCTGTGTCCTTTGTCCCGTTTAACCCCTTCAAGCTAACCTAGTTGCGATAGCTCCACACCTAAGTCCTTTTGCTAGGGCATCTGTCGTGTTAAGTCCACGACAGGTCCCTTACGAAGTAGCACATAAACTAGGGTTTAAGCTTCTGTCACTCTAGCAACCCATCATCTAATAACTACTCCACAATGCATTCCCTAAGGCCCAAATATGGTGAAGTGCCATGTAGTCGACGTTCACATGACACCACTAAGGGAATCACAACATACATATCATCAAAATATCGAACACATATCAAGTTCACATGATTACTTGCAACATGACTTCTCCCGTGACCTCAAGAACTAAAGTAACTACTCACAAATGATATTCATGCTCAAGATCAGAGGGGTATTAAATAGCATAATGGATCTGAACACATAATCTTCCACTAAATAGACCATATAGTAATCAACTACAAGATGTAATCAACACTACTAGTCACCCACAAGTACCAATCTGAGGTTCCGGTACAAAGGTTGAACACAAGAGATGAACTAGGGTTTGAGAGGAGATGGTGATGTTGAAGATGTTGATGGAGATTGGCCTCCCAAAGATGAGAGGGTTGTTGGTGATGACGATGGCTTCAATTTCCCCCTCCGGGAGGGAAGTTCCCCCGGCGGAATTGCTCCGCCGAAGGGCAAAAGTGCTCCTGCCCAAGTTCCGCCTCAAGACGGTGGCGCTCCGTCCCCAAAGTCCTCTTCTTATTTTTTTTTCTAGGTCAAAATGACTTATATACCAGAAGACGGGCACCGGAGGTGGGCAGGGCTGACCACAACCCACCAGGGCGCGCCCTGGTGTCTTGTGGTCACCAGGTGGCCCCCCTCCGGTAGTTATTTGCTCCAGTATTTTTCATATATTCCAAAATAATTCTCCATGAAGTTTCGACTAATTTGGAGATGTGCAGAATAGGTGTCTCTGACGTAGATTTTTCAGGTCCAGAATTCCAGCTGCCGGTATTCTCCCTAACCTTTCATATTATGAGAGAAAAGGCATTAGAATTACTCCATAAAGCATTATTATGCATAAAAACATTATAAATAACAGTAGGAAATCATGATGCAAAATGGACGTATCACACACCATCTGCAAACCTGAGATAACAAAAACACCCTCTCTCATGTAAGCAAGCACTATCCAACTACAGCACATCCACAATCAGATTGCTCACTCGCAAACTCACAAGCTAAAACACCAATTACATCACACAGGTCACAGACTCACAGGCTAAAACACCACTTACATTTTTCGAGAAAACGCAAAAGAGTTTGCGTTTCATTGCATTGAACAGGAAGACATCGGGGGTACAACCTTCAGGAAGGAGGGACACACACACACACACACACGACCGTCCTCACTGTAACACCCTGGATTTTGCCTTTTTCTTTTTCCTTTGATTTTCTTGGATTTCTTGATTTGTTTTGCTTTTCTGTGGCTATGTGGTTCTGAAACTTGGGAAGATCATGTCTTCCTAGGTTTCATAGTGGCTTGTCATCCTCATCATCATCCCAAGATCATGTCATTTTCATCCTTGACCTAATCCAATATTCTTTTTCCTAGGGAATATTCCTTTTCTGTTAAAGGAATAACCCTTTAGACCCTAGGTTGTGAAGCAACCTATATTTCTGTCACTCACAATATTCCCAAATAATTCTCATAAATTGTTTGGGTCATATCTTCCACAAATATGTCAAAATCCTTCCTTGGCATCATCAAAGATAAATCACAAATATTCCTTTTCTCGTTCTGCCCTAAGAGGTTGTTTGAGAAGAAAGTGTCATTTATCTTTGCTTCATTGACTCCAAACTTTTTGGACATCTTTTCCTATCCATATCATTTCCCTGTGCCAAATTTCAACTTCATTTGCCTAGTAATTATTTATCAGTGATTTTCCAAAGTTTCTGTCCGGGAAGGAACTTTGTGAAGGAGGTATATTCTAGGCATGTCCAAATGAGTTGAAATTTTTCAAGGTCATTCATATGATCAAATGATGACTCTCCACCAAATTAGAGCTCATGTAACTCATCTATGTGAGCCCAGCTCCAAATCTTGGTTTCTGGTCAGATTTTCGGGTTGTGAAGCAACTATATTTTATATTGCTTAATTTAAGCTGAAAATTTACCAGGACATTATCCTATCTATATTCACTCTCTCCACCAAGTTTTGTATCATTTCATCAATCCAATTGCCCTGTGCAATTCTTCCAAGTTTCTGTCCAGAGGGATGCTTTATGAAGCAAGTGCTATTTTGGCAAGTCCAAATGGCATGAAACTTTTTGGGCATCTTCATATCTTCAAATTATTGGGCCATGACCATTTTCAGCTCATTTCATTCAATTATGTGAGTGCTACTTTAAAATATCCAAATCTGACCAGTGGGTCACTTTCTATAGCAAGTGCACTCTAGACTCCTCCATTTCATCTGATTTTTGGCCAGCACAGTCACCTTAGCTTGTGATCAAGCTAGGCCAAAGCCCAGAGTTAGTCTCCTGTTCTAGCTCTCACAATTCACATCAAACACCTTGCTGCCAAAATATTTCGGCTCCTCCTCCAAATCTCTTCTTTGCCCCTGGACCGATTTATTTCTTCATTTGGACTCAGGGTAGCATGGTCTATCTACTAGACATGATGTGGCCGATCACCTGGCATCGCGTATGCCAGTTCATGCGGTGACCACGAGTCGCGACCAGCCAAACTCGTGCTCTGGCATGTTGTCGCTGCTGTTCCCGTTGTTTCCCTCCTCGTCTCGACGCCAAACCTTGTCCAGGAGCTAGCCCGTGCTCGTCTGCATCATCCTGCATCGCTGCCCCGCCCTGCATCGCTGTGGTGTGGTCGCCATCACCGCGCCCGTGCCACTAAATGCCTCTGTCCTCCATTAAAGCTCGGTCTGAGCTCGCCCGTGAGCTCTAGAGCTTTCCCCTCGGTCTATAAATAGCATGCCCAAGTTCTTCCGCACCTCCCAAGCATCTCCTCGTTCCTCCTCGACCACCGGAGTTGCCTCTCCTCGCCGTTCTTTGCCGTTCGTCCACGGCCATCGCCGGAGTTCGAGCTAGTCCAGCCTCCTCGAGCCTCCTCCCCACCCCCTAACTCCTACACTAGCTTCCCCACACCTCCAAGGCACGCCCCACACCCTTTCCCCCGCCGGACTTGGCCGCAGCGCCGAGCATCACCACCACCGCCCGCCCCTGTACCTCCTCCTGTCGCCGTGCTTCGCCACCTCCCCACTCCTCCTCGGCAACCACTCTCCCTCTGGACGGGACCCTCTCGCCGCCCCGGTCCCGCCGGTGCCCGCGCCTCGGCCGGAGACGGCCGGAGCCGGCCGGCCCCCTCGCCTGAGCCACGCCCCTCCCCTGCTATGTTCTCTGTCGTGAGTGAGCACGGGAGGAGGAAGGAGACGACCAAGCCAGGGCCAGGCGGGCCCACTCCTCCCCGTCCCCACCTGTCATCGACCCTGGGTCGGGCGCGCGCCAGTAAGTGGAGGCGCTTTCTGCCCAGATGCGTTTTCATGTACTGAAAACGTATTCTGGTTTATCTTCAGCAGAAAATTCATTTTCAGTTCTAGAAAGCATATTCCGGTTCTACCGCGTCTGAAAATACGCTTTCTCTTTCAAAAAACGTATTCCGCCCATAGGCGCTTTCTGTTTTAGCCTCCAAGGACTTGTTTGTGAGGAAATCTTTTACAGATTAGTCCCTGATCTTCATCACCGCATAACTCCGCGACCGCAACTCCGATCGAGGTGAAACCAGCGCTCACTTCTTCATCTCGTCGAGATCTTTCTGTTGGTAACATTTTCACTAGGTGGTCCCACAGTGAAAATGACCATTTTGCCCTTGCTTCTAATCAACCCCCTCTGAGAGAGAACCGTCTGGCGTTTCGTTCCGCGGCTTCACCGCACTTCTTCCCGGAGTCTCCGTCACCCCCAGGCAAGCCACAACAGCCACTTGCATGATAGCCATGCAGTAGCCATGGTTTCTACTTGAATATTTAATTAAAGTTTGCCTGTTATCTGCCTGCTTGTTTGCTACTACTGTCGTTGTTTCGGTTATGCTCGTGGTTTCATGTTCACCTTCATGCTATGTTCCGATGCATCTTATTATCTAG
The DNA here is from genome assembly GCA_011799875.1 of Thinopyrum elongatum. Lineage (NCBI taxonomy): Eukaryota > Viridiplantae > Streptophyta > Magnoliopsida > Poales > Poaceae > Thinopyrum > Thinopyrum elongatum. The sequence continues at coordinate 483,966,475 of CM022297.1, forward strand.
TACTACTTGCTAGTATTATTGTCACATGTTATGCTTGATAGTAGTAGTACATGCTGGTAGCAGTGGTGTTCTTTCTGATGCATGTTTACCATCTGTTATCAAGTACCGTGATTATGCATGTTCCTTTGCATCTAGTTGGTTACATGCTTACTTGGTAGTGTTCTTGCTATGTTCTTGCATGGTATTTATTCATGATGCTAGTAGTCATGCTATGCTCCTATGTAGTGTTATGGTTATGCTCGTCAGTATGTCATGCTCATTTAGATATATGATTCATTGTGGTTATGCTCGATGATCATGTTGCACCTCCATGATTATGTTGATGTCATGCTTTGTAGTTGCATCATGTTATTTTTATATGGCTCAGCTTCTTGCATTCAAGTTTAACCGGATAATAATGAACTTGAACAACTGTTGGCTAAGTCATGGTGCCACTGAATCGAGCTGACCAGTGCAACCACATTTGCCTTTTATGGGAAGGACCTAACTGGGTCTATTGTCATGCCTCTCGCCGGTGTCTCCAATGAGAGAAGGTTATGGGCGCGCGCTACCCTGATCAGGTAGGCAGACATAAGCCTTGTGTGCCCATTGTTGTTGTTATGGTACCTTGTCCCCGTTTGGGACCGTTTATGTTTTGCCACGACGGTAGCCGTTGGGTGTCTTTGGTAGACACGGGGCCACCCAGGACTTAGCCCAAAGGGGAGTTTGTCGGAGTGGCCGGGAGAGTGTCATGGGCAGTAGATCGGTTTTGTCGGAATGCCGTTGGTCCACCCGAATGGGAGTGCGAGGCCATGGGTTCCGTGGTGTGGGTACAGTGTGCTAACCTCTGCAGAGTGTGTGTTTTAATCTATCGATAGCCGCGCCCACGGATATGGGCCCAGTTCATAGTCGGTCACACTATGAGCCAACAATAATAATAACTTGCTTAATAATAACCCCGGTTCAATGATGAGAAAGAGATTGGTTGTGATCGAGAGAGGATCACGGAGGTATCATGGATACCGAAGTTGGTTGATCTTTATGTGATCGCGAGATGATCACAGAGGTATCGTGGATACCGATGTTGGTAAGTTGATGCATGAGATGGTTACGAGGTAACCGCTTTATAAGAGTAAGTTGGTGCATGATATGGTTTACCTGTTGCATGTAGTATCATCATGTTCATATGCCCATGCCATGCTAAGGTTGTATCATGTTCAGTTGTGCATGCCATGTTGTTCTGTTAGTAGCATGTTCATGATTGCTTTAACCTGCTAATGCCAAGCTGTTGTTTGTCTTGACTGCTTTTGGTTAATTGTGAGCTTGCAAGTACATTCAATGTACTGACCTGGCGTGTCATGCCAATTTGCAGGTCATGCCTGGATTGCTTGCTTGTTTGGTGTGCTTCCTGTGTTTGCGAGCTAGGATAAATGTTCCAGCCAGAGTCCCTGCGGATTGGAGTCCATCATCGTCGTTCATTGTTCCGCTGCCAGTAGAGGTTTCGCTGCCTCGAGTTGTTATGCTGCTTGCATAGAGCAACTGTGGTTGGCGTAGTGTCGTCGTGCCGGTATTATTCATTGTAATATCGAAGACCTTGTAATCGTATTCGTGTTGTAATAGAGAGCTGGTTTGTTCTATGCTAAGCAGTGCCGTATTCCAGAAGACTTCACTTTGATCTCTGGGCTGGAATACGGGGTGTTCTGGTTTCTCTGAGCCGGGGTGCCACAGTGCTTGGTATCAGAGTAGGTCTGGCTGTAGAGCGTCCTAGTCTGCTGGAATGTTAGAAAACGGTAGTATAGGGTCTGGTTGTTGCCCTTGCTTGCTGCATTTGTTTGCTGCATATAGTCTTATTCGGTTACCCCTAACCCCTGTTTTGTGCGTAGATGGCGGTCAGCTTCCACGAGTTCAATGCCATCCCCAGAGCTCCCGGTGTTGTTCCTATTGCGTTCAATCCCACTCCTGCACCTCTCAGCTTTGCCGCCCTCCTTGGCGACATGTGGCGTAGCATTTATCCCCTCGGAGATCCACCCCATTATCAAGTATTCCAGTTTTCTGCCGGAGGAAGAATCCTGGAGTATGTTGCTCATGTCCATCTGTCAGCCTCGATTCCTGTTGGTAAGCGCACCTACAGTTTCCACGGTGGTTACGGCGCTACTCCCGAGCGTGCCGTTCAGCTTGCCGCAATGGCAGGAATCGCCGGTCTTCGTCATCAAGAGAGCATGGTGCAAGAGAACCGTGCTTATCAATACTATCCCACCATCATCGAGAATCCTAAGCGGATCAAGTTCCCATGTGTCAACCCTCAAGATGACCCGGCTATCCTCGCCATGTCCCGTTACATGACGGCCGAGTGTCTTCTTATTTCCGAGTTAGTCCGAGACACCATTCGAGCCAGGAGATTGCTTGGTGCCACCCTACCTCAGTCTCCACCAGCTTCTCCAACTCCTCCGCCTCGTCGATCCGGAGTTTCGGAGTCAGCAGTTCCACTGGCTACTCCCTTAGCTTCTTCGTCAGTTCTCGAGCGTTTTCTCAAGCGTAGGGTGTAGTCCTTCGTGTAGTGCATGTGCATCTGCTGTAATATTATGCTTGTGTGTGCCTGTGTGGAGTAGTTTTGTAACTTGTGTGATGTGTGCTTTGCTTGCGATCGATCGTTTTCTCGTGCTTCTTTGTTTTGAATCTTCGGTGTTACCCCCTTATGGAAATTGCTCATCAACTGCCACTGATCAGAAGAAGCCGTGAGAAGTACAGATATACACCAAGGAACTCAGTTAAAAGCAATGATATTTTCAGCTGACAGCATTGTATTAGAGACATCCGGTCTGGATACAAATTCTGCTCAGACTTTCAGTAACAAGTACACGGCAGAGATACACCTTTATTGCAGCAATGATTAAATCAGTAGGAGAACCAAATTGATCCAAGTCCAACCGTGCATTTCAAGTCAGAGGTATGGTTCGTACACAATGATTGATTCTGCCATGAGTCAAATTTGAAACATGCGACACCCCGAAGTCAGTCCAAATATGCAATGAATTCAGCAAGAAGGATGGTCAGACAATTCTTATCATACAAGTAATCAGCAGCCGGAACGACAAGAATATATGTATTCTTTAGTTCACAAAGAAAATCAGTCCTGTCCTTCTCCACAATTTATTAGTGAAGCGTACAAAGACAAAATTCCCAGTCTGCATCAGTAAGGTATGAATGGATTCCCATGCAAGATATTCAGTCTTCTCAATGAGATACTGCAAGAAGCTTTTGGCATAAGGTACCGAGTCTTCCCTAGCAAGTCTTTAAGGGGGGAAGCTTATGAGGTACAGTACCCAGTCTTCCTCAGCAAGATATCCGCTGAAAGCTTCGAGCACAAGCCATCCAGTCTTCATCAACATGATATCCCGGTGGTTTCCAACGCAAGCTGCCCAGTCTTCTTTAGTACGGCACTGGTACAAGATATTAAATAATGAATTGTCAGCATATGATAGTGTTTCTCCAAGTGTCAGATCTGCAACAGTTGGGTCAGAAACAAGAATCAGTCAGAACAACTGTATGCCTCGAGAATCAGATATTTCTTCATACAGTGAGTATGATGTCAAGTTCATGCCAGTCCCTCGCACAAGGAAGAATTCACAGTACGCATCCGACAACCTCACTGAATATGCAAGTGAAGGAAAACCAGTAGGTGATGCAAGAATTGACAAGCCTTGAAGAAAGACAACCTTGAGACACCATCTCAGCAGTAAATATCAAGATCAGCCCCGCCCATCCGACAAGGTGATGTTATTAATCCTGTCACTGTCAGGCATAGTCGACAACAGTAATGAGATCCATACAATCACACGTGAACCGGATAAATCTCCCGAGACTCAAGACATGAACGAGACCAAAGTATGAATGGCAAGATATTGCGCATGACAGTACTCAGGGCCGTGAAAATAATCAAGGATATATAAGGCCCCACTCTTTCAGTTAAAGATCCAGGTGAAGAAATGATAATGAAGGAGCAAGACCGACAATACCGGTATGCCGGAGTATTGTGTGAACAATGCGGTATGAATGCACAAGGCAGTCTTATTTCATATCAAACACCATAAAGATATGCCTAAGAGGTCTACTCCATTATGGTAAGGACCCCATAGCAAGGCAACCAGCTCAGTCCACAGTATGCTCAGAACTGTCAGCATTGAATACCCGAGTCCGTCAAGTCCGACCCCAGGACAGCTCAATATATTGATCCCAGCAACCGTGCTAAAGTATCACACAACCTACTATCCCCATGAGTATACCGACAAAATGAAGAATCAGAGTGAGAGCACATACTTTGAGGATTGATATCTCTCACATATGGGAATAGATTAAAGAATAGCCTGCCGTGAATGGAATTCTTTGCCAAGATCACCGCCAGTCAAGTCTGCAAATGTTATCATCAGGAGATGGTGCATTTTTCTATCAGTCACATCAAGCGACAGTCAAACTTTTGGAACAGATTGGATACTCAAGACTGTGAAGCCAGTCAAGCTAAGTCAGAAACTCCTGCAAGATGTCAGAATCCGTTAGAAGAACCGGTACGATTCACATCACTATTTTGAACCCACATGGCATGCATATATATTCGAGGAACCCGATGCCTGGATAAGAGAGATTCCTTGTTCCACGAGAAGATGTGTTCCCCACTCCGTGGAATATTCTCGGTACTCGATACGAGAATAACATCTCTAGCAAGGATCAATATCGAGAAGGACACGTATGTCAGTAAAGATAATCTTTCGGACCCCGGCTAAGCCAACAGATATGCAAGAAAAATTTGAGTCAGTATGAATAAGAATATATGAGGTAAGTCCTGTCAGAATGTCAAGTACGATGAAGCAAACCATCCTAGATCAAGGCAGTCAGTCAGATCAAATTTAGTGGGAACATTATATGAGAGTAAATAAAAGAAACCCGAGTTGGAAACGGTTTCTTCAAGTCAGAAGATTTATTTATCCCTGAGCAACCAAATCTCGAGGACGAGATTTCTTTAAGGGGGGAAGGTTTGTAACACCCTGGATTTTGCCCTTTTCTTTTTCCTTTGATTTTCTTGGATTTCTTGATTTGTTTTGCTTTTCTATGGCTATGTGGTTCTGAAACTTGGGAAGATCATGTCTTCCTAGGTTTCATAGTGGCTTGTCATCCTCATCATCATCCCAAGATCATGTCATTTTCATCCTTGACCTAATCCAATATTGTTTTTCCTAGGGAATATTCCTTTTCTGTTAAAGGAATAAACCTTTAGACCCTAGGTTGTGAAACAACCTATATTTGTATCACTCCCAATATTCCCAAATAATTCTCATAAATTGTTTGGGTCATATCTTCCACAAATATGTCAAAATCCTTCCTTGGCATCATCAAAGATAATTCACAAATATTCCTTTTCTCATTTTGCCCTAAGAGGTTGTTTGAGAAGGAAGTGTCATTTATCTTTGCTTCATTGACTCCAAACTTTTTGGACATATTTTCCTATCCATATCATTTCCCTGTGCCAAATTTCAACTTCATTTTCCTAGTAATTATTTATCAGTGATTTTCCAAAGTTTCTGTCCAGGAAGGAACTTTGTGAAGGAGGTATATTCTAGGCATGTCCAAATGAGTTGAAATTTTTCAAGGTCATTCCTATGATCAAATCATGATTCTCCACCAAATTAGAGCTCATGTAACTCATCTATGTGAGCCCAGCTCCAAATCTTGGTTTCTAGTCAGATTTTCGGGTTGTGAAGAAACTATATTTTATATTGTTTAATTTAAGCTGAAAATTTACCAGGACATTATCCTATCTATATTCACTCTCTCCATCAAGTTTTGTCTCATTTCATCAATCTAATTGCCCTGTGCAATGTTTCCAAGTTTCTATCCAGAGGGATGCTTTATGAAGCAAGTGCTATTTTGGCAAGTACAAAGGGCATGAAACTTTTTGGGCATCTTCATATCTTCAAATTATTGGGCCATGACCATTTTAAGCTCATTTCATTCAATTATGTGGTTGCTACTTCAAAATATCCAAATCTGACCAGTGAGTCACTTTCTACAGCAAGTGCACTCTAGACTCCTCCATTTCGTCTGATTTTTGGCCAGCACAGTCACCTTAGCTTGTGATCAAGCTAGGCCAAAGCCCAGAGTTAGTCTCCTATTCTAGCTCTCACAATTCACATCAAACACCTTGCTGCCAAAATGTTTCGGCTCCTCCTCCAAATCTCTTCTTTGCCCCTGGACCGATTTATTTCTTCATTTGGACTCAGGGTAGCATGGTCTATCTACTAGACATGATGTGGCCGATCACCTGGCATCTTGTATGCCAATTCATGCGGTGACCACGGGTCGCGACCAGCCAAACTCGTGCTCTGGTACGTTGTCGCCGCTGTTCCCGTCATTTCCCTTCTCGTCTCAACGCCAAACCTTGTCCAGGAGCTAGCCCGTGCTTGTCTGCATCATCCTACATCGCTGCCCCACCCTGCATCGCTGTGGTGTGGTCGCCGTCGCCGCGCCCGTGCCACTAAACGCCTCTGTCCTACATTAAAGCTCAGTCCGAGCTCGCCCGTGAGCTCTAGAGCTTTCCCCTCGGTCTATAAATAGCGTGCCAAGTTCTTCCGCACCTCCCAAGCCTCTCCTCGTTCCTCCTCGACCACCGGAGTTGCCTCTCCTCGTCGTTCTTTGCCGTTTGTCCACGGCCATCGCCGGAGTTTGAGCTAGTCCAGCCACCTCGAGCCTCCTCTCCACCCCCTGACTCCTCCACTAGCTTCCCCACACCTCCATGGCTCGCCCCACACCCTTTCCCCCGCCGGAGTTGGCCGCAGCGCCGAGCATCACCACCATCGCCCGCCCCTGTACCTCCTCCTGTCGCCGTGCTTTGCCGCCTCCCCACTCCTCCCCGGCGGCCACTCTCCCTCTGGATGGGACCCCCTCGCCGCCCCGGTCCCGCCGGTGCCCGCGCCTCGGCCGGAGACGGCCGGAGCCGGCCGGCCCCCTCGCCTAAGCCACGCCCCTCCCCTGCTCTGTTCTCTGTCGTGAGCGAGCACGGGAGGAGGAAGGAGACGACCAAGCCAGGGCCAGGCGGGCCCACTCCTCCCCGTCCCCACCTGTCATCGACCCCGGGCTGGGCCCGCGCCAGTAAGTGGAGGCGCTCTCTGCCCAGATGCGTTTTCATGTACTGAAAACGTATTCTGGTTTATCTTCAGCAGAAAATTCATTTTCAGTTCTAGAAAGAGTGTTCCAGTTCAACTGCGTCTGAAAATACGCTTTCTCTTTCAGAAAACGTATTCGGCCCATAGGTGCTTTCTGTTTCAGCCTCCAGGGACTTGTTTGTGAGGAAATCTTTTACAGATTAGTCCCTGATCTTCATCACCGCATAACTCCGCGACCGCAACTCTGATCGAGGTGAAACCAGCGCTCACTTCTTCATCTTGTCGAGATCTTTCTGTTGGTAACATTTTCACTAGGTGGTCCCACAGTGAAAATGACCATTTTGCCCTTGCTTCTAATCAGCCCCCTCCGAGAGAGAACCGTCCGGCGTTTCGTTCCGCGGCTTCACCGCACTTCTTCCCGGAGTCTCCGTCACCCCCAGGCAAGCCACAACAGCCACTTGCATGATAGCCATGCAGTAGCCATGGTTTCTACTTGAATATTTAATAAAAGTTTGCTCGTTATCTGCCTACTTGTTTGCTACTACTGTCGTTGTTTCGGTTATGCTCGTGGTTTCATGTTCACCTTCATGCTATGTTCCGATGCATCTTGCTATCTTGTACTACTTGCTAGTATTATTGTCACATGTTATGCTTGATAGTAGTAGTACATGCTGGCAGCAGTGGTGTTCTTTCTGATGCATGTTTACCGTCTGTTATCAAGTACCGTGGTTATGCATGTTCCTTTGCATCTAGTTGGTTACATGCTTACTTGGTAGTGTTCTTGCTATGTTCTTGCATGGTATTTATTCATGATGCTAGTAGTCATGCTATGCTCCTGTGTAGTGTTATGGTTATGCTCGTCAGTATGTCATGCTCATTTAGATATATGATTCATTGTGGTTATGCTCGATGATTATGTTGCACCTCCATGCTTATGTTGATGTCATGCTTTGTAGTTGCATCATGTTATTTTTATATGGCTCAGCTTCTTGCATTCAAGTTTAACCGGATAATAATGAACTTGAACAACTGTTGGCTGAGTCATGGTGCCACTGAATCGAGCTGACCAGTGCAACCATATTTGCCTTTTATTGGAAGGACCTAACTGGGTCTATTGTCATGCCTCTCGCCGGTGTCTCCAATGAGAGAAGGTTATGGGCGCGCGCTACCCTGATCAGGTAGGCGGACATAAGCCTTGTGTGCCCGTTGTTGTTGTTATGGTACCTTGTCCCCGTTTGGGACCGTTTATGTTTTGCCACGACGGTGGCCGTTGGGTGTCTTTGGTAGACACGGGGCCACCCAGGACTTAGCCCAAAGGGGAGTTTGTCGGAGTGGCCGGGAGAGTGTCATGGGCAGTAGATCGGTTTTGTCGGAATGCTGTTGGTCCACCCGAATGGGAGTGCGAGGCCATGGGTTCCGTGGTGTGGGTACAGTGTGCTAACCTCTGCAGAGTGTGTGTTTTAATCTATCGATAGCCGCGCCCACGGATATGGGCCCAGTTCGTAGTCGGTCACACTATGAGCCAACAATAATAATAACTTGCTTAATAATAACCCAGGTTCGATGATGAGAAAGAGATTGGTTGTGATCGAGAGAGGATCATGGAGGTATCATGGATACTGAAGTTGGTTGATCTTTATGTGATCGCGAGATGATCACAGAGGTATCGTGGATACCGATGTTGGTAAGTTGATGCATGAGATGGTTACGAGGTAACCGCTGTATAAGAGTAAGTTGGTGCATGATATGGTTTACCTGTTGCATGTAGTATCATCATGTTCATATGCCCATGCCATGCTAAGGTTGTATCATGTTCAGTTGTGCATGCCATGTTGTTCTGTTAGTAGCATGTTCATGATTGCTTTAACCTGCTAATGCCAAACTGTTGTTTGTCTTGACTGCTTTTGGTTAATTGTGAGCTTGCAAGTACATTCAATGTATTGACCTGGCGTGTCATGCCAGTTTGCAGGTCGTGCCTGGATTGCTTGCTTGTTTGGTGTGCTTCCTGTGTTTGCGAGCTAGGATAAACGTTCCAGCCAGAGTCCCTGCGGATTGGAGTCCATCATCGTCGTTCGTTGTTCCGCTACCAGTAGAGGTTCCGCTGCCTCGAGTTGTTATGCTGCTTGCATAGAGCAACTGTGGTTGGCGTAGTGTCGCCGTGCCGGTGTTATTCATTGTAATATCGGAGACCTTGTAATCGTATTCGTGTTGTATTAGAGAGCTGGTTTGTTCTATGCTAAGTAGTGCCGTATTCCAGAAGACTTCACTTCGATCTCTGGGTTGGAATACGGGGTGTTCCGGTTTCTCTGAGCCGGGGTGCCACACTCACCAAGCGACTACAACTAGGTAAGGAGGTGCCCTCAACTACAACACACAACGACATTAGGCCTCGCCCAACCCAGCCTCCAGCCAAAGATGGCAAGGCGCCGAGACTCGGAGAACCAGGGCAGCATCACCGCCATTCCTAGACACCACCAAGGACGATTGCAGCTCCAGGACTGCCCAGACCAATGTACCACGCACGTCGGCGGGTGAAAGGCAGGGCCCGATAGGAACTGGTGTAGCATTCGTTGGGGGAGCACTGACGCTGGCATACGTTGCGCTCTGCTCCCTGTGCAGCCGTCACCCCAGAGCGATGCATCACCAGCTACCATCTGCCGCATCAAACTCCACTTGCAGCCAAAGCAGCGTCGTCAAGAGGGTAACGGCCTTGAGACGTCGCCGCTGCCCAGTCCGGGAGGCCGACCTAGGTTTTCTCCCGGTGCTCTAGGAGGAGGTCCGGTCAAGGGTCATGCCAACGCCTCCAAGGAGGTGACGGCACCCTCGGGCATCGCCATTGATAGCGCAGGCCGTCGCCGCGCGGGGATTTCGCCCCGACCCATGAGCAAGGACCTCAGATGCAGTGTCAGACTGGATATGGCGAAGAACGTCGGAGAAGACAGACGCACATGGAGGAGGGAAGCCTAGGAACGTCGATAGTCGCAGGAGTGGGCACCGGCCAGCGCAGCGCCAGCAGGACGGCCACCGCCGGGAGCGCGTCCAGCAGGTGACAACAGTCACCTGCACCGCACTGCCGCCACGCCGGCTCGCAGCCTCCGCCGGGGCACAACATCGCAGCAACCGTCAGGGTCGCCGTGCGCGTGCTCACCAACCCAGCGGCGACCACTGGCAGCGACCGGGAGCGGTGGGAGGAGGGAGAAGGGTAGGCAGGGGCAAAGTGGTTGACATGGGCCAGGGTGAGCCCGCGCGGCCCAGATCTGGGCACCTGCAGCTCTGCCGCTCGCTGCAGCGGCCAGCCGCCGCCATGGCAGCTCCACCGCGCACGCGTACCGCGCCATCTCGACCTCCCTGCACGCAGACCACCATCCGCCGCGCCACCGCACGCTACCGCTGCTCCAGCGCGCGAGCACGCGAATGAGGGCCCCGCCGCCGCCGTCTGCCGACGTGGGCTTCGCCCGCCGACATCCTCCGGCGGCGGCAGGAGGGGAAGGAGGGGGCTTGGGTGGCGGTTAGGGTTTTGGGGGGCGGGGGGCAAAAACACCAATTACATCACAGGTCACGAGATAGGTTCCATTCCACTTTTTTTTTTGCAGATTAAACTGAAACATAGCTTCCATCAGCCACCTTTTCCATGATCAGGGCCCTCCAAGCCTGGGAATGGCTGGCGCCCATCCCTCTCTTTGGCTGAAGAACTCATGGGCCACCATGACCAGAATTCTTGCCGCCTTGCGACACAATTTCTAAACTTTTTGCCTCGGCAAACCAGACCAGTAATTAATATATAATTTGCCTCAAAAAAAAGTAATTAATATATAATGCAATATTGGACACATGGGCGGATTTGGGCCCCAGGCCAGGCCATTGCCTGGGGCGTGAGAAAATTTCTCGGCCTATATTAAAAAAAAATACTTCGGCCTGGGGCGTAGCCCAGTTCCAAGCCCGGGCAGCGCAGGCCGACTCACCCGCTCACCGCATGAACTGGCACGAACCAGACGCAGCCGCCCTCTTCCCCCGACCTGACGAACCCTAAGCCGTCGGCGGTCACTGCCCGCCGTCCGCCGCCCGCCGCCACCGCCACCGACTGCTGTCGCCGGTCAGCTCCGTCCGGCAGCGCCCCCCGACTCCCCCCCCCCCCCCCCCCCCCCCCCTTCTAGTCTTCGTTCCAGCGCCCCCTGGTTGCGCCGCTGCGGCTCCTGCCCTGTCTGCCCCATCGTGTCCGGCGAGGACGCGAGGCGGAGACCTCGGCTAGGGCGCGAGGCTGCAGCCTGCAGGCTGCCCGGCGTCCGGCAAGGTAGTCCTCATTCCTCACTTCCTCGGTCCTCATTTCCTGCCACATTGTCACTATTTGTAGATGATTTTAGTCGTAGAAACCGATGACTTGATGGCTTGATTCCCTGTTTTTGTTTGTAGATGTCACATTGTCACTATTTGATGATGATTTTAGTTGCTATATGCCACTGTTTGTCTGTTTGTTAGATGTAGAAACTGATATTGACATTGAGAAAATTTTGTTTCTCTAAATTTTTACATGAATGCAAGATGGGTAAAAGAAACAAGACAATGAATTCTTTTTTTTTTCAAGTTCGAAACACCGAAACCGCGGAAACAGGTCCTTCAACTCAAACGACTAATAATACCCCTAATGTTAGAGCTGAACTCAAACTCGGCGATGTTGAATCTGACCCCGGTAAGAGAATACCAATTGAGGATTTAGATGCAGACATTAGAGATCTTGCTAGAAGGGAGTACATTAGTATGGGTCCATGCCAACCAACTAATCATACATATGAAATGATAAATGGTAGAAGCTTTCATGACTATTGGTTCAATGATCATCGCGGTTGATTGGAATATGGCATTGAAAAAAAAAATCAGCCTTTTACTTTTATTGTTTTCTGTTTAAGAAATCTTGGAAGGATGGGCCTAAAGTTTTTAATCAGCATGTTGGCAAGCATGATAGTGCTCATAATAAATCTAGGCAACTAGTAGATCTTGCTAATATGTATGATGCTGACTTCTCTACATATAAAGTTACTTTTGTCCTTAGAAACCAACTAGACTCATTCATTTGGGAAACACAGATTGACATTTGTATGCCTTCAAACTGGAGTCTTTTTGGGTAGTTTTTAGCCCTTAGTTTCTCGCCTGGGGCGTCAGCAAATCCTGGGTCCGCCACTGATTGGACACACAATACCAGTAGGATCTAAGGGCATGATGATTCCATTAAAGCACGCGTTGTTCCTGGTCTTCCAAATTCACCAAACTACAGCAGCTACTCCACAAGCTACAAGCCCTCTTCTACTAACAGGGAGCTTACTAATCCAGACAGGTATATCATAAAAAACACTAGGTATCTCTTGCAAATTAAACGTACATTTGATCACATGCCAAACATATGTAGCAACAGGGCACAAGAAGAACAAGTGATCTATCCCTTCTCTAGTATTACAAAACATACAATTTGCACTTCCTTTCCATCCCCGGTGCAATAAGATATCTTTGCTCGGTATACTTTTTTCAGTAACTAGCTACAAGAAGACTTTAATCTTAAGGACAGTATAACTAAGATTGCCCTCATATTTACATCATGGCCGATCTTGCCCAAAATATGTTTAGTATCATGCTCTGATCCATTTTACTTGTCATTAATGACAGTACAAGAAAGATGGGCATTGAAGAATTGCTGAGGGATAAGCTTGATAGTTACTGGCAGGCCTTATAAAAACATTGACGTACTAATTAGTGAACCTTTTAAGAATATATGTACTTTATAATAATACATTTTCGTTTGCGCGATGTTAACTACTCCCTTCGTTCCTAAATATATGTCTTTTTAGAGATTCCACTATGGACTACATACGGAGCAAAATGAGTGAATCTACAATCTAAAATATGTCTATATACATCTGTATGTAGTCCATATTGAAAACTCTAAAAAGACTTATATTTAGAAACGGAGGGAGTATTATCCAGAAAATTTGATTTTGCAACACTATGCTTGGATAGTTTGTAGTATTATTATTTGTATGTATACTAGTGCCCTAGTCACATCTCCTCCAAAATCTGATATCTCTATCAAAATAGGGCTTGTCCAGTAGACCAGTACCCCCAAGCCGCTGTGGCAGCAGCAGCGGTGAGGTGAGGAAGGTGAGAAGGGTAATCCTTTTCTTCCGATCCGTCTTCTTCTGTCTTTCTGTTGTTTCATGTGGTTCTACTAATCCGAACATATCTCACATGTAAATCCCTTTCTTGGTAGGCGGTTATAAGCATGGAGCCCAAAGAGAAGCCCGAGACGACCAGTGCTGCCAGCCCACCTCCACCGCGGCTGGACTGCATAAAGTGCTTCGATGCGCTATGGTTCTGCTATACCCCTTTCCACCAGCTGCAGACCTACTACCGCCACGGGGATTTTGACACCTGCTTCGGCAAGTGGGGCGATCTCGTTGACTGTCTCTCGCTCAAGACGAAGCGGAAGGCAGAGGTAGAGGAGATCCTCATCGCGCGGGAGAAGGCCAAGCCGCACATCTGGACCTTCCGGACTGCCGAAGAGGCGCAGGCGAACTGGTGGCAGATGTACAAGCACAAGGTGGTGATGTCGTCGCCACCCAAGACTGCAGGTTCTGCTGTGCCTCCTCCTGGATCATCTGGTGTTCTTTCCTGAGAATTGAAGGTCGGGGGAGCCTACAGAACCGTTGACTGTGCTTTTGGTGCGCTGTGCTTAGACCGCTGGTCTTTGTTCAGACTTGAAACCCTGGCAGGGTAAATAATTGGAACCTTGGATGGAAAGATACCTTAATCCTGTTCTGTAGATCATGGCAGGCAACTGAACCAAGGTGTTCTGGTGGTTCTTTTGCTATTTTTTGCACCAGCTATGATGTTAGCTTTTTTGCTTACTTCCTTGCCAGGCATAAATGTTTTGGCTTGTGCTGTAGTGTGTTCTCATTAATTTCTGAACGCGGACTAGTTAATTTCAGTTCAAATGTGGTCAAGAATGGGTATAGCCTCGGGTTGCCAGATTTGGTTTGCTTTTCTGTTTGTTGGTGTTCTTTTTTCAAGATTTATTATTTGTTAGTATTTTACGCTGCAGATTCTGGATTAGAAATGACGGAGACAAGAGGCCATGCTGCCACCACTGCCCTTTTGTTATCTGAATATCACACTTGGTTCTTCAAGCAATTGTTCTGCAGCCTTGCACACTCCATCTGTCTTTTGCACTGTCAAGAAAATTCTACTCTCTGTCTGTAGTATACTCTCTTGTTCTAAGTTAGAAGAGTTAGATTATCTCAAAGAAAATTGGTATACGACTACCTCTAGTCAAGAGTTCATCTGCCTCTACTGCTAAAGGCTACGAATCAAGCAAGCAATCGACGCTTATAGAGTCAGCAATAGCTTCTGTGGTGCCTTTTTATGTTTATTTTTTGAAGGGAAATAGACTTATTTCTCATATGACAGACATCATTACAAGGAGATGAGAGATTAAGTCTAATGTTTCTGCCTTAAACACAAATACATGGACAACTACATCACTTGGTAATTTTCTATTGTGGAATCAAGGAATTGACATTTCTTACAGCGAGTTGGTTGGGTTCATATCAGAGTCAATCATAATGAGTAAATCAACAGAAGTAACCATTCGATTTATTTAAGAAAATGGAAATGTGTCTGCACTTCTTACAACCAAAAAAGGAGCCATATCGTCTCACATAATAGATACACATAGAAAATGGAATACTTTGCGAGATGTTGCGTAGTTTGAATATGCATGCAATTGTGAAAAAAAAAACATAGTTGGTGGCCTATTTTACATCATCTGCTACGATTCTGATGCCCTATTTTATATAAACTGCAACGGCAGAAAAAAAATCTAGTGCCCTGAACTTTTTTATGCCCTATTATATATTATCTGCTGGAGATGCTCTAATAGTATAACTAATATCAACATCAGCTTTAACCGAATAGTTATGTACTATTGTCTAATATCCTCTTAGAAAAAACATTGCCTAATATAAACACGCATTGCACTACTAGTCACCGTAGGCGCCTCGTATCGACGGGAGCGTCTTCCCCCACTGAAAGCGCATCGCCGGAAATTCAGGGAAAATGCGAGCACCAGGACTTAAACCCTGATGGGCTGAGAATACCACTGTCCTTCTAACCATCCAATCACAGATTGATTCGCAGTAGACAGATAAGTTGAGGACACAAGTTGACTAGAATGCATGTTTAACAACGAAAGCCGTGGCAGAACGAGGCAAGCTGGGCCTGAACCGTGAAAAGGCCGGAGATGCAAATTGGGCACGGCAGCTACATAGTTGGATGACATAAAAAAAGGGATAGGAGGCCCACATATCACAGTCGTAAAGGAGATAAATAATAGAAGAGGGCATTTTGCTAGTTGTGATTTTGTGTTTAAAGGTCGTGCTTCGAATCTAGAGGCGCACAGTCTTATTAAATTTTCTGTCTCACTTCCGCAGGGTCACCATTTGTGGCTTCTATCCCCTCATGACCCCATTTGTATCTCTATGAACATAGTTTCTAATTAATAAAGTGTGGGATCTAAAAAGAAAGCTACGTAGTTCCGTTCCGTAGGCCCTGTATATATTATAATCAAAGCCTATAGCTTGCTTGACGATCAGATCTACGACGGGACTACGATGGAGGTGGTTGCGGCGACGAATCTCGGCGGACGCCGTCCTCCATGGCAGGACCTCCCGTCGGAGCTGCTGGGCCTCGTGCTCCAGCGCGTGCTGTCCCACGCCGACCGCGTCCGCCTCCGCGCCGTCTGCCGCCAGTGGCGCTCCGGCGCGCGCCTGCAGCCTCCGCTTCCCGCGCTGCTCCCGTGGCTCGCCCTCCGCGACGGCTCCTTCCTCGGCCTCTCCGACGGCGAGGTCCACTGCCGCGGCCTCGCCCCGGACGACAATGTCGCGCACCGCGTCTCCACCGGCACCACGCTCTTCCTCGTGCACAACGACAAAGGGTTCTCGTGCTCGCTGGTGAACCCTCTCGCCCGGGAGACGACGACCCCCCCGGCGCGTCAACCTCGACCGCCTCGGCACTCGTCTCGGCAGTATCCGCAAGGTGGTGGTGATGTCCGACCACAGCATCGCCGTCCAGACAGGGAGCCGGATCAGCGGTGGGCAGGTGATCACCATCTCCATCCGCAGGCCCCAGTCAACGACCGTGGAATGGCAGTGGCAGTGGAACCCCCATGTAGCCGCAGGCGCAGACTACTACCCCCACCCCTATCATGTCCTCGACATGGCACTCTTCCAGCACAAGCTATACGTCCTCACCGCAGCAGCCGTCGGTGCGTACTACCACCCTCTCCGGCTACGTCTTTATGCCATGGACATCGTCGGCGGCAACCATGTCAACGTGCAACGCGTGTTCATGAGGCCGCAGGACGACATCGACCGATGGCACCACGGCGGCCCTCACCACTACCTGGTCGCTTCCGGCGACCGGCTGTTGATGGTGAAGCAAACAAGCCCGTTGCTCATGCCGGCTTGGTTCGAGGTCCTGGAGGCGGCAGACATCAGCGGCGGCCGAGGGCGGTGGAGAGATGTCGAAACCCTGATGGGGCGCGCTCTCTTCGTCAGCGAAGGCTGCTCCGAGTCGCTCCCTGCCGGAGACGGCAAGTACGGGGGAGCTCGACAAGACTGTATCTACTTTCTCAAGGAGCATAACAATTATGGTGGAAGGACGAGCGCCCTCTACTCTGGGGATTACGACATGAGACGAGGGACGGTGTTCCCCTTGCCGGTGGACACGGTGGTGCCACATGACGGATCATTGATCGCGACCTGGTTTTTCCCTCCTGACACCTGAGTTCAGATGTACTCCCTCCGTTCCTAAATATAAGTCTTTTTAAAGATTTCAATATGAACCACATACGGAGCAAAATGAGTGAATCTATGCTCTAAAATATCTCTATATACATTTGTATGTAGTCTATATTGAAATCTCTAAGAAAACTTATTTTTAGGAATGGAGTGAGTATGTATGGGTACAAAGTTCATGCTCATGCATGACCATTACTTAACTTTTGCACTGTCAAGAAAATTTTGCTCTGTGCCTGTAGTATTACTCACTTATTCGAAGTTTGAAGAATTAGATTATCTCTTTGAACAAAGTTTTTTATATGAAAGTTAGAAGAATGTCGCATATAGTCTCACATATAGCCTCGGGAACCAGAAAGGATAGGAGCAGATGTTGGCGATATGTTTGTTTGCTTCATCAGCCAAGAGGGGAAAAGGAGCGGAGGAGGAAGATTTGACCAAGAATTCGATCTGTCTTCACTTCAAGGGTAACCTTCTACTTAGACCTAAGATCATAGCTAGATTGGTGTGTGGATTGAAGAATTACTGCCCGGTTAATGCAGCTACCAATTAGAGTCTGAATACAAAGGTTTAGAATCAAAACTGTGTTTAAGAAGTTGAGAATTTGATATAGCAGTAAAAGCAAAGTTTTAGAGAGCATCTGAAGGAGGCTGAAGTATTTAATACTGAATGTTGATTTTTCTTTACATAAATGTAAGTGCATGATCGCGGAAAGTGGAGAGGCGGAGATAATGTGCGGAAGAAGAACAATAAGAAGAAAACGTCCATGAGAATTCTAAAAGTATATGTTTGACATGATTATTATTGAACCACTAGAATATTTATGCCCCCGTAGCAACGCACGGGCAATTACAACATATCAATTGTTTTGAGATTACAACATGGTTTGGTCCAAGTGTATGTATATGTCCATGGGTGCTTATAATACATAGCCGACGAGGAATCACAAACACACGTCAGTGTGCTGCCAGAGCAAGACCAGCATTGTTGTCCGTGAGCCTCTTGACATACTCTTGCCGCACTGGATGGTTCTCCTGAGGCCGGTTGTGCGCGGTCCAGACTGGTTCTCCCAGGAAGAGCCTCATGAGCTGTGCACAACAAGGCATCAAAATGTATTGGTGAGGATCCAGTTGATATCTGATGCAGCATAGAGTGTCTATGTATATACATTATGCCATGTTTTCATTGAGCTTGGTTGACAAAACAGATCAATATTTCAATGCAAAATGTCGTACAAAAATAGTTACTGCAACAACTCTTTAGCAGTAAACACACAAAAGAGGCCAGTCAGTACCTTCACATGGTTGGCGGCGTCAAGGGTGAACCGATGATAAATTCCAGCCGGCAGCACGATCATATCCCCTTCTTTTATCCAGATCCGAACCCACTTGTCATCCTTGTCGCGCACATCAAAGTACCCGCCGCCTTCCAAGCAGTAGCGGATCTCTTCGTCAGCATGCATGTGCTCTGTGAAGAAGTTCTTGAGCTTCTCCTCAAAGTTTGCTAACTTTCCAGGGCATATATCGAGATAATCCTTCAGCAAGTGATGCATGTGCAATACTATCAGATTACATACACAAGGTGCGCACGGTTAAAGAGAAGCGGAGAGGGATTGAGGGTCGGTGGTGGTGGAAAGTGCAAACCATGTAGCTGTATCCCCTGTCTTTGCGGATTTTCGCTAGCTCTTCTTCACTTTCAGACTTCTTTGGGTCCAAATGCCAATATAACACACCAATCTCTGGAAATACAGGGTAAGTATTGGAAGCTACTTAGCGAAGTGTGTCAGATACAGGAACCGAGCCCAGCTTCTAGACACCTTGTTTACGGAAAAGTGGATTCAGATACCGGGTCGTTTTTGAAAATATTTCAAAATGACATTTTCAAAGCTAAAAGAGAACTGAAAACATTCCCTTGTTCTACTCGCCTTATTAGTCAAGGCAGATGTTGCCAAGATAGCGGATTCAGGCATATTATTGTACTTCTTTGTAAGATCCTCGAGAATAATCAATAAAATGGCCGCATGCATCTCCCAGATGCAGAGGCCGGGGGTCATCCTCCTTTTCTAAAAAAAAAACTCACCTTATTAGTCAGGTATCCACTCTCAGCAGTTACTTTTGGGTGAGGAACATAAATTGGTTCAAATCAACAAGGGTAATCAAGAACGATGACGAGTTCATTTTTTTTAATCAATCTCTCGATGTGGCAATTGCCCAACTGCAGGATGCCAGTCACACATATAACAAGTTTGCAAGTAGCAGTGCATGGTTTGCTCAGGAAAGACGGGGTAATCAACTTTCCAATTGAAGTGACACGTTCCTGCCATTTCAGACGCAAATCATCATAGGGAAAGGGATGAAAACTACTACACTAAGTGAATAGTCTAGTCACCCTCTGTTCAAGCAGTTACATGAGGGCGTCGTCATCTAAAAGTGTTGACTAAGGCCACGACATCCAACGAATAAAAGCTCGTATATATTCAGCCAAAAGAGGCATTTTTAACCCAAACAAATATGGGACACATCAACAATCCAAGAAACTGAGTCAGCAAGGAGAAGTCGTAGGTAGCAAGGATCATCATTCGCACCTTGGAGCTTGGAGAGAGGCAGGAGCTCCCTGTGGTTCTTGAGGTCCTCGCCGTCCTCCCCAACCATCCACACCTGATCCAAGAACCAAGAGCAGGCGCAAGTCAGATGCACCATCAAAGAGAAGATATAATTCATCCCGATTCCAAGAGAAGATCCAGGGGATCGAATCCTGCCTGCCCGTACCTGAAGAGCCATGTTGAGCGGAATGGATGGAGGAAACCAACCCAGCAGCTCGTTTGATTGGCTTGCGCTCTGTGTGCTTCCAGGGGGTTCTTTCTTTTTCTACAGAAAAATCGTGGAGGAGGATGATCAGCGGTAGGTTCGAGAACCCAGATTCCCCTCTCTGGTTTTTGTCTGTGTGCGCCGTGTGGCCGTGTGATTGTGGTAGCGAGAAGAGAGCCACAGAGGATCCTGATGTGATCTCGAGAGCTGATGTCAGGC
This sequence comes from Thinopyrum elongatum, assembly GCA_011799875.1. NCBI lineage: Eukaryota > Viridiplantae > Streptophyta > Magnoliopsida > Poales > Poaceae > Thinopyrum > Thinopyrum elongatum. The sequence goes on from CM022297.1 coordinate 483,986,473, forward strand.
GTGAGGCTATCGATTTTGATTTTCCTTCCGGAGATCTCAGCCGGCTGTTCACGAGGTTACCAATCCAATGAGCAAGAGCACTTTAGCAGAGCCCTCGTATATACCCGGGGGGGGGGGGGGGGGGGACATTTGGATGTCGCTTCTTCCAAATAAATCGGTCTAGCACATTCGCTCTTCCGTGCTCCGTCGTAATATTTTTTTGGAGTGCGCTGCGAAAAACCGTCTATATTTGAATGTTGGAGGAGGTAATATACAACTCCCCCGGCCCCGCCCATCATATTTTTTGGTTATGCCGTTGTTTGCTACCACCTCCCCTCCCCCTCCCCTCTTCCCCCGCCCCCGCGCGGATCGACACTATTTCACACCCTCTCCGCCGCTGACCCATATTTTCGGCCCTACCACACGTCGCCGCAGCCCCGCGTAATCATGGTCGCACCACAGGAGCTTGATGCGGACATGTCCATGCCGCTATTCCTCCCTTCCAAGACTTGATGAGGAGGGCGACATCACGCACCGGCCGGCCGGCGTCGCCAACTCCATCTCTCGCATTGATAGTGTCACATCTCGCCCGTACGATCTCAACACGTTTGATGACTTGCATGCTCCAAGGAATATATTTTCTCCAAAAAAAACTTTACTAGTCTATCTCCTCGTAGATTCGTGTAGATGACATAAGATTTAAAATTTATATAGATGTTCTGGATGGTAGAGGAGTTTCTCGGTGATCCATTGTCGTCTTTAGATGACTCTGAAAAAGATTTGTTGTACGGCCAAGATGAGGGAGCTTTTGTTGATGGTTGCTTAATGGAGGATAACAATCGAGACAAAGAGGAAGCATGCAGGATCACAGATAGGTTGTTGGACATATCGCCGAAATAGAGAAGCTGGCCATAATCTGCTCATGCAGGACTATTTGATACCAGATTCTACTTACCCATACTAATCTGTCCCGTCGACAGTTTCCATTACATCACCGATGACTTGAAAGTTAATTGATTGTTTTTCACGCAACAGAGGAATGCCATCGGTCTGCTAGGTTCTTTCTTGTTTTCACTATTCATAAGGTGAGCACAACACTTCAGATGATCGCATATGGCACTCCTACAAATATGATAGGTGCCTATATTCCGATGACCAAAGGTACAATCATAAAGTGCATGAAAGTGTTCATTGATGTTGTGAGGTTTATGGAGCTTAGTATCTTCGAGCACCTAATGCAAAAGGTCACGGCGAGGCTTTTAGCAATCAGTGAAGCAATTAGATGGCCTAGGGGTGCTTGGGAGCGTTTATTGTATGCATTAGAGGTGAAGAATTTCCATGCAACATGACACAGTTAGTTCATCGGGCATTGCCGAACTGACATAGAAAGCTGACTGGAAATGATGACCTACCAACCGCAAAGCGGAGGGGCCAGAGGAGCAACGACATCGTCGTCGCCGCTGAAGTGGCTGTCGGCGGTGGCCTCAAGATCTAGATCTCCTTTTCTTATGCGAGAGCAAACGTACCTGTTCACGTCATTACACTAGTGTTTAATTGAATTTATTCCCATCCTATTAACATGGTTGAACACAAATTGATTATTAGTGTTCTATAGTACATTGTCACTTTTGCTTTTTTTGTTTTCCATGTTTGCACATTTAGCAATTCAACATCTTTTTTGGATTAGTGTTGTGCCACTAAGTTTTTGATCAAGTTTTTCATGATTGGAGGAGGCCATATATGTCGTTGTTTCTTTTTGGTTTTCAGAACCAGATCTGGATATCCTAACAGTGTAGCTGAGCCTCGGAATTCTTATCTTGTTCCTCTGGTTCACCATGAAACCTAACGACGCTTCATAGTTGAACTTTTTAAAAGAATTTTCCCACGATTGACCTGAGGACAATATTTTTTGCAGATTGAGTTAATTAGTACTTGATTTCGCTGCCTCTCGATCACTGATTTGTTTATTTAAATTTTAACACCGTCCTATCATCTCAAAACAATGGGTCCGGCCGTACAACACTTGAGAACCATGAACCATCACCCAAAGCCTCACAAAACCATCCACCTCTTAAAGCCAAACAAAACGCCAGCACAAACAAAACACACTTTTACTCGTCCATTTCTTCCGCAGGAGGACGCGGCGGTTCAGGGTAGCGACTCGGATAAACCCAATAGGCGTCAGGCACGGGCCAGCTATGCACACATGAAACAAAAACCATAAGTCAGAAGAAAGGTCAACAGTTTATTTACTACGTTGCAAACACAATGAATGTATCCAGACAGGTCAAAAGGATGCAAAGGACCTACCTGGGAATTTTGCACTCATTTGTATCCTCGACATCAGCAACATCAGTCCTACAACAATAGATTGATCAAATTTTACCGAGAAAAAAAAAGAACAGATTGATCAAATGATAGTTGTAGTGTCCAAAAATAACCGAGTAACAACCAAACTGGTCTAAATTCAGTACATACTGTTCTGCATCAAATCTCCTCATGACTTCCAGTATTATATCCCTTGCAGGTAAGGAGTATCTTCCATGTCATAGAAGTTCATGCCAACAAACTTTCCGTCAAAATCAACAAGGGGCCCTCCAATCCCAGCCTATTTAGCACAACAACCAAGTTGCAACAAAAGGATTAAACAAGGGAAAAGTAATAATGTGCAACAGTACTTAAGAGAAGTCAAACACAATGTACCTTGGTGATTTTACATGTGGACATCCGAAGCTCTTTGCAATCAAATCTACTAACTTTGCCTGTCTTGGATCCATTTGTGGCCATTACCTTGCCTGATTTGAAGCCGCGCCCTAGAGCTACTACCTCATCGGTTCGAGATGCTTCATTGAGTTTTGCTGCACTATAACTGCGGACACCCTCGATGCTGACAACAGCCATATTGTAGTGTAGATTATAATGTTGCAATGACCCGTCCACACGTCGTTTACTCGGAAGGCACACTTCAATCTACAACAATGAAGTGGTGACTTAGCTAGTAGTATCTTTAAATCAGTAAGATAAAACAAGCAAATAATGACTAGCAGTACCAACCATCAATCTAGGTTGAATGTTGTTTTCTTCACCAGAAGTTCTAACCAAGCTTGCCGAAGTCAGAACTCTTGTAACAGACCCATTGCACTCTATAAATACACCTGTGCAAGAAAAATGTTTTCTTCTTTTCTCTGCACACAATGTAGTTTCAAGCATTAACAAGTGGTCACATAAGAGAACAAATATGAAACCTAATGAGCTTAGAACAGTACAATCACCCTGGTTGTGTTCCTCGTCAGAATCAGATTCTACGATGAATGAAGCCAGTGCCGCAACACTTCGAGACATCTTTGAAGCAACTCTCTTGGTTGGCTCACTCCAATTACCGCTGCCAAATTCATCGTCAAAAGTCCCTTTCAAGTACATCCCATCTGGTTAAATAAGCATCGCACATCAGTGGAGTTGCCAGAACAAAGGTGTCAAAATTTGAAACGGCTGGGAATAGTCATCATGATGGGGAGCATCTACTTACCATCAACAAACTTTGGCAAGGGATGACCAGCAGTCCTTAACATCTCATTTGCTCTATCCGTAAAGTCTGGTGCAACAGGTTGAAGCGATTCATGGAAATGTATTAGTAATGATTATTGCAAACAAAATGAATGATGGCGCAACAAATGTGAAGCAATTCACCATGTAATGGTAACGTTTGGCGAAATCGGAAATACACACTCACCATCAGGCTCAGGACCAAGCCAGGGAACAAGTATATGCTCAAGTTCTTCATCGGTGAGCTCTGCTATAGAATGAAACAATTAGTGATCCGCTGATGATCAAAAGCTTAGTAATAGTCATTGCTGGGAACATTAGAATTTGATAACTTGCATGAGAATAAGATAATTATGCCACATGACATACGAGTGAACTGCTTGGTCGCTATTGTGGTTTAGGGCTACATCCATTAACTTAAACTAGCCTTGTGCAGGGCATGAGGAACCGAAATGTGATTAGTTGTAAGTAACATAAGAAAATGATAAAGAACTGGCTGTTAGTACACATTGTCTTAAGGGTGATTGTGCTTAGCTTACCTTTTGGACTATCGCTATTAGATGTGAAGATTCTTCTGTCTCATCTGTACAACTATGATCTTCACTTGCAGCCCTGAATGTAGTAATTGATGCAAAACTGAAGGGTCATTCTCAGGCATATATCAAATTACTAGAACAACTGAATGGCCATGAGAGTTCACAACAAATAAAAATATTGAAAATGAGCAACACGGTTCTGTAGCAATAACAATAGCACATCGTGATGCACAAGAATGGATGCAAGAATATAATAGATAATAACAACATTGCAAGAAAAGGAAGAACAGTGTAATTTCCTTTCACGCAAGATTGCATATAGGGCAGTGTAATGTACTTAGCTATTCAGTGGCGTTCTAGTGCACAACAATTGCCAATGGACTTAGCATTTCAAGATGTTATCAAGAGAATAACCATCAAGAATGTCCTATTTAGTTCAAGTTTTACATTTCAAGATGTTATATAGTTCAATATATTGCTGAAATTATCGTAGTGAACTTTTGAAAACTTATATTGCTGAAATTAAATATAACACCATCATCCCTTCAAGCAAACAAAAAATGGTGTCATCCTGCCCACCTAAAAGAAATTTACCACCTCACTCATCCAACCAAACAAGATATACCCAACCACTTATGCACACCATATTTCTAGCTCGCTGGCAGTTTCATTTTGGCTGGTTAGCTTTCTTTTTTCTCGCTGGACATGGATGCGTTGAACTCCATTTTGTAGTGGAACCCGGTCACATGAAAAAAAATATGCATGCCATATTTTTGTGCACACAATACTTTCATTAATATGATATATTATACACCTCCACTTCTGTCAAGAGACCTAGTGCAGAAATAAATGTCTTCTCAGCCAATTTACATATTGTAGCAACGAAGGAGGACTAGAAAAGTTGTTCGGCATAATTGTTGGAACACAATCTTACCAGAACATCTCAAGCCCAAGGCGGTAAAAAATTAGATTACTTGGTAGGAATGGAGTTATTTTCCCACCATAGTAGTTCATGCCAACAATATTCCCATCACAATCAACAAGTGGTCCTCCACTGGCAGCCTAGCACATAAAATAATTTGACGGTCAGATTAGCACAAAAATGAATCAATACCACACGGGGATTTTTTTTTTTGCAGCTCTTCGGGCATCAGAAAGTTCACTGCACATAAAAACGATAAATGACATATGCCACTAATATCATGAATTCACTGTACAATTGTTGACTTCAACTATGTAGAAAAATCAGAAGGAACATCAACAGTGCACCTCGGTGATTTTGCATGTGGAAAAATTAAGCTCTTTGTCTTGAATTGCACCAGTCAGTGGCAAATTAAGCTCTTCGTTTTGAATTCCACCAGTCAGTGACCCTCAGGTGTAACTAATTTTCCTGAGTCGAAGCACCGCCTTACAGCTAATACCCCGGCCACCGAATCAACTTGCATGTTGTCATCGAGACATGCTACACGAAGATTATGTGAGCGCAGGAAGTGCAGCAAGGAATTGGTGCCGACAACGGCGAGATCGCAAAAGGACGAATGATAGTTCAGCCACCCATGGACCACTTTGCCATTTGGAAGGCTCACCTTGATCTGTAACGATACAGCAAAAGCAACACAAATGTTTAATGCATAGCCATTACCGATACCATAAACAAGCAGGCAAAGCGCAGAAAGATCGGCAGCACAAACCGTCAATCCGCTCCAGCGTTTGTAATCTACTGACCCAAACAAACTTCCCGTAGTCAGAAAAGAGGCACAAGGCAGTTTGCTGTAAATAACCATGCCTGTGCATTCAGATTGCAATGCCTCTCCTGCACAAGAAAATAGTTATTTCAGTCATTAACTACTGATGGTTAAATGCATACACAGAAAATGTGCATATATGGTGGTATAATCACCATCAAATGAAGCAAGGGAGATAATGCTTGGAGACAACTTTGAAGCGAGTTCTTGGCTGAGGTCACACCATTCGACATCAGCCTCGTGGATAGGAGATGCATGAGTTTCATGGTTCTTATCTTCACTTACCTCACTTGAGCCGTTTTGACTTGAGCTACCTATAATGGAATCTGAGTTGGAGGTACCTATAAGGGACGAGAGGCTGAACTGAAACACACTGACTTCATATATGTACACTTCTGCGCGAATTGATTAACAGACCTATGTTAGTATGTTACTATAACCATTAGGAAAGAGTGGTTGTGCTTAGCTTACCTTCTGAACTGAAGCTGAATGGTGCAGGCTCCAAACAGTCCCTGCAGCAGAAAGTAGTAAATCTTATCAAATGCAAATAGTTTTTTTTTTTGCAGGATGTATTTGGTTTCAGTCCCAACTAACAAGCACAACCAATATTTTGGCATGACGACCAAAGCAAAGGCATGGCCAAATTTTTGGTAAGTTGAGGTTGTTTGGATTATATTTTGGCCAAATTGCTAGGTTTCTAATTGGTTTGCAGCCAGTCCAAAGAACAATCAAATCAGGCTGGGAAGCCAATTTTTTTTTTGTATAGCCAGCTTTGGTTGTGAACCAAACACACCCATAGACTTCATTATGCGTTCTGTATTTTCATCGGTGCGATTAAAGGATCGAAGTATAGATGACATACCGTATCCCAACATTGCACAAACATTTATAAATTTGATTCGTTGGTACGAATGGGGTTACTCCTCCTTCCGTACAGAGGTTCATCCCAACAATACTCCCATCAAATCCAACAAGAGGTCCACCGCTTCCAACCTAGCTAGCACAAAAAAAAAATAGCATGTGATGCTTGCCTCAAAAGAGAGAGTTGGAAAAATCAAGGCGGAGAAATCGACAGCGCACCGCAGTGATTTGGCACGTGGACCGTTCGCCCTCGAGTCCACCTGGACCGCCAGCCAGCATGCCACGCGTGACCGATAATCTACCTGTCTTGTAGCGACAACTAATAGCAAACAAGTCACCAGAAGACTCATCAACTTGAATTCTGTCACGGATACGTGCTGCGCAAAGATGAGGGTAGGGCCCAATGGTCACAACAAGAATAGCAGGATTCGCGCTGTAATATTGCAAATGTGCCTTCGCCACTTTCCTGTTTGGTAGACGCACTTTTACCTGCAGTGATACGACAAGAGACAATGTGCATGCTGCTGAAAAACAAGATATGCAAGCGATGGGACGCAGAAAAATTAAAATTGGCAGCACCAACCTGGCATCCAGGGAGAAAAACCGAGTCTCTAGTAATCAGATCTATAGATGTGATGAAAGATGTAGCGTATTGGTTGTTTTCGACAACTATGCCCGTGCATCGACAATGGATCTCTGTACCTACACGAGGGTACGGTCATCACAAATTCGGTCACGATGACTAAACATGCTACAAAGATGGAGAAGCAATGTGCACATATAACAGTACTACTACTACGATCACCGTAATACGAGACGAGCGGGAGCCAGCTTGGAAGCGGATTCCTCGCTGAGCCCTCCTTTGATCAGATCTTTTAACGCATCGTTCCGATGCGAGTCTCCTAGTTGACAGAAGCATTATATATTTATATATATAGAGAGAGCATGGTTGTGAAGGCTCTGAACAAAAATCTGTGGAAATAAACGCGGGAGAGAAGGATCGGCAAGAGTGGCTCGCTGGTCCTTTGGCCCAGCTCGCGTGTTTCCTGCCTTGGACTTGAGCTTGTTCTGCTTCTCTTGATTTTCAGCATGTCTCCGGCCCTTGAGAAAAAGGGAAATCCAAAATTTAAGCATGAGGTACACAAGGAGGAAGAGAAGAGGGAGAAGGAGAGAGAGAGAGAGAACGATATGGGCTTACATCATGCCGTCCGCCGTGCTCCTCTGAGCCAGGTCGCCGGCCGCCGGAGGGCGCGCTCCTAGCCGGCTGCTGCGTACGGGGGCGGAGTTACGTTTTTGTTTTTCTGAAAAATAGGGCAGAGTTTCGTGAGGGCCAACCTGGGCCGTGGCCCGCCCAAGCAAGCCTTCTTGGAGCAGAAGAATAACTTGTTCAAAGGCCCAAGCCCACACATGTACGCCATCGTCACAGCGTTCGGCCAGATAGCAGCCCAGCGCCCAGGAGCGCACAACCCTCGCAGCACTCGGCACACCGCGCAGCCGCCGGCCGGCCGCCGCCCCAGCCCCAGCCCCAGCCACCGCCCAGCGCCCACCGTCCACCGGCGCACACCAGCCGCCGCCCACGGCCACCCCTATCGATTCGGAGACCCACTCGCCTCCCCGTCACCATCCACGCGTTCCCCTTCCCACCTCCCCCGCCAAGCCAAGCCGCCGCCACCCTTCCCCGTCGTCCCGCCAAAACCCTAGCGAAAAATTCCCCATTCCCTCCACGAAAGATTCAAACCCCGCCCCCAATTTTCAATCCTCCTCCCGCCGGATCCGATCCCACTCCCACCTACCCTCCCGAGAAAACTACCCATTAAAATTCCTCCCGGATGCGCTCCATTTCTTCCGCCATGAGGTCGCTCCTCTCCGCCTCCTCCCCCGCCTTCCTGCCCCGCTCCACCGCTCTCCGCTCGCTCCTCTCGCTCCCTTTCCGGCCGGATCTTTCCCGCCCCAGGCCCCTCGGCCCCCCGGCCAGGTCGCTCTCCAAGAAGGCGGCGACGGCGGCGGCCAAGACTTGGATAGACGGCCGTGGTTCGGCGATGGAGGTCCAGGCGGCGCAGTCCGGCGAGATTCACGTCATCGTCGGCCCCATGTTCGCTGGCAAGACCACCGCTCTTCTCCGCCGCGTCCAGGCCGAGGCCGGCACCGGCAGGTACTCACTCCGTTCTCTTTCTTGTTTACTGATTCATTTCGCTTACTGCCAGTGAACCCCCGTTCCTGTCAATCAGTCAGGGTTCTGATAAGACCAAAGAGAAATCAACGCTGAGAAAAGTACTAGGTATTAAGCCAAGTATATAATACTAATGTCCTTCTTATAACACTAATTGTCAATATCTTGCATAGAAAACTGGTGGCTGTCAGGGTTCGCTCGTCAGTGATGGAATAATTCATGATCTTGGCTAAGTATATAATAACTAATCTTCTTCTTATATAGCTCTAATTGTCAATAGCTTGCATAGAAAGCTGGTGGTCTGTCAGAGTTTCACTGGTCAGTGATGGCATAATCAATGATCTTAGCACACTCAAACTCATATTTACTTTCTTTCTTAAAAAGGCTGTTATGTTACGAGTGATTTTCTTAGTCAACAAGAAGATTGTTATTGGAGAGATTTTGATGAAAAAATGCTTCTTGTTCTTTCTGTCTCCTGAATTCCACGCTTTTTGACTTCACCATTTACTTCCATATGTGGGACAATTCGTCGTGGTAGAATTTTGACATCTTTGCTCCTTTGCAATACAGGACTGTGGCACTCATAAAGTCTGACAAAGACAATCGATATGGATTGGATTCTGTTGTGACCCATGATGGCACAAAGATGGCATGCTGGGCTCTACCAGAGCTTTCAACTTTCCAAGATAAATTAGGGAGAGAGGCTTATGATAAGGTGTGCCAAACAGTTTCAGCCTTCAATTTGGTTAATCATGCTGTGCACTGTGAATTACTACTGCCTTGCAAATATTCTAGTGGTTTGAATGGATGCTTCAAACATCACTCTGCTATTGTTTGGTAGTCTTATTTCTCGCGCAATTTATTGTTTCTCCATTTTATGCTGTATTGCTTCAGATTCTTTTTGCGAAAATGTGCACAAAAAATTATACCTTTACGTGCTTTCTCAACGAGGTAGAAAAGAGAGCGATCTAGACTGTTGCTATATGTGCTTGTGCTAGCAGTGAATTCATAAAAGTAAATGTGCCATCAAGCATTATTTGAAAAGGAGATCTGTATGCCTATGCAAAATGCTATCATTTGGGCCTGCACAGTTGGAAAAGTTTAATATTGGAGTGGTAGTTGAATGAATGATCTTGGGCGCGTTTGGTTGGATGCCACAATATTGCACAGTTAAGTTAGCCAGCTTTTACTTTGTTATGTTAATGTCTGGTTCTTCTCTGAACTTATCATGTTTCACCTCGTTTGACCTATAACCCACATTTCAAGGTCACATTATTTTTGTCACATTGAGGAAGGTGAATCCACCCAGTCTGTGGCTACAAAAATTGTTTTTGGTCTTGGCCTGAAACAGTAGTACTGCTCCTGTTTTCCATTTAGCTGAGGTTTGTGAATAAAGAAGTGAACATTGAGTAATTGTGGCAAGGTAGCTGACTGGAAAACTTACTGCGTCCAATCAAAATATGTTATGGTTGACTTTTCGTGGTTGCTGGTAGCCATTTGTTTTTCAATAATATATTTGCAAGCCTGTAGAAATTGCCAAATGTACTTGTGTTTACTTGAACAGTCTATGCCTGAGAAGCCATTACTGATCAAACAATAAAAACTTCGACTACAAGCATCCTATGTTGAAAATTGATGAGCTTGTAATCAGAGGACCTAGTTTTGTCACATGATAGCAGGAGGCAGTTGTCATGCTTAGTGTTCATCTACTTGCCTGATTTAGTAAATTGTCAATTATATGGGTTGACTAGCTAATCTGTTCTTCAGCCATTCTTAAAAAATACCTATTTGTGTGCGAACTTTCTTTTATCTGGTTATCATCACAACTTATCATACAGTTGCTATGTGAGATGGTACCACCTCCTATCTGTACCGTTGTTGTGGGAAATGGCCTGGAAGCTTTAGCCAGCCAACAATGGTTGAGATAAGAGCTGTTGGTTTTTTCATGTCATGGTGTGGCATGGTGGTATTGAAGCTGCCTTGAAATAGCTCCACTCCTTGTCCTTTTGGTTGTCTGTAAGAATCTCATCAAAATTTGCTGCTACAGGTAGAAGTCATAGGTATCGATGAAGCCCAGTTCTTCGATGATCTTCATGATTTTTGCTGCAAAGCTGCTGATCATGATGGAAAAATCATCGTGGTTGCAGGGCTAGATGGTGATTACAAAAGGTACTGGCTGAATGATTTATCTCGGAACTTGTTTAGTTTCCCTACGTCTTGGCCATTTGCTGGATCTCCATATACATCCCCTAAAAGGCTGTTAAATAAATAAAATCATCCAAATGGTCCAAATTTCATTCAGAAGGTATTGCAATTCTTTTTTTTATCATGCCTACTGTTTGATGATTGAGTTGTTTCACAGGAACAAGTTTGGCTCAGTACTGGACATCATTCCCCTGGCTAACTCGGTCACCAAGCTAACAGCACGGTGTGAGTTGTGCGATCGCCGGGCGTCCTTCACATTGAGGAAGACACAGGAAACCAGGACCGAACTCATTGGTGGAGCCGATGTGTATATGCCTGTGTGCAGGCAGCACTACTTGGACGGGCAGATTGTCATCGAGGCCACAAGGATTGTTATGGATATTGAAAGATCCACGGAAGTAGCTCGCTGCTAGTTAGGGGTGTGTGCCTTATCCAGAATATCCCTCTCTTCAGTATGTCATTCATCCAACAGCGTGTTGAGATGTGCTACCAGTGTGTACCTGTTATTGATCATCTGTGGCAGCATGCCAGCCTGAATTTCAAATTATGAGGCAATGCCATATTACCATAGGAGAACTTTATTAAGTTGCAATTTGAGCAGATTGTAAATATTTACCAGTTGGGGATGTTGGTGCAAACAGCACTTCTTTTAGAATACCAACCTGTTGCGACACAATGGGGCATAAGACAGATTCTGGCTGGGAAGCGAATGCTTAGTAATATGCGTTTGTAGGTTACAAACATTGGTTGGCATGAAATTGTTTTTCTCTGTATGAGGTAGAATGAGAAACTGAAGAGGTAACAAATGGTTATGTATTTATTTGCGAGCATGTCTTATACAGTACACTGTAATTTGGATGCTCCTTTGGAAATATTGTATGTGCAGAAAACAATCTTTTGGTAGACACATCAAGTGTTAGTCAAAATGACACGATCTGCACAGCTTAAGTTATCTTTGGTTGGAGTTGGACCCAATTCTGCACAGCTGTTCTGCTAAGGAGGGCCTAACATGCAGAGAATCGCTCGATGCAGTGCCGTAGTGCTATCTATTTGTCAAGATTGCAACAATTATGGAGCGGAGGGAGTACATTTTTGGTACGTTTTGCTAGGTATAGACATAGCTGTGTTTGCTTCTGAACGTAGTTGCTTGCACATTCAGAATGTTGTGTGATGACTTCAATTTATATAGAAGTTTTGCAGTGTCGGTGTGGCTCTATCACTTGAGCGGGTGGCTTCATCTTGGAACCAAGAAAACCATTTTGTTTCCAGCATAACTGGTCCTAATGTCGAACTGCTCTGATAGAAAAAAGCCCCAGCGTTGGCTGCTGCTCCTTTCTCTGTGCAGGTCTGTTCCCCCGCTATTGTTTGCTGTTAGATTCAGAAGAATTCCTTGACTGTATTTTTTTTTTGCCAATTTGTTTCGGGCTGATCATATAAATGTCGAAGACGGAACAATGTAAACTTGTTACTGAATCAATCGCTTCTGATGCGTATTTGCACTTGTCACTGAATCAATAGTACGGGCATATCTATCTGCAAATTGGAAAAATGATGTGTCGCCCAATGTATCAGCTACCTAAAAGAAAATCATCAGCAGCAAATTTTTTTTAAAGACTATCAGCAACAACTGGTACCATCCCCGCAAAAAAAAAAAGCAACAACTGGTACCAGACTATTATAGTATCAAACCAAAAAAAGAAAAAGAAAAACGATTGCTAGCAGACGCTGGGCCGACTGGGTCAGGCTGTGAGTGGGCTTCGAATTCATTTTTCTGTGATCCCACCCATTTCCTTCAAAACCGCCGCCGCCCACCTCTCTGATCTCAAAAAAATGCCCTCTCTGATCGCGTCGGCTCCGGCGGCGGCGGCCTAGCGCTGGGCGTCGACGCCAGCCTCCTCCTCCTCGCGTGCTCTTCCATCCCCGCCGCACAAACCGCCAGCCATGGGGGTGGAGGCAGGCGCTCCTGGTTCTAAGTCGAGGAAGAGGAAAGCAAGAGCACACGAGGCGGCCACCGCGGAACCTACAGAGGAGGACCGTGGACGGCAGATTCCCGGATCCGATGCGGACGGAGGAGGCGCCGGCGTCGATCGCATCAGCGACCTTCCCGACGGCGTCCTCGGGGACATCGTCTCGCTCCTCCCCACCAAGGAAGGCGGCCGCACCCAGGTCCTCGCCTCCCGGTGGCGTCGCCTCTGGCGCACCGCCCCGGTCAACCTCGACCACCGTTCCTTCTTACGCGACGAGGAGGGCCTCGATGTCATCATATCGCGCGTCCTCGCCGCCCACCAGGGCCCCGGCCGCCGCCTCTCCGCCCCCGTCTACCACCTCGCCGGCGACCGAGCGGACGCCTGGCTCCGGTCCCCCGCCCTCAACAACCTCCAGGAGCTCGAGCTGTGCAGCTTCAGTCACAAGTTACCGCGTCCACCAGCAACGGTGCACATGCCACCCTCGGCCGCCTTCCGCTTCTCTGACACGCTCTCTGTTGCCATCATTGGAGATTGCCACCTTACCGACGACATCATCACTCAAGCGCTTCACTTCCCTAAGCTTCAGAAGCTCGCGCTTCAGCGGGTCAGCATATCCGAATCCTCGCTGCACACCATGATTGCCGCTTGCCCTGCTCTGGAGTGCTTGCTTATTCAGAACAGTGGCGGTTTCCGTTGTGTCAGAATTAACTCCATTAGCCTTAGAAGCATTGGTGTGAGCGGTTATAGCAATCGGACAGAGACCAAATTTAAGGAACTCATTGTCGAGAATGCCCCTTGTCTTGAAAGCTTGCTCACACTTGGTTCATGTGAGTGCAGTCTTATATCGGTAATCTCCGCGCCTAAACTGGAGGTCATAGGCTGCCTTTCTACTCATTATGGTGTTACAATCTCGTTTGACTCGGCACCGTTTGACCCGACAGTTATTCAGGTACAGTGGCCTTCCTACTTGCTTTCAAATGTGCTGCTGAATTACATGTTATCTGCACTTATGGATGGTCTAATGTCATCTTTCATGCTCCTCCATGAAGCGAATGAGTGTTGATCGCCTGACAACAGCGGTGCGCACTGTCAAGATTTTAGCTATTCTTATGCATTCTCTTAGTCTTGATGCTGTTCTTGACTTGATGAGATGCTTTCCGTGCTTGGAAAAGTTGTACATTGAGGTGATACTTCTTTTGTGATGATGGTTCATAGTATATGTTGACTGCTCCCTTGATTCATTTACCGTTTTGAAATGATTGGTTTTTTTTCTTTGTTCATTTTCAGTCAAGTGGACCAGGGATTAGCAACTTATGGCGTCGTAAACACCGGACTCTTATAAGATCACTTGACATCCCTCTGAAGACTATCACATGGAATTATTATCGGGGAATTAAGTCACATGTTGACTTGGCCACATTTTTTGTACTAAACGCTCGCGTGCTAGAATTAATGACTTTTGAGGTTAATGTTGAAGATTTCAACGAGTTTTTTGCACAACATCATAAGAAGCTTCAGGTGGATAGTAGGGCCTCAAGAGGTGCTCGGATTCGTTTTACTACCGATTGGTGCTATAATTACCATATGAAGTTTAGTGTCCATGATTTGGGTCGAGCTGACCCCTTTGAAAGGACACAACCTTCGGAAGGAAATACTACTTTTGAGCTTTGCTAACTGTTAGTTTTTGTTTAAGTTTGTATTATCTTGGAACCTTATGGCAGTTAAGCATGCTATTCATAATCATGTTAGTTCTGTTGAAACCAATTTGTATTCAGCTCATTTAAGTTTGTATTATCTTAGAACCTTACGGCAGTTAAGCATGCTATATATTCATGATGTTGGTCCTGCTGAAACCAGCTTCTACTGATGTTCACTTATTTGATGAGAGACCCTTAAAGGTGATTCCCCTACGGCATATTTCTTTGCCATTGCTAATGGGAGAAGAAGGAGATGCTTCATTGATAGCCTTATCATTAATGGTGCCAGATCCTCAGATCAATCCCAGATCATTGCCCATGTCGTGGATTTTTTCTCCTCTCTCCTGGGGGCTAAACAGGAGAGTGGCCTTTCTATTTCTTCCTCTCTTTGGGAAAATGCGAATAGGATTTCGGCAGAGGAGAATGCTGCGCTTATGATTCCTTTATCTGATAAGGAGATCTGGGAGGTTATTAATTCTGCTAACCCTAATGCTGCTTCTGGCCCGGATGGGTTTTCTATTCCCTTCTTTAAGAAGTTCTGGCCACAGTTACGTCGGTTGGTTTGCCAAATTATTTAGGGATTCTGCCTGGGCACGGTGGACATCTCGCGCCTGAACTGTGCGATCATCACTCTTATCCCTAAAGTGAAAGGAGCGGAGCTCATTTCCCAGTTCAGACCTATTGCCCTTATTAACAATTTTGCTAAGTTTCCGGCTAAGGGATTTGCCACTCGCCTTACCCCTATAGCTCACAGAACTATTAGCCCTTTCCAATCTGCTTTCATCAAAGGTCGTTTTATCCTTGATGGGATCCTTTGCCTTCATGAAATCGTGCATGATCTTAAGATTCGTAAATCTAAAGCTGTAATCCTAAAATTAGACTTTGAGAAAGCTTACGACTCGGTTAGCTGGCCTTTTTTGAGGAAGGTGCTTCTTGCAAAAGGCTTTGATGGGGCTTATGTCCACAGGATCATGCAGTTGGTTTCCGGGGGCCATACTGCGGTCTCTGTTAATGGCCAGATCAGTAACTACTTTGCCAATGGTAGGGGCCTTCGGCAAGGTCATCCTGCGTCCCCTATCCTGTTCAACTTTATTGCGGATGCCTTATCTCGAATCTTGTCTAGAGCGGCCTCTCATGGCCACATCTCCCCTGTCATCTCACACCTTGTCCCGGAAGGGGTCACCCATCTTCAATACGCAGATGATACTATCATTATGGTCGATTTGAATGACTCTTGCATTGCCCACCTCAAGTTCATTCCGCTTTGCTTCGAAGCTTTATCGGGACTCAAAATTAACTTCTCTAATAGTGAAGTTATTGTTACCGGTGTGGATGATACCGAAGCCTTAAGGGTGGCCCACCTCCTCAACTGCAAGTTGGGATCCTTCCCCTTTAAATACTTGGGCCTACCTATCTCCCCTGATCTGCTGTTTGCGAAAGAATTTGTGCCTGCTGTTGCTAATGTGGGCAATAGGGTCCTACCTTGGCGAGGTAGATACAATACTAATGCTGACAAAGTAGCGCTGATCAACGCGTGTCTATCCTCCTTACCTATGTTCCTCATGGGCTTTTATTTACTGTCGGCTGGCACGCATGCAGGCTTCGACAAACATAGAGGGGCATTTTATTGGAACACTGCTGATAATAAGCGAAAGTACAGATTTGTTCGGTGGAAACTTATGTGTAGACCTAAAAACCTTGGGGGGTTGGGCATTATTAATACTGCCATTATGAATAAGTGTCTTCTGATTAAATGGTGGTGGAAGATCATGACAACAGGTGTGGGATCCTTATGGTACTCCATCCTCAAAGCTAAGTATTTCCCCCTTTCCAGTCCTCTGTTTGCTTCTGGTCGAGGTGGTTCCCAATTCTGGAGGGACCTGGTTAAAGTTAGACCTCTGTTCTTGGATCACGTTAAGTTTGTAGTAGGAGATGGCTCCTCTGTCCGCTTTTGGCTTGATTGGTGGTGTGGAGACTCACCTCTCTCCGTGAGCTTCCCCACTTTGTTCTCTTATTGCCCTAACCCGAATATTTCTATCGCCGAGCTCTCGGCTAATAATTGGGACCTGGCCTTCCGGCGTTCATTATCTCCCGTAGAGCTTGAAGACTGGCAAAGACTCTCTGCTCTCTTCCCCCCGCTCTCAGAGAACATGGACTCGGTGGTCTGGCCCCATACTTCGTCTGGCCGCTTTTCGGTTAAGTCTTTGTACTCTAAGCTTGTTGGTGGCACTCCCACTAATAGATTTTCTCAGGTCTGGCGGGCCCGCATTCCTCCTAAAATCAAAATTTTCCTCTGGCAATCTTTCAGAGGGCGTCTGCCCGCAGCCGACCAAATTCGCAAGAGGAACGGTCCTAGGTCGGAATTTTGTGCTCTTTGTGGTGCTTTGGAATATACGAATCATATCTTTTTTCATTGTGTTTTGGCCAAGTTGGTTTGAAGTTGCGCCAGATCGTGGCTTCAGGTCTCATGGGACCCCTCATCTTTCTCTGAGCTCCGGGTCCTTGCCCAGTCGTTGACTGGTGTTATTAAAAGGGTCTTCTGGGTCGGACTTGGAGCGATCTGTTGGGCCCTGTGGACGACTAGGAACAAGTTTATCATTGAGCATGTATTTCCTGCTAAGCCTGCTGACTGTTTATTTAAATCTTGTATCCTATTGCAGCAGTGGAGATCATTGACTAAGACGGCGGACCGTAATGCTCTTGATCTGCTGATTGCTAAAGTACGGGCCTCGGCGTCTTCCCTTTCCAGACAGGATCATGCTGCTTAGCTGTTTTTGCGGTGCATCGACTAGTTGTTGGCTAGGTCATTTCCTTCTCTCCGGCCTGCGTGCCGTGTACTGGCCTGGGAGCCATGTACCTTAACTTCGGGTCTTCCCTAGTTTGGGGCGTACTTTCGTTTACTTCTCTGGTTGGTTGGTTTGGTTGTGTTGGTTGGATTCTGCCTGGTGGCTTTATTTATAAAGTCGGGTGTATGCCTTTTCTCTAAAAAAAGAAAATACATACATTGTTTTGTGGCCCTTGAATGTCAAGTGTGATGTTATCCATTAAACCGTTCTATCGTTTATGAAGCCGCACAAATTGATATGCTTCTGAGTCGGTATCACTTCATTCTGTGTATCAAACACCTTGGCATGGTTCGCATGGGATGTGGTTTCTTGCGCATTCAGAATGTTGCATGATGTCTCCGGTTTGCATCAACTATTTGCAGTTGGGCTGGGACTTCATCTTGGAAGCAAGAAATGCATTTTGTTTCCTGATCCTGAACTGCTTTGTTTGGCAAAGTCTGCTCCAGCGTTGGCTGCTGCTCCTCTCCCTGTGCGGGTTTCTTGCCCTCTTTCATTTGCTGTCACAGTTCAGAATTCCTGGACTGTATTAATTTGTTTGTCGATTCGCTTCATGCCGACGATAAATGCGAAGCTGGAACATTGTAAACTTGCTGGTGAATCAGTTATTCCACTTCTTTCCAGCACATAAATAGCCCTGATGTTGAGCTGCTCTGATCAAGCCCCAACTGTTGCTCATTTCTCTCTGCAGGGTTCTTGCCTCTTCCGCTTGCTGTCGGAATTCCCCGACTGTACAATTTGTTTCTCGATTTTTGTTGTGTGACGACGTAAATGCCAGCGAATCAATTATCCGGTAATTGCACGCGTGTGGCGCTTGTTAGCGAATCGAAAGTGCACCGCGTATCAGAGCACAGCCGATGGTTTGTAGAACCGGTCAGGAGGTTTTGCTGATTCAGTACTGGAAACTGATGGATGCTATCCAAAGCATGCAACCAGCGCTTTAACTGCGTACGTGGATATAACAAAGTAGCACATGTGTATGTTAGCCATGGTGCACAAATGGAACTGGGCGCCATATCAGTATGGCCAGTGATCCATTGAAATATGATGTGTGTTTTTTAGCGAATGAGAAATATGATGTGTTTTTTATGTGTTCAGCCAGCTAGGCTAGCAGACGTCCAAAGAATGCCCGACACTATTTTTTCTTTCAAGATTGTACGTAACACTAATTCAAAACGAACCTGACATTTAATTGCTCTCTTCTCTACCATCAGGCAAGCAAGCAAGCAAGCGGCATGTATTTTTTTTTCTTGACAGTTGAAGCAAAAAATCAAAGTAAGAAGAACAGGGGAACTCGCTGAGAGCACCCTATCGAAGACGTCAGCCGCCGCCGCTCCACCCAATCCCCGCCGGCAAGGCCACGGTTCCCTCCTCATCAGCGTGCCGCTCCGGTGGCGGGAGGGGGTGGGAACCTAGGATCTACATTGTGGCGTTGTAGTTAGGTCTCTTAGGTTTAGAGTTTGGTTTCTCGGCGGTAACAATGACGGCATTGTACGGTTCAAAAATAAGGTTTTCCCGACTCCTGGTCCACCAAATCGGTTGCACCGTAGAGGACGAGAATTGTCTGCTTACGGTTCTATTAGTACCTCTAGTATCATTCTTTCCATAGTTTATCATTTTTCAGTTAATATTTGCTCCTGTTTTGCTCTTACTAACAAGGTGGCCTCCTAACTCATTCTTTTGTGAGTTAAGACATGTACAAAATTCCCAATGTAGTAGCATCACACCTGAAAATCCGGGAGCACGGACTGGCAATACTAAGGGCATCTCTAACGGTGACCATTAAACTGGACATCACATCCGTTCGCGGACGGTGGTGACTAGTCTGTGGACACTGATGTGGGAGCCGGCCATCCAAAACTAGCCGCATACATTTCAAAGTGGATTTCAACAAACCAAATGAATTACATGCAAAACAGATGATTTTCATATAAATCGGACGAAAATGTTTACATTTCAGACATATTTCAACTAAACTATAGCGGACTAGGCTAGGCTATTCTAACCTAGTATATCGCCGGCCACGGCGGAGCCTCATTCCCATGACATATCTTTCACATGTCCGGCAGCAAGCGCACCGGACCGCCGTGAGCCCCAGAGGTATATGCTTCAGCGGGAGGGGAAGAATAGCCTCCGCCTCCACGAAGCACGAATCGGGGTTGGTATCTGGGGTGGGGGAAGACGGTCACAGTGGCCTAAGCCTCTGCGAACAGGGCAAGTCAACAGTTGTGCAAGTCGGCAAGACGGTGGCGGTGGCCTTCGTGGGACCCAAGCGGTGGCAACCTCCAATGCTCTACTATTCCTCGCTATCGGCGGCGGCGGCGGACGTGCCGGCTTCGTCGGCGTGCGGGGCGTGGCCGACGCGGAGTTGGCGACGTCGTCGTCGGTGCCCCAATCATATTCCTCCTCTGCCGCATCAGCCTCCGCGAACATGGCTTCTTTCAGAACCTACCAGAAGCATTGCGCCATCGCTCACAGCGGATTTGGTGGGAGATGGCGTTGGCCATCTTGGACAGGCGGGGACAGCCCGGCGATGGCGGTGGCGTCGGCTCCGGAGAGCTTGCCGACAAGCCAGCCTATATCCGGCTGGCTTGCCAGGCTACCCAGCCAGCTCCAATGCCGGAGAGCTCCTTCTCCTCACCGGAGAGGTCGTCCCACAGGGTGTTGGAGCCAAAGGCATTGGCGGGTGTGGTGCAAGGAGGAGATGGAGAGCGGATGTGTGTGTGATTCTTTCCCGGCGTCTGGCCACGTTTAAATAGCCGGTGGATACGAGACGCCAACCAGCGAGATGTTTAATGCCGGTCGGCGCAGGGATAGACATGTGGCGATTGAGGCCCCGGAGTAGATTCCCCGGCACACACGCTTGTCTAATGGAGGTAGGCACGCAGACGAATATTGTTTCAAAGCGGAGAGAAAGCGTGCGCAACGGGTGGCGCTCTCGGCTGGCACGCCGCTTTAATGTCGGCTCTAGTGAGAGGTCGCGTCCACTCTGGACCAACATGAATGCGGCGCTGACGCTCTTATAGGAAAGGGCGCGGGTGAGGGAAAGGGTTTTAGGATGGGCCATGGTTGTCGGCGTGTGCATGGCCACTCTTCACTCAATTGCCATCTTTTTGCGTTGCCGCTGACGCATGGACCCACATGAGAAGCTGGCGGAGATGGTGGTGGTGGAGGATCCGGCGATCACGCTCGTACAGAAGATCAACTCGGAGATAGGAAAAATCGCTGCCTCAAAACGAAGGCAAAGACGACACCGCTCAAGAAGAAGAAGGCCGACGGAGGCGGAGGTGGAGTGGTGGTGGACGTGGTGGAGGGCGGAGCTTGGGATGTGCGGTCCCGCTGCCGTCGCCGATTGTGCAGACACCACCATGGTCGGAGCATTACAAAGGTTCGTACTACTACGCCTCCAAACAGGCCATGCTCGAAGCTTCGGAGGACGCGAAGGTGTTGACCTTGAAGATTGATGGTTTAGATGACCACACAAGTATGATGGTGCAAGCCGTCCGTTTCAAAATGTTGAAGCGGCAGAAGGAAGAGTTGGAGGCGGCGGAGGAGAAGGCGGCGACGAAGAAGGAGGTGGCCGAGATGACGGAGAAGGAGGCAGAGACGACGACGACAAATTGAGCATGGAGGCTCGGATTGCATGCCCGGCAGGCCAGAAAATCCATTTTTTTGTACGGGCTGCCGGATTGATATTCTTTTGTGATCGGGCATGTAAAAACTATGCATACTTGCCCCTTTTTGGTTGTGATCCGGCGCGTGCTATGTGATCGGATGGATTTGAATTTCAAAATTGATCGTACTGACGGGCATTTAATTAAGGGATAGCGTTGGATGAGCGCCTTCCGCATCTGCATCCGCGGGCCGGTTCCCTGTCCGTGATGTCTGGTTTGGGTGTTGGGGATGACAGAGTCATGTGGTAGTTTTTACTATCTCTTCAGATTATTCATTCCTAGACTCTTTTTTTGTCTAGAAATACCAAGCTCTTGTTTCTAATCTATTGCATGAATTTTCCATTATTTCCTTTTTTTGGTTCTTCACTTTGTTTTTGGCTTGAGCCATGCTTTTGCTTTTCCTCCATCGGGGAGGGTCAAAACGTGTGTGTCAAAGATGCAGATAGGCAGAGTGGAGGACTCCGTACGCGTCCTGTGATTTATGGGCCCGGCCCGTTTTGGGTCTGTTCAACCAAATTCGACTGAAGCCCACATGAAAAAGGGTTAAAAACAAACTAGCCTGCCGATAAAAGGTTATGTAAGGTGATCTTCCGCTTTGTACTTTTCTTTTGCCTTTATTATCCAAAATGTTGCTCAATCTTGTACCCCACCCAATCTCGACCTCAGATGTTGTCTCTGAACTTGCTTCTCTTGTATTTTGGTATTAGCCCCTCCGCTGTTTCTCCCTAAGAAGGAAAATCAGTAGCATTATCTCTCATTTTTTAGCTGCGGCACTAAGCAACACAAATATAATTATAAAAAAATAACTGCTCTCACCTTTCGGCCAACCATAACAAAGTTTAGACTGTACAATGTGGAGGAATCAGTGCCCCAGTGATGCCATATTATTCTGATTGAAACGAACGTAAGCCGTACTTATTTTTGGCTAATTTTTTTTAGCAGAGCACCTTCCATCACAACAATGTGAGAGTATCTAGGATGCATTAGAACAATTGTGACTATCAGTATTGTCGTGGTTTTCTCACGGCAGATACCCTTGTGAAAGGACTTAGGTGCGAGGCCATGGCTATGGTGATTAGCTTAAAGGGGTTGAGCGGGACGAGAGACACGAGTTTACCCAGGTTCGGCCCCTCACGGTTGAGGTAAAAGCCTACGTCCTGCTTTGTGTTGTATTGATTGAGTATCGATTACAAGGAGCGGAATCGCTTAACCTAACTATCGATCGATTGTAACTTAAGTTAACCTGCCGCAGGGTCTCGCCTTTATATACACAGGTCGAGGCCCTGGGCTTACAAGAGTCCAGGTCGGGTTACACTTCGTGACCGACTCTGGTTGTAAGTCGCCTTGCTTTGCTAGGCAAGTCGCCGTTGGGCGGCTTACTCCCTCCGGGTCACGCACCACCTTCGGGTCTTGGGCCTTCAGTTGGCCCGCCTCGTAAGCCGCCTCCAGGCTCTCAGGTCTTGGCTTCTTGGGCCTGCTTAAGCTTCATTACTGAGTCGCCAACAGTGTAACCCGGCCCCTCCTGGGCGGGTCACACCGCGGGGTTATATCCCCAACATTAGGCCCCAGATTGATTTGAACTTGTTCATGTCAATCTTCACTCTCCGGTTGGCGAGTCTTCCTTAGTTCTTCTTAAAACTTCAATCTTAAATAGATCTTCATAACCCGCCATATAAAGGATGACATCATCTTCATAAATTCAGAAAAAACCTCATGACGTCACAACGGATCTTTGCATTAATCAACCACCCCAAAAATCGAGGCACCCCCTCTGTTGTGATAATTATGATGCCTCCTCGATCTTCGGGCGTGCCGTTTCACTGTTTCACCCTTTTCCTTATAAATAGGCACAGGGGGTCTGCCTTTTCACTTTTCACGTCCATCGCCTCTACTTCTTGTTCTTCCTCGCGACGGCAGCCACGACTGGAGCTCTGCCGCACCAGCCGGACCGCGCCGACCACTCCGTCGAGGTCGCTGCATCAACTTGTCGGGACCAGAAATCAGCTGTGCTCGCCCGCTCTTCACAAACGTCATAAGGTATCATTTTCCCCTCTCTCAGATCCACATTAGGGCACTCGAGTTCATACAGTTCATCTCGTCTTCGAACAGACTTGTATTTCAATCCGAAATCGATATAGAAGTAATGCGGTAGTAGTTTAACCTTCATCTCATATCTTGTTTCCTCTTCAAAAATCAGTATACTTTCTGCTAGTTCTTCCGCTGCCGCTTTTTAGGGTTAGCAATTATCCACCCCTTTTCTGAATTGTCGTAGATCCAAAAATATAACTGTAAATTGCAAAATCTGTTTGTTCTATACTTAGCAGAATTTCACCAATCTTGATCCTTAGATAGCTGACCCGCCCTTCTCCTTTTGGGCGGCTCACAAACATAGTTGTAGCAGAGTCTGTTTGCTTCATACTTAGTATAACCTCGTTAAATATCTGTTTAAACAACCTGCCAGCATGTTACCAGCTTATACTTCCATAATTTAACCCGCCATACTTCATAGCTTGATATTCACCTTACTCCATGGCTAGAACGGCTCACAATCACATTTATAACTTGCCATGGGTTTTCAGAAATTACCTTTTCCAGTTAATCCGCCGTTAACTTAGGGCGGCTCACCTGTGTGTTTCGCTTTTAACTCGCCTTCATATTTTTAGGCAAACATGGCCAAAACTACTCTTTGAAATTGGGGTCCTTCTCTGGTCACAGAACAGATACTCAAAGATTATGTAGATCAGGGTCTTCTGGCGACTCAGGAAGAAATTGGTTGGTGACTTAGCCAGGGGGAAGAAGTCCCTAACCCCAATGAGGGAGAAGTAATAGTTTTTACTGATCATATTCTCAGGGGCTTTACACCACCCGGGTCAAAATTCTTTCTGGATGTTCTGCATTATTTCAACCTCCATCCTCAAGACATAGGCCCGAATTCAATCACAAACCTCTACCATTTCCAAATATTCTGCAAAGTCTACTTACAAGTAGAACCCACCGTCGCACTCTTCAAAGAGTTTTTCTATTTGAATCGCCAAACTGAATGCGCTAGTGGCCCATTTCAAGAGCTAGGCGGGATCTCAATTCAGAGACGCCGAGATGGCTGCTTTCCTGCCGCTATTTTGTTAAGCCACCCCAAAGGGTGGGTTAAAACCTGGTTTTATTGCAAAAATACTGCCCCAGCAAATGAGAACCCTCTGCCAGGTTATCGGGCTAATCGTCTTCCCATTGATTTTGACCCGCCAAGCAAATTCCTTAAAGCTGAACACACTGCAGCTCTCCAATACTACCCTAAAGTGACAACCTTGCTCCAATGGGCTGACAGGGGTCGACTTAGCCCACTGCTGGGTTTCATGGAAAAATTCTTCCTCTAAGTCGCCGGCCTAACTTAATGTGTGAGTACTCTGGCGACTCAGATGACCCTCAACGGTATGGGTCAGACAATTTTACTGCTGAAGAAGTCTTTCAAGCTGTGAACTCCTTACTTGGGGAGTCACAAGAAAACTGTAACAAGATTGGTCTGCCACCATTCTTCAATCTCAACCCGGCTCCAACTGTAAGCTCATATTTGTACTTGACTTAACTATCCTTATTTTTTCATATATCTCACTTGTTAATCCATTTTCCTTATACAACCTGACTCTACCTTTTGGAAAAGGAAGCTAAAAACTGCTGCACCTAAGAAGAAGAGTGGCCCGAAGCCTAAGAAGACTAAGCCGGCCTCTATGGCAAAACCGGCCGCTGCGAACGAGTCTCTGGAAATTGATGATCAATCTTAGGTAGAATTTGACTCTCTTGGCCGTCTCTTTAACGATTTAGCTGATGCTTCTTACTCATAGGATGATGGTGCTGAGAGCCGGGCTGATAATCAAGAGGTAATTTCTGTCTCTTTCGGCTCAGACTCACCACCTCCAAGGGGAATCAGGCGGGTTGTCCGGAAAGTACCATTTTCTCACCCCAAATGCTTATTTAGACCCAAACTTTGTTTTGAACAAGGCTCAATATGACGCAAGACGCCAAACACAGAGTGGCGGCTCTGGTGACTTAGTGGCCGAGTTAGAGCATGAACCTTCCGCCCGTAAGCGGCCAGCTGAGGTGCCACACAACCCAACCTTTTCCTTAACCAAAGCCGGTCTTATAAGACATCCTCTTGACTCTTCTGACTCTGATTACCAGGAGTCGCCACCTTCGTCTGGCAACTCGTCTCAAACACAGCTGCCTGTCTTCGTTGTCACCCAAGGGTAAACACTTTCATCTATTGATAAAAACCTTGTGGTTATATACTCATAAACTCTTGTATTCTTGTCACAGGGGCAAAGCAGAAGCGGGAAAAAAGCACAAGGTGGGTAGCTCTTCCAAAGACCCCAAGGCTTCTGAGCTGGAGAAGCAGATGCTGGAAACCCCTGAGGCCCAAATCCAAAATCCTGAAGATCCTATCAACCAACAAAATGACCCGCCTCCACAGACTAGCGCTGCAACCTTTGAGCCTATGGACACTGAGGTCAACCCGGCAACCAGCCATGACCCGCCAAGTCCTAAGCCGCCCTCTCCTGCCAAGTCAACCGTAAAGAGCCCTGCCGCTACTGATGTTGAAGATGTTACTATTACCGGGTCAGCCTTTAAGGCGCCTGAAGCCTCCAGAGTGCTAACCAAGCCCTCATCTAAGGAAGAAACACCCTCATTGGAAAAGGGTAAGGCTAAACTGGACCTGGAGAGCTATACATCTTTCAGCGCTAGTGAGCTGCATGTGGGCTATTTAAGCCACCTTCATACAAGCCGGGATATGGAGGCCAGCTTAGCCAACCTGACGCGGCAGAAGTATGAGGTATGAATGCGTTTAACCTCTCTTAACATTATGTATGTATATATGTCCATGTAGCCCCCAAGTCTTAAGTATAGGAAGATCATTGAGTATGCTTGAGACTTATGAAAATTTCCAAACTGTGGTCCCTAAGGGCCGGCTTATCTTGATAAGATGAGTCGGGTCTTGTAAACACTTGTAAGAACCAATTATGTAGCCCCCAAGGCCGGCTTATCTTTGAGCCGGGACATAATATAAATTGAAATGACCTACATTAGCCCCCAAGTGCCAAGTAGATTGCTTGCAATGTGCTTGGGACTTAAATGTCATTGTTGAATATGAACTTGACCATCTTAACATTACTTGTCACCCTTGGCAGGAAGCTATGAGTTTGGGCGAGTCAAACATCGCCGAGCTGAAGAAAAATCTGGAGACGCAGCAAAGTGAACGCGCCAAGGCTGAATTAAACCTAAAATCATCATTGGAAAATATTGAGAAGATCAAGGCCACATTTAATGAAGAAAAAGCCGCCTTGGAAACTGAGAAGGCCAATCTTCTAAAGAGAGTAGAAGATGCTGAGGCTCAGTTTAAACCCGTGACTGAAGAGTTATCCGGCTTAAAGCACCATATCTCTCAAATGACAGCCGCCATCTTTGGTAAGTAAAAACATATATTTCACTGTATTGACCTGCCTGACGACTTGTAATATAATTGTTAACCCGCTTGCCGACTCATGCTTGAAATTGTTTAACAGGTACCAGGAGTGCTAGCCTTGAAGAGAACGCTGTGATGAAGCTGAAGGCCGTGTATTCTTTGACAGAGAAGTTATATGCTGGAAGACTGCGAGCACTCGTGGCCATATCAAACGGCAAGAGGCCCCCAAAACTTATAAAAATTGTGCTAGATCAGCTATCCACAGTGTCGGCTCAGATTGAAGAGGTGAAGCTGTCAGCCGCCCGCATAGGAGCCATCGTTGCTTTAAGCCGGGCGAAGGCGTGGCAATCAGAATTAGACCCGGCAGAGATGGCCAGTGGGTGTCCAGAGTTTACTGACGATGGATCTGTCTTCGAAGAAGCCGACTTTGCCAAATGTGTTAAAGAGATGAGGCCTCTTGCATGTCAACTTGCACAAGAAGTAGATCTGTCCAAGTATCAGGCGGGTTATGACAGCAACAATGTCCGCATGAAGCCGCCAACACATGAAATTATGGACTTAACCCCTCAACGGTGTAAGCATATCTTTGCTCCTGAAATTGACCCTTCTCTTATTCTTAACGATGAGGCGACCTTCGAGGTGTTAACTGGCATCGACTGGACATCAGCTGATCTTCAGATGGTAAACGACGAAGAGCCGGCACGGGATGACCCGGAGGCTTCTTCCTCAAGGCGCCGTGATGATAACAACCCGGCGGGGTCTAACCCGGATGGCACAGAGGCCAGCTTAGAAGGGTGATTCTTGGAAAAAACTTTGAGGAATTTTTTGGGCTCTGTTGCAGCCATGTAATAGAGTAGTTAAAACTTTATCTACCTTATCATGCCTTCGAGCATGTTATGCCAACTATGCTGCAGTGACTTAACCTTTTTGATCTTATCCTATATATGCACATCTGGTCTTTCAACATTGTTGAACTTTTATCAAGATATATAATCTGTAAAAGATCCACCATTGCCTTGTCTTTGGCAACATATAGTCACAATCCAGGGCGACTTATAGTCATATCCAATCTTTGAAAAGATCATTTTGGCGGCTTATAGCCTCAATAAGCTCAATGTAGAGTTATTTAATCCGGATCTATATGACCCGGCAGCGCCTCATCTGTAAAAGGTTTCTGCAAAACAGATATAGAGAGTATGTATAACTCAAATATTTGTTAAGCCGGCTTGCAAAGCACGACCAAAATAGATTGGTTTTTGAAAAAAACTCAATTATTTGCTTCATAGAAGCTTGGCATGAAAGCCTGTTATCCCATAAGCCGGCTCTCACGTGACATAAATCCGTCGTTTAAACCTTAACTAGTTTAGGATCTTATTGAAAAGATTGACTGTTAAGAGTACGGACGGGCCACATAATGGAGAGACTACAACATATAGGCGAGTTTATCCTAGCTCACTATAAGTCGGTCTCACGTGACATAAGCCGCTGTTTTAACCTTGACAAGTTCAGGGCCTTATGTATAAGATTGACTGTCAAGAGTACGGCGGGTCACCTGGCAGAGTAGCAAGTTGCAAACAGGCAGGTTTAACCCAGTCATGGCATGAAAGCCGATCAAGAGGGTTATAAAAACTATGCTCATTGAGCAGGAAGCCCCCAAGTGACCTATAATATGGCATGAAAGCCGATCAAGAGGGTTATAAAAGCTATGCTAATTGAGCAGGAAGCCCCCAAGTGACCTATAATATGGCATGAAAGCCGATCAAGAGGGTTATAAAAGCTATGCTCATTGAGCAGGAAGCCCCCGGATGACCTTATGACTAATCAACAATGACTCTTGCTCAGAAAATTTGAGACAAAAATGACAGAGGCCCCAAAATTGGGGATGCCGGCTTTATTATACTGATCATAAAAAGGTATGTACATCAATGAAGGTATATACAATGATGAGAGCCAATGACTCAAGTGTAGTAAGGTCGAAGATGAGCAATGTTCCACGGCCTGTTGGTCTCTTGCTCAGAGGTATGCGATTTCTTGCGCTCACGTATATCAATGAGATAATACGAGCCATTGTTAAGACTCTTGCTGACCAAAAAAGGCCCTTCCCAAGGTGGGGATAGCTTATGCATGCCTGTCTGATCTTGAATCAGTCGGAGCACTAAGTCGCCCTCTTGAAACGCCCGAGTTTTGACTCTGCGGCTATGATAGCGACGCAGATCTTGTTGATAAATCGCCGATCGGGCTGCTGCAAGATCACGTTCTTCATCCGAAGCATCAAGTGCGTTCTGACGCGCCGTCTCATTATCGGCTTCAACGTAAGCCGCCACCGTGGGCGAGTCATGACGAATGTCGCTTGGGAGAACTGCCTCTGTGCCATAAACCATGAAGAAAGGCGTATAACCTGTTGATCTGTTGGGGGTGGTTATGATACTCCAAAGGACGGAAGGAAGCTCTTCAACCCAACAACCCGGCGTTCGCTCCAAAGGAACCATAAGCCGGGGCTTAATGCCTCTCAAAATTTCTTGGTTAGCCCGTTCTGCTTGACCATTAGAATGTGGATGAGCTACCGAGGAAACACCAAGACTGATATGCTCTCGTTGACAGAACACTTTCATAGCGCCCTTGGACAGATTAGTGCCATTATCAGTGATAATACTATGAGGATAACCAAAGCGGAAGATCAGCTTTTAAACAAACCGAACTGCAGTCGCTGCGTCACAACTGCTAACTGGCTCTGCCTCAACCCACTTGGTAAACTTGTCAACCGTGATAACCCACAAGTATAGGGGATTGTTTGTAGCCTTCTTCGATAAATAAGAGTGTCGAACCCAATGAGGAGCTAAAGGTAGAACAAATATTCCCTCAAGTTCTATCGACCACCGATACAACTGTACGCACACTTGACGTTTGCTTTACCTAGAACAAGAATAAAACTAGAAGTACTTTGTAGGTAAGGATAGGTTTGCAAGATAATAAAGAATATGAAAATAAAATTTAGGTGTTGTTTAGACAAAGAAACAATTAAGTTTAGTAAAAACGAGTGTGGATTAGTGGTGGTAGGATTTGCGAAATTGTCCATTAGCAATTGACTACGTTGCTAGACCGATAGCAAGTTTTTATGTGGGAGAGGCCACTTCTAGCATGTCATCGCTTACATGGAATTCTATGCACTTATGATTGGAAATATTAGAAAGCATCTGCAACTACTAATGTTCATTAAGGTAAAACACCCAAGCATAGCATTAAGATATATATTGGTCCTCCTTCAATCCCGTACATATCAATTTCTATGTTTAGGCTGAAGCTGCTGTCACCATTGCCCTCCAATGCATAGTCCTATCAACATATAACTAACCCTATGGTGTGATCCACACGCGCGCTCATATGATGGGCACCAAAGGACAGCAACATAACCACAAGCAAATTAAGCCAACCATAGCAATTCACCAATTACCAATAGGACAACAAAAATCTACTCAGACATCATAGGATGGCAACATATCATTGGATAATAGTATGAAGCATAAAGCACCATGTTCAAGTAGAGGGTACAGCAGGTTGCGGGAGAGCGGACCGCTGAATATAGATGAGGGAAGGTGATGAAGATGTTGGTGAAGATGACGGAGTTGTTGGAGTAGATCGCCGTAACACGATGATTGCCCCGGCGGTGTTCCGGCGCCACAGAGAGAGAGGGGGAGAGAGCCCCCCTCCTTCTTCTTCTTCCTTGGCCTCCCCCCTAGATGGGAGGAGGGTTCCCCCTCTGGTCCATGGCCTCCATGGCGGCAGAGGGGCGAGAGCCCCTCCGAGATTGGATCTGTCTCTCTGTTCTCTTCTGTTTCACGTTCCTGTTTTCTGTCCCTTCACCGTTTCTTAAATTCCCGGAGATCCGTAACTCCGATTGTGCTGAAATTTTTACACAATTTTTTTCCATAAATTATCTTTCTTGCTCCTGAAGAAGGGCCCCAACTGACTTATGGGGAGGGCACAAGACACTTGGGCGAGCCAGGGGGTGCCCGGCGTGCCCTGGTGGGTTGTGGTGGAGGCTGTGGGCCTCCGTTAGCATTCATTCCACCTCCCAAAAATCATAAATATTCCAAAATAATTCTCTGTAAATTTTTATCGTGTTTGGACTTCGTTTGATATGGATATTCTGTGAAACAAAAAACATGCAACAAACAGGAAATGGCACTGGGAACTGGATCAATAGGTTAGTCCAATAAATCATATAAAATGTTGCCAAAAATATGTGAAATTTGTAGAATATTGGCATGAAACAATCAAAAGTTATAGATACGACGGAGATGTATCAACATCCCCAAGCTTAATTCCTGCTCATCCTCGAGTAGGTAAATGGTAAAAAAGATAATTTTTGATGTGGAATGCTACCTAGCATAAACTTGATCATATGTCTAATCATGGCATGAATATTAAGACACGAGTGATTCAAAGCAATAGTCTATAATTTGACATAAAGACATCAATACTGAGGCATCCCAACAAACAATCATGTCTTTCAAAATATCAACGCTAAAGAAAGCTATCCCTACAAAATCATATAGTCTTGTCATGCTGTCTTCTTAACACAAAGTATTTATCATGCACAACCCCAATGACAAGTCGAGCAATTGGTTCATACCTTTTAATGCGCTTCAGCTTTTTCAACCCTCACACAATACATGAGCGCAAGCCATGAATATAGCACTACGTGTGGAATAGAGTATGATGATATGGGTAAATATAGAGAAGATAAAAAGGTAAGAAAGTATCACATCGACGCGGCTAACCAACGGGCTATGGAGATGCTCATCAATTGATATCAATGCCAGGAGTAGGGATTGCCATGCAACGAATGCACTAAGAGCTATAAGTGTATGAAAGCTCAAAATGAAAACTAAGTGGGTGTGCATCTAATCCTATAATGAAAAATTCCCACTAGTATATGAAAGTGACAACATAGGAGACTCTCTAAATAGATATAAGTGAAGCAAGAGAGTTTAATTATTTCTACAAAAGACCATGCTCTAATAAATATAAGTGAAGCAAAAGAGCATTCTACAAACAATGGTTTTCTATGTGAAGAGAAACAGGAATCCAAACTTCAAATGATATAAGTGAAGCACATGAAGCATTCTATAAACCCATACTCAAAATATATAAGTGAAGTGCAATGAGCATTCTATAAATCAACCATGGACTATCTCATACCAGCATGGTGCATAAAGTAAAAATGAAAACTAAGCACAAAAGACACTCCAAGATTTACACATATCACATGAATGAAACAAAAACAAAAACAAAAACATACCGATACTTGTTGAAGAAAGATGGGATGCCTTTCGGGGCATCCCCAAGCTTAGACGCTTGAGTCTCCTTGGATATTTACTTGGGGTGCCATGGGCATCCCCAAGATTGAACTCTTGCCTCTCATCCTTCTCCTCATATCGAGACCTCCTCGATCTTTGATCACTTCATCCACACAAAACTCAACAGAAAGCTCGGTAAGATCCGTTAGTATAATAAAGCAAACCACTACTTTAAGTATTGTTGCAAACCAATTCATATTTTGTTTTTGAATTGTAGCTACTGTATTATAACTTTTCCATGGCTCATACCACCGATAGAATCGATAGTTTCATCAAAACAAGCAAAACAATGCATCAAAAACAGAATCTGTCTTAAACAGGACAGTCTGTAGCAATCTGAACATCTACCATACTTCTGTTACTCCAAAAATTCTGAAAAATTAGGACAAAATAAACAATTTGTATAGAAATACTGTGCAAAAAATTTCAGAAACTTTTGACGTTCCAGTAAAAAAAATGTAAAATCATGCACTACAGCCAAAGTTTCTGTTTTTGCACCGCACATACCAACAAGCAATCTAATCATCCTAAAGGAAAATCTTGGCACATTATTTTTATGATAAAATGGATTTGTACAAGGGGATAATTATTTTTGTGTGAACTTCCATGAAAAATTTACATTGTTTCCATGAGCATGAACACAAGTGTTCAAGGTCGACCCTCACTTCTCCAATGCATCACCTTTCAATCGCTTCTCTTTTTGAAAAAGTTTTTAGGTTCCCCTCTATATTTTTTGTTTTTAAACTTTATAAAAGCACTCAACAGAAATAAAATGACTCTCTAAAACTTCTGGGTTGTCTCCCTGGCAGCGCTTTCTTTAAAGCCATTAAGCTAGGCATAAAGTGCTTAAGTAATGGATCCACCCGGATCCCAAGGTATATCAAAGCCAATTTTAATTAACAATGATTTGGCATTTAGTAGTGAGCACAAAGCAACATATATCATGCAATGACGAAGTCTAACTCTCTTCCTATGCATCGGCATGTCATAAAATAACAATTCATGCACATCAAGTAAAGGTCAATACATAGCATAAGCAGTTTCTTGCAATTTTATCGTGTTGGAAACATAGAGAGGCGGAGATGTAGTTCCTCTCTCATAATAATTCCAAGTAGGAGCAGCAAGCACATGCATATTATATTCATCAAAATCATTAAGTGCAACGATAAAAGGCAACCCATCAATATAATCCTTGATAAGAGCAAACTTCTCCGATATAGTGTAGTTTGGAGAATTCAAAAAGATAATAGGACTATCATGTGTGGGTGCAATAGCAACAATTTCATTCTTAACATAAGGAACTATAGCAAGTTCATCTCCATAAGCATAATTCATATTGGCATCTTGGCCACAAACATAGCAAACATCAAGTTCATAAAAAAGGGATATTTCAAATGAATCAACGGGATCATGACAATTATCATAGCATTCATCCTTCGGTAAGCATGAAGGGACATTAAACAATGTATGCGTTGCAGAGTTACTCTCATTAGAAGGTGGGCACGGGTAGCTAATCTATTCTTCCTCCGTTTGTTCTTCGCTCTCCTCATCATCTTTTTCATCCAATGAGCTCATAGTTTCATCAATTTCTTCTTCCATAGACTCCTGCAAAATATTAATCTCTTCTTGGACAGCGGAGACATTCTCAATAAATACATCAATATCATAATTGCATTTATAATTATCATAGCAATATTTAAGTATAGCAAAATTTTCAGGTCTATAAACTGAATCATCAAAATCTTCATACTTTTCAAACAAAGATTCAATTTCATAAGCACCCTTAAAAGCAACAAATTCTTCTATTCATTCCACATCATAGTAATCATATCTACCATTAGCATAAGAAGCCAAGGTTTCATTATCACTAAATTCGCATGAAAAGGGAAGGTGTCGAGCCTTCATCCTAGAGCAACAAGTATAATCGTATCTCGAGCATAAATTCCAAGCATACCATTGCAACATTTCAATTTGATCCCATAATAGTTTCCCTTTTTGTGTCAAGCGATAATCCTGAAAGTATTCACGTTGATCGAACGTGTCGCCCATTATTAAGTTGAATGGGTTTTTCTCAGGATTATCAAAGTAGTGTTTAATATTTTTCACATAAAGGGTTTTAGGAGGTTCCCCATCTCCATGAGTAGCAAGTACAACTATTTTTTTGGTATTTCGTGTTCCATATCCATAACGAAAGATAGAGAACAACTTAGAACAGGAAATAAAAACTACTTAGTGATAAAGCAAACAAGCACACACAAGAATATTCACCCCACGCTATTGCTCCCCGGCAACGGCGCCAGAAAAAAGTCTTGATAACCCACAAGTATAGGGGATCGTTTGTAGTCTTCTACGATAAATAAGAGTGTCGGACCCAACGAGGAGCTAAAGGTGGAACAAATATTCCCTCAAGTTCTATCGACCACCGATACAACTCTACGCACACTTGACGTTTGCTTTACCTAGAACAAGAATAAAACTAGAAGTACTTTGTAGGTAAGGATAGGTTTGCAAGATAATAAAGAACATGAAAATAAAAGTTAGGTGCTGTTTAGATAAAGAAACAATTAAGTTTAGTAAAAATGAGTGTGGATTAGTGGTGGTAGGATTTGTCAAATTGTCCCTTAGCAATTGACTACGTTGCTGGACCGATAGCAAGTTTTTATGTGGGAGAGGCCACTGCTAGCATGTCGTCCCTTACATGGAATTCTATGCACTTATGATTGGAACTGTTAGCAAGCATCCGCAACTACCAATGTTCATTAAGGTAAAACACCCAACCATATCATTAAGATATATATTGGCCCCCCTTCAATCCCGTACGTATCAATTTCTATGTTTAGGCTGAAGCTGCTGTCACCCTTGCCCTCCAATGCATAGTCCTATCAACATACAACCAACCCTATGGTGTGATCCACACACACGCTCATATGATGGGCACCAAAGGACAACAACATAACCACAAGCAAATTAAACCAACCATAGCAGTTCACCAATTACCGATAGGACAACAAAAATCTACTCAGACATCATAGGATGGCAACATATCATTGGATAATAGTATGAAGCATAAAGCACCATGTTCAAGTAGAGGGTACAACGGGTTGCGGGAGAGTGGACCTCTGAATATAAATGAGGGAAGGTGATGAAGATGTTGGTGAAGATGACGGAGTTGTTGGAGTAGATCGCCGTAACACGATGATTGCCCCGGCGGCATTTCAGCGCCACCGGGAGAGAGGGGAAGAGAGCCCCCCTCCTTTTTCTTCTTCCATGGCCTCATCCTAGATGGGAGGAGGGTTCCCCCTCTGGTCCATGGCCTCCATGGCGGCGGAGGGGCGAGAGACCCTCCAAGATTGGATCTGTCTCTCTGTTCTCTTCTGTTTCGCGTTCCTGTTTTCTGGCCCTTCACTGTTTCTTAAATTCCCGGAGATCCGTAACTCCGATTGCGCTGAAATTTTTACACTATTTTTTCCATAAATTATATTTCTTGCGCCCGAAGAAGGGCCCCAACCAACTTACGAGGAGGGCACAAGACACTTCGGCGCGCCAGGGGGTGCCCGGCGCGCCCTGGTGGGTTGTGGAGGCTGTGGGCCTCCGTTAGCGTTGATTCCACCTCCCAAAAATCATAAATATTGCAAAATAATTCTCTGTAAATTTTTATCGCATTTGGACTTTGTTTGATATGGATATTCTATGAAACAAAAAACATGCAACAAACAGGAACTGGCATTGGGCACTGGATCAATAGGTTAGTCCAATAAATCATATAAAATGTTGCCAAAAATATGTGAAAGTTGTATAATATTGGCATGAAACAATCAAAAATTATAGATACGACGGAGACGTGTCAAACCGCCACCAAAAGGTGGGTCTTCTTATCTTTAGACCTCTTGAACGGTCCAACCATATCAAGCCCCCAGACCGCAAATGGCCAAGTTATTGGGATCATCCGCAATTCCTGAGCCGACACATGAGCTTGTCTGGAAAATTTCTGACATCCATCACACTTGCTAACAATATCCTCTGCATCAGCATGAGCCGTTAACCAGTAAAAACCATGACGAAAAGCTTTAGCCACCAAAGATTTTGAGCCGGCATGATGACCACAATCGCCTTCATGAATCTCTCATAAAATTTCACGGCCCTCCTCAGGAGAAACATAGCGTTGGAACACGCCTGTCACACTGCATCGGTGTAACTCGCCGTTGATAATAGTCATAGACTTCGACCTCCTGGTGATCTGTCGTGCTAAAGTTTCATCCTCGGGTAACTCGCCCCGGGTCATATAAGCCAGATAAGGCAACGTCCAGTCAGGAATAACATGAAGAGCCGCCACCAAGTGCACCTCCGGGCCAGGGACAACAAGATCTTCTTCAAACGGTAACTTGACCGAAGGATTGTGTAACACATCGAGGAATATATTAGGGGGCACCAGCTTACGTTGAGACCCAAGCCGGGACAGTGCATAAGCCGCCTCATTTTCTGTCGATCAAGATGATCCACCAGATAACCCTTAAAGTGTCCAGCAATATGATCAACCGCCCAACGATAAGCCGCCATGAGCGGGTCTTTAGAGTCCCACTTGCCGGAGACTTGCTGCGCCACAAGGTCTGAGTCGCCCAGGCATCTGACCCGGCTTAAATTCATTTCCTTAGCCATACAAAGGCCATGGAGCAAAGCTTCATACTCAGCTGCATTGTTAGTACAAGGAAACATTAATCTTAAAACATAACAGAATTTGTTACCTCATGGGGAAGTCAAAATAACTCCAGCCCCCGAGCCTTCCAACTGCCTAGACCCATCAAAGTGGATTGTCCAATATGTGTTGTCAGGCTTCTCCTTAGGTGTCTGCAATTATGTCCAATCATTGATGAAATCCACCAAAGCTTGAGACATGATGGCTGTCCTTGGCACATACTTCAAATTATGAGGTCCAAGCTCAATTGCCCACTTAGCAGCCCGGCCCATGGCTTCTCTGTTTTGAATAATATCTCCTAAAGGAGCAGAACTGACCATAGTAATAGGATGTCCAAGAAAATAATGCTTCAGCTTGTGACTGCCATGAACACCCCAAACACCAGTTTCTGCCAATGTGGATATCGTTGCTTGGACTCAGTCAAGACCTCACAGACATATTAAGCCGGCCGCTGGACTGGGTACTCTTTTCCTGCCTTCTTGCACTCTACGACAACTGCTACACTGACCGCCTTGTTATTAGCAGCCACATACAGAAGCAAAGGCTCTTTGTCTATAGGAGCAGCCAGGACGGGCGGCTCAGCTAACTGCTTCTTTAGGCCCTCAAACTCTTGATCAGCAGCATCGCTCCAAACGAAGTGGTCCGTCTTCTTCATCATCTGGTATAGAGGAATTGCCTTCTCTCCCAGGCGACTTATGAACCGGCTCAAAGCCGCAATACGACCCGCCAGACGCTGAACGTCATTGACACACGCCGGCTTACAAAGCGAAGTAATGGCCTTTATCTTCTCCGGGTTAGCTTCAATGCCCCGTTCCGAAACCAGAAACCCTAACAGTTTTCCTGCAGGCACACTAAAGACACACTTGGCCAGGTTAAGCATCATTTTGTAGACCCAGAGATTGTCAAAAGTTTCTTTCAGATCATCCAGGAGAGTCTTATTCTTCCTAGACTTAACCACAATGTCATCCACATAAGCATGAACGTTGCGCCCAATCTGACTGTGAAAACAATTCTGAACACTGTGACGACCCCGGCTTAATCGTGCACTAATCATACACACAAATGCACATGATCAAGCCTAAGGACTCACTTGAAGATATAACAACACAACTCTAAAACATAAATAAATTCATACAAGCTTAATATTACAATCCAGGGCCTCGAGGGCTCGAATACATAGCTCGATGGCATACAAGTGTCAGCGGAAGCGTCAGATATCTGGGTACAGATATATTACAGAACATAGAGATAAGCCTTCACAGAGGCGGGGCAAAATAAAAACTACGATCGAAAAGGCGTGGGCCTCCTGCCCTGGACCCTCCGATCCTACTCCTGGTGGTCAGACGGCTCCTCGTAGTAGTAGTACTCTCCGGGCTGGTAGTAGTAGTGGTCGTCGACGGGGACATCTGGCTCTGGGGCTCCGTCATCTGGATGCGACAAAGGAATAAAGGGGGAAAAAGGAAAATAAAGCAAACGTGAGTACTCATCCGAAGTACTCAGCAAGCAAGGATCTACACTACATATGCAACATTTTCAAAGGGGGCTGTATATGTGGACTGGGCTGCAGAAATGCCGGAATAGAGGGGGAAAGCCTAGTCCTATCGAAGACTAGCATCTTCAACATCTTCAATGGTCTCGCAGCATTAGAAGAGAGCAGATGAACATAAAGTAAAGTATAACAGTGTCATCAACCTCGGCCAGAGATCCTTTCTTGACTCCCTGCGAGAAAGCAATCCTAGAGCCGTACTATCCAGTTCTCATCTCATGCCATGTTCTAGTTGTACCGATCGGGATACAACTCCGAGTGTCCGTTACCGTAGGACAGGCTAATGATAGAAGTTTCTTCCCTGCAGGGGTGCACCAACTTACCCAGCACGCTCGCTTAACTCCGGCCGGACACACTTTTCTGGGTCATGCCCGGCCTCGCCTAAGCAACACGCCGCAACCCGACCAAATACCTAACAGAGAGGTCAGCACGCCGGACTAACCTATGCCCCCAGGGGTCTTGGGCCATCGCCCCGGATGCTCCTGCACGTTGCGTACACCGCCGGTGAGCAGACCTAGCAACCCCTTATACAAGCGCGGTTGCGTTCCCAGTCCAACCCAGCGTGTGCCGCTCAGTTGCTGACATCTATTAAGCTTCGGCTGAAGTATACGATGCAGAACGCCCATACTATGCCCACGTGATGGTTAGTGCTATGAGGCCAGAGGCCCCTCGGATCAAATATCCAAACCGTAGTGGATTAGGAGCGCGCGGTAATGAGCAGAGACTCACGATCGATGTGACCCCGTCGCCTCATCTCGAGGACTTGCGGCAAGGGCTAAGAATGCCCGGCCATGCCTCGTAGTTACCTCGTGGGTACCTCTCAGGTCAACCCGACTCCACATCACTTCGCATTCATGCTCGCGCTGGTACCCCTCAGGGCCGACCCGTCTTTAGTACCATGGTTCAAAGTCAAGTCATAGTATCCAAGGTAGCTGTGTGTCTGACACCGAAGGGAACCCTGAGGAATCACCCTTGATGGAATTCCCGCTCGATGTTATCATCAAGGTGAACGAAGGAGGAATCACCCTCGAGGTCCACACTTGAGAGATTGCGCGACGGCGTCGGTATCGGGGGTGGTGTAGGAGGGATCACCCTCGCTTACCACGACCGATTAACTAACCTACAAGGTTATCATCAGAAGTGCTGACGAGGTATCACCCTCGGCACTCGATAGTAACCCAGCAGTGTCGAGCATCTTAGGGGAAGTGACGTGCGGTGCCAGGTTCTAATCTTCGACCCCGTTGCTCGGGTCTTCTGAGAGTCCAGCGGGGCAGTCGGGACAAGTGGGTCTCTGATAAGGCTCTACCCATCCTATACTAAACAGTTTAGGATAACAGGCAGGTATCAACAGTAGGCTACAATTAAACAGGCTATGCAACAGATATAGGATGGTAACAACAGCAGTAACATCTAATGCAAGCATAAGAGGGAAGAGAATAGGTGATATCGGAATGCTCAAAATGGGGGTGCTTGCCTGTCTGCTCGACGGCAAGGGCAGGGTCGTCGGGGACGTAGTCGTACTCCAGAGCGGCGTCTGCCTCAGGAGCTACAGCAATGTCAGGGTCTACCGAAAGAGAAGAGGGGGAGGAAACAAGTAAATATAAAGCAATCAGATGCAACACAGTGCGTGCGATGCTATGATGCAGTGCAGGTTGCCTAAGTATGCTTCTAAGTCACTTTAATTATTTTTAGAATTATTCTGGGATTTAATAACCCGTGTGCGTGCATTATTCATTTGCCGGATTCGGGCCCGTAGTTACGAGTTCTTCTACATAGGGGGTTCCGACAAGGAAACAGACGGCACGATCAGACTCGTCTCGTCATTCTGAGCAACTTTCATGTTTTAACTTTTTCGATCTGAACTACGGTTTAAAAGTTATCAATTTTCAAAGTTTATTGGATTTTCTAGAATTTAATTAATTTAACAGAAAAAGGAATTATGACGTCAGCATGACGTCACTGTGACGTCAACGGTCAACAGGCGCTGACCAGAGTCAATCCTGACATGTGGGGTCCAGTGGGACCCACATGTCAGTCTCTGTTTAAGCTAACAGTGAATTAATTTAATTATCTGGGTTAATTAGGGGTGGACCCCACATGTCAGTGGGTCATTAGTCTAATTAATTGATTTTAATTTATTTAAAATGTTATTAGGTTAATTATCCGCGGGGGCCCACACGTCAGCGACTGGGGTTGCCCAGTCAGCATGTTGACTGGGTCAACCCAGTCAACGGGGCCCCCGGGGCCCACTGGCAGTGAGCCAGGGGTGGGGCCCGCTCATCCACGTCGGCTACCGGCGCCGGAGTTGCGCCGGCGACCAATTGCGCGGCGGCCGATCACCGGAGGCGGCCGGAAATGCGCTACGGGGCACCGTTCGACCCGTGGTTTGTTGCGTTCGAACGCTAGTGAACTCGTGCGTCGAGTGGTGGTGGTGGCACGGCCGGAAACGACCGGAGACGGCGACGGCGAGCGGTGGAGGCGGCGCCCGAGTTCGGGACCAAACGGAAGTGGCACAACGGTGCACGGCAAAGCGAGCTAGAGGGTTCGTCGGGCTCCTGCTAACGTGCTGAGCACGAGGCCGTGCTCGGCTGAGCCCGGCGGCGCGTGTGGCTACGGTGGCAAGCTCGCCGACGGCACCCGGTTCGGGCACTACGGGAACGGCGGCTACGAGCGCTAAATCCAGCGGGGCAGAGAGGGGTTCCGAGCGGGAAGCTCACCTAGCGGCGCACGAAAGGCCGTTGGGGGGATTAGTAGCTGCAGCGCTCGCCGAAGATGGAGGAAGTCGACAGTGTCCCGAGGAAGAAGTCGACGTGATCGGCCGTTGCTGTGCTCCTCAGCTCCGTCCAGTTGCTCCAGGGGACGCGGTCGACCACGACGCTGCTTCCAGGCACTCGCAAGCGTCGCGGGGAGGCCGGTGGCCACGGCGGTGAGGCAGCGCAGCGATGGTGGCGCTCTGAAATGGATCTGGGAAGGAAAGGGAGGGGCGGAGCGAGCGATGGGAGAGGGGAGGAGTGACGGGGAGGACCAGGGGGAAGGAACGAGCCTGCCCTTATCCTCTCAGCCTCCCTGTTTCGTCGGTGGACGCCGGCGTGTCGCCGCGCGAGCGGCGCGCGCGCGCGGCCATGACGCAGCCGACACGGGGAGGAGGGAGAAGGTAATGGGCCAGTTGGGCCACGGTCGGGGCACTGTGCACTTAGGCCCAGTGCACAGTGCCTCGTTTTTATTTTTCTGTTTCTGTTTCTCTTTTTCTTTTATTCTTTTCTGTTTTGATTTAGTTAGGGAACTTTTGCATTTTTGCAAAGTATGAGAGTTGACCCAAATATTGCAATGCAATATTTCCTTTCACCAAAAACTAGTTTGGGCAAAGTTGGAATTCTTTTGGATTTGATGTGATTTTAAATGTATTTAATATTGTTGTTTTGGTGCTGTTTCATATTGTTTGAATCATTTAATTAGTCCAAGTGCTACTGGTGTTATTTTTATGTGTTTTCTTGGAATATTTGCTAATTAGTGAACATTTTTCCAAAGGTACTTGAGCAAACTTATTTTGCACTTTTGAATTTGAGTTGATTTCCATAATTGAGTTTGAATTGGATACTTAACCCATGTGACTTGGCACTGCAAATGGTATGACTTGGCAATATTAGCAGTTGATCACAGTGGTAGTTACACAGGGGTGTTACAAGTTCTCCTCCTCTAAAAGAAATTCTCGTCCCGAGAATTTAGGAGGTAGAAGGAAAGAGGTCGGGATATTCTTCCCGAAGATGATCCTCACGTTCCCAAGTGGCTTCATCTTCAGTATGATTCGACCACTGCACTTTCAGGAACTTGATCGTCTTCTGACGAGTTCGACGTTCAACTTCATCAAGGATGCGGATCGGATGCTCCTTATAAGATAAGTCATCTTGCAACTGAAGCATCTCGTGATCCACTGCGCGGTGCGGAGATTCCTTGAAGCATTTTCGAAGTTGCGACACGTGGAAGACATCATGAATATGAGAGAATTGTGGTGGCAACTCCAATTTATAAGCCACCTGTCCACGTCTGGCAACAATGCGGAAGGGACCAATATAGCGAGGAGCTAGCTTGCCCTTGATTCCGAAACGACGGGTGCCTTTCATAGGAGTGACACGAAGATAAGCATGATCACCTGGTTGATAAGTCAGACCCCATCGTTTGCGATCATAATTGCTCTTCTGGCGGTCTTGAGCTGCTTTGAGATTCTCCCGGACAATTCTGACTTGTTCTTCGGCATGCTGAATAATGTCCGGTCCAACAAGAGGTCGTTCCCCAGTTTCTGACCAATTCAGAGGGGTTCGACACTTATGTCCATAGAGCACTTCGAAGGGGGCCATTTTCAAGCTGGCTTGATAGCTGTTGTTATAAGAGAACTCGGCATACGGGAGAGATTCCTCCCATTTCTTACCGAAGGATATAACACAGGCTCGAAGCATGTCTTCAAGCACTTGATTAACGCGCTCAACTTGGCCTTGGGATTGGGGATGATAAGCTGAACTCCATGTAATGTGAGTTCCCATGGCTTCTTGGAAACTTTCCCAGAACTTGGACGTGAAAAGACCACCACGGTCCGAACTGATCTCCTTCGGAATACCGTGAAGTGAAATAATTCTGGAGATATACAGCTCTGCTAGCTGGCTAGCAGTGATAGTCTCCTTGACAGGTAGGAAATGAGCAACCTTGGAAAGTTGATCAACGACGACAAGAATAGCGTCGTGACCTTTCTGAGACTTGGGAAGACCAGTAATGAAATCCATCTGCACTTTATCCCACTTCCACAAAGGAATAGGGCGTGGCTGAAGAATTCCAGCAGGTTTCTGATGTTCTGCTTTCATGCGATGACATACGTCACATTCAGCAACGTATCGAGCAATATCCTGCTTCATTCTAGACCACCAGTACCTCTGTCGGAGATCGCGATACATCTTAGTGCTACCCGGATGGATAGACAGTGGTGTATCATGAGCCTCCTTCATGACCTTGTCAGTCATAAGCTCGAAGCGAGGTACTACGATGCGGTCTTGAAAATATAATGTTCCATCTTCAGCAACTGAGAAATCCCGGTACTTATCTAGGTGAAGCTCTTTCTTCATCAGGTCAATCTCAGCATCTTTGGCTTGTGCTTCCTTAACAGCCTTCTGAAGGTCTGGCTGTACCACAAGGTTATTAAGGGAACCTTGGGGAACAATTCGCAGATTCAGCTGATTTAATTCTGCATAAAGACGAGGTTGAGCTCGCCTAACCATGAGGTTGTTGCAATATGACTGGCGGCTTAGGGCATCGGCCATCACGTTAGCCTTGCCCGGGGTATATGAAATACTGCAGTCATAGTCCGTAATTTTTTCTAACCATCGCTGCTGATGAAGGTTAAGATCCGGTTGGGTGAACAAGTATTTCAGACTTTGGTGATCGGTATAAATCTCACACCGATTACCCAGAAGGTAATGTCGCCATAACTTTAATGCATAGATCACTGCAACAAGTTCAAGATCATGCACCGGATAATTTTCTTCATGCGGACGCAATTGACGTGAAGCATACGCAATCACTATTTGTTCTTGCATTAGGACACAGCCTAATCCCTGACAAGAGGCGTCGCAGTATATGACAAAGTCCTTTCGAGAATCAGGAGGAGCTAGCACTGGAGCAGAAGTAAGCTTGTCCTTGAGGGTCTGGAAACTTTCCTGACATTTGTCTGTCCACTCAAACTTAACGCCTTTGTGGAGCAGATTAGTCAGGGGCTTGGCGATCTTGGAGAAGTTCTCGACGAATTGACGGCAATAACTAGCTAGACCGAGAAAGCTTCGGACTTGCTTGGCATTCTTCAGAGGGGTCCAGTCAAGGATAGCCTGAACACGCTCCGGGTTAACGGCAATACCGTCCTTGGAAATCACATGTCCAAGGTACGTCACTTCAGAAAGCCAGAATTCACATTTGGAATACTTGGCATATAACTTGTGCTCTCGAAGCCTCTCCAGAACAAGGCGAAGATGTTCGGCATGTTCTTCCTTATTCTTCGAATATACTAGGATATCGTCCAGATATACCACGACGAACTTGTCGAGGTAGTCCATGAATATGTAATTCATTAAGCGGGAGAACATGGCCGGAGCATTCGTTAGGCCAAATGACATGACGGTGTACTCATAAGAGCCATATCGAGTAACGAATGCGGTCTTTGGAATATCCTCTTCTCGGACACGGATCTGGTGATAACCCAACCTCAATTCGAGTTTTGAGAACACCGAAGATCCAGCAAGTTGATCATATAAGTCATTGATCCGGGGAAGCGGATATTTATTCTGAATGGTTGCCTGGTTGATAGGACGGTAATCTTGGACCAACCTATTCGTACCATCTTTCTTCTTGACAAAGAGAGACGGTGCTCCCCAGGCAGAGGAACTAGGGCGAATGAAACCTTTCCTTAAGGATTTATCAATCTCTTCCTTAAGCTCGATAAGATGGTGCGGAGGCATCTTGTAGGGATGCTTCGCAATGGGAGTGGTGCCAGGCTTCAAGTCAATGACGAACTCGACAGCTCTAGCAGGGGGTATTCCTGGAAGTTCTTCTGGAAAAACATCCGGGAAGTCACAGACAACTGGGATGTTCTAGATCCCCTCAAGCGGAGAAGCATTCAAC
Organism: Thinopyrum elongatum; assembly: GCA_011799875.1. NCBI lineage: Eukaryota > Viridiplantae > Streptophyta > Magnoliopsida > Poales > Poaceae > Thinopyrum > Thinopyrum elongatum. The sequence goes on from CM022297.1 coordinate 484,031,401, forward strand.
GCGTTCAAGGCATAAATCTGAGCCACGGCGTTCTTAGTGATATGAGCTTGATAATTCACTAACTCATCTGATGGATGAAGGAGGTGTACAACCTTAGTGGTGCAATTGATTGAGGCGTAATGAGCCTTCAACCAATCCATTCCCAGAATAAGGTCAATGTTGGAATTATTCAGAATTATGGGGAAGGCCTGAAACTTTCTCTCTTCAATCACAATAGTGACGTCGGGGCTGAATATGGTGGCTTGGCACCGACCCGCGGGAGTGTTTACAACTAACGGACGGTGTAGTGTTTCGCACTTAACGTCATGCAGGAGTGCAAAATGTTCTGACATGAATGAATGCAATGCTCCTGAATCAAATAAAACAGTTGCAGGAACTGAATTAACAAGAAGTGTACCCATCACGGTTGCTGGTTGTTCGGGGTCTTCATTCATGTTGACATGGAAGGCCTGCCCACGACCATAAGAAGGTCTGGCATTATAGTTGCGCTGCTGAGGAATACCACGGCCAATTCCACGGCCAGCAGAGGGAAGGGCCAACTGATTCTGACTCTGAGAGCAATCTCTGGCGCGGTGACCTGGCTGGCTACACTTGAAGCATAGTCCATTGTCAGGACGTGGTGCAGTAGCTCGAGGTGCTGGAGCTTGCAGAGGCTGTCTTGGTGGTGGAGGAGGCAGACGTGGTGCAGCATAGGAAGGCCTGTGCACTGGTGCTGCTGGACGATACATACTCTGAGGGATCCAGATACGGCGCTTCTGGGAAGAAGAGCCCGAAGATGAGCCCGTCTCACGAGTGCGTCGGGTAGCTTCCTTGTGCTTCTTCAATCCAGTCTCGACCATAATAGCCTTATTCACCAAGGTGGCGAAATCAGGGTAGTCTTGAACAAGCAGGGCTAACTGAATGTCATGGTGCAGCCCTTCGCAGAATTTCTCCTGCCTTCGTTCATCAGTGGGAACGTCCTCTTCAGCGTAGCGAGACAAGTCCAGAAACTCGCGCTGATATACTTCCACAGACTTGTTGCCTTGTACGAGGTTACGGAACTCGGCCTTCTTCCGAGCTATGACAGCTTGAGGAATGTAGCGGGCACGGAAAGCAATCTTGAATTCTGCCCAAGTGATGACGGTACCAGGTGGTAGGGTCTGTCGGTGAGTAGCCCACCACTGTGATGCGGGGCCCTTCAGAAGATAAGTCACAAAGGTGACATAGTTGACCTGGGCGACACCAGCAGACTCCATCTCATGGGAGATGTCACGCAGCCAATCATCGGCATCCAGTGGATTGACTGTGTTGCGAAAGAACGACGGGTTAAGTCGCATAAATTCTGGCAAGGTGATGGAAGGTAGCGGCTGGTCGGCATTGGGACGGGGGAATTGCTGCATAATCCCCGTCATGAATTGGCGGTTGAGTTCGAACTGTTGCATCATCGCAGCCATATAGTCAGGTGGTGGCGGCGGAGGTGGATTGTTGTCAGCCATCCTGCTAAATCGACAGGGGTAGTTCAGCAGAATCCAATGCGAGTGTAAAGCGTCATGCATGATGTAACGTGACGGAATTTAATTGGTACAGCAGATGCTTAATAGTAGTCATTAAGTCATACAGATCCATACAGCGTCGGTTACATTCGGGCAGCACAACGGCGCAAATTCAAAAGCTAGACATGCTAGGCGGCGTGCAGGCACGCGGTAAGGAAGTACACAACGAGACATAGCAAAGGCTACATCAACGTCGGAGAAAACCACTGAAACGGGGTAGCTGCAAGTGCGGACGACGGACGTTCGTCGCAGAAGGATCCTGCGCTCCATGTGCACTCTGATGCAGAACCCGGTCTCGAACTGTAAGAAGAGGTCCACGTGCAGGCGTGTGACCTCCCACAGCAGGCCAATCGATCCCTGATGGCATCTCGGTCCTGCTCGGGTAAAGAATGTGCTCCGGGTGTATCCCTGCACGAACAACTAGTAACAACTGCATCATAGCCTCGTAGAGTCGAGCTCGAGTGGCGAACAACTCGACAGCAAGAGCGCGAACCGTGCGATCCAGAGCCTGAGTACAATGAATCAGAACTCGCTGATCGTAGCGACGAGGCTCTTAAGGGGCACAGGCAGCTGTGTAGAATCCAGAAGCATCTCCAGCAGGGGCATACGGCATCATGGACTGCCATCTCAATCGTCACGCCGATACCGTGAAAACGGTGTAGCTCAGTGTCTGAGTCATCCTGCTGATCGTAGATGCGAACATCAGCATAGTACTGCTCCTGGTTGAACTCACGATAAACCTCATAGACCATGTACTCGGGGCACCAGCGGTAACCCAGCCTGATCAAGAGGGCGATCAGAACAGCTGGAAACCCAGGGATGTCTCGAGCACAGGTGCGAAGCACAAGTTGTGTCGCAGGGCGAGGTGGAAACAGACGGTCCATCTGAAACAAGAAGATTCAGGATTGTCATTCGACGACGAGAAATATAGAAAATCTCGAATTGAAAGGTTAAACAAAACAATGGAAAGGAAATGATTATCAGACCAAGTTGAGCGTGTTAATCAAGTGCTTGAATACATGCTTCGAGCTTGTGTTATATCCTTCGGTAAGAAATGGGAGGAATCTCTCCCGTATGCCGAGTTCTCTTATAACAACAGCTATCAAGCCAGCTTGAAAATGGCCCCCTTCGAAGTGCTCTATGGACGTAAGTGTCGAACCCCTCTGAATTGGTCAGAAACTGGGGAACGACCTCTTGTTGGACCGGACATTATTCAGCATGCCGAAGAACAAGTCAGAATTGTCCGAGAGAATCTCAAAGCAGCTCAAGACCGCCAGAAGAGCAATTATGATCGCAAACGATGGGGTCTGACTTATCAACCAGGTGATCATGCTTATCTTCGTGTCACTCCTATGAAAGGCACCCGTCGTTTCGGAATCAAGGGCAAGCTAGCTCCTCGCTATATTGGTCCCTTCCGCATTGTTGCCAGACGTGGACAGGTGGCTTATAAATTGGAGTTGCCACCACAATTCTCTCATACTCATGATGTCTTCCACGTGTCGCAACTTCGAAAATGCTTCAAGGAATCTCCGCACCGCGCAGTGGATCACGAAATGCTTCAGTTGCAAGATGACTTATCTTATAAGGAGCATCCGATCCGCATCCTTGATGAAGCTGAATGTCGAACTCGTCAGAAGACGATCAAGTTCCTGAAAGTGCAGTGGTCGAATCATACTGAAGATGAAGCCACTTGGGAACGTGAGGATCATCTTCGGGAAGAATATCCCGACCTCTTTCCTTCTACCTCCTAAATTCTCGGGACGAGAATTTCTTTTAGAGGAGGAGAACTTGTAACACCCCTGTGTAACTACCACTGTGATCAACTGCTAATATTGCCAAGTCATACCATTTGCAGTGCCAAGTCACATGGGTTAAGTATCCAATTCAAACTCAATTATGGAAATCAACCCAAATTCAAAAGTGCAAAATAAGTTTGCTCACGCACCTTTGGAAAAATGTTCACTAATTAGCAAATATTCCAAGAAAACACATAAAAATAACACCAGTAGCACTTGGACTAATTAAATGATTCAAACAATATGAAACAGCACCAAAACAACAATATTAAATCCATTTAAAATCATATCAAATCCAAAAGAATTCCAACTTTGCCCAAACTAGGTTTTGGTGAAAGGAAATATTGCATTGCAATATTTGGGTCAACTCTCATACTTTGCAAAAATGCAAAACTGCCCTAACTAAATCAAAACAGAAAAGAATAAAAGAAAAAGAGAAACAGAAACAAAAAAATAAAAACGAGGCAATGTGCACTGGGCCTAAGTGCACAGTGCCCCGACCGCGGCCCAACTGGCCCATTACCTTCTCCCTCCTCCCCGTGTCGACTGCGCCATGGCCGCGCGCGCGCGCCCCGCTCGCGCGGCGACACGCCGGCGTCCACCGACGAAACAGGGAGGCTGAGAGGATAAGGGCAGGCTCGTTCCTTCCCCCTGGTCCTCCCCGTCACTCCTCCCCTCTCCCATCGCTCGCTCCGCCCCTCCCTTTCCTTCCCAGATCCATTTCAGAGCGCCACCGTCGCTGCGCTGCCTCACCGCCGTGGCCACCGGCCTCCCCGCGATGCTTGCGAGTGCCTGGAAGGAGCGCCGTGGTCGACCGCGTCCCCTGGAGCAACTGGACGGAGCTGAGGAGCATAGTAATGGCCGATCACGTCGACTTCTTCCTCGGGACACCATCGACTCCCTCCATCTCTGGCGAGCGCTGCAGCTACTAATCCCCCCAACGGCCTTTCGTGCGCCGCTAGGTGAGCTTCCTGCTCAGAACCCCTCTCTGCCCCGCTGGATTTAGCGCTCGTAGCCGCCGTTCCCGTAGTGCCCGAACCGGGTGCCGTCGGCGAGCTCGCCACCGTAGCCACACGTGCCGCTGGGCTCAGCCGAGCACGGCCTCGTGCTCAGCACACTAGCAGGAGCCCGATGAACCCTCTAGCTCGCTTTGCCATGCACCGTTGTGCCACTTCCGTTTGGTCCCGAACTCCGGCGCCGCCTCCACCGCTCGCCGTCGCCGTCTCCGGTCGTTTCCGGCCGTGCCACCACCACTACTCGACGCGCGAGTTCACTAGCGTTCGAACACAACAAACCACGGGTCGAACGGTGCCCCATAGCGCATTTCCGGCCGCCTTCGGCGATCGGCCGCCGCGCAATTGGTCGCCGGCGCAACTCCGGCGCCGGCAGCCGACGTGGATGAGCGGGCCGCACCCCTGGCTCACTGCCAGTGGGCCCCGGGGGCCCCCGTTGACTGGGTTGGACTGGGCAACCCCAGTCGCTGACGTGTGGGCCCCCGTGGATAATTAACCTAATAACATTTTAAATAAATGAAAATCAATTAATTAGACTAATGACCCACTGACATGTGGGGTCCACCCCTAATTAACCCAGATAATTAAATTAATTCACTGTTAGCTTAAACAGAGACTGACATGTGGGTCCCACTGGACCCCACATGTCAGGATTGACTCTAGTCAGCGCCTGTTGACCGCTGACATCACAGTGACATCATGCTGACGTCATAATTCCTTTTTCTATTAAATTAAATAAATTCCAGAAAATCCAATAAACTTTGAAAATTGATAACTTTTAAACCATAGCTCAGATCAAAAAAGTTAAAACATGAAAGTTGCTCAGAACAACGAGACGAGTTTGATCGTGCCGTCTGTTTCCTTGCCGAAACCCCCTACGTAGAAGAACTCGTAACTACAGGCCTGAATCCGGCAAATGAATAATGCACGCACACGGGTTATTAAATCCCAGAATAATTCTAAAAATAATTAAAGTGACTTAGAAGCATACTTAGGCAACCTGCACTGCATCATAGCATCGCACGCACTGTGTTGCATCTGATTGCTTTATATTTACTTGTTTCCTCCCCCTCTTCTCTTTCGGTAGACCCCGACGTTGCCGTAGCTCCTGAGGCAGACGCCGCTCCGGAGTACGACTACATCCCCGACGACCCTGCCCTTGCCGTCGAGCAGACAGGCAAGCACCCCCATTTTGAGCATTCCAATATCACCTATTCTCTTCCCTCTTATGCTTGCATTAGATGTTACTGCTGCTGTTACCATCCTATATCTGTTGCATAGCCTGTTTAATTGTAGCCTACTGTTGATACCTGCCTGTTATCCTAAATTGTTTAGTATAGGATGGGTAGAGCCTTATCAGAGACCCACTTGTCCCGACTGCCCCGATGGACTCTCAGAAGACCCGAGCAACGGGATTGAAGATTAGAACCTGGCACCGCACGTCACTTCCCCTAAGATGCTCGACACTGCTGGGTTACTATCGAGTGCCGAGGGTGATACCTCGTCAGCACTTCTGATGATAACATTGTAGGTTAGTTAATCGGTCGTGGTAAGCGAGGGTGATCCCTCCTACACCACCCTCGATACCGACGTCGTCGCGCAATCTCTCAAGTGTGGACCTCGAGGGTGATTCCTCCTTCGTTCACCTTGATGATAACATCTAGCGGGAATTCCATCGAGGGTGATTCCTCAGGGTTCCCTTCGGTGTCAGACACACAGCTACCTTCGATACTATGACTTGACGTTGAACCATGGTACTAAAGATGGGTCGGCCCTGAGCGGTACCCGCGTGAGCATGAATGCGAAGTGATGTGGAGTCGGGTTGACCTGAGAGGTGCCCGCGAGATAACTACGAGGCGTGGCCGGGCATTCTTAGCCCTTGCCGCAAGTCCTCGAGACGGGGCGACGGGGTCACATCGATCGTGAGTCTCTGCTCGTTACCGTGCGCTCCTAATCCACTATGGTTTGGATATTTGATCCGAGGGGCCTCTGGCCTGATAGCACTAACCATCACGTGGGCATAGTATGGGCGTTCTGCGTCGTATACTTCAGCCGAAGCTTAATAGATGTCAGCAACTGAGCGGCACACGCTGGGTTGGACTGGGAACGCAACCGCGCTTGTATAAGGGGTTGCTAGGTCTGCTCACCGACGGTGTACGCAACGTGCAGGAGCGTCCGGGGCGATGGCCCAAGACCCCTGGGGCCATAGGTTAGTCCGGCGTGCTGACCTCTCTGTTAGGTATTTGGTCGGGTTGCGGCGTGTTGCTTAGCCGAGGCCGGGCATGACCCAGAAAAGTGTGTCCGGCCGGAGTTAAGCGAGTGTGGTGGGTAAGTTGGTGCACCCCTGCAGGGAAGAAACTTCTATCGATAGCCTGTCCTACGGTAACGGACACTCGGAGTTGTATCCCGATCGGTACAACTAGAACATGGCATGAGATGAGAACTGGATAGTACGGCTCTGGGATTGCTTTCTCGCAGGGAGTCGAGAAAGGATCTCTGGCCGGGGTTGATGACACTGTTATACTTTACTTTATGTTCATCTGCTCTCTTCTAATGCTGCGAGACCGTTGAAGATGTTGAAGATGCTAGTCTTCGATAGGACTAGGTTTTCCCCCTCTATTCCGGCATTTCTGCAGCCCAGTCCACATATACAGCCCCCTTTGAAAATGTTGCATATGTAGTTTAGATCCTTGCTTGCTGAGTACTTCGGATGAGTACTCACGTTTGCTTTATTTTCCTTTTTCCCCATTTATTCCTTTGTCGCATCCAGACGACGGAGCCCCGGAGCCAGATGTCCCCGTCGACGACCACTACTACTACCAGCCCGGAGAGTACTACTACTATGAGGAGCCGTCTGACGACCAGGAGTAGGATCGGAGGGTCCAGGGCAGGAGGCCCACGCCTTTTCGATCGTAGTTTTTATTTTGCCCGCCTCTGTGAAGGCTTATCTCTATGTTCTGTAATATATCTGTACCCAGATATCTGACGCTTCTGCTGACACTTGTATGCCATCGTGCTATGTATTCGAGCCCTCGAGGCCCTGGATTGTAATATTAAGCTTGTATGAATTTATTTATGTTTTAGAGTTGTGTTTTGATATCTTCAAGTGAGTCCTTAGGCTTGATCGTGTGCATTTGTGTGTATGATTAGTGCATGATTAAGCCGGAGTGATCAACTGCTAATATTGCCAAGTCATACCATTTGCGGTGCCAAGTCACATGGGTTAAGTATCCAATTCAAACTCAATTATGGAAATCAACTCAAATTCAAAAGTGCAAAATAAGTTTGCTCAAGCACCTTTGGAAAAATATTCACTAATTAGCAAATATTCAAAGAAAACACATAAAAATAACACCAGTAGCACTTGGACTAATTAAATAATTCAAACAATCTGAAACAGCACCAAAACAACAATATTAAATCCATTTAAAATCATATCAAATCCAAAAGAATTCCAACTTTGCCCAAACTAGTTTTTGGTGAAAGGAAATATTGCATTGCAATATTTGGGTCAACTCTCATACTTTGCAAAAATGCAAAAGTGCCCTAACTAAATCAAAACAGAAAAGAATAAAAGAAAAAGAGAAACAGAAACAGAAAAATAAAAACGAGGCACTGTGCACTGGGCCTAAGTGCACAGTGCCCCGACCGCGGCCCAACTGGCCCATTACCCTCTCCCTCCTCCCCGTGTCGGCTACGCCATGGCCGCGCGCGCGCGCGCCGCTCGCTCGGCGACACGCCGGCGTCCATCGACGAAACAGGGAGGCTGAGAGGATAAGGGCAGGCTCGTTCCTTCCCCCTGGTCCTCCCCGTCACTCCTCCCATCTCCCATCGCTTGCTCCGCCCCTCCCTTTCCTTCCCAGATCCATTTTAGAGCGCCACCGTCGCTGCGCTGCCTCACCGCCGTGGCCACCGGCCTCCCCGCGACGCTTGCGAGTGCCTGGAAGGAGCGCCATGGTCGACCGCGTCCTCTGGAGCAACTGGACGGAGCTGAGGAGCACAGCAATGGCCGATCACGTCGACTTCTTCCTTGGGACACCGTCGACTTCCTCCATCTCCGGCGAGCGCTGCAGCTACTAATCCCCCCAACGGCCTTTCGTGCGTCGCTAGGTGAGCTTCCCGCTCGGAACCTTTCTCTGCCCCGCTGGATTTAGCGCTCGTAGCCGCCGTTCCCGTAGTGCCCGAACCGGGTGCCGTCGGCGAGCTCGCCACCGTAGCCACACATGCTGCCGGGCTCAGCCGAGCACGGCCTCGTGCTCAGCACGCTAGCAGGTGCCCGACGAACCCTCTAGCTCGCTTTGCCGTGCACCGTTGTGCCACTTCCATTTGGTCCCGAACTCCGGCGCCGCCTCCACCGCTCGCCGTCGCCGTCTCCGGTCGTTTCCGGCCGTGCCACCACCACCACTCGACGCGCGAGTTCACTAGCGTTCGAACGCAACAAACCACGGGTCAAACGGTGCCCCGTAGCACATTTCCGGCAGCCCCCGGCGATCGGCCGCCGCGCAATTGGTCGCCGGCGCAACTTCGGCGCCGGCAGCCGACGTGGATGAGTGGGCCCCACCCCTGGCTCACTGCCAGTGGGTCCCGGGGGCCCCGTTTACTGGGTTGACCTAGTCAACGTGCTGACTGGGCAACCCCAGCCGCTGACGTGTGGGCCCCCGCGGATAATTAACCTAATAACATTTTAAATAAATGAAAATCAATTAATTAGACTAATGACCCACTGACATGTGGGGTCCACCCCTAATTAACCCAGATAATTAAATTAGTTCACTGTTAGCTTAAACAGAGACTGACATGTGGGTCCCACTGGACCCCACATGTCAGGATTGACTCTGGTCAGCGCCTGTTGACCGCTGATGTCACAGTGACGTCATGCTGACATCATAATTCCTTTTTCTGTTAAATTAAATAAATTCCAGAAAATCCAATAAACTTTGAAAATTGATAACTTTTAAACCGTAGCTCAGATCGAAAAAGTTAAAACATGAAAGTTGCTCAGAACGACGAGACGAGTCTGGTTGTGCCGTCTGTTTCCTTGTTGGAACCCCCTACGTAGAAGAACTCGTAACTCCGGGCCCGAATCCGGCAAATGAATAATGCACACACATGGGTTATTAAATCCCAAAATAATTCTAAAAATAATTAATGTGACTTAGAAGCATACTTAGGCAACCTGCACTGCATCATAGCATCGCACGCACTGTGTTGCATCTGATTGCTTTATATTTACTTGTTTCCTCCCCCTCTTCTCTTTCGGTAGACCCCGACGTTGCCGTAGCTCCTGAGGCAGACGCCGCTCCGGAGTACGACTACGTCCCCGACGACCCTGCCCTTGCCGTCGAGCAGACAGGCAAGCACCCCCATTTTGAGCATTCCGATATCACCTATTCTCTTCCCTCTTATGCTTGCATTAGAAGTTACTGCTGCTGTTACCATCCTATATCTGTTGCATAGCCTGTTTAATTGTAGCCTACTGTTGATACATGCCTGTTATCCTAAACTGTTTAGTATAGGATGGGTAGAGCCTTATCAGAGACCCACTTGTCCCGACTGCCCCGCTGGACTCTCAGAAGACCCGAGCAACGGGATCGAAGATTAGAACCTGGCACCGCACGTCACTTCCCCTAAGATGCTCGACACTGCTGGGTTACTATCGAGTGCCGAGGGTGATACCTCGTCAGTACTTCTGATGATAACCTTGTAGGTTAGTTAATCGGTCGTGGTAAGCGAGGGAGATCCCTCCTACACCACCCCCGATACCGACGCCGTCGCGCAATCTCTCAAGTGTGGACCTCGAGGGTGATTCCTCCTTCGTTCACCTTGATGATAACATCGAGCGGGAATTCCATCGAGGGTGATTCCTCAGGGTTCCCTTCGGTGTCAGACACACAGCTACCTTGGATACTATGACTTGACTTTGAACCATGGTACTAAAGACGGGTCGGCCCTGAGCGGTACCCGCACGAGCATGAATGCGAAGTGATGTGGAGTCGGGTTGACCTGAGAGGTGCCCGCGAGATAACTACGAGGCGTGGCCGGGCATTCTTAGCCCTTGCCGCAAGTCCTCGAGATGGGGCGACGGGGTCACATCGATCATGAGTCTCTGCTCGTTACCGCGCGCTCCTAATCCACTACGGTTTGGATATTTGATCCGAGGGGCCTCTGGCCTCATAGCACTAACCATCACGTGGGCATAGTATGGGCGTTCTGCGTCGTATACTTCAGCCGAAGCTTAATAGACGTCAGCAACTGAGCGGCACACGCTGGGTTGGACTGGGAACGCAACCGCGCTTGTATAAGGGGTTGCTAGGTCTGCTCACCGGCAGTGTACGCAACGTGCAGGAGCGTCCGGGGCGATGGCCCAAGACCCCTGGGGGCATAGGTTAGTCTGGCGTGCTGTCCTCTCTGTTAGGTATTTGGTCGGGTTGTGGCGTGTTGCTTAGCCGAGGCCGGGCATGACCCAGAAAAGTGTGTCCGCCCGGAGTTAAGCGAGCGTGGTGGGTAAGTTGGTGCACCCCTGCAGGGAAGAAACTTCTATCGATAGCCTGTCCTACGGTAACGGACACTCGGAGTTGTATCCCGATCGGTACAACTAGAACATGGCATGAGATGAGAACTGGATAGTACGGCTCTGGGATTGCTTTCTCGCAGGGAGTCAAGAAAGGATCTCTGGCCGAGGTTGATGACACTGTTATACTTTACTTTATGTTCATCTGCTCTCTTCTAATGCTGCGAGACCGTTGAAGATGTTGAAGATGCTAGTCTTCGATAGGACTAGGTTTTCCCCCTCTATTCCGGCATTTCTGCAGCCCAGTCCACATATACAGCCCCCTTTGAAAATGTTGCATATGTAGTGTAGATCCTTGCTTGCTGAGTAATTCGGATGAGTACTCATGTTTGCTTTATTTTCCTTTTTCCCCATTTATTCCTTTGTCGCATCCAGACGATGAAGCCCCGGAGCCAGATGTCCCCGTCGACGACCACTACTACTACCAGCCCGGAGAGTACTACTACTACGAGGAGCCGTCTGACGACCAGGAGTAGGATCGGAGGGTCCAGGGCAGGAGGCCCACGCCTTTTCGATCGTAGTTTTTATTTTGCCCCGCCTCTGTGAAGGCTTATCTCTATGTTCTGTAATATATCTATACCCAGATATCTGACGCTTCCGCTGACACTTGTATGCTATTGAGCTATGTATTCGAGCCCTCGAGGCCCTGGATTGTAATATTAAGCTTGTATGAATTTATTTATGTTTTAGAGTTGTGTTGTGATATCTTCAAGTGAGTCCTTAGGCTTGATCGTGTGCATTTGTGTGTATGATTAGTGCACGATTAAGCCGGGGTCGTCACAAACACAGTGCTGATAAGTCGCCTGCGCACTCTTGAGCCCAAAAGGCATAGAAACATAGCAGAAAGATCCAAAAGGTGTGATGAAGGATGTTTTCTCTTGGTCTTTAACCGCCATCTTGATCTGATGATAACTAGAATAAGCATCCAGGAAGCATAAACTCTCACAACCCGCTGTTGCATCAATGATTTGGCGATACGGGGGAGAGCAAACGGATCAGCTGGACAAGCTTTGTTGAGATATGTGTAGTCAACGCATATACGCCATGTGTCATTCTTCTTGAATACCAGCACAGGGTTAGCCAACCACTCCGGGTGAAAAACTTCTATGATAAACCCAGCCGCTAAGAGCCGGGCTACCTCTTCTCCAATAGCCTTATGTCGCTCTTCATTGAAACGACAGAGGAACTGTTTGACCGACTTAAACTTAGGATCCACATTAAGAGTGTGCTCAGCGAATTCTCTCGGTACACCCGGCATGTCAGAAGGTTTCCATGCAAAGATGTCCCGATTCTCACGGATGAACTCAATGAGTGCGCTTTCCTATTTAGGATCCATATTAGCCCCCACAGTGAAATGCTTGGATGAGTCGCCAGGGACAAAATCAACCTGCTTGGTGTCATCAGCCGACTTAAATTTCAACAAAGGGCCCTGCTCAGTAGTGGGCTTTTTCAGAGGGGTCATATCAGCCGGGTCAACATTATCCTTGTAAAACTTAAGCTCCTTAGTAGCGCAAGCTGTCTCTGCATAAGCCGCATCTCCTTCCTCACATTCCAAGGCGATTTTCCGATCACCATGGACCGTAATCGTGCCCTTTCACACTGGCATCTTGAGCTGTAAATAGACATAGCAAGGGCGAGCCATGAACTTAGCATAAGCCGACCGTCCAAACAATGCATGATATGGACTCTTGATTTTGACCACTTCAAACCACAGTGTCTCTGCCCTGTAATCATAATCATCACCAAATGCTACTTCCAGGGCAATTTTTCCCACAGGATACACTGACTTACCAGGCACCACACCATGGAAAACTGTAGAAGATGGCTTAAGATCCTTGTCAGTTAAATTCATCCGACTAAAAGTGCCGCCACCATCCATGAGTACCTTAGTGAATCTATAGCAACCAACCTGAGGGGCCACCACAAGGGCTAAGTGACCCCGGTTATCAACCCGTGGCAGGTGATCCGCCCTGCTCCATGATATCATGTGCTCAGACCATCTCAAATACTGCGGAACAGTCGGCTCTACAGCATGAACCACCCGCAAATGAACCTTCTGATCTCGTTTGTAAAGACTTGTGGTGAAAACATGGTATTGGCCACCATTGAGCTGCTTTGGATTACTCTGATATCCTGACTGATTACCTTCCTGTTGATTACCCTGACCAGACTGTTGGTCATGACCACCCTGGTTACCTTGATGTTGATAGCCAGAATTTGAACCGCCACCACCAAAACCGGACCCCTGAGAGCTGGATCCTGACCCGCCTGGCGGCCCATTACTATTGCCATGATTCTGACTGAGGCTGTAATTCCTGAACTCTCGCATAACCCAACAATCCTTCCAGGCATGAGTGGATGGCTTGTTGGGAAGACTGTGCTTCGGGCACGGGTCATTAAGCGCCGCCTCAAGATTAAAAGGCTTTACATTGCCAAAGGGCGGCTTACCATTACCGTTGCAGCGGTGGTTCTTATATCTAGTGTTGGTGTTAGCTACTAGATCTGACCTGTCGTCGGGGTGTCTGTGCTTCCCACCGTTACCCTGGTTGTTGCCATTATGTCCTGCCACATTCTGCTGCTGACCCTTACCATTGCCATTCTTCTTGCCCTTGTTGGACTTCTCGTCATCAGATCCAGGGTCTTTTGTGTTATCAGAATCTGCATACTTAATGAGAGCCGCCATGAGCTCGCCCATGTCATTACAATAACGCTTACGCCGCCCAAGTTTCTGCTTAAGGGGGACAAAGTGACAGTTCTTCTCTAAGATCAGAACTGCCTGACCCGCCGCAATACTGTCAGATGGGTGAATAATAGCCGAGACCCGCTAGACCCAATGGTGGGCCGACTCATCCTCGCGTGTACGCAGTGATCCAGATCCACAATCGTCAGTGGCTGCTTGCCTGTCCCTTGAATTTTTTGATGAACCGCGCTTTCAACTTTGCCCATGAGCTGATGGAATTGGGAGGTAATCCTTTTAACCATGTGCGAGCTGGCCCATCCAACATCATAGTAAAGTATTTTGCACAAACCGCATCATTGACATCCAACATCTCCATGGCTAACTCATAACTCTCAATCCAGCCCTCTGTAGGGATATCGGCTATATAATTAGGCACTTTGCGAGGACCCTTGAAGTCCTTAGGCAGACATTCATTATGCAAAGATGGTACTAAACATGGCACTCCAACTGTCCTGGAAATCGTCCCATCTCCTACTGAGGCCGAAGGTGTCACTGGAGGCTCCTGATAAGCCCCCAGCTGAGCCGCCGCTGCCGCCTCACGATAAGCTCTGGCTTTGATGTTGCTTGAACTACGTCGGTATTTCCCCAAAGAGGAAGGGATGATGCAGCACAGCTACTGTTGGGGATATAACCCCGGGGTGTGACCCGCCCAGGAGGGGCTGGGTTACACTATTGGTGACTCAACAAGAGAGGCCCAAATAAGCCCAAGAAGACAGGTATGAAGACGGCGGCTCATGAGGCGGGCCTGGTGGTGGCCCAAGACCCGGACGTATGAACCGCCATATGATGACTTGCCTTGTAAGGCGAGGTGATTTAGAAACCAGGCCGCCCATGTTGTGTGAGCTGGCTCAGACTCTTGTAAGCCCCGGGCCTCGACCTATATATAAAGTCGAGACCCGGCGGCGGGTTAACTCAGAAAACAACCAATCGATAGCTAGGTCAAGCGTATTCGCTCCCTTGTAATCGAAACTCAAGCAATACAACTAGAAGCAGGAAGTAGGCTTTTACCTTGACTCGAGGGGCCGAACCTGGGTAAACCCTTTGTGTCCTTTGTCCCGTCCAACCCCTTCGAGCTAACCTACATTGCGATGGCTCCACACCTAAGTCCTTTCACTAGAGCATCTACCGTGTTAAATCCATGACAGTTGGCACCCACCGTGGGGCCAGAGCACGGTGGTTTCAAGTTCTTGAAGGGCAATTTATCAGGGATCAAAGGATACGCCGTGGGGCCGGATGACCAAGAGTCACCGCGGCAAGATCTACATCGACGACGCTGGCTGGGGCCCCGAGGCCGACTCAAGGTATCGGGTCCCCTTTGGCGGAATCCATGTCTTCATCGGCAAGATCGGCGAGTCAGAGCCTGAGCCGGACACCTGCACCAACATCATCGAGACAGCTCAGCGCACGCGACCCGCCAGGGTTCAACCCGGCCGAAAGTGCGCCTTCATTGGCTTTGTTCATGGGACGGATCTTGAGGAAGGATCTGTGTCTGGCGGAGAGACAGCCATCTATTCAGGTGACGAGTCCTCAACCGGAGAAACTGAATCATTCTATCAGCTTCAAGATGGTGGGCTCAGGGGCTATTCCGATGGTGACAGTATTCCGGACCCTTATGAGCCGCCAAGCAGGGCTGCTATCTTTATGGCCAGCACGCAGCCGGCTCTGAATTCATCGATAGCTGCGGCCATGACGTCCGGGTCAACTGCTGCTGCGACAGCTGGAGCGAGCGGTTCAGCACGGCCCCTGGCTCAACTCTTATCTGAGCTCTTGGGCACTTTATCGGCTCTGTTAGCTACGGAGGCGACCCCGGCAAATCAAGTACAGCATAACACAGAGGTGGCGAAGGTGCGAGATGAGGTAGCCAAAGCCCAAGATGATCTTAATGCAGAGAATGGCAGGATGGCAACAGAGCGGGCTTCGTTGGAGGCCGAGTCACAACAGATAAAAGCAGAGGCTTTTCATTTGAATTTGGACCAGAACACGTCCAATGTGGTTCTTCGAAGGAGGCATCAGAGCCGTTTACCTTCAGAGTTTGAGGGGCGGAATCTTTTTAACACGCCTGGGGCAGGAACAAGTAACCCGCCCGGCGTAACCCGTGCTGCTGAAGTGCCAGGAACCGGGGCGACGGCTCAACCTCGTGTGCCAAACCTGCCCCGTAGGGATCAGAACCCTCCTCAGCGGGTCCCAACACCCTCGGGCCATTATTCTAACCCGGTGGACAACATGATAGCGGCAGCTACATGGCTGGCGGCTATCCCGATCGAAGGCGAGTCTCCGGTCGCGATAGAGACCCGGAACACGGTGGAGCTTCTTCAAATGGCTGTGGCACAGCAGGCGGCTTATTCGTACAGTCGTGAGCACGTCCACTCAACTCCTCGCCCGAGTCGAAGCTATAGCCGGCGCATTGAGTCGCCGGCGGTTTCTAGGCAGCGAGCGGCATCGTAACCCTCCTTGTCATAATGAACCACCCCGTGGGCATAACCCGCCCCGTGATGATCATAATGCTTAGGCCCTTCTGGATCAGGCTAGAGCCCGTCATGAGGCGAAATTGGCGGCTTAGTTGGGGGCTCATCAGTAGTTTCAATTAAACCCTACGGCATCTGTGGAGGCTGGGATGATTTCCAGATCAGTAGGGGTGCCGTGTCTAGTGCCGGCTCTACATAATGAACGTCTGCCCAAGGATTTTAAGGGTCCTCGTAAGGTGCCTAACTACACAACTAATCTTCCACCTGAGGCTTGGATTGAAAGCTACGAACTGGCTAAGGAGATGCTGGATGTCAATGATGCCGTATGTGCCAAGTACTTCACAATGATGTTGGACGGACCGGCTCGTACGTGGTTGAAAGGATTACCTGCCAACTCTATCAATTCATGGGCTGAGTTGAAGGCACACTTCGTTCAGAACTTTAAGGGAACGTGTAAGCAGCCTCTGTCGATTATTGACCTGGACAACTGTGTGCAGTGGGAAGATGAGTCGGCTCACCATTGGGTTCGCCGGGTCTCAGCTATTATCCACTCATCCGATAGCATTGCGGCAGGCTCTGCAGTTCTGATTCTGGAAAAGAATTGGTCACTTTACCCCCCCCTCAAGCAGAAGCTTGGGCGGCTTAAGCGTCACGGCAGTGACATGGCGGAGCTCACGGCTGCTCTTATCAAACATGCCAACTCTGACACCACCAAAGATCCTGGATCTGATGATGAAAAGTCCAACAAGGGAAAAAATAGTGGTAATGGTAAAAGCCAGCAGCAGAACGCGGCCGGGCATAATGGTCACAATCAGGGCAACGGTGGTAAGCGCAGACACCCCGAAGGCGGGTTAGATCTTGTAGCTAACACCAATGCTGGGTATAAAAACCAGCGCAGTGGTAAGCCGGGCTTCGGATGACCAAGATTTAATCTTGAGGCAATGCTGAACGAACCTTGCCCAAAACACAGCCTGCCCAATAAGCCATCGGCTCATGCTTGGAAGGATTGTTTCATCATGAAAGAATACAAGAGTTCCGGCGTCCATCCAGATCATGGTAACAATAATGGCCTGCCTGGCGGGTCAGGGTCCGGCTCACACGGGCCTGGTTTTGGTGGTGGCGGCTCAAATTCTGGGTATCAAGGACAGGGCAACCAGGGTGGCTATAACCAACAGCCCGGTCAGGGTAACCAGCAACATCAGTCAGGATACCAGAGCAATCCGAAGCAGCTTAACAGTGGCCAGTATCATGTTTTCACTACAAGTCTTTGTAAAAGAGATCAGAAGGTTCATAAGCGTGCGGTCAATGCAGTTGAGCCGGCGGTACCTCAATACTTGCGACGGTCAGAGCAGTTAATCACATGGAGTAGAGAGGATCACCCGCCCGGGGTTGACAATCCGGGTCAGCTAGCATTGGTGGTAGCCCCTCAAGTTGGGGGTTACAAATTCACTAAAGTCCTCATGGATGGTGGCAGCAGCATCAATATCCTTTATTATGATACCTTTCACCGAATGAATTTGACTGATAAAGATCTTAAGCTGTCCTCTACAGTCTTTCATGGCGTGGTACCTGGTAAGTCGGCATATCCAGTGGGTAAGATTGCCTTGGAAGTGGCTTTCGGCGATGATTATGATTACAGGGCAGAGACGTTGTGGTTTGAGGTGGTTAAAATAAAGAGCCCTTATCATGCCTTGTTTGGACGGCCGACTTATGCTAAATTTATGGCACGGCCTTGTTATGTTTATCTACAACTTAAGATGCCAGGACATAAGGGTACTATTACAGTCCATGGTAATCAAAAAAATGTTTTGGAATGCAAGGAAGGAGATCCTGCTTATGCTGAGTCAGCTTGTGCTACTAAGGAGCTTAAGTTTTATAAGGATAATGTTGACCCGGCTGATATGACCCCTTTGAAGAAGCCCACCACAGAGCAAGACCCTCTGTTGAAGTTTAAGTCGGCTGATGATACTAAGCAGGTTGACTTCATCCCTGGTGACTCATCTGAGCAGTTCACGATAGGGGCTAATATGGATCCTAAATAGGAAAGCACGCTCATCTAGTTCATCAGCGAGAATCAGGACATCTTTGCATGAAAACCTTCTGACATGCCGGGTGTACCGAGAGAATTCGCTGAGCACACTCTTAATGTTGATCCTAAATTTAAGCCAGTCAAATAGTTCCGTCATCGTTTCAATGAAGAGCGGCATAAGGGTATTGGAGAAGAGGTGGCCCGGCTCTTGGCTGCTGGGTTCATCATTGAAGTCTTTCACCCTGAGTGGTTGGCAAACCCGGTGTTGGTACTTAAGAAAAATGGCACCTGGCGTATGTGTGTTGATTACACCGATCTTAACAAAGCTTGTCCAGCTGATCCATTTGCTCTCCCTCGCATCGACCAGATTATTGATGCTACGACGGGTTGTGAGAGTTTATGTTTTCTTGATGCTTATTCTGGTTATCATCAGATCAAAATGGCAGTTAAAGACCAAGAGAAGACGGCTTTCATCACACCTTTTGGAGCTTTCTGCTATGTCTCTATGCCTTTTGGGCTCAAGAGTGCCTAGGCGACTTATCAACGATGTGTTCAGAATTGTTTTCATAGTCAGATTGGGCACAACGTTCATGCTTATGTGGATGATATTGTGATTAAGTCCAGGAAGAAGGAAACACTCTTGATGATCTCAGGGAGACTTTTGACAATCTCCAGGTTTATAAGATGATGGTTAACCCGGCCAAGTGTGTTTTTGGTGTGCCTGGAAGCAAGCTCTTGGGTTTTCTGGTCTCAGAGAGAGGAATTGAAGCTAACCCGGAGAAGATTAAGGCTATTACTTCCTTGGCTAAGCCGGCATGTGTCAATGACGTCCAACGCCTGGCGGGTCGTATTGCAGCTTTAAGCCGGTTCATAAGCCGCCTGGGAGAGAAGGCTATTCCGTTATATCAGATGATGAAGAAAATAGACTATTTTGTCTGGAGTGATGATGCTGATAAAGCGTTTGAGACGCTTAAGAAGCAGTTGGCTGAGCCACCCGTTCTTGCCGCTCCTGTGGAAAAGGAGCCTTTACTTTTGTACGTGGTGGCTAACAGTAAAGCAGTCAGTGTGGCAATTGTTGTGGAGCACAAAGAGGCGGGTAAGGAATACCTAGTCCAGCGGCCGGCTTATTATGTCAGTGAGGTGTTGATTGAATCCAAGCAATGATACCCACGTTGGAAGAAGTTGGTATATGGAGTGTTCATGGCGAGTCGCAAGCTGAAGCATTATTTTCTTGGTCATCCTATTACTGTGGTTAGTTTTGCCCCTTTGGGGGATATAATTCGAAACAAGGAAGCCACAGGCCGGGTTGCTAAGTGGGCCATAGAACTTGGACCTCATGGTTTGAAATATGTACCAAGGATGACTATCAAGTCTCAGGCTCTGGTGGATTTCATCAATGATTGGACAGAGTTGCAAACACCTGAGGAGAAGCCTGATAACACATATTGGACAGTTCACTTTGATGGGTCCAGGCAGCTAGAAGGCTCGGGGGCTGGGGTCATATTGACTTCCCCACGAGGTGACAAGTTTTGCTATGTTTTGAGGCTGATGTTTCCTTGTACTAACAATGCAGCTAAATATGAGGATTTACTCCACGGCCTTCGTATGGCCAAAGAGATGAACTTGAGCCGGGTCAGGTGTTTTGGCGACTCATACCTGGTGGCTCAGCAAGTTTCAGGCACATGGGACTCTAGAGACCCGCTCATGGCGGCTTATCGTCGGGCAGTTGATAACATCGCTGGTCACTTCAAGGGTTATCAAGTGGAGCACCTCGATCGAAGAAAGAATGAGGCGGTTGATGCTTTAAGCCGGCTTGGTTCTCAACATAAGTCGGTGCCTCCCAATGTGTTTCTTGATGTCTTACACAGTCCCTCGGTCAAATTACCATCTGAGGAGGATTTCGCTATTCCTGACCCGGAGGCAGAATTGGTGGCGGCTCTCCATGCTATTCCAGATTGGACTTTACCTTACCTGGCTTATATGACCCGGGGCGAGTTACCTGAGGATGAGACCTCAGCAAGATAGATAACCTGGTGGTCTAAATCTATGACTATTGTCAATGGCGAGTTACACCAATGTAGTGTAACAGGTGTGTTCCAGCGTTGTGTTTCTCCCGAAGAGGGCCGTGAGATCTTGCGTGAGATTCATGAAGGTGATTGTGGTCATCACGCCGGCTCCAAATCTTTGGTGGCCAAGGTAACGGTGTCATGGACTAGGGGGTACTCACCGCGTTGTCTCCCGACCAGCTGGATCGGGCCAAGGACCCCCATGGCGGTTCACTCATGGGCCACTTTGGGCAGCCCATGCCGCATACAAGGAAGACTCCACAAGACTTGGCGCTCAAGCCAAGGACTCTCCTAAAAACCCTAGGCCTCCGGTGTGTTATATAAACCGAGGCCAGGCTAGTCAATAGATCATCTAATATTGAGAGAGCCCGAACCTGGGTAAAACCCTGTGTCCATGTTACCATCGCTCCAAGACGCCTAGCTTAGGACCCCAACTACGAGATACGCCGGATATAGAACCGACATTGGTGCTTTCATTGAGAGCCCGCTGGGTGATCGTCGCGGATCGATGGGATGATCAGGTGATAGTTTTCTAATCAGACCTGGTTTGTACAAGTTAGTTTTTGTAAAAATTGTCGCTGTTTTGCATGCTTCGTCCGCAAATTAGGTCGAGATCAAAGTCTAAAAAATCTGTGACCAACGACGCGCTCCCTCGCAGTGTCTAGCGCTCTACCCCGGTCCCTTGATCGGCAGACGGCGGCGTTTGTTTGATTGTCAAACTGGTCCCTGGCGACGCACGCAGTGCTTGACCGCGGAGCCGAGGACAAATCCACCACGGGCAGCGATCGTCTAGGGAGATCCCTTCCCTTATTATCTCCCCTTTTCCTTATTTAATTCAGCACCTAGGCGGCCGTCGGTTATCCACTAGCAGTTTTTTATTTGGAAAAAGTCTAAAATAAACCTTGAATTCATACTCGAAATCTGAATCGAATCTTAACCTTCTAATCCCTGGAATTAGCACCTTGTATTTATCGATCCCGGTCAATCTACACCGTAAACCTGTTTGTCGCAACGGGAAAAGCACAATCCCGCCCTGGATTACTCACTTCTTTTGTGACTATTCGAGGCCGCATGCCATCTTCATCTTCTTGCTCGCCACAATCAAAAGCGGCGCCGTCATGTGTACGTACATGTTATGAAGCTGGCTACCTAAGCAGGTCAGATTGATTCAGTCGTGATGTGCTAGTACCACTGCCTGAGGTAGCCGATTGCTTTGACCTTTGAGGTACACACGTACCCAATACTGCACATTGTAAATACGTAGTAACATAGATTGACTTATTATTCTAGCTCACCGATCATACTCAATGTGTGTACCGCTGGACTACCCGTTGTTCCGGCCGAACAAGGAGGCTGTGGCATACCTCAACATGCCGGCCATGGCGATGGAGACTAGGCGGTGGCACAAGGGTGATGCATCCACCGAGCCGGACGCTTACTCTGACAACGCTAAGACGTACAAATAGCAACTGACCGGCTCCGGCATGTGCGCGTTATCCAACCACATATCAAACCAGACACCGTGGTCCATGAAGGATCACACCATGTATAAAAAAAAGATAAATTAAAGGAACGCACACACATATGCATAGTCGTCGTCGCACGTGCTCGTCGGGTCGGAGCCACATTCGTATGTCTAGCTGGGGGGCACTTTCTCCTCGATCTCGTGCCATGTAATCAATCCGGTGTCCAAACAAGATATGAGAAAAAAAAAGGTCTAGGATTGACCGGGATCACAAAGGACAGGGTGCCAATTTCAAGGATTGCAAGGTCAGGGTTTGATTTAGACTAAGAGTACGAAATCAGGGTTTATTTCAGACTTTTCTCTTTTTATTTTTGCTAAAGTTTGCTTAGTACTGACGCAATTACGTACTAGTTTTGTGTCCGGTCTCCACTTATTGATGACTTCCAGACCAACTACTGCTACTGCTACTTGGATCAGGCGCTAGTACTGGTTTAGCTAAGTACCTAGCACTACTACTTCACGTGGAGTACTTGGCCAATTTTCTCTTCCCTCAAATTGCTATGTGCACTAAGAGGCGATCAACAGGAAGCATGAATACCTTTCCTTTTACTATGTTCTATGGACTATTACACGTAGATTATTTTCCGTTGGTTTGTACTGCATTATTTTTTTTGCAGAGATACTTTGCCGACGCTTGTACTGCCAGCCGACATACGCGTCCGAACCTTCATCAAACCGGCCTCCGCGTTCAGATCGACAGTTCCGTATATTGGCCGGCCCGACGCAGTCTTGATGCACTCCGGCTAGGACGTCCCTCGTCTATAATCATCTCGTCCGCCATCAGTTTGGATGTCATCGAATGTATCCTCAGGTGCCATTATTCCAGTTAATTATACTGCACGGGTTATTTGTCCAGAATATATCTGTTCTGCTGGTGTACTTTGTTTTTTGTACGCAGATTGCTGCGACCGACATCTCTCGATGATCCGATATGCTGTCGTTGACAGCGGCCGCGCCATACCGTCGCCTCCGCGGCGCACGCGGGCAAATTCCGATCGCTGGAAAACTATTACTAGATGCAAATCCATGAACACCCGCATGTGTCTCTTCAGACTGCTACAACAAATTAGCCAGTTTCCGTCCAAAGTTCGGCCTACGCCGCATCTAGAGCTCGGACCGCCCTGCAAATTCAGGCTTTTTCACGCTTTCACCGCATCACGCTGACGCCCTGCATCGACATTGACTTCGGCGCCAGGCCACATCTCTTTAAATAAATTATTTTGCGTAAATTAATTATTTTTTATTTATGTTATTATTTTTGGACTGCACTATTTTACGTGTGTAGGTAATCGACTTCGACTGCGTCACGCGGTCACCTCGGCAAGCAGACGTCGTCGTCCCAATCGGCGTAAATCGGCTCGCGTGATCACCTTGTTGGTCGAATTGCCATACCGACATGTTCGGTTGCCTCGGGGACTTCGGCATCGCTGAGAGAGCTCTACCTCATTGAATATTCGGCACACGGGCCATATTTCTTTTATTACTCACTTTGCATAAATTATTTATTATGCTATGAATTTTTTTTAAATTTATTATTATTACTATTATCTCCGGCTTGCACTATTTTCTGTGCACAGGAAAATGATCCGGGTTGGGCAGCGCTGTCACCTCGGCATACCAACGTACCACGTCACCTCGGCTGGACCGGGGGCTTCGTCATCACTTCATTAACCCACGCCGGGGACTTCGGCGTCATACAGCCGGCCTGCTCCGTCGCCTCGGTCGGACTGGGGGTTCCACCTCGCCACATTGGCCATGCTATGTCGCCACTTCGGAGTGCCGAGCTCTTCGCTCCGCCACCTCGAGACCGGCTTGGGGGCTGGGACCTTGTCCCGCCGTAAGCTCGGGCCGCGTCATCGACACCGAACACATTAATCAGCTAAGTCGCTTTCATGCTCAGCTTTTCCAATTTTTAATTCTTGTTCGGTTCGACCAAACATTATAGTTATTTATTATAAACTTAGTTTGTCAAACACATTGTTTGTTAAAAAAATTCCTTTTACCCAAGTTAACTGGGGGCTCGTAAATTTGTACGAGCCATTTTATAATAAGTGTTTTCTCCTTAGTCGTTGCAAAGTCTTTTTCGACCGCTCCTTTTTCGACTAGAGTGTATGGTCGATAGCCGGATAGCCTGGTTTCTCTCTAAAGCCGCTCAAATTTATTTCGCTAAACTGGCCTCGGAGAAGCACTCCGCCTTCGGGATAAGGAGGTTGAAGCCAAAGGCTGACCCGCTTGTAGTCTTGAGATCGGATGTGTCATGTTAAAGCACGACAGAAGCATAATTTTTTTTACAAGGACCAATTTCGGATTGGCATAAAAAACTTGATTTAGTTCGGACATAAAGTTTTTACTGAAGTTTTTTGGTTTTCCAAGCTTATGCCACTTTTAACCTATTTGTGTATTTCCAACATAAGTGTTGCAGTACAATGCCGGACACCTTTAAAGCTTCGGCAATATCAAAGAGGGGTTGCGGCTAGAGCCGAACCCACCAAAAGCCAAGGTATTCCATGGACTCCTCGGCAAAACATTCTCGGATACTGCTTTATATGCATCGGTTTTGAATTGTGTCTTCGGTCAATAGCTGGGTTGCCCGGCTCCTGTACTTGCCTCCTACGTTCCGCTTTGTTCGGCTAGGTGTGCGAAGGAAGAACCGCTGCGATTGTGCTTCTAGCTCGCGTGGTTAAGCGCCTCAGTGGAGAAAGCCGAAAACCGACTGTCACAATAAGCGCAAACTGGTCAGCGATCCGATGACCGTGTTATACTATAAGATCGATAGAGGTCACCCCGTGTTAAATGACGGGCCGTTCATAACATTGGCCGAAGTGTTTACGGCTTGACCTCGGCTGTCGCCGAACACTAACTGGGGGCTAGTAACTGGCCTCCCAACTTTAAGCTCCTATGACTAAGTGAAAGTTATAAAGCCTGCATATCTGATTGCCTCGTTTCCGCTAACACAACCACCTTTGGGCACCGAGACGTCGGCTAAGGGTTGTTTTGTTATTGCGGAAACACCCTGCGTAGCATCTACAAGGGGGTGGAAGCCGACGATGGGCCACTTTCAGCTGATAAACAGTCGCAACGGAGTCAAAATAAACATATCATCGGCGTTTGTATTTAATATACGAGGGCTGCCTTCCGTAATCCTTGTTATAAAGCCATAAATATGCATCAATTTGACTTAAGATTTTGGCCAAGCCGGGTTGCCTGGCTCCTGTGCTTACCCCTACGTTCCCGATTGTTCGGCTAGGCGGTAAAGGGAGCACCTCTGTGATTGTTACTACCGGGTCATCCGAGTTAGTACCTCAGACTGGGTGAAGCCGAAAGCTAGCTATCTTAAGAATATAATTGGTCGGCAACGATGGAAGTGAAAA
This sequence comes from Thinopyrum elongatum, assembly GCA_011799875.1. NCBI lineage: Eukaryota > Viridiplantae > Streptophyta > Magnoliopsida > Poales > Poaceae > Thinopyrum > Thinopyrum elongatum. Next base: position 484,056,509 of record CM022297.1, read on the forward strand.
TTTAGGTTCGCTAAAGACCACATAGTTCGGGAACTTTCCCCAAACTGAATCCTCAATATTTTCCTCCCACATTGCTCGGAGGTGAGGTTTCATAATCATGATCAGCATGACAACCCAAAGAAAGGAACCGATAGCGGGACTATTTTCTTTGGAAGATGTTTCTTACGTTTAATAGCAATATAGCATATCTCTCCGCATAACTTTGTTTATAAAACAGTATGGCCGGATTGCCTTGTTTGTCATAAATCTTGGCCCTCATAAAGGCTTTATAAAGTGGGACAAACACTCCCTGGCTACTGGCCGAGGAGGTTGAAGCCGATGGTCGGTCAACAAAGTTTTGTACAATGCGGATCCGAGCATTAATGATGTAAAGTACTTGGGTACATAGAATCATTACACATAAATTGTGCGCAAAAATCAATTTTTTCGCAGCCAATCTTTTAAAGAGTCAATGGCACAGTCTCTTTGAGACAACCGAGCAGCTGGCATAACGCTCTCATAGTTCCTTATTGGCATTGATTTCCTATCTATTAAGCCCCTTGAGGCCGACCTTGGCGAGCTCAGCTTTCGTTAGCTCTAACTCCTTTATGAGATCTTTATTCTCTTTCCGAGAAGTTTGTGTTAAACACAACAAAATTTTCTGTCAAACGGATATCGATCCTTAATTCGGCCACCCGTGCCCACATTAAGGCTTGGGGGCTACTGGGCTTCGCGCTTATCATTTACAAATATTAAAGGGGCACATCGATCCCCTGATCTGGTGTGGCCACCCGACCAGTGTCTCGGGGGCTACTGCATTGCCTATTCAATGCAGAAAATTCAAAGTGCTTAGTGTTCGGCTTGACCGAACTATGGGCAAACGCGTCTTTGGATAACAATAGGTACCAACTGGGACTTATCCGGCATCAAGCTAATATATTACGGCAACTTCTCAAAACCCTCTCTCAAGGGCCCGTCCGCCGATCACTATCTCCTCTAACGTGCATCTCGGATTTTAGGCCGACACACACCTTGAGGGCTACTGGCTATATATCTCGTTAGTAGATAAATTGCATCAATCGGAAATAAAATCCGCAAACAATCAACCCGAGCCCGAGGTGGTGCATCACCTCGGAAGAAGTCTGGCATAAAGCTCGGCTGCGAGTGGCTGGCTCCTTAGATGGCATTTCCGGCATTAAGCTCGGCTGAACTCATTCAACTTTTTTGAACCAAGGTGATCTATGACACCTCGGATACAGTCCGGCGTTGGAGCTAGGATACAGTTCGGCGTTGGAACTCGGATACAGTCCGGCGTTGGAGCTTGGATGCAGTTCGGCGTTGGAGCTCGGCTGCAAAAAGACACCTCGAATGCGGTCCGGCATTGAGCTCGGACGCAAGAGGACACCGCCGCACGGGAACAACTTCAAACCTAAGGTGTGGTGTAAAAAATAACAAGGCATTAATAAAGGCCAAAAACTTAAAGGTCTCCTTGGATGCCCGACGTGTGCATTCTTCGGATTCAGCTCGGCGATCCTCAATCAAAGATGGAAAAGATTTGTTGAACCAGTTTTCAAGACCGGCGTCCGAAGATGAAGAACAATTCGGAAGAACCAAAGAGCGTCCCCAACTTGAAGACCGGTTCAGGGGGCTACTGACGGTGTCATGGACTAGGGGGTACTCACCGCGTTGTCTCCCGACCAGCTGGATCGGGCCGAGGACCCCCATGGCGGTTCACTCATGGGCCACTTTGGGCAGCCCATGCCGCATACAAGGAAGACTCCACAAGACTTGGCGCTCAAGCCAAGGACTCTCCTAAAAATCCTAGGCCTCCGGTGTGTTATATAAACCGAGGCCAGGCTAGTCAATAGATCATCTAATATTCATTAGAACAATCTCGTGGTAGATTACATGTACTCTGTATTATCCCCCATATGAATACAATCAAAAGCAGGATGTAGGGTATTATCTCTTCGAGAGAGCCCGAACCTGGGTAAAACCCTGTGCCCATGTTACCATCGCTCCAAGACGCCTAGCTTAGGACCCCAACTACGAGATACGCCGGATATAGAACCGACACAAGGCTTTTCGTCATGGGTTTTTTTGGTTGATAGCTCATGCTGATGCAGATGATATCGTCAGTAAATGTGATGGCTGTCAGAAGTTTTCTCGACGGGCTCATGTGCCGGCTCAAGAAATGAGGATGATTCCAATTACTTGGTCATTCGCAGTCTGGGGGCTTGATATGGTAGGCCCTTTCAAAAGGTCTATAGATAAGAAAACCCACCTCTTGGTGGCGGTTGACAAATTTACAAAGTGGGTTGAAGCAGAGCCGGTCAGCAAATGTGATGCGGCAACTGCAGTTCAGTTTGTTAAAAAATTGATCTTCCGATTTGGTTACCCTCATAGTATCATCACTGATAATGGAACTAATCTATCTAAGGGCGCTAGGAAGGAGTTCTGCCAACGAGAACATATTCGTCTTGATGTTTCTTCTGTGGCTCACCCACAATCTAATGGTCAGGCTGAAAGGGCTAACCAAGAAATTTTGAGAGGCATAAAACCCCGGCTTATTGTTCCCTTGAAGTGAATGCCGGGTTGTTGGTTTGAGGAGTTACCTTCAGTGCTCTGGAGTATCAATACCACCCCCAATAGGTCAACAAGCTACACGCCTTTCTTCATGGTTTACGGGGTAGATGCGGTTCTTCCAAGTGACATACGTCATGACTCGCCTCGTGTGGCGGCTTATGTTGAAGCTGATAATGAAATAGCACGTAAAGACGCACTTGATGTTTTGGATGAGGAGTGTGACCTTGCGGTGGCTCGTTCAGTGATATATCAACAAGACATGCGTCGCTATCATAGCCGCATAGTCAAGACCCGGGCATTTCAAGAAGGCGATTTGGTGCTCCGGTTGATCCAAGATCAAACAGATATGCACAAGTTATCCCCACCTTGGGATGGGCCCTTTGTGGTCAGCAAGAACCTGAATAACGGGTCATATTACCTCATTGATGTCCGAGAACGCAAGGATTCACGCAAGCCGGAGGAGGAGACCTGTTGGCCCTGGAATATTGTTCATCTACGGCCTTATTACACCTGAGCCACCGGCTCTCGTCATTGTACATACATTTATCAGTGTATATATATTTTATGATCAATATAATAAAGCCGGCATCCCTGATAATTCAGGGCCTCTGTCGTTTCATCTCTAAGTATTTGAGTCTTTATTATTTGTTCATAAGGTCACTTGGGGGCTTCCAACCCACCGGGTTTAGCTTTCATACCCTCTTGACCAGGCGTGGACGCCGAATCCTGAGTTATCCTGCCTGTTTGCAACTTGCTACTCCGCCAGGTAATCCTGAGTGACCCGCTGAACTCTTAACAGTCAATCTTTTTCAAGACCCTGAACTCGTTAAGGTTAAATCGGCGGTTTTTGTCACGTGAGGGCCGGCTTACAGTAAGCTAGGATTAACTCCAAGGCTGTGCGGCCTATGAAAGCACATGGCTTGGTAGCCAACTCTGGCCGTGCTTTGGTGAGCCGGCCAGATAATTCTTTGAGATTTTTTGAATCTTTTTTCTGAATCTTTTGGATTTGTGATTTTTTTCTGCTAAGTGCATTTTTCAACAATCCGGGTCATGTAGCCCTGATTGTATGACTCATATTTGAGCATCTTTTGGGTTTGGTAAACCGCCCTGGCTATGGACTTTAAGTTGCCAGTATGCGTTGGTTTGCGCAATTGGAGTCATACGCTTACAAATCTTGAGTTGTCACCCTCATTGGATATGGTGATGTAAGCCGGCAGTGTAAGTCAATTCTATAGGTATGTGTTCCTGGTTATACGAGTATGCGAGGTTTGGTAACCCACCATGGTTTTTGACGTTAAGTCGCCAGAATATTTTAGCTTGAACGGCCACACTATTGGTCTTTTCTGTACTTACTTAAGACTATATTATGTTTGGATAGTTACCCGCCCTGGCTTTTGAAATTGAGTCGCCAGGGCATACGTTATTTACACTTTGTGCAGGACATGCAAAATTTTCAATGGAAATTTACATACCTGCATGACCTATCTAAGCAAGTATATCAGGCGGGTCAAAAAGATCAAGTTGGCGGCTCAAAAGTAAGGATCCACATGCACGAAGGCATGATATGGCGAATCATTGTTTTAAACTAGCCTATTACAAGGCTATCATGAGCCCACAAGTTTGGAGCAAAATGTTTTCTGAAAGAGCACCCTTATACTTTCGCTTGAAAGCCGCCGGGCTTATCACTGATTTCCCTCATGGCAAGTTGACGACTCTGGATCATCCCGCGCCGGCTCTTCTTCTTTTTCTTCCTCGATCATCTGAAGATTAGCCACGGTCCAGTCGATGCCGGTTAAAGCTTCGAAAGTGGCTTCATCATTGAGTATAATAGAATGATCAATGTCGGAAGCAAAGATATGCTTACACCGGGCAGGGATAAGGTTGACAACATCATGAGCAGGCGGTTTAATCCTCTGGTTGTCCTTGTCATAAGCTGGAGTATAATGATCTAAATTTAGATCTTCAATCAGTTTGCAAGCAACGGGTCGCATATCTTTGACGCACTTGTTGAAATCTTGCTCCGTGAAAGCAGGTCGTCGTCCTTGAACTCTGGGCAACCGGTCGCTATCTCTTCCGGGTCAAGTTTGTTTGCCCATGCCTTGGCTCGACCTAGAGCACAAATGGCTCCGGCTCGGGTGGCTGACAGTTTATAATCTGCGACTTGAGTCGGTGCTGTTGAAAGTTGCTCCAGCACGGTCTTGATCTGCTTTGGTGGCCTTCTGCCACCTGATAGGACCACCAAACTTTGCAAAGTTCCAGCATATAGCTGCTCAGTCAATGAATACACTGACTTGAGCTTCATCAACATATTTTCACCAAGAACGGCGCTCCTGGAGCCTGTTCATCAGTTGTCACGATAGTGAAACAATGGACACTAAGAGTTGCAAGGCGGCTTAAAGTACTATTCAAACAGATGTTCAAGTGTATGAATCTTACCAAAGATGGTGGCTGTCATATGGGTGATATGTCGTTTTAAACCAGCAAGCTCTTCAGCAACCGGCTTAAGTTGTGATTCTGCCTCTTCGGCACGCTTGACTAAGCTCGCCTTTTCAGTATCAAAGGCGTCTCTCTGTTGCGAATTTGGCCTTGAGCTGTTCATTCTCCTTCAAGGAAAATTGGAATTTCGACTCAGCTTTCACAGTCTCCGCCTCTTGATGCTTAATCTTTTTGGCTAGCTCGCCCAGTTTCGCTTCACTTAAAGTTAAAGCTTCCTGAGGAAAAGATTGGTAATAAACAAGGTCACTATTTCAAATTTTCTCTACAAATACTACAAGTCCCAAGCACATTGCAAGCAATATGCTTGGCACTTGGGGGCTAATGTAGGTCATTTTGTTCAAGTCCCGGCTCAACTTTTCAGTTTAAGCCGGCCCTTGGGGGCTACATGTGTGATTCTATTTACAACAGCAAATGCAAGTCCCGGCTCAACTCTTCAGTTTAAACCGGCCTTTGGGGGCTACATATTTGGATCTTAAAGAGTAAGTTGGCTATGAGAGGGTACAGGTTGAAGATAGTCATTATGTCTATAGTATACTCTACTATTTCCTATCCTCTAGACTTGGCGGCTATATGGTTACATATGGAAAGGAGTTAGCAACATACCTCGTAGCGTTCCTTCATAAGGTTTACTAAACCGGCCTCTAGCTCACGGCTAGTATGGAGGCGGCTTAAGTAACCTGCATGGATTTCACTTGCGCTGAAGCCAGTATAACTCTCCAGGTCCAATTTCAATTTACCTTTGTCTGCAGCTGGTTGTTCTTCCTTGGCGTTGTGTTTGGCCAAGACAGTGGGATTACCCGGCTCTGTATAACTTGTGCCAGTAATAATAACATCATCAGTAGCTTTGTCAGAGGGGCCCTCTTCAGTAAGTTTGGCAGGACTGAGTGGCTTCGGCTTGGCGGCTTATGTTGGCCGGGTCAGTGTTAATGTTCATCGGAACATCGGTGGGTTCTTCTGGGTCTTGAGTTAAAACCTCAGGACCCTCTGGTGTTTGCTTCTCCGGCTCAGCAATTGTGGGGTCTTTTGAAGAACCTCCTACTTTTAGTTTCTTGCCTGCCTTTGTTACGCCTCTATGACAAAATACAAGAGTATGAGTATATATTATGGCTCATTGAGAAACAAGTGCAAGTATTTACCCAGGGGCGACTCTGAAGACAGGCATTTGGGTTCCGGTAGACTCACCGGATGATGAATGAGAGGTTCCCTGATAGTTTGAGTCGGAAAGATTAAGAGGTTGGCGAAAAAGACCAGCCTTCAGAAGAGAAATTGACGGGTCATGTGGCACCTCATGTTGACGCTTGCGAGGGGCTGGAGTATTAGGTAAGCCGGAAACCAGCTCTGTGTCACCACCACTCCAAGTCTGATGCCTCGCTTCGTGTTGTTGTTTCTTCAAAATAAAGTGGTGATCCAAATAAGCAAGAGGGTGAGAAACCTTACTTTCCGGGTCACCTGCCGGGTTTTCTATCTTGGCAAAGGCTCTAAGTCGGAGGAGACAGGGATTACCTCTGCTGTTTCAGCTTCACTCGTTTCCGTGTCATCCTGTGAAGAGTCGGCATCAATAAGTTGCATAAAAAGACGACCAAGGGAATCAAGCTCTACCTCTGAGTCATCCAGTTTGAGAAGGTCTTCTGCTGTTTGCTTCTTACGACGACCCGGAGCATTGGTCTTGGCCTTAGGTTTTTTAGCCAAAGTGGTGGCTTGTGGTTTCTTGGTCCAGAAGGCGGAGTTAGCCTGCATAAGTAAAAAAAAAGAGATTAAAGCAAGATATAATATCAAAGTTAAACTTATATTGAAGCAGATAAAGGTAAGCACTTACAAGAGGAGCTGGGTTTTGCTTAAAGAATGGTGGCAGGCCGACTTTGTTACAGTTTTCCTAGGACACGTCAAGCAAGGACCTCATGGTCTTAAAGACCTCTTCGGCGGTGAAGTTGTCTGTTGTAAACCGCTAAGGGTCACTTGGTTAGCCAGAATATTCGTACATTAAGCTAGAGCGGCGGCTTAAGGGAAGTATCTTCCAAGAGACCCAGCATCAGGTTAAATCAACTCCAAGTAAACCATGAGCTAATAAGGCTTTAGCTCTGGAGAGGAATGGGAGAGCCACGGCATGCTCTTCTAGAATAATCTTGCTTGGCGGGTCAAAATTCAGTGGAACACATTCAGCTCTAAAACCGGGCAGAGGGTTTTCTGTGGCTGGAGCGGTATTTCTGCAATAAAACCAGGTGGTCACCCATCCCTTTGGGTGACTGGGTAAGACAATGGAGGGAAAGCTGTTGTCCCTTCGTCTTTGAATGGAAATTCCACCTAATTCTTGACTCGCGCCGTTTTTGCATTGAGTCTGGCGGTTTATGTAGAAGAACTCCTTGAAGAGGGGAATTGTGGGCGCTGTCTGAAGATAGACCTCGCAGAAGATTTGGAAATGGCAGATATTGGACACTGAGTTCGGCCCTATGTCTTGAGGGTGCAGATTAAAATAATGAAGGAGATCTCGGAAGAATTTAGACTCGGGTGGGGTAAACCCTCTAAGTATGTGATCAGTAAAGACTACGATCTCGTCTTCAGCCGGAGTAGGGGGTACTTCTCCATTACTAACTCGCCATCCAAGGTCTTGTTGACTCACCAATAAGCCTTGGTCTACGAAATCATCAAGGATCTGCTTGGTAACCAAAGACCGCTCCCAGTTGACAACGGTCATTTTTTGACAGTTGAAAAATTAAGGCCTGGAAAGCATAAGGTGGTCATGGTTACGGGTATGTCACAAGCCGTTTATGTGTTTAAAGATGGGTCAGCCACGACTAAAAGACACCATAAATATAAGGTATGATCATCAATGTTATAAAGCGGCGTATTGTTAAGTTAAATCACAGAAGCATGTTCGGAGATCTAGGCGGACTATGGGCATTACAGATAAGCCGGTTAGAAGACTGGTGGGTTGTGAGACTATTATTTAAAGGCGCATGAATGGTGTTGGCAGGGCAATCATGAAAGGATCTGAAGTTGAAGAAATTCTGCTAAGTATGAGAAAAACAAGTTTCATAGTTTTTATCTATAATTTTGGATCTACTGCAGCATTGAAAATAAAGAAAAAGATGGTTAAACTAAAGGCATGGAAGTGGAAGAATTGGAGATACAATCGTTGATGGCCTAGGAGGGATTTACATAGAATATGAGCAAAAAGCTAAAAACTATTGTCGTATTACTTCTGCCTTGGTTTTCGGCACGAGTAATGTGTTCTTGAGCGATGGATGGCTGGACTGGGATGAGTTCAGAAGAACTCTGACGAACCCTATAAATAAGATCGATCTAATGAGGATCTGAGAAAGAAGGGGAAGAGCACCTTGAAGTACCGATGAAGAGCGGAGGCGCGCCACTGTGTTCTGGTCCGGTCAGGTTGATGCAGTGGCCTGGGCGGAGTTGTTCACGACGGTCGACTGGGGTGGCGGAGCTCCGATGGCGGCAGGTCGACGTAAGGAAGAAGAAGAAGAGAGAGGGACAGGGTAAAAGTGAAAAATGAACCCCCTTGTGTCTATTTATAAGGAAAAGGTGAACAGTAAAATGGCAGGTGCGAAAATCGAGAAGGCGTTGTGATTATCTCAAGCGATGCAGCGCCTCGATTCTTGGATGGCCAGTTAATGCAAAAGATCGATGTCAGGGATTTTTTATGAGTTTACTTCGCGTGACGTCATGGCGGGTTACAATGTTTTGTTCAAAGCTTTGGGAAGATGACTCGCCAACTAAAGCGGTGAAGATTGACACGAACAAGTTCAAGTCAACCTGGGGGCCTAATGTTGGGGATATAACCCTGGGGTGTGACCCGCCCAGGAGGGGCCGGGTTACACTGTTGGCGACTCAACAAGAGAGGCCCAAATAAGCCCAAGAAGACAGGTATGAAGACGGCGGCTCATGAGGCGGGCCCGGTGGTGGCCCAAGACCCGTACGTATGAACCACCATATGATGACTTGCCTTGTAAGGCGAGGTGATTTAGAAACCAGGCCGGCCACGTTGTGTGAGCTGGCTCGGACTCTTGTAAGCCCGGGCCTCGACCTGTACATAAAGGCGAGACCCGGCGGCGGGTTAACTCAGAAAACAACCAATCGATAGCTAGGTCAAGCGTATTCGCTCCCTTCTAATCGAAACTCAAGCAATACAACTAGAAGCAGGAAGTAGGCTTTTACCTCAACCCGAGGGGCCAAACCTGGGTAAACCCTTTGTGTCCTTTGTCCCGTCCAACCCCTTCGAGCTAACCTACGTTGCGATGGCTCCGCACCTAAGTCCTTTCACGAGGGCATCTGCCGTGTTAAATCCACCACAGCTACGGTAGGTATTTCCCTCAGTTATGAAACCAAGGTATAAATCCAGTAGGAGAACCAAGCAACACTATGTAAACGGTACCTACACACAAAGAACAAATATTTGCAATGCGACGCGTAAGAGGGGTTGTCAATCCCTCCACGGTTAAAATATAGATTGGTTTGTATGATTTTGGATAAATAGATCTCGCAATAAAATAAAATAAAATAAATAAAGAAAAAGTGCAGAAAGGTATTTTTGGGTTTTTGGAAATATAGATCTGAAAATAAAAGTGGCAAATAATAGATCGGAAAGCAAATATGATGAAGAATAGACCCGGGGGCCGTAGATTTCACTAGTGGCTTCTCTGGAGAAAAATAGCATACGGTGGGTAAACAAATTACTGTTGGGCAATTGATAGAACTTCAAATAATTACGACGATATCCAGGCAATGATCATTATATAGGTATCACGTCCAAGATTAGTAGACCGACTCATGCCTGCATCTACTACTATTACTCCACACATCGACCGCTATCCAGCATGCATCTAGTGTATTAAGTTCATGGAGAAATGGAGTAATGCAATAAGAACGATGACATGATGTAGACAAGATCTATTCATGTAGGAATAGACCCCATCTTGTTATCCTTAATGGCAACAATCTATACGTGTCTTGCTGCCCCTTCTGTCACTGGGAAAGAACACCGCACGACCGAACCCATCACAAAGCACCTCTTCCCATGGCAAGAAAAATTGATCTAGTCGGCCTAACTAAACCAAAGATTCAAAGAAGAAATACGAGGCTATAAGTAATCATGCATATAAGAGATCAAAAGAAGACTCAAATAACTTTCATGGATAAAATAGATCTGATCATAAAGTCAAAGTTCATCGGAACCCAACAAACACACCACAAAAAGAGTTACATCAAATAGATCTCCATGAGACCATTGTATTGAGAATCAAAAGAGAGAGATGAAGCCATCTAGCTACTAACTACGGACCCGTAGGTCTACAATGAACTACTCACGCATCATCGAAGAGGCACCAATGAGGATGATGAACCCCTCCGTGATGGTGTCTAGATTGGATCTGGTGGTTTTGGAACTTGCGGCGGCTTGAATTGTGTTTCGTTGACTCCCATAGGGTTTTCGGATTTTCGGGGTATTTATAGAGCAAAGAGGCGGTGTGGGAGGCGGCCGAGGTGGGTACAACCCACCAGGGCATGCCTGGGCCCCCAGGCGCGCCCAGGTGGGTTGTGCTCCCCTCGAAGCCCCCCTCTGGTACTTCTTTGGCCCAACAGGTGTCTTCTGGTCCAGAAAAAATCTCCAAAAAGTTTCACTGCATTTGGACTCCGTTTGGTATTGATTTTCTGCGAAGTAAAAAACAAGCAAAAAACAGCAACTAGCACTAGGCACTATGTCAACAGGTTAGTCCCAAAAAATAATATAAAGTTGCTGTAAAATGATTGTAACACATCCAAGAATGATAATATAACAACATGGAACAAGCAGAAATTATAGATACATTGGAGACGTATCAGGCTTCATCCACAATCGCATGAGCATTGACTAGTAGGTTATCATCACAGGGCGGGTTATCATCACGGGGCGGGTTACGACGCCGTTCGCTGCTGGAAACTGCAGGCGACTCAACACGCCGGTTGTAACTTCGACTTGGGCGAGGGGTCGAGTGAAGACGATCATGGCTATATGAGTAAGCCGCCTGTTGTGCAACAGCCGTTTGAAGGAGTTCAACCGCGTTCCAGGTTTCCACCGCAACCGGTGACTCACCCTGGATCAAAATAGCCGCCAGCCAGGTTGCCGCTGCTAACATGTTATCCACCGGGTTAGAAAAGTGCCCTGGTGGTGGTGTCAAAAAACACTGCGATGTTGTCTGGTTGGGGGCGGGTTAGGTGCTCGCTCCTCCCTCCTTGCCAGCTCAGGCTGACGAGGTTGAGCCGCCGCCCGATTTCCAGGCACGTCCAGGTTTAATTGGGGATTCACCCGGGCGTCCGAAGTACTTGGACCCGCTCCAGGAGTGTTAAACAAGCGTCTCAGGTCAAACGATGGTGGCAGGTGACTTTGATACCTTCTCTGGAATACTGCATTGGATGCATCCTGATTCAAACTTAGATGCCAGGCCTCAGCCTTCACATGTTCCGCCTCTGCATCGATCTGAGCCTCAGCGCAACCGCCTGGATGTTCTCAGCTGCGATATCCTCTTGGGCTTTAGTTATCTCAACCCGAACCTTTGCAATCTCTGCGTTGTGTTATGCCTGATTCACCATAGTAACCTCTGTTGCTAGCAAAGTTGTTAAAGTGCCCAAGAGATCTGACAAAACTTGAGTCGACGGCCTAACTAAACCGCCAACCCCTGTTGCCGCAGCAGTAGTCGATCCAGATGTCATAGCTGCAGTTGTTGATGAATTTAGAGCCGGCCCTGTGCCATCCATGAAGATAGTAGCCCGAAGCGGCGGCTCATATGGGTCTGGAATACTGTCACCATCGGAATAGCCCTCGAGCCCGTCGTCTTGAAGCTGGTAAATGGACTCCGTCTCTCCGGTCAAGGACTCGTCACCTGAATAGATGAGAGTCTCTCCTCCGGATACAGAATCCTCCGCAAGGTCCGTGCCATGCGCAAAACCGACGAAAACACGCTTCCGGCCAGGTTGAACCCGGGCGGGTTGTGTGCGCCGAGCCGACTCGATGAGGTCGGTGGAGGTGACCGGATCAGGCTCATATCCGCCGATCTTGCCGATGAAGACATGAATTCCGCCGAAGGGGACCTGGTACCCGTACTTGATCAAGTCGGCCTTGGGGCCCCAGCCAGCGTCGTCGATGTAGAGCTTGCCGCGGCGACTCTTGGTCATCCTGCCAACGGCGTATCCCTCGATCCCTGGAAAAGAGCCCTTCAAGAACTCGAAACCACCATGCGCTGGCCCCACGGTGGGCACCAACTGTCGTGGTTTTGTCACGACAGATGCCCTTGTGAAAGGACTTAGGTGCGAGGCCATGGCTATGATGATTAGCTTAAAGGGGTTGAGGGGGACGAGAGACACAATTACCCAGGTTCGGCCCCTCACGGTTGAGGTAAAACCTACATCCTGCTTTGTGCTGTATTGATTGAGTATTGATATGTCTCCAACGTATCTATAATTTATGATGTATTCATGCTATTATATTATCATTCTTGGATGTTTTACAATCATTTTATAGCAACTTTATATCATTTTTTGGGACTAACCTATTGACATAGTGCCCAGTGCCAGTTGCTATTTTTTGCTTGTTTTTTACATCGCAAAAAATCAATACCAAACTGAGTCCAAACGCAGCAAAACTTTTTGGAGAATTTTTATGGACCAGAAGACACAACTTGGGCCAAAGAAGTACCAGAGGGGTGCCCCGAGGGGGCCACAACCCACCTGGGCGCGCCTGGGGGCCCAGGCGCGCCCTGGTGGGTTGTGCCCTCTCGGCGGCCTGATACGTCTCCAACGTATCTACAATTTATGAAGTATTCATGCTCTTATATTATCATTCTTGGATGTTTTACAATCATTTTATAGCAACTTTTTATCATTTTTTGGGGGCTAACCTATTGACCCAGTGCCCAGTGCCAGTTGCTGTTTTTGCTTGTTTTTTACTTCGCAGGAAATCAATATCAAACGGAGTCCAAACACCGCGAAACTTTTTGTGGATTTTTTATGGACCAGAAGACATCCAATGGGCCATAGTAGCACCTAGGGGGTGCCCCGAGGGGGGCACAACCCACCAAGGCGCGCCTGGGGGCCCAGGCGCGCCCAGGTGGGTTGTGGCCACCTCAGTGGCCTCCCGCACCGCCTCTTCGCCCTATAAATTGCCAAATATTCCAAAAAAACATGGAGAGACCCTAGATCATAAGTTCCGCCGCCGCAAGGCCTCTGTATCCACGAGATCCAATCTAGACCCCGTTCCGGCACCCTGTCGGAGGGGAAAATCATCACTGGTGGCTATCTTCATCATCCCGGCAGCCACCATGATGAGGAGGGAGTAGTCCATCCTCGGGGCTGAGGGTTTGTACCAGTAGCTATGTGTTTAATCTCTCTCTCTCTCCTATTCTTGAGATGCACAATCTTGATGTATCACGGGCTTTGTTAATATAGTCGGATCATATGGTGTTTTCTCCTCTCTATCTTGTTGTGATGAATTGAGTTTTCCCTTTGAGATTTTGTTTTATCTGACTGAATACTTTTATGGATTTGAGAGCACTTGATATATGTCTTGCATACGAAATACCCGTGGTGACAATGCGGTATTATATTGATTCACTTGATATATGTTTTGGCACTCAACTCGCTGATTCCCGAGGTGACATTGGGGTAATCTATGCATAGGGGTTGATGCACTTTCTTGTCTTTGTTTCTCTGGTAGAAATCTTGGGGCACTCTTTGAGGTTCTTTGTGTTGGATTGAGCATTACGAATCTGAATTTGCTTTGGTGTTATTTTAGTACAAACTCTTGGATAGATCGATCGGAAAGAATAGCTTTGAGGTGGTTTATTACCCTACAAACAATTTATTGTTATGTTCTCCGCTAGATGGGAACTTTGGAGTGATTATTCATCGCACTTTGAGGGATGGTTATATGATCCAATTATATTAGCATTGTTGAGAGATTGCACTAGCGAAAGTACAGACCCTAGGCCTTGTTTTCAAGCATTGCAATACCGTTTGTGCTCACTTTTGTCACTTGCTACCTTGCTGTTTTTATTTATTCAGATTATAAAAATATATTTCTACCATCCATATTACACTTTTATCACCATCTCTTCGCCGAACTAGTGCACCTATACAATTTGCCATTGTATTGGGTGTGTTGGGGACACAAGAGATTTCTTGTATTTGGTTGCAGGGTTGTTTGAGAGAGACCATCTTCATCCTACACCTCCCACAGATTGATAAACCTTGGGTCATCCACTTGAGGGAAAATTGCTACTGTCCTACAAAACTCTGCGCTTGGAGGCCCAACACGAGTCTACAAGAATAAAGTTGCATAGTAGACATCAAGCTCTTTTCTGGCGCCGTTGCTGGGGAGGTGAGTGCTTGAAGGTATATCTTTAGATCTTGCAATTGAATCTTTTAGTTTCTTGTTTTATAACTAGTTTAGTTTTATAAAAAAACTACAAAAAAATGGAATTGAGGTGGCCTCATATTATTCGTCTTTATCATGTCTTTCTTGAAAATGATGGAAAGGAAAATTGTGCTCAATTGATAGAAGGAGAATTCAATAAAATGTTTGTCATAAATGATGAGCATGACTGCAATGTTGTTGGTATGAATTCTTTGAATATTCATGATGCTAATGATATGCAAAGTCATAAGCTTGGGGATACTATATTTGATGAAGATGATATTTTTAGTCCCCCAAGATTTGATGTGCAAATTTGTTATAATGATTGCATGCCTCCTATTTATGATTATTATATTGATGAAAGTGGATTTGGAGATGTCATGACTTTATTTAGTGATGAGTCTACAATTTTGGAGGAGGTTTCAATTGATTATGATGAGAACAAAGTTGCTATTTATGATGATTATGGTGATGACATGTATGCTATAAAGAATAATGATAACCATGAAACTTGTCATCATGATTTTTATTTTCAATTGGATTATGCAAATCAAATATCTCATGATAGTTATTTTGCTGAGTTTGCTGCCACTACTATGAATGAGAATAAATTTGCTTATGTGGAGAATAATAAAATTTCTATGCTTGTGAATCATGAAAAGAATGCTTTATGTGATAGCTATATTGTTGAATTCATTTATGATGCTACTGAAAATTATTATGAGAGTGGAACATATGCTTGTAGGTATTGCAATAATATCAAGTTTCCTCTCTTTATGTTGAAAGTTTTGAAGTTGCACTTCTTTTGCCTTCCTATGCTAGTTGATTCTTGCTCCCATAAATTGTTTGCTCACAAAATCCCTATGCATAGGAAGTGGGTTAGACTTAAAGGTGCTTGTCATGTGATTCATGATGCTCCCGTTATGTTTCAATTCTTATCTTTTATGTGAGCATCATTGAAATCATCATGCCTAGCTAAAAGGCATTAAAGAAAAGCGCTTGTTGGGAGACAACCCAACACTTTTACCTACTGTTTTGTGTGTTCACATGGTTAGGATACTGTAGTAATCATGTTTTATAGCTTTTGTTTCAATAAAGTGCCAAGTAAAACCTTTGGGATAGTGTGGATGATAGTTGACTTGATTCTGTGCAAAAACAGAAACTTTTGAGCCCAGTAACAAAATTGTTTAAATTCAATGGAGCCTCTAAAACCTCTGAATGTTTTACATTTCCTGGGTCTATAAATTATCTACGTTTTCCTAAATTTTCAGATTTTTTGGAGTTGCATAAGTATTACCTTAATTCAGATCTTTATGTACTGTTCTGTTTTTGACAGATTCTGTTTTCAATGCATAGTTTGCTTGTTTTCTAGTTTCTATGGCTTATATTACTCAATATAAATTTTGGAAATGATATTCTACAGTAGGAATTGTGTGGAAAAAATTATGAATCTTGTCTTTGACAGAAATGGTTTGCTCTTTATCATACTAACCTATCTCACGAAGTTCCGTTAAGTTTTGTGTGATTGAAGCTTTCATGTTTTGGATAAGATGTCGATATGAGGAGAATAAGGAGTGACAAGACCCTAAGCTTGGGGATTCCCAAGGCACACCAAGGTAATATTCAAGTAAGATCCAAGCAACTAAGCTTGGGGATGCCCCGGAAGGCATCCCCTCTTTCGTCTCCAACATTATCGGTAACCTCACTTGGAGCTACATTTTTATTTGTCACATGATATGTGTTTTGCTTGGAGCATCATTTTCTTGTTAGGATTTGATTTATTTTATTTATAATAATGTTTTGCATCTTTATTTTCAATAAAAATGTCAAGGATAGCCTTTACCATGCTTATTTTGCAAGTATATGAGTTGCTGTTTCAAAACAGAAAGTTTATTGATGTTGCAAAAAATCCTGAGAAAAGTCAGAATGTGATAAAATGTTGAAACTTTTTGCACAATAAGATCTTATAAATTTTCTATAGTGTGGTAATTTTTCATAATTTTTGGAGTTAAAGAAGTATTGATACTCTTGCATTCTTTACAGACTGTACTGTTTTGGCAGATTGCTGTTATGTTTGCATTGTTTGCATATGTTTGCTTGTTTAATGATTCTATTTGAGGATAGGAGTATTAAATATGCAGAGGAATTTAGTATGAAATGTTGAATAATAATTTTTGTGATTTGCTACAGTAGAGAATGGTAAGGTTTTTGCATTGATTTATACTAACTTATCTCAAGAGTTCTTGTTGAGTTTTGTGTGGATGAAGTTTTTAAGATTTAGGGAAACCGTGATATAAAAGGAATTAAGGAGACACAAAAGCTAAAGCTTGGGGATGCCCAAGGCATCCCAAGTTAATAATCCAAGAAGTCTCAAGCATCTAAGCTTGGGGATGCCCCGGTAGGCATCCCACCTTTCTTCATCAACAATTATCGGTTAGTATCGGTTGAGCCTAAGTTTTTGCTTCTTCACTTGAGTTGTGCTATTCTTGGAATGTCATTTTGTTTTGTTTTACTTGCTGTTTTAATAAAATACTTAGATCTAAAATTTTTTAAATAAGAGAGAGTCCTCAATTAGCTACCTCTTTACCTAACTACTGGCTTGATCTTCACTTATATATTTTTGGAGTAGTTTGTCATTTACTCTCGTGCTTCACTTATATCCTATGAGTAAATTGTTGAATGAATTGAATATCATGCAGTTGAAATTATATGTTCATATCATGCCCAGTGGTAGCTTCACATTGGGTTTAGAAATTGAAATCGTTTGAAGCTTGACAATCACAATATTGGTCATACAAGCAATTCATGAATGATTACTATAAGGAAGAGAACTTTCACATGCAAATACACTATCTTGGAAATCTTTTGTGATTGTGAGCTCCCATCAAAATATTATATGCCAAAATTGTTGACATTGGACAAGGAAGACAACGTAATGATTTATGTTTGTTCATATTCACATAGAAGTTATATTGTCATAGATCCTTCAACATGTGGTGCTTGCCCCCCATCTTTGCTAGCCAAAAATTCCGCACCAAGTAGAGATACTACTTGTGCATCCAAAAACCCTTAAACCCAAATCTTATTTTCAAGAGTCCACCATACCTACCTAATGATTGAGTAAGATCCTTCAAGTAAGTTGTCATCGGTGCAATAAGGCAATAAAAATTGCTTCTAAAAGTATTAGATCATTTAGTGTAAGAGAAAATTGAGCGTTGTACGAACTTGTGATAGCAAAGAATAAAAGTGACAGACTGCATAATAAAGGTTGCTATCATAAGGGGCAATATAACGTGACGTTCTTTTGCACTAAGGGGTTGAGCATACAAACAAAAAGCGCATGGCAACCTCTGCTTCCCTCTGCGAAGGGCCTACCTTTTACTTTTATGTATTTACTTTCATGCAAGAGTCAAAGTTTTTCTCTCTATTCCTTTTTATTTTTCTCTTTTGGCAAGCATCATGTGGTGAGGAAAGATCTAGGCACATATATCCAGTTGGATATGGGTAGCATGAATTATTATTGTTGACATCACCCTTGAGGTGAATACGTTGGGAGGCGAAATTATAAGCCCCTATCTTT
This sequence comes from Thinopyrum elongatum, assembly GCA_011799875.1. Classification (NCBI taxonomy): domain Eukaryota; kingdom Viridiplantae; phylum Streptophyta; class Magnoliopsida; order Poales; family Poaceae; genus Thinopyrum; species Thinopyrum elongatum. Next base: position 484,074,550 of record CM022297.1, read on the forward strand.
CTATGTGTCCGGTTGAAACGTTTTGCTCATGTGTATGCGGTGAGTGTTAGCAATCATAGAAGACTATATGATGGTTGAGTATGTGGAGCTCTTACTTAGACTCTGTTGAATAAGTTGAATTGCAATTGCTTGGTGACTGAGAACATAGGTTGTTGAGTTTCAAGAGAATTCATTGTTTGAACCTTAACATGTGAATTGGTTGCTACTTTAACATGAGAAGTTTTATAAGAAAGAATTGCTGTTATGATGCTAGGAAAAGTGATTGAAATTGTCATTGATCAAACTTGTGCACTTTGCTAGCATTCACACTTCATAAATTATTTCTTTTATCATTTACCTACTCGAGGACAAGTAGGAATTAAGCTTGGGGATGCTGATACATCTCCAACGTATCTATAATTTATGAAGTATTCATGCTATTATATTATCATTCTTGGATGTTTTACAATCATTTTATAGCAACTTTATATCATTTTTTTTGGGACTAACCTATTGACCCAGTACCTAGTGCCAGTTGCTATTTTTGCTTGTTTTTTACATCGCAGGAAATCAATATAAAACGGAGTCCAAACACCGTGAAACTTTTTGTGGGTTTTTTATGGACCAGAAGACATCCAATGGGCCAGAGCAGCACCTGGGGGTGCCCCGAGGGGGGCACAACCCACCAGGGCGCGCCTGGGGGCCCAGGCGCGCCCAGGTGGGTTGTGGCCACCTCGATGGCCTCCCGCACCGCCTCTTCGCCCTATAAATTGCAAAATATTCCAAAAACCCTGGAGAGACCCTAGATCAGAAGTTCCGCCGCCGCAAGGCCTCTGTATCCATGAGATCCAATCTAGACCCCGTTCCGGCACCCTGCCGGAGGGGGAAATCATCACCTGTGGCCATCTTCATCATCCCGGCGGCCACCATGATGAGGAGGGAGTAGTCCACCCTCGGGGCTGAGGGTTTGTACCAGTAGCTATGTGTTTAATCTCTCTCTCTCTCTCTCATGTTCTTGAGATGCACAATCTTGATGTATCGCGGGCTTTGTTAATGTAGTCGGATCATATGGTGTTTTCCCCTCTCTATCTTGTTGTGATGAATTGAGTTTTCCCTTTGAGATTTCATTTTATCAGATTGAATACTTTTATGGATTTGAGAGCACTTGATATATGTCTTGCATACGAATACCCGTGGTGACTATGGGGTATTATATTGATTCACTTGATATATGTTTTGGCACTCAACTCGCGGATTCCCGAGGTGACATTGGGGTAATCTACGCATAGGGGTTGATGCATGTTCTTGTCTTTGTTTCTCCGGTAGAAATCTTGGGGCACTCTTTGAGGTTCTTTGTGTTGGATTGAGCATTACGAATCTGAATTTTCTTTGGTGTTATTTTAGTACGAACTCTTGGATAGATCGATCGGAAAGAATAGCTTTGAGGTGGTTTCGTACCCTACAAACAATTTATTCTTATGTTGTCCGCTAGATAGGAACTTTGGAGTGATTCTTCATTGCACTTTGAGGGATGGTTATATGATCCAATTATATTAGCATTGTTGAGAGATTGAACTAGCGAAAGTACGGACCCTAGGCCTTGTTTTCAAGCATTGCAATACCGTTTGTGCTCACTTTTGTCACTTGCTACATTGCTGTTTTTATTTATTCAGATTATAAAAATATATTTCTACCATCCATATTACACTTTTATCACCATCTCTTTGCCGAACTAGTGCACCTATACAATTTGCCATTGTATTGGGTGTGTTGGGGACACAAGAGATTTCTTGTATTTGGTTGCAGGGTTGTTTGAGAGAGACCATCTTCATCCTACGCCTCCCACGGATTGATAAACCTTAGGTCATCCACTTGAGGGAAAATTGCTAATGTCCTACAAAACTCTGCGCTTGGAGGCCCAACATGAGTCTACAAGAATAAAGTTGCATAGTACACATCATGGCCTCCCACACCGCCTCTTCGCCCTATAAATTGCCAAATATTCCAAAAACCCTCAGGGTAACCCTAGATCAAAAGTTCCGCCGCCGCAAGCCTCTGTAGCCGCGAAAAATCAATCTAGACCCCGTTCCGGCACCCTGCCAGCGGGGGAAATCATCACCGGTGGCCATCTTCATCATCCCGGCGGCCACCATGATGAGGAGGGAGTAGTCCACCCTCAGGGCTGAGGGTTTGTACCAGTAGCTATGTGTTTAATCTCTCTCTCTCCCTCTCGTGTTCTTGAGATGGCACGATCTTCATGTATCACGGGCTTTGTTAATATAGCTGGACCATACGGTGTTTTCCCCTCTCTATCTTGTTGTGATGAATTGAGTTTTCCCTTTGAGATTTTGTTTTATCGGATTGAATACTTTTATGGATTTGAGAGCACTTGATCTATGTCTTGGCACTCAACTCGCGGATTCCCGAGGTGACATTGGGGTAATCTATGCATAGGGTTTGATGCATGTTTTCGTCCTTGTTTCTCTGGTAGAAATCTTGGTGCACTCTTGGAGGTTCTTTGTGTTGGATTGAGTATTATGAATCTGAAATTGTTTGATGCATATCGTATAATCAAGCCACGAATACTCGTGGTGACATTGGAGTATCTAGGTGGCATTAGAGTTGGTTGATGTGTATCATATGGTGTTATTTTCATACGAACTCTTGGTTAAATCGATCGGAAATAATAGCTTGGTGTTATTTTTGTATGAACTCTAGGATAGATTGATCGGAAAGAATAGCTTTGAGGTGGTTTCGTACCCTACAAACAATTTCTTCTTATGTTCTCCGCTAGATAAGAACTTTGGACTGATTTTTCATCACACGTTGTTATATGATCCAATTAGATTAGCATTGTTGAGAGATTGCACTTGCGAAAGTATGGACCCTAGGCCTCATTTTCAAGCATTGCAATACCATTTGTGCTCCGTTTTATCAATTGCTACCTTGCTGTTTTTTATTGTTCCTTACAAAAATCAATATCTACTATCATTACTACACTTGTATCACCATCTCTTCACCGAACTAGTGCACCTATACAAATTACCATTGTATTTGGTGTGTTGGGGACACAAGAGGTTGTAGGGTTGTTTGAGAGAGACCATCTTCATCCTACGCCTCCCACGGAGTGATAAACCTTAGGTCATCCACTTGAGGGAAAATTGCTATTGTCCTACAAAACTCTGCACTTGGAGGCCCAACACGAGTCTACAAGAACAAGTTGTGTAGTAGACATCAAGTATCGATTACAAGGGAGCAGAATCGCTTAACCTAGCTATCGATCGATTGTAACTGAAGTTAACCTGCCGCAGGGTCTCGCCTTTATATACACAGGTGATACGTCTTCAACGTATCTATAATTTTTGTTTGTTCCATGTTGTTATATTATCATTCTTGGATGTTTTACAATCATTTTAGAGCAACTTTATATCATTTTTTGGGACTAACCTATTGACATAGTGCCCAGTACCAGTTGCTGTTTTTTTGCTTGTTTTTTAATTCGCAGAGTATCGGTACCAAACGGAGTCCAAACGCAGCGAAACTTTTTGGAGAATTTTTCTGGACCAGAAGACACCTGTTGGGCCAAAGAAGTACGAGAGGGGGGCTCCGAGGGGAGTACAACCCACCTGGGTGCGCCTGGGGGCCCATGCGTCCCCTGGTGGGTTGTGCCCACCTCGGCCACCTCCCGCATCGCCTCTTTGCTCTATAAATACCCCGAAAATCCAAAAACCCTAGGAGAGTCGACGAAACACAATTCGAGCCGCCGCAAGTTCCGGAACCACCAGATCCAATCTAGACACCACCACGGAGGGGTTCATCATCCTCATTGGTGCCTCTCCGATGATGCGTGAGTAGTTCATTGTAGACCTACGGGTCCGTAGTTAGAAGCTAGATGGCTTCCTCTCTCTCTTTTGATTCTCAATACAATGGTCTCTTGGAGATCTATTTGATGTAACTCTTTTTGCGGTGTGTTTGTTGGGATCCGATGAACTTTGAGTTTATGATCAGATCTATTTTATCCATGAAAGTTATTTGAGTCTTCTTTTGATCTCTTATATGCATGATTACTTATAGCCTCGTATTTCTTCTTTGAATCTTTGGTTTAGTAAGGCCGACTAGATCGATTTTTCTTGCCATGGGAAGAGGTGCTTTGTGATGGGTTCGGTCGTGCGGTGTTCTTTCCCAGTGACAGAAGGGGCAGCAAGACATGTATTGATCGTTGCCATTAAGGATAACAAGATGGGGTCTATTCCTACATGAATAGATCTTGTCTACATCATGTCATCGTTCTTATTGCATTACTCCGTTTCTCCATAAACTTAATACACTAGATGCATGCTGGATAGCGGTTGATATGTGGAGTAATAGTAGTAGATGCAGGCAGGAGTTGGTCTACTAATCTTGGACGTGATGCCTATATAATGATCATAGTGTTGCTTGGTTCTCCTACTGGTTCGATAGCCTTGGTTTCATAACTGAGGGAAATACTTATCATAGCTGTGCTGCATCATCCCTTCCTCTTCGGGGAAATACTGACGCGGACACGAGCCATCAAGAAAGGAGTTCTGGCGCCGTTGCCGGGGAGACATCCTCAACATCTATCAGGTTCCTAATCACAAATCTCATCTCCTTGCAATTTACATTATTTGCCATTTGCCTCTCATTTTCATCTCCCCCACTTCACAAAAATTGTCGTTCTATTCGCCTTCTTTTTTGTTCGCCTTTTTCTTGTCAGATCTCGTGTTTGCTTGTGTTCTTGTTTGCTATCCTTGCTTGTGTTGCCATGAGCCTCTATTTGCTTGCATCTTTGCTTGCTAAAACTCTATTGATATGGATCCACTTAAAGTTTTCTACTTGGGTCATCTTCGATCCATTTGTGCTCGTGCTGAAACCCCAACTAGTTTAGTTGAGGGAAAATCATTAGATGAGCATGCTCATTTTGTGCGTTATCGTTTGTCTGAAAAAGGGAAGATCTTATGGAATCAAATAAATTGTTTGCTATGCTATGCTTGGAATCTTTGTGAAATTTGTGATTTTACTTGTTGCTCTAAGAACCCTAGAAAACACCTTCCCTATCTATGTGAGTTTAATGACGATGAAATCTTGTCTTCTTATTCCAAGGAAATTTATAGTTACTATGATATCGAACAAATTAAAGAATTTGTTGATTTTAAGGGTGCTTATGAAGTTGCTTCTTTGATTGAAAAGTATGATATTACTCTCTACAAATCTGAAAATTTTGACATACTTAAATATTGCTATGAAAATTATGCTCATAATGCCTATGTTAAAGAATTTATTGAGAGAATGTCCTCTGCTTTGGAAGAAAATAATGATATGCATGAAGCTATGGATAATTATGATTCCGTTGATTTGATTGAATTATCCCCTCTTGATGAACATGATGCTTGCGATTCTTGTGGCCTTGATGCCAATATTAATGATGCTTATGGAGATGAACTTGCTATAGTTCCTTATGTTAAACATGAAATTATTGCTATTGCACCCACACTTGATAGCCCCTTGAATGAAAAGCAGGATTGCAATGATGTTATTACAAATTTTATTAATGACAATTGTGCTAATGATATGCAAAGCTACAAGCTTGGGGACGATAATTTTGTTATGTCTACTACTTATTGCAACGATCATGATTGGGGTGATAATGATTCTTATGATCTTGAAAATTTATTTAAGCCTCAAGATGAATATGTTTGCGATAATATTGAAAGTGGGTTTGGAAGAGTGTCAACTTTAGGTAATAATGATCCCACTACTTTGGAGAATGATTAATCTTATGAAATTTTTGATAAAAGTGGGCTTGGAGAGGTCATGACTTTATTTGATGATAATCCCACTATTTTGGAAGAGTGTCAACTTTGCATGCATGTGGATTATGTAGAGAATATGTTATGTGATAGCTATATTATTGAATTTGAATATGAACCCACATATAATTATTATGAGACAGGAAAATATTGTTGTAGAAATTTTCATGTTACTAAATTACCTCTCGTTATGTTGAGATTGCTATTGTTTTTTTCTTCTTCCTTGCATATGCTAGATATTTCTTGCCTTGATAATTTGTTTGCCTACAAAATGCCTATGCATAGGAAGTATGTTAGACTTAAATGTTTTTGTCACAAGTTTTATGATGCTCTCTTTGTGCTTCAATTCTTGCCTTTCATGTGAGCATCATTGAAATCTCAATGCCTAGCAAGGGGCATAAAACGATAGCGCTTGTTGGGAGGCAACCCAATGAATAAAATTTATTTTTGCCTTTTTCTTTCTGTTATTGAGTGTTTGAACAATTATGCCTCTGTTATGATTGTGTTTTTATGTTTTAATTAGTGTTTCGGCCAACCAAAGCCTTTGGTATCATGTTGGGTGATAGTTGATTTGATCTTGTTGAAAAACAGAAACTTTTGTGTCCAGTAAAATAATTTTGAAAAATCACAAAAGTGACAAAAAATTCTGAATTTCTTACACAATATTGATATTCAAATTTCCTACGTTATCCTAATTTTTCAGAATTTTTGGAGTTACAGAAGTATACGAAGTTTTCAAATTGCTACAGACTGTTCTGTTTTTGACAAATTCTGTTTTCTTTGCGTTGTGTGCTTATTGTGATGAATCTATGGACTTTATCGGGGGGTATAAGCCATAGCATAGTTGGAATACAGTATATATAATGCAAAAATAAAATATGAATGGGTTTGCAACAATACTTAGAGTGGTGATTTGCTTTCTTATACTAACGGATCTCACGAAGTTTTTTGTTGAGTTTTGCGTGATTGAAGTTTTCAAGTTTTGGGTGAGATCACAATGGATGAAGGAATAAGGAGTAAGAAGAGCCTAATCTTGGGGATGTCCCATGGCACCCCAAGATAATATTCAAGGAGAAACAAGCAACTAAGCTTGGGGATGCCCCGAGTGGCATCCCCTCTTTCTTCTAACGACCATCGGTATTTTACTTGGAGCTATATTTTTATTCGTCACATATCATGAGTTTTGCTTGGAGCGTCTTGTATTATATGAGTCTTTGCTTGTTTTGCTTTTTGTTTTGTGTCAACTATCCTTGCTGAACACACCTATTTGAGAGAGCCAAAATTATGCTATCATTTAATAGAATTGCTCTATGTGCTTCACTTAAAATTTTTGAGCTATGGAATTGCTCTAGTGCTTCACTTATATATTTTTTAGCATGGTGTGCTTTAATATTTTTGAATAAATGCTCTCATGCTTCACTTAGATTTATTTGAGAGTTAGTAAATTTTTGTAGAAATTCTCTCATGCTTCACTTATATTATTTTGAGAGATGAAAAATTTTATGCTCATGTTCTTCACTTAGATTTGTTTCAGCTATCAATTGCAATATATGAAACTAGTCCCAAAGTGATAGATATTCAAGATGGATATAATAAAAACTTTCATAAAGATCATTGGACAAAATAAACCTGATTCTTTGTAATAGTTTTGAGATATGATGATAATTATATGTGAGTCATGTTGGTGAGTAATTGTGCTTTAGTAAGAATATTGGTGTTAAGGTTTGTGATTCCCTATGCAAGCACGAAAGTCAATAGTTATGCAATGAAATTACATCCTACTGGTGGTGCATTATTCGGTGTTAGTTATGCTTATTGCTCGCTGTTGGGAAATGTTGCATGGAAAACAAAAAAAATTCTACGCACACGCAAGATCTATCAATGAGATGCATAGCAGCAAGAGGGGAGAGTGTGTCTACGTACCCTCGTAGACCGTAAGCGGAAGCGTTTAGTAACGCGGTTGATGTAGTCGAACTTCTTCGCGATCCAACCGATCGAGTACCAAACGTACGGCACCTCCGTATTCAGCACACGTTCATCTCGGTGATGTCCTCGCCTACTTGATCCAGCAAGACGGCGAAGTAGTGGATGAGTTCCGACAGCACGACGGGGTGGTGACGGTGGTGGTGATGCTATCTCCGCAGGGCTTCGCCTAAGCACTACGAAAATATGACCAAGGGACAAAACTATGGAGGGGGGCGCCGCACACGGCTAAGAGATTGTCGTGGTTATGTGTGGCACCCCCTCCCACATATATATAGGTGGGGGGAGAGGGGAGAGTGCCAAGAGGCGCCCCAAGTAGGCCAAATCCTACTTGGGGTCCTCCCCAAGCCGCGCCCCCCCTTTCTGTAGGGAAACGCAGCAGAAAACAAAAATTTTCCGACCTACGCACCAGCCCAGGACCACTATGGAGACTGCATACAAGGTTTGATCATTATCGTTACCGACTCATAGCGCAGCGGAAGTAGAGTCGATGACGATCGTCGGTGCAGATCCCCGCAGCTAGGATTTACAACCTCCCAACCGCGAGGATGTACTCCTTCATCCGCCACCCGGACAGCCCTCCGGGAGGCGGTCAGACAGTCCCCCTTCGGGAGGACTCACAGAACTCGGACCGTCACTTGGACAGCCCTTCGGGAGGCACTCACGAACAGCCCCACGGGCACTAAGATCGAAACTACGACCTCTCTACAAAGTTGCACACATACGGTGTCATCTATCCGGTAGGGCTTCACCGTCCAGAACTAGTTCCCACCGGAACCCAGACAGCCTTTCGGCACTACGAAACTATTTCGTGGGAGGGAGAGAGAATGCCAGATCATGCATGGCTTGTGTGTGAGAGTTGGAGTGGGGATGGAGAGCTCCTCTCCACCTCCTTTTATAGTGGTGGAAGGGGTGGAGGGGGGCTGAAAATTTCAGCCCACATGAGGGGGCCCCTCCCCAAAAACATGCACCCACCAAAGGTGGGGAGATGTCCCATGGGGGGTCCCCCCAACATCCATGGCGCCACCACCATGGGGCTGCCACCTCCTCCCAACATGTTCCACCATTTGTGGGGGCTGCCCCCCACCATGGGGGGCCCCCCAACACCTTGTCCACCAACAAGGGGGCTGCCCCCAAAGGGGGCCCCCCAAAAAACAGCCCCCACGAAACGTGGGATCTTGTCCCCTCTCGCTGGGACAAGATGTTTTCCCGCGTGTAATTTCCAGAAAAATTCCCGAAGGTCCCTGAACATTTCCGGCACCCTCTAAAATTATCCGGACACGCTCCGGAACATTTCCAGTATGGTGGTTTAATTTAAAACCATCTTCGTTTACCCAGTAAACAATTCCGGCAGCTCCGAAAACTTTTTTCGGTTTTTTCTCCAGAAAAATTCCAGAAGTTACCAGACCAATCTGTCAACCTCCAAAACATTCCCGGTGCTTGCCGAAACCTTTTTGGATCAATGGTTTTATCCGAAACAACTTTTCGGTTTTACCAAAACTTTTTCGGTGTTCTCTTCGGAACTTTTCCGTTGTCTCTGAAACCTTTCCAGTGACTTTCTCTCGGACTCCCTGTCTAGTATTCAGCAGATAAATGACCCTTAAGCGTGTGACCCTACAGGTTCGGTGAAGTATAGACATCACACAGAACCCCTTCCGATCAATGATCAACATCGGAGCCGTGGACACCCATATTGACCCCTATACCCACACGAATGAATATTCGAGTGAACCTCCAGTTGCCGTGTGCTATTCCTGTTGCTTCACGATATGTTACAAATACCCGAGGTGAGACATGTTGGCATTCCCGTGGATCAACAACTTGTCCACTATGCTAGTTACCTCGTTACCGGTATTGTTCTCTTTTCTCGTTACCGTGTTCCGGCATCCCCGTGATCAAATCACAAAGTGTCTGGCCAGACGATGATGGATACCGTAACACCGAGAGGGCCCAGAGATATCTCTCCATCGCCGGAGGAGCAAATCCCAATCTTGAGCTATCAAGTTACTTGACATACTTTCCCATGAACCCGTAAGCCGCCGTAATAGCCACCCATTTACGGATGACGTTTAACAAACCCCAAAGTTCATGAAGCAAGCATGAAGAAACTCGATACTCTCATGGTCTGAGGAATCATGCAAACGTTAACCATCTCTGTGCTATTAACCATTAACTTGTGACGAATGTATCTCATAGCATAACATCAATCGGGTCGATTCAACACAAATGTTCTTCTAACATTTGTGCGCTCAAAGTTGCTGGCATAGACATGCCTATGATTGGGAAAACATAATCATCATGCAACACTTGAGCTAGTCTTAGAGGCATGACTAGGAATACATTTTATCGTTTATTATTCCACACGTGCACATGGGTTTTCCCCAGAGCCTTTATGGATATACGGGCTCGGGAACCACAGCAGTTATAGCATGGAACATAAACCTAATTATGAACACGGAGATAAATAATAACATTTATTATTGCCTCTAGGGCATATCTCCTACAGACTCCCACTTGCACTAGAGTCAATAATCTAGTTAATGCTAATGCACTTTACACCTGTGGCACACCGGTGTAAATATGCTTCGCTTGTGGTATAGCCTGATGTCCAACGGATCTGACGACTTCAGCTCCGTGTGTATCTTTGCATATCCTCACATTTTCACGCTTTCACAAAATTCATATTTTGTGTGGACTTGGCTTTGTATGTATGTGAATCACAGGTCGAACCTGGATTCCTCAGACTGAGTTACGGAGCAACTACCTGCAGTAGTTGTAGGGTAACGCAGCAGAAAACAAAAATTTTCCGCCCTACGCACCAGCCCAGGACCACTATGGAGACTGCATACATGGTTTGATCATTTTCGTTACCGACTCGTAGCGCAGCGGAAGTAGAGTCGATGACGATCGGCGGTGCAGATCCCCGCAGCTAGGATTTACAACCTCCCAACCGCGAGGATGTATACCCTCGTCTTCCCTTCGGACAGCCCTCCGGGAGGCGGTCGAACAGTCCACCGGACGATGTCACGGACAGCCCTTCGGGAGGACCTTCGAAAACCGAACGGTCACTCGGACAGCCCTTCAGGAGGACTCACAGAACTCGGACCGTCACTTGGACAGCCCTTCGGGAGGCACTCTCGAACAGCCCCTCGGGCACTAAGATCGAAACTACGACCTCTCTACAGAGTTGCACACATACGGTGTCACCTATCCGGCAGGGCTTCGCCGTCCAGAACTAGTTCCTGCCGGAACCCAGACAGCCTTTCGGCTCTACGAAACTCTTTTCGTGGGAGGGAGAGAGAAGCCAGATAACATCTTGGCATGTGTATGAGAGCAAGGGATGGGGAGAATGGCAGCCCCTTCTCCTCCTTTTATAGGCCAAGGCAAGGGGTGGGGTGGGATGTTGAAATACCAAAATACCCAAGCTTCATGTCACACATGAAAGGGCATAATGGTAACACAAGGGGGGCACCAAGGGGACACCACCATGGCAGCCCTTGGGCCGGCCCACACCTTGTCTCCCCATGGGGGGGGGGCCCCAACAAGCCACCAACATGTCTCCATGAAACATGCATGCTCCCTAGACAAAAAGCCACCAAACATGCAACCCCCAATTCGTGGGATCTTGTCCCCTCGCGCTGAGACAAGATGTTTTCCGCGAAACTTTTTCTGAAAAATTCCAGAAGGTCCCAGAACATTTCCGGCACCCTCTAAAATTATTCTGGGCATGATCCGAAACATTTTCGGTGCGGTGGTTTTCATCAGCGGAAAGCATTAACAGCGGTTACGGCAGTTTCGGAACATTTCCGGTTTTTCTGTCCGAAAATTCCCAGAAGTTCCCAGACCAATTCTGGCATCCTCTGAAAATTTCCAGGCGGTGCCGAAACCCTTTTTGACCAAATAATATATTCCGAAACAACTTTTCGGTTTTACCGAAACTCTTTCGGTGTTCTCTCTCTCGGAACTCTTCCGTTGTCTCCGAAACATTTTCGGTGACTTTCTCTCAGACTCCCTGTCTAGCGTTCAACAGATAGATGACCCTTAAGCGTGTGACCCTATAGGTTCGGTGAAGTATAGACATGACCGGAACACTTTCCGATCAATGATCAGCATCGGAGCCGTGGACACCCATATTGACCCCTATACCCACACGAATGAATATTCGAGTGAACCTCCAGTTGCCGTGTGCTATTCCTGTTGCTTCGCGATATGTTACAAATACCCAAGGTGAGACATGTTGGCATTCCCGTGGATCAACAACTTGTCCACTATGCTAGTTACCTCGTTACCGGTATTGTTCTCTTTTCTCGTTACCGTGTTCCGGCATCCCCGTGATCAAATCACAAAGTGTCTGGCCAGACGATGATGGATAACGTAACACCGAGAGGGCCCAGAGATATCTCTCCATCGTCGGAGGAGCAAATCCCAATCTCGAGCTATCAAGTTACTTGACACACTTTTCCATGAACCCGTAAGCCGCCGTAATAGCCACCCATTTACGGATGACGTTTAACAAACCCCAAAGTTCATGAAGCAAGTATGAAGAAACTCGACACTCTCATGGTCTAAGGAATTTTGCAAACATTAACCATCTCTGTGTTATTAACCATTAATATGTGACGAATGTAACTCATAGCATAACATCAATTTGGGTCGATTCAACACAAATGTTCTTCTAACACTGTGCCCTCAAAATTGCTGGCATAGACATGCCCATGATCAGGAAAACAGAACCATCATGCAATACTTGAGCTAGTCTTAGAGGCCAGACTAGGAATACATATTACCGTTTATTATTCCACACGTGCATATGAGTCTTCCTCCGAGCCTCGTTTTTTTTGCAGACTCGAGAACCATAGCAGTTATAGCATGGAACATAAACCTAATTATGAACAGGGAGATAATGAATAACATTTATTATTGCCTCTAGGGCATATCTCCTACAGACTCCCACTTGCACTAGAGTCAATAATCTAGTTAATGCTAATGCACTTTACACCTGTGGCACACCGGTGTAAATATGCTTCGCTTGTGGTATAGCCTGAATGTTCAACGGATCTGACGACTTCAGCTCCGTGTGTATCTTTGCATATCCTCACGTTTTCACGCTTTCACAAAAGTCATATTTTGTGTGGACTTGGCTTGATATGTATGCGAATCACAGGTCGAACCTGGATTCCTCAGACTGAGTTATGGAGCAACTACTTGCAGTAGTGTCCCATTGACAAAAGCCATCTTGGAACCATACTAAGTTCATGAATGAACTATATGATTCAACATCTTCTTTGTCGCTTTAAAAGCGGCAACATACTTTGCCTCTGTTATAGAATTCGCCACAGTAACTTGTTTGGAACAATTTCCAACTACCGTGCCACCATATTGTGTATTGCACAAAACCATTAACTTTAATCAAAAATCGCATGGAGCATTGATGAAGACTGTATCGATGTAATTACTTACAACGAGCACTTCATAATCTCTTCTTGCGAGAAAACATGTCATCAGTACTACTCTAGTACTCAATGACATCTTTCACTGTTGTCCCATGATCAGTACTTTGATCACTTTGGTATCCATACTCGCAACATCTTTGGAGTATTGGACATATCTGGTTATTTTACATACCATGGAATACATGATTAATCCAAACACAAGAGTGTGTGGAATCTCCATCATGTATATTGCTCATCAGTGTTTTGGGACACCGAGTCTTGCAAAAACTCTTTCCATGTGACTTCGGCAAGAATCACTCCTTGACGTTTTTAATGCTAAAAGGTTTTAGCATTTTGTCAATATGTATCTTTACTCAGCCCCATTAGGTAAATCTATCTCCATAGATCATCATGCCTAATATAAAGGCTATTTAGCCCAAGCACTTCATCAAAAAACTATTTTTAAATGAAGTCCTAATTCGTGTCAAGAAATTTATTTCCAATTAACAATGTGTCAAGCACACAACGTTTCTAGAAATATTATTATGCTCCCACTTACTTTCTTGAATCACAAGCATCTTCGTTACCCATTGATGAAGTCAAAACCCTTTTAACCATTTCATCAAAACACGAAGATTCCAACTCCATTTTGCTCTCTTCTGTCCATCGCTGGAACTCTGAAGTTTGCATACTTACTAGCATCCTCTGGACTGACAAAATACCTTGGACTGTAACACATGCAAGTCCTTGGTTTTATTTCCATCATATGGAAATCCTATTGTCATCCATGTTTCATATCTCATGACTGAAATATGTATTAATTGCTAGTTCAACCCGAACCGACTTTAAGCAACGCTACGGTGAAACAACCTCATCGTAGTCAACTCCTTGAACTTGTTATTTCAACAAGTCGAGCTTTATGGATAAAAAAAATTATCCGTATCAGTTTTAAGTTCCATAAAATTCGTTAGACTCTAAGTCTTCCGAAAGGTGTATCAAGATTTTAATCTTGAAACATTTATATGGAAACTATCTCGGATTGTATTGGCATTTAGCCAATTCCGGAGTCAGGGCCCATCAACGCTTCCTTGTGTATCGTAGGTATACTGTTGTCTAACAACAATGTCTCGTCTGCGCACCTGAGAGGTTTGCACGAGCCTTGCCTACGTGGTTCAGCTGCAAGTTCGACCGAAGTCCGTACATTTTATTGTAGAGACTTCCGTATCAGTCGTAGTAGGAAACTCTGGAATTACTTCCAAGGTCTCTTTCCTTTGACCTGATGACAGAGATACTGGTTATCTCGTCGAGTTGCATTGTTCTCCCACTCACCTTTTTGAAAGAACCATTTTCTTCAAAAAGTATACCGTTCTTTGTGGCAAACCTATTTGCCTCGGTATAGTGAGGGAGGAATACCCAATTGCTTGGGATAACCTACAAAGTAGCACTTGTCTGATTTGTAATAGGTTTGTAACCTTTTACACAAGCCCCATATTCCAAATGTTAAGAAAAGATATAACATGGTTGGGCGTACCATACCATGGCGTCATTTCAACAGACCCGATGGAGCTCTTTTCAGTGTAAAAGCCATAGTCTCTAAAGCATCACTCTATAAAAGGGATAATGGCAAATTTATTTATGTCATCTTTGATCTTACCATGTCATAAATGGTTCGATTACATCTTCACGGACTTTCCACATGCATGGTGTTCCGGGAGGTGCAAGTTATGAAACTACTTTCACAACTCATCATACATTCGCTAAACTTGTAACTCAAAAATTCCTTTCTGCAATCGAATTGTAGAAACATAATTTTCTTGTTACAATAACCATCTACTTCATTTTTGAAAACCTTTTGAATGAATTCAAAAGATCCAGACTTACGTCTCATCAAGTAAATATCCACATATCTACTTGAGTCATTTCTGAAGATAGATAAATCCACTACTAACAACATTTATCAGACTACACACATCAAATGTATGATCACCAATAAGTTTGTTGTCCGTTCCTTATGGCCTGTGAACGGTATTTCAGTCACTTCACTTTTCGGAGGAAATTTGCAAGTGTCAGATGATTCAAAATCAAACGACTTCAAAATCCATCATAATGGAATTTTCCATGCGGGTTTCTCCAATGTGACCAAATGCAGTGCCACACTTGTGTGGTATTCTTTTAGTCTTACGACATTTAGCGTCAGTGTTTATGGATGTATCATATTACCATCAATATTCATAACATACGTCCCATCTGGATGGAAGCATGGCCCTTCATGTTATTCACAATACTGAACAACAATTGTTCTTTTATGAACAACCCTTTTGTAAAAACATTGTGCAAGGGGCTAGAGTGTAAAACTCTAAAATGAATTATGAATGTAAATCCAGAGGTAATATATTATTATCAATATTCATAACATACATCTCATTCATAATGAAAGTATGGCCCTTATGTTGTTCATAACACCGAACATCAAAAGTTCTCTTATGAACAACCTTCTTGCAAGATACCTTATGCAAAGGGCTAGAGTGTGAAACTCTAAAATGAATTATGAAAGTAAATACATAGGTAATACACCGATGGAAGGTATAGTAACATTTACTATGTTCCATGTGTGTATCTCAACCTCATTCCTGGCTAGTCTTTCAGGCCATAGTAGTTCTTACATCGAGTTGCAACAGAATGCAATCGAGCGGGTATCTTTGTGATTGTATCACAATACCCAAAAATTAGTGATTAACATGTTTAACCATAATTCCCAAGAACTACATCTTTGACCAGCCTTCTATACATCAAAAACTTGTATGACATTCATACATGAGCTGGATATTCCAGTCTTCTTTCTTTCTGCCTTTATACTTCTAACAGTTTAACTTTCAGTATTTCTCCTACTCTCAGAAGAAGCACCCAACTTAAGAGTGGCGTTAGCCCCGGACTTCCTAGGCGTGAAAGTTTCACTAACACCCTTCGGACACTTCCTTTTTCTTTAAGTTGTTGTTTTATTCACCTTTCATCATATGACATGCGTTCTTCTGGATCCCTCTCTTATCAGTCTAATGCATAGTAAACTCCTTTACTAATAGTTTGCAAACAAACACTGCTTTGGATATCTCATATCTTTCAGCCTTTGTCTGTCTCTGAAAATGATTTTCAGATTCCATGAATATCACATAACTATCCAAACTTTCGAAGTTCGGGTCTCATGGAAACAAACATATTGCACTTGACTGAAACGGAACTCTAGCTTTTGGATCGAAGGACGAGAGTCACATGATCCATAGCATAAGCGAGAGAATACCGAAAGTATGTGATAGGACAAAGTCCTTCTTGGCACTCTTGAGGACAATCCTCACATTACGTTACCAACCGTAAAGTTTTAACCAGATTTTTAACAGCTGTTCAATTTTAATAGGGAAGGTGGAAACGCGAGCCATTATTCTACAACTATTATGCAAACCACACTTAGACAGTGTTCATAATTAATTGCACTGAGAATTAAACAAGTCAATTCAAAAGTGCGCTCCCACTCAAATCAATATCTCTCAAAATTGATTGTGAGTGATTCAAGATCCATATTACAATTCAACGCCAAGGATGCATCCATCTCAAGTGACGAGAATTGCAATCGGTAGGCCAACTTGCCAATCACATCTCTATGTGACTCTTGTTCATCTTTCGATGCGTGTGTTCCGAGCTCATGACTTTCATGCCTGAACGTCAAGACAACCAAGTGATCACGCTGCGAGATCTCAACTCACCCGCCTCACACTTCCCTAATCGTTCGTATCCATGCATCCATGTGATACCCCGAAAAGTTAGGTGCCGTGACGGTGCTACACTTGGGAGAACACTAACTACTTGATATTTTTGTGAGAGATCACCCTAATCAAAGCGACTACCGCGCAATCAAGAAGGGTGCATCATAAGGGATAAACATCTCAGGCAATTCATAATAGCATGATATGGTATAGCCCTTTCTGACGGAGAAGTCTTCTATTTCTTCGTCTTCGGCATTTGCGTCCGTGTTCGCCTTCGCGAAGATTGCCACCACCTTGTCGATGCACCAGATAATATTGTTATCTCTATAGCTAATAAAATAAGTGCATTACATAAGGTTGACACGCAGGTCATTAAAGTGCAATCATATGGCTCCAGCCATCATGCCGAATCATGACACGCAGGTCATGTTAATTAATTTACATCATATAGTCATCTCATACAAATCAAATTAATATGAGCACTGCTATACCACGTCACATGCACATGCAAACCCTCCTGCAAAACCAAGTTAGACGCCTCTAATCGGTTCATGCAAAAACTTGTTTTACGTGGCTTCTAAGGTTTCGAAACAAACCGAAGCTACCAACGTCCATCATCAAGTATGATTATTCAAGTCGCTAGATTAACTTCACGGGGTGTATGAAACACGAGATAATAAAATATCGAGCCCCATACTGAACTTCGTCATACGCATGACCCCCGTGCAGATCATATCTGCATTGCCCTTTCGTCTGCGAAACATCCATCTTTCTTTGACTAAAGTGGAACCCAAAGAACTGTTAGCACTTCGTTGATCTGTCAATCAGCATACTCAGGAGCAGCATGAAAGGATCGCGGATTGCCAGAACTTTGTCAGATTCCACAATGCTGTCAAGATCAGGACTACGCAAATTCGAGGGAAGCAACAAGAACATCGGGTAACAGATTTCATCTGCTACCCGCACAAATAATTTTCAGTAATAGAACTCATCTACTACCTAATTATATTGTGCAACACCCATACATCTCCATGTATTCTAGATCGCAACCTGCATCTACGCATAGCACGGCTCTGATGCCACTGTAGGGAAACGCAGCAGAAAACAAAAATTTTCTGACCTACGCACCAGCCCAGGACCACTATGGAGACTGCATACAAGGTTTGATCATTATCGTTACCGACTCGTAGCGCAGCGGAAGTAGAGTCGATGACGATCGTCGGTGCAGATCCCCGCAGCTAGGATTTACAACCTCCCAACCGCGAGGATGTACTCCTTCATCTGCCACTCGGACAGCCCTCCGGGAGGCGGTCAGACAGTCCCCCGGACGGTGTCGCGGACAGCCCTTCGGGAGGACTCACAGAACTCGGACCGTCACTTGGACAGCCCTTCGGGAGGCACTCACGAACAGCCCCATGGGCACTAAGATCGAAACTACGACCTCTCTACAGAGTTGCACACATACGGTGTCATCTATCCGGCAGGACTTCGCCGTCCAGAACTAGTTCCCACCGGAACCCAGACAGCCTTTCGGCACTACGAAACTATTTCGTGGGAGGGAGAGAGAATGCCAGATCATGCATGGCTTGTGTGTGAGAGTTGGAGTGGGGATGGAGAGCTCCTCTCCACCTCCTTTTATAGTGGTGGAAGGGGTGGAGGGGGGCTGAAAATTTCAGCCCACATGAGGGGGCCCCTCCCCAAAAACATGCACCCACCAAAGGTGGGGAGATGTCCCATGGGGGGTCCCCCCAACATCCATGGCGCCACCACCATGGGGCTGCCACCTCCTCCCAACATGTTCCACCATTTGTGGGGGCTGCCCCCCACCATGGGGGGCCCCCCAACACCTTGTCCACCAACAAGGGGCCCCCCCCAAAAACAGCCCCCACGAAATGTGGGATCTTGTCCCCTCTCGCTGGGACAAGATGTTTTCCCGCGTGTAATTTCCAGAAAAATTCCCGAAGGCCCCTGAATATTTCCGGCACCGTCTAAAATTATCCGGACACGCTCCAGAACATTTCCAGTATGGTGGTTTAATTTAAAACCATCTTCGTTTACCCGGTAAACAATTCCGGCAGCTCCGAAAACTTTTTTCGGTTTTTTCTCCAGAAAAATTCCAGAAGTTACCAGACCAATCTGTCAACCTCCAAAACATTCCCGGTGCTTGCCGAAACCTTTTTGGATCAATGGTTTTATCCGAAACAACTTTTTGGTTTTACCAAAACTTTTTCGGTGTTCTCTTCGGAACTTTTCCGTTGTCTCTGAAACCTTTCCAGTGACTTTCTCTCGGACTCCCTGTCTAGTATTCAGCAGATAAATGACCCTTAAGCGTGTGACCCTATAGGTTCGGTGAAGTATAGACATGACACGGAACCCCTTCCGATCAATGATCAACATCGGAGCCGTGGACACCCATATTGACCCCTATACCCACACGAATGAATATTCGAGTGAACCTCCAGTTGCCGTGTGCTATTCCTGTTGCTTCACGATATGTTACAAATACCCGAGGTGAGACATGTTGGCATTCCTGTGGATCAACAACTTGTCCACTATGCTAGTTACCTCGTTACCGGTATTGTTCTCTTTTCTCGTTACCGTGTTTCGGCATCCCCGTGATCAAATCACAAAGTGTCTGGCCAGACGATGATGGATACCGTAACACCAAGAGGGCCCAGAGATATCTCTCCATCGCCGGAGGAGCAAATCCCAATCTTGAGCTATCAAGTTACTTGACATACTTTTCCATGAACCCGTAAGCCACCGTAATAGCCACCCATTTACGGATGACGTTTAACAAACCCCAAAGTTCATGAAGCAAGCATGAAGAAACTCGATACTCTCATGGTCTAAGGAATCATGCAAACGTTAACCATCTCTGTGTTATTAACCATTAACTTGTGACGAATGAATCTCATAGCATAACATCAATCGGGTCGATTCAACACAAATGTTCTTATAACATTGTGCCCTCAAAGTTGCTGGCATAGGCATGCCCATGATCAGGAAAACAGAACCATCATGCAACACTTGAGCCAGTCATAGAGGCTTGACTAGGAATACATTTTATCGTTTATTATCCCACACGTGCATATGAGTCTTCCTCCAAGCCTCGTTTTATTGCAGACCCGAGAACCATAGCAGTTATAGCATGGAACATAAACCTAATTATGAACAGGGAGATAATTAATAACATTTATTATTGCCTCTAGGGCATATCTCCTACACTTTCCTTATTAGGTAAGCGGGGAAAGGCAGGGGAGGGTGCCCCCCCCCCTTTCCTTTCTCCCATGAGAAGGGGAAGGCAGGAGGGGCTAACCCTCCCCCCTTTCCTTCCCTAGGGTCGGCGGCCAGGGAGAGCGGCGCGCCAGCCCCCCTATGGGCTGGTCTGTCCCCCCTTGGCCCATTAGGCCCATACACCTACCGGGGTTGTCCGGAACCCCTTCCGGCGACCCGATGACTACCCGGTGCACTCTGAAACTCTTTCGGTGTCCGAATATCATCGTCCTATATATCAATCTTTACCTCCGGACCATTCCGGAGCTCCTCGTCATGTCCGTGATCTCATCCAGGACTCCGAACAACATTCGGTCACCAGATCATATAACTCATATAACACTATATCGTCAACGAACGTTAAGCGTGCTGACCCTACGGGTTCGAGAACTATGTAGACATGACCGAGACACCTCTCCGGAAAATAACCAATAGCGGAACTTGGATGCCCATATTGGCTCCTACATATTCTACGAAGATCTTTATCAGTCGAACCTTATGACAACATACGTAATTCCCTTTGTCCATCGGTATGTTACTTACCCGAGATTCGATCGTCGGTATCTTCATACCTAGTTCAATCTCGTTACCGGCAAGTCTCTTTACTCGTTCCGTAATACATCATCTCGTAACTAACTCATTAGTCATTTGCTTGCAAGGCTTCTTATGATGTGTATTACCGAGAGGGCCCAGAGATACCTCTCCGATACTCGAAGTGACAAATCCTAATCTCGATCTATGCCAACTCAACAAACACATTCGGAGATACCTGTAGAGCATCTTTATGATCACCCAGTTACGTTGTGACGTCTGATAGCACACAAGGTATTCCTCCAGTATCTGGGAGTTGCATAATCTCATAGTCGAAGGAATATGTATTTGTCGTCAAGAAAGCAATAGCAATAAATTGAACGATCATATGCTAAGCTAATGGATGGGTCTTCTCCATCACATCATTCTCCTAATGATGTGATCCTGTTATCAAATGACAACACATGTCTATGGTTAGGAAACCTTAACCATCTTTGATCAATGAGCTAGTCTAGTAGAGGCTTACTAGGGACACGGTATCTGTTTATGTATTCACACATGTATTTAAGTTTCCGATCAATACAATTCTAGCATGAATAATAAACCTTTATCGTGAATAAGGAAATATAAAATAACAACTTTATTATTGCCTCTAGGACATATTTCCTTCAGTATCCCACTTGCACCAGAGTCAATAATCTAGATTACATTGTAATGAATCTAACACCCATGGAGTCTTGGTGCTGATCATGTTTTGCTCGCGGAAGAAGCTTAGTCAACGGGTCTGCTACATTCAGATCCGTATGTATTTTGCAAATCTCTATGTCTCCATCCTTGACCTTTTCACGAATGGAGTTGAGGCGTCTCTTGATGTGTTTGGTTCTCTTGTGAAACCTAGATTCCTTTGCCAAGGTAATTGCTCCAGTGTTGTCACAAAAGATTTTCATTGGACCAGATGCACTGGGTATTACACCCAGATCGGATATGAACTCCTTCATACAGACTCCTTCATGTGCTACTTCTGAAGCAGCTATGTACTCCGCTTCACACATAGATCCCACCACGACGCTCTGCTTGGAACTGCACCAACTGACAGCTCCACCATTCAACAAAAATATGTATCCGGTTTGTGACTTAGAGTCATCTGGATCTGTGTTGAAGCTAGCATCGAAGTAACCATTTACGACAAGCTCTTCGTCACCTTCATAAGCGAGAAACATATCCTTGGTCCTTTTCAGGTACTTCAGGATGTTCTTGACCGCTGTCCAGTGATCCACTCCTGGATTACTTTGGTACCTCCCTGCCAAACTTATGGCAAGGCACACATCAAGTCTGGTACACAGCATAGCATAGATGATAGAATCTATGGCTGAGGCATAGGGAATGACTTTCATTTTCTCTCTATCTTCTGTAGTGGTAGGGCTTTGAGTCTGACTCAACTTCACACCTTGTAACATAGGCAAGAACCCTTTCTTTGACTTATCCATTTTGAACTTCTTCAAAACTTTATCAAGGTATGTGCTTTGTGAAAGTCCTATTAAGCGTCTCGATCTATCCCTATAGATCTTGATGCCCAATATATAAGCAGCTTCACCGAGGTCTTTCATTGAAAAATTCTTATTCAAGTATCCTTTTATGCTATCCAGAAATTCTATATCATTTCCAATCAATAATATGTCATCCACATATAATATCAGAAATGCTACAAAGCTCCCACTAACTTTCTTGTAAATACAGGATGCACCATAAGTTTGTATAAAACCATATGCTTTGATCACCTCATCAAAGTGTATATTCCAACTCTGAGATGCTTGCACCAGTCCATAGATGGATCGCTGGAGCTTGAACACTTTGTCAGCACCTTTAGGATCGACAAAACCTTCTAGTTGCATCATATACAACTCTTCTTTAAGAAATCCATTAAGGAGTGCAGTTTTGACGTCCATTTGCCAGATTTCATAATCATAAAATACGGCAATTGCTAACATGATTTGGACAGACTTAAGCATCGCTACGGGTGAGAAAGTCTCATCGTAGTCAACTCCTTGAACTTGTCAAAAACCTTTCGCAACAAGTCGAGCTTTGTAGACAGTAACATTACCATCAACGTCAGTCTTCTTCTTGAAGATCCATTTATTTTCTATGGCTTGCCGATCATCGGGCAAGTCCACCAAAGTCCATACTTTGTTCTCATACATGGATCCTATCTCAGATTTCATGGCCTCAAGCCATTTATCGGAATCTGGGCTCATCGTAGCTTCTTCATAGTTCATAGGTTCACCATGGTCTAGTAACATGACTTCCATGACAGGATTACCGTACCACTCTGGTGCGGATCGTGCTCTAATTGACCTACGAGGTTCAGTAGTAATTTGATCTGAAGTTTCATTATCATTATCATTTGTTTCCTCTCTAGTTGGTGTAGGCATCACGGTAACGGTTTTCTGTGATGTGCTACTTTCCAATTCGACAAAAGGTACAATTACCTCATTAAGTTCTACTTTCCTCCCACTCACTTCTTTCGAGAGAAACTCCTTCTCTGGAAAGGATCCATTCTTGGCAACAAAGATCTTGCCTTCAGATCTGTGGTAGAAGGTGTACCCAATTGTTTCCTTAGGGTATCCTATGAAGACACACTTTTCCGATTTGGGTTTGAGCTTATCAGGCTGAAGCCTTTTGACATAAGTGTCGCAAGCCCAAACTTTAAGAAATGACAGCTTAGGTTTCTTGCCAAACCACAGTTCATACCATGTCGTCTCAACGGATTTATACGGTGCCCTATTTAACGTGAATGTGGCTGTCTCTAATGCATATCCCCAAAACGATAGTGGTAAATCGGTAAGAGACATCATAGATCTCACCATATCTAATAAAGTACGGTTACAACGTTCGGACACACCATTACACTGTGGTGTTCTAGGTGGCATGAGTTCTGAAACAATTCCACATTGTTTTAAATGAAGGCCAAACTCATAACTCAAATATACGCCTCCGCGATCAGATCGTAGAAACTTTATTTTCTTGTTACAATGATTCTCCACTTCACTCTGAAATTCTTTGAACTTTTCAAATGTCTCAGACTTGTGTTTCATCAAGTAGATATACCCATACCTACTCAAATCATCTGTGAAGGTTAGAAAATAACGATACCCACCGTGTGCTTCAACACCCATCGGACCGCATACATCGGTATGTATTATTTCCAATAAGTCATTAGCTCGCTCCATTGTTCCAGAGAACAGAGTTTTAGTCATCTTGCTGATGAGGCATGGTTCGCAGGTATCAAATGATTCATAATCAAGTGATTCCAAAAGTTCATCCGCATGGAGTTTCTTCATGCGCTTTACACCAATATGACCTAAACAGCAGTGCCACAAATATGTTGCACTATCATTATCAACTTTGCATCTTTTGGCATCAATATTATGAATATGTGTATCACTACGATCGAGATTCAACAAGAATAGACCAATCATCAAGGGTGCATGACCATAAAAGATATTACTCATATAAATAGAACAACCATTATTCTTCGATTTAAATGAATAACCGTCTCGCAATAAACAAGATCTAGATATAATGTTCATGCCCAACGCGGGCAGCAAATAACAATTATTAAGGTCTAAAACTAATCCCGAAGGTAGATGTAGAGGTAGCGTGCCGACGGCGATCACATCGACCTTGGAACCATTCCCGACGTGCATCATCACCTCGTCCTTAGCCAATCTTCGTTTATTCCGCAGCTCCTGTTTCGAGTTACAAATATGAGCAACCAAACCAGTATCAAATACCCAGGCGCTACTATGAGCATTAGTAAGGTACACATCAATAACATGTATATCAAATATACCTTTATTCACTTTGCCATCCTTCTTATTCGCCAAGTATTTGGGGCAGTTCCACTTCCACTGACCATTCCCTTTGCAGTAGAAGCACTCAGTTTCAGGCTTGGGTCCAGCTTTGGGCTTCTTCCCGGGAGTGGCAACTTGCTTGCCATTCTTCTTGAAGTTCCCTTTCTTTCCCTTGCCCTTTTTCTTGAAACTAGTGGTCTTGTTAACCATCAACACTTGATGCTCCTTCTTGATTTCTACCTCCGAGGCCTTAAGCATTGCGAAGAGCTCAGGAATCATTTTATTCATCCCTTGCATATTATAGTTCATCATGAAGCCTTTGTAGCTTGGTGGCAGTGATTGAAGAACTCTATCAATAACACTATCAACTAGAAGATCAACTCCCAGCTGAGTCAAGTGGTTATGATACCCAGACATTTTGAGTAGTTGTTCACTGACAGAACTGTTCTCCTCCATCTTGCAGCTATAGAACTTGTTGGAGACTTCATATCTCTCAACCCGGGCATTTGCTTGAAATATTAACTTCAACTCTTGGAACATCTCATATGCTCCATGATGTTCAAAACGTCTTTGAAGTCCCGGTTCTAGGCCGTAAAGCATGGCACACTGAACTATCGAGTAGTCATCAGATCGCGTTTGCCAGGCATTCACAACGTCTAGATTAGCGGGAGCGGGCTTGTCACCTAGCGGTGCATAAAGGACATATTTCTTCTATGCAGCAATGAGGATAATCCTCAAGTTACGGACCCAGTCCGTGTAGTTGCTACCATCATCTTTCAACTTAGCTTTCTCTAGGAATGCATTAAAATTCAGGGGAACGGTAGCTCGGGCCATTAACCGACAACATAGATATGCAAAACTATTAAGACTAAGTTCATGATAAATTAAGTTCAATTAATCAAATTACTAATGAACTCCCACTTAAATAAACATCCCTCAAGTTATCTAAGTGATACATGATCCAAATCAACTAACCCATGTCTGATCATCACGTGAGATGGGGTGGTCATCAATGGTGAACATCTCTATGTTGATCATATCTACTATACACTGGTACAGCGAGGTGCTATACACACGGTTTTTAACCCCTTTCCGCGACGACATTTTGAACCGTCGCCAAGTGAGTGACTGCGATAGGGGGGTCCTTCCCACACGACCCAGAAACCGTCGGGGATATGGAGCCATGATGCAGAGGCCTTGCCAAATGTAATCGTATGCGATGCAACACACACTAAATTCTTTCGCACGTGTGGGATCGGTGATTAAACATTTCTAATGACGCAGTGAAACCAAACGGTGTGTCGTAATGAACCGTTTGGGAAACAGTGTGTAAGGCACACAGGCCAACATATGAACTGTGTGCGATATGTGCCCCGTCGCACACGAGCTTTCTGCGGAACCCGTCTGCCATGCAAGACTCCATCGCACACGTTTTCCAACAATTACCGTGTGCGATAATAATGTTCTATCACAAACGGTTCAGGAGCCCCTTCGCACACATACAAGTGATGCAGACCGTTTGTGATTTGTTGTGTATCACCGACGGTTGCGGTAAGAGTGACGTGTGCTTTTCGTTTAGGATCCCACACGTGTCCTGAAAAATTTATGACTGGGATTGCATTTTACATTGGGCATGGTTTACTCCGAGCTCTCATGTGCGATAATGTGATATCACAAACGGTTCCGGAGCCCCTACGCACATGTAGTAGTGCTGCAAATCGTTTGCGATCTGCTGTGTATCACTGACGGTTCCGCTACGATTGACGTATGCTTTTCGATGTGGATCGCACACACTCATTTAGTTGAACCATGTGCGGAGCAATTGCCAGGTTAAAATAAAAATATCCCATTTGAATCGGCAATTAAAAAAGCAAATTCGCCACAATATTCAATTGAACAAATAGTGTCCACAGGAAGAACATTCATCAGATTTCACAACAATTGCAATTGAACAAATGGTAGCTAAATTCCAATGATTTGTCGACATATATATGCATTACATAATTAATCATAGTGTACGAAATACGAAGACCTCATCAGATGGAAAACAATGGATCCATGCGTATATGTTTAGCGGCTAACTCTTACTCAATGTTTCAGGAGAAGGCATGCTGAAATCTTCATTATCACCAGTGGGATTGATGTAGTGATTCAGGAAGAAGTCGCTGATAAATCTCCGAACCATCAGCAATTCACCAGCGGGGAGCGGTTCAGGGGTCCTCGGTTCTAAGATGAGCTCCAGTGTTTTTAAATTAGAATGTGCCATATGAGTGGAGTAGAAGATAGTAATTAAGATAGACTTACTAGTACTAATTCACGAGCATCTTCACAACTATCAGCAGATTTGCAGATGGAGATCATGTGTCTGCAAACATAGTATCCACAAAGGTTGGTCCCTGCTTGTTGCTGAGGACACTGAATTTTTTTGTACAGAATTAATCATGTATTTGTCCTATTAGGAACAACCTAACCGGTGTTAGATGTATTTTTTTCTTTGGACAGAAATAGAAAGAGGTTTATTTAGAAGCTTGAACATTTGACTAGCGTAAGAAAAGGCATTTGCAGACTATTGGATACATTTTCCAAAAATAACGGATTTCGATGTGTTACCGGAGAAACGGTCACGTGCTGCAGAGGTAGTTCCCTCTTGAACATGTTCCCTGGTTTAGTTTTCCACAATGCGAGCACACTGCAAATGAAGATGAATTTCGACAACATCAATTATTGAACTAGATATGAATGCAAATTAATTGCAACATCAAGAATTCAATACCTATCCATGAATTGCTGAAGATGCGTCAGATCCTGAGCGTTTGTTGACTATTTGAGAGAATCAATGTAGTAAATTGTGTTCTTGTTTGGAACAATGAATACCAATATCCAGTGATTGCTACATATTAAGAAAGCCATGAACTTACGAATTATGTCAAAATCTGAAAGACAATCAGTGTATGCGTGGTTGTTTACTTGACTTACCGTTCATGATATGGCCAGAGAAATGATTCTGCATGGGACTTATTTTCGAAGATACGGACGACCGTGTTAATGGCCCACTCCCATTCATTCTTACCATGTAATGTTGTGCCATTTGCTAATGCAGGATCTATGAAATACACACTCTCCCTTTTTCTTCTCTGCGCGTTCAATCCCTTGAGAGGAATAAAATGCAGTTAGCTATTTATCATTTACAGCCTTGTATGGAGAAGTTTATCAGAGTTTGTTAAGTACTTACAAAATCAGGCATCTAACAAGAGTGGCATCGAGCTCGTTGAAGTTGAAGAAGAGATGTAATTCCTCGAAACTCACACTAATGGAACCAGCATCGTGTCGGAAATTATCTCTGTTGTAGTGGACTAGTAGAACATGATGACCTGCTAACATTTGATCCATGCAACATTTATGTAACTTGCGGCAACTGGAGCTGCACTCATCAAAGTATTCGCCAACAAGAAATGGCTAGCCATGGATGTAATTGCGTGCTTCAAGTACGTCTGCTTTATTTTTAGCAAGCTGCAAAGCTATTTCTTCATCATCCATGCCATCAGAAATAATATTACTCCCCGATTCGAACAACTTGTTGTTAATTTGGTTCTGGGCGATGAGTGCTTTAAGTAAGAGGCAATCATTCTCTTTCCTCTTCGCTCTCACGACGCGCTTCCTCGCGGGTGGAGCCTTTTTGCCCGCTTCCTTCTTGGTACTTGAAGCACTTCTGGTAAAACATCTGGTTGGCTGAAAGGTAGACTGCCGAGCAGACGGTGAAGCTTCGACGGACTGCTTAGCAGATGGTTTAGCTATGCCGGACCGCTGAGCTGGTGGTGCTGCTATGATGGACTGCTGGGTTGTAGGAGCAGAGGCATCGGACTGCTGACCATGCGTTGAAGCTATGTCGGGTTTCTGCGCAGGTGGTGCCAACTTGTCGGTGTGCTGAGGAGGTCGTGCCAACGCGTTGGTTTGCTGAGCAGGAAGTGTTGACGCATTGGTATGCTGATAATGCGGCTGCGGACTGACGGACTGATGAGCAGTCGGTTCTGGACCTATAGACTGCTTAGCAGGCGGTTCCGAAGCATCAGACTGCTTAGCAGTCCGTTCCACCAGGTTGGTCTGCTGAGCATGTGCTGCAGCTGGGTCTCCCCCGCTGCTTTAGCGGCCGACATCTGAACCAGTGGTGCATCTTCAGCAGTTGTTGGCCTTGCCACTGGCTGCTCTGGGGCGGATGATGACATGGCCTGTATGGCACAAAGTCGGGCGAGCGTCACCGGTTGAGGGGCGACATTGGTTGTTCTTGGCGGGGCTTCAGGGATCTCATCCATGAACTCTATTTCCTTTCGTGGCCACTGGATGTGATGTAATAGTGTTTCTCCCAATGTCCTTTGCTCATCAAAGTCTCCTAGGACATTCTTCAGGGCAAATTCATTGAATCTAGGCTTTACTTCAGTCACATAGCACTTCACATAGCCTGGCTTCAATGGCACATTGTCCAACAAGAGGCCCTCTCCAAGAAGGGTGGGCAAACCCAGGCTATTGCACATTTTAATGTACCTTCATAATGTGTAAGCACGCCCTTCAGTCTGTATTTCATTCCAGATAGATCAGATATAGCATCATCATGAGCAGCTGCAGTCTCAGTGTCGCTGGGGTCAGCTGATGCACAGCTACTCTTGTGTGGTGTTGTCGCGCAATAACCAGCATCCTCCATGCCCGCCTCCCCTCCCATCTGTTGGCTATCTGTCAGTGTTAGAGTCTTCTGCATCATCATTGACTCCTCAATATCCTTTCAAACAGCCAGATACATGTCCTTCATCAACCTTTCATACAATTCATTCTGCTTCATTTCACTCCTTGCTTTTTTCATGTTGAGCCTCTCTTCTTTGCTGAGTGTGAAAGCCCTCTTGTGCGGGACATTAACACCTATACCCCTTGCATGGCCAGGGGGCTCTCTTGTTTCCAGAGCATCGGACAGAATGTCACATGGCCCTGAGTTCCTGTAGAACCTTCCAGGGATCTTGGAAGCCTTTAACATCACGCGATACAGTTCTTCATCATGTGAGTTTTCAAAGTAATAAGTTCCGTCATCACGCCTCCTTGCACGTGCCCGCAAGTAGTCTCTAGCATGTTCGCCCCTGATTTCACTAAAGGCCGATTTCCCACCCGCCGCTACTGCTTCTTTGTCCTCCTGGTCCCATATCGGTTTCATGCCGTAGTATCCTGCCACACCCATATGGTGGGGGTGTGTGTTCCTCTTCTGAAGTTCCGATTGCTTGGCACTCTTCTCAGCAAACTCTATAGTTGCCCTGACCCTTTTGAATTCTACCCAGTCTGCCTTTGTAATTTGGGGGTATGCGGGGATTGGGTCCTTGCCTTCACTCAAGTACTTCTTGTACAGCACGTGCTTCCAGTTTCTCCAAGCATCCCTAGCCTTCTTCAGTGCAGCGTGTTCCACCTGCATTCTCCACTGCTCTGGAAAGTTGAAGTGATCCATGATCTCCCGGACTATCCTTTGTCGTGTTTCTGTGTCAGCCTTCCGAAACCCCAGCAAATTAATGTTGAGCCTTGCCCTGCCAACAAATCCACACACACTCCTGAACCTCGTGCGTGCTTTATCTGGTTTAGTTGGAGCCCAAGACTTTAAATCGATCTCGATTACTTCATATACACCTTTAGGCTAGTGTATGGGCTTCCTTGGAGCGTTCCTCCGTGTCCTGACCGGAAGGGTAATTGCTGCAGCTCTATCCCATTAAAGATTACTTGATCCCTCACCATCTGCTGAAGACCAAGGGTTGTCGGAATCAGATGAAGATACATCGCCTGAAGCATGAGTGTTGTCGCTGCTACTCGGCATCTACAGAGAACACATGCGAAACTCAGGAAAGGAGGATAAGCATAAAACTAACAACTTGGTATCAAGCTGTCTAAACATGTCATGCAATAATGTAGAAAATGTACGGCTTATTTGTTAAGTTTGTGTGACTCGGGCGCCCATGATGTTTGCTTGAACTACGTCGGTATTTCCCCAAAGAGGAAGGGATGATGCAGCACAGCAATGGTAGGTATTTCCCTCAGTGATGAGACCAAGGTTAACGAACCAGTAGGAGAACCAAGCAACACTACATAAACAACACCTGCACACAAAGAACAAATACTTGCAACCCGACGTGTTAAAGGGGTTGTCAATCCCTTTCGGGTAACGACGCCAGAAATTGGCAAGTTGACGGGAGATAAATTGTAGTAGATTGGATAAATAGATCGCAAATAAAATAAAGTGCAGCAAAATATTTTTGGGTTTTTAGAAATATAGATCTGAAAATAAAAGTGGCAAATAAATAAAAAGGTAAATAGCAAAATAGATCTAAAAATATATGATGAGAAAATAGACCCGGGGGCCGTAGATTTCACTAGTGGCTTCTCTCGAGAAAAATAGCATACGGTGGGTAAACAAATTACTGTTGGGCAATTGATAGAACTTCAAATAATTATGACGATATCCAGGCAATGATCATTATATAGGCATCACGTCCAAGATTAGTAGACTGACTCCTGCCTGCATCTACTACTATTACTCCACACATCGACCGCTATCCAGCATGCATCTAGTGTATTAAGTTCATGGAGAAACGGAGTAATGCAATAAGAACAATGACATGATGTAGACAAGATCTATTTATGTAGAAATAGACCCCATCTTGTTATCCTTAATAGCAACGATACATACGTGTCAGTTCCCCTTCTGTCACTGGGATCAAGCACCGTAAGATCGAACCCATCACAAAGCACCTCTTTCCATGGCAAGAAAAATTGATCTAGTTGGCCTAACTAAACCAAAGATTCGAAGAAGAAATACGAGGCTATAAGTAATCATGCATATAAGAGATCAAAAGACTCAAATAACTTTCATGGATAAAAACATAGATCTGATCATAAACTCAAAGTTCATCAGATCCCAACAAACACACCGCGAAAAGAATTACATCAAATAGATCTCCAAGAGACCATTGTATTGAGAATCAAAAGAGAGAGAGGAAGCCATCTAGCTACTACCTACGGACCCGTAGATCTACAATGAACTACTCACGCATCATCGGAGAGGCACCAATGAGGATGATGAACCCCTCCGTGATGGTGTCTAGATTGGATCTGTGGTTTCTGGAACTTGCGGCGGCTGGAATTGATTTTCGTCGACTCCCCTAGGGTGTCTGGAATATTGGGGTATTTATAGAGCAAAGAGGCGGTCCGGGAGGTGGCTGAGGTGGGCACAACCCACCTGGGCGCGCCTGGGCCCCCAGGCGCGCCCTGGTGGGTTGTGCTCCCCTCGGAGCCCCCCTCAGGTACTTTCTTGGCCCAACTTGTTTCTTCTGGTCCAGAAAAAATCACCAAAAAGTTTCGCTGCGTTTGGACTCAATAGGTTAGTCCCAAAAAATGATTTAAAGTTGCTATAAAATGATTGTAAAACATCCAAGAATGATAATATAACAGCATGGAACAATCAAAAATTATAGATATGTTGGAGACGTATCAGCCCACGATCTGTAAATCGGCATTAACTTATTGGAACAAATACAGCTTATATGTACTAGTTAGGAAGGTAGATAATGAACATATATACGCTCTCTGTTATTTTATAGCCAATTTGGGAACATACGGAACGAAATAGGAAGAGGGATTGCAAGGAAATATGCCTCACCGCGATGGAGAGCAGTAACTAACAGGTTTCTTAATGCAAACCCGGCAGGACCACAGGAGAGGCGAGGGTTACATGATCGATATGCTCGAGGGTGGCTGGCGAGCAAACAAAGACGGCGACGCGCGGGCAGCCGCGTGTTGGGAACGGCAGTGGAGGTAGGGTTGACGCCGAAGAGCGGGCACACGACTGGGGTGAGCTCGCCGGCGCCGGAGAGGGTTCTGCTGTGGATCTGGGGGAGGGGGGAGCTGGCGATGGATATTGTGTGGACTAATTGAGTGAAACGCGGGCGGGCGGTGGGGGGTGTTGGTGGCCTAGGTGAAAAGGGTGAAAAAATATCCCCGGCCGCCACGCGGAAAGGCCTATGCAAACGGTTGCCTCTAAGCGCTCGTGTGCACAAAGAGCATAATTTCGTTTGAAATGAAGACGTGCTAATTTTGAAATGAAGACGTGAGTTCATCGTTTTGCCTCTAATTTTTTCCCACGGTAAGCAATCACCATTATACCACAGGTTTGATTTGCTGGCGCATTTTAGGTCTCGTGTGCTATATTTAAGACATTTTTTGGCATTTACCATGCATTTTGGCATATAAATCAAATCCTAGCCGGACTGCATTTGCTGTCAAAAGGGATGAGGATTGCCGTTCGATCTGGGAGCATCCAACTGTGCAGATGTATGATCCATGGGGTTTGGGTTCTGGCCAATCAGAACGCATGACTCAGATCGTGCACGCAGCAAGGGGAGGCATCGGCCACGGTTTGGTAGGCACACGGCTTTCGTGAGTGAACCGTGTGCTATTTGAAAACATTTACATGAACTAACAGCATATTTTTGTTTGAATGAAAACATGAGTTCATCGTTTCGCCTCCAAATTGTTTTCCACGATAAGAAATCACGATTGTACCCTATGGTTCAATTTTCTGGTGCATTTGAGATCTCGTTTGCTATATTTGAGTCGTTTGCTATAGTCGCAACTACACGTGGGTGCTAGCAAGATCATTTGTGTGTCGCTTTGGGAGTTTTCATTCATTGTTCGAGAAACGAGAAAAAAATTCAAACAGTTCAGCCGCAGGGTGCGGCCAAAGGCATAGGCCTTGTTGGTATTTTAATTACAGGAAATGCATATAGAGTCCAGAAATAACGAAAATCGGTGTGTCACCTTGGCGTGCTCTCAGGATCCCATGGAAAAATTTTGGTAAAGTTTGGCACAAGTTTTGATGCTCACACCTTCCAAATCGGAGCATCTCACAAGAAGGATCATAGTTTCCAAAAGGAGACGCGGCAGTTTGGACTCCAATCATCGGTGACTACATCATTCCGCCTCGAATTTTTTCACGGTAAACAATCACGTATATACCCTAGGTTTGATTTTCTGGCCCATTTCAGGTCTCGTCTGCTATATTTAAGTCATTTTTTTGCACTTACCTTGCATTTAGTGCATATAAAATCAAAACCGTACTACAACTACATCTGGGTGTTAGTTAGCAAAGAAGGTGTACAAATCATTTGTGTGTCGCTTTGCGAGTTTTCGTCCATTGTCCGAGAAACGGGAAGAAGTTTCAAACATTTCGGCCGCAAGGTGCGGCCACCGGCATAGGCCTAGTTGGTATTTTAATTACAGGGAATTCAAATGGAGTCCAGACATCATCAAAATCGGCGTGTGCCCGTGGCGTACTCTCATGACCCCATGGAAAAAAATGGTGAAGTTTGGCACAAGTTTTGATGATCACTCCTTGCAAACCAGAGCATCTCACAAGAAGGATCATGGTTTCCAAAAGGAGACGTGTCAATTCAAACTCCAGTGGCCGGTGACTTCATCGTTTGGCCTCATAAAAAATTTCGCGGTACGCAATCACCATTATACCACGGGTTTGATTTTCTAACACATTTCAGGTATCGTTTGCTATATTTAAGACATTTTTTGAATTTAACATGCATTTTGTGGATATAAATAAAATCACAACCGGAACTACATGTGTTGTCGAAAGGGATGAGGATTGTTGTTCGATCAAGGAGAATCCAACGATGCAAATGTATGATCCGTGGGGTTTGGGTTCTGGCCAATCAGAACGCACGACTCAGATCGCGCGCGCGGCAGGGGGGGCATCAGCCATGGTTTAGTAGGCACACGGCTTTCGTGAGTGAACCATGTGCTATTTGAAAGCATTTACATGAACTAACAGCATATTTTTGTTTGAATGAAAACATGAGTTCATCGTTTCGCCTCCAACTTTTTTCCACGATAAGAAATCACGATTGTACCCTATGGTTCGATTTTCTGATGCATTTGAGATCTCGTTTGCTATATTTGAGTCATTTTTTGCATATATATATATATATAGTCGCAACTACACGTGGGTGTTAGCAAGATCATTTGTGTGTCGCTTTGCGAGTTTTCATTCATTGTCCGAGAAACGGGAAAAAACTTCAAACAGTTCGGCCGCAGGGTGCGGCCAGAGGCGTAGGCCTTGTTGGTTTTTTAATTACAGGAAATGCGTATAGAGTCTGGAAATAATGAAAATCATTGTCTCACTGTGGCATGCTCTCACGATCGCATAGAAAAAATTTGGTAAAGTTTGGCACAAGTTTTGGTGCTCGCACCTTCCATACCGGAGCATCTCACAAGAAGGATCATAGTTTCCAAAAGGAGACGGGGCACTTCGGACTCCAAATCGTCAGTGACTACATTGTTCCGCCTCAAAAAAAATCAAGGTAAACAATCACGGATATACCCTTGTTTTGATTTTCTGGCCCATTTCAGGTCTCGTCTGCTATATTTAAGTCATTTTTTGCACTTACCTTGCATTTAGGGCATATAAAGTCAAAACCCTACTACAACTACATGTGGGTGTTAGTTAGGCTACTTAGGCTACTCATAGTGGAGAGTATCATATACTAGTATCATGCATATGATACTAGTGTATGATACTATCTTTATAGTGCATAGTATCATAGAGTAGTATCATA
Organism: Thinopyrum elongatum; assembly: GCA_011799875.1. Lineage (NCBI taxonomy): Eukaryota > Viridiplantae > Streptophyta > Magnoliopsida > Poales > Poaceae > Thinopyrum > Thinopyrum elongatum. Next base: position 484,109,828 of record CM022297.1, read on the forward strand.
GATGATCATATTTATTGCCATGCATGACACAAATTAGCATCGCATTTAACATGATACGGTATCTACCTATGTTACTCTAACCCTCTCTGTCTTCTTTAATTCTTCACCACATCAACATATTTGCTATTTTCGAGTGCATGATACCGGCTATGATACCACCACTATGGCCAGCCTTATAGTGGGGAGTATCATATACTAGTATCATGCATATGATACTAGTGTATGATACTACCTTCATAGTGCATAGTATCATAGAGTAGTATCATAGATGACCGTATTTATGGCCATGCATGACACAAAGTAGTATAGCATTTATTATGTTACGGTATCTACCTATGTTACTCTAGCCCACTCTCCCTTATTTAATTCCTTGCCACATCATCATATTTGCTATTCCCGAGTGCATGATACCGGCTATGATACCCCCACTATGGCCAGCCTTAGCAAAGAAGGTGTACAAATCATTTGTGCGTCGCTTTGCGAGTTTTCATCCATTTGTCCGAGAAGCGGGGAGAAGTTTCAAACATTTCGGCCGCGAGGTGCGGCCACTGGCGTAGGCCTAGTTGGTATTTTAATTACAGGAAATTCAGATGGAGTCCGGACATCATCAAAATTGATGTGTGCCCGTTGCGTGCTCTCACTACCCCATGGAAAAAATTTGGTAAAGTTTGGCACAAGTTTTGATGATCGCTCCTTCCAAACCAGAGCATCTCACATGAAGGATCATGGTTTCCAAAAGGAGACGTGTCAATTCAAACTCCAGTGGCCGGTGACTTCATTGTTTGGCCTCATAAAAATTTCCGCGGTACGCAATCACCATTATACCATGGGTTTGATTTTCTGGCGCATTTCAGGTATCGTTATCTATATTTAAGACATTTTTTAAGTTTAACGTGCATTTTGTGCATATAAATAAAATTACAACCAGAACTGCATTTGCTGTCGAAAAGGATGAGGATTGTCGTTCGATCTCGGAGCATCCAACAGTGCAGACGTACAATCCGTGGGGTTTGGGTTCTGGCCAATCAGAACGCACGACTCAGATCGCGCGCGCAGTTTGGTCGGCACACGGCTTTCATGAACGAACCGTGTGCTATTCGCAAACCAAATTGCATATCTTATGTTTATACGTACTGGAGTGAGATCAATTGCGTGTGCTACCTCTATGGTATAATAATAGTAGTAGTAATAATAATAATAATAATGATGATGATGATAATAATAATAATAATAATAATAAAAAGTTCATATTCATTGTCTGAGCTGACAGCATATCATGTTCAACATATATAACAGTTCTTACATGAACAGAAAACCGGGCATAACTCACAAATTCAGTACACGCGACAGTTCTAAATTGAACGAATTAAGTTGCAGGGTAGGCATAAAGACTAGTCTTACGGCTTAATTCCCATGTACATGGGGGAACTGGGATCATTACGTTGACCCCGAATGAACTTGGGTTTTCTGATGATTTTACGCTTCTCTGTTTGAGGTGTGCATGATCCCTTGGCTGGCAACTCAGCAAATTCATCGTACTCGTCCTCATCGGCAACATCCTCGACACCCAGTACCCTCCTCTTTCCATGCATCACTACATGGCAGTTCTTATGCAAGGGGTCTTCCGCATAGAAAATCTGGGTAGCATCGCTGGCAAGAATGAACAGGTACGCGTGATATGACATCGTTGTCCTGTTAACACAGGTCTTCCTGTAATCATCAACCTTTACCTGACTAAGAGGGATCCATGCGCACCTGAATAATGCCACCTTAACTTTCACATAGTTAAGCTCCCAAATCTCTTTGATGGTTCCATAGTATACCCTTTTATCAGCTTCATTTACAGTCATGCATTCTATTCGAATAGAGTTGTTCTGATATGAGGTCTTCCCATCATGTTCCTCAGTGTAGAACGTGTAGCCATTTATGTCATATGCTTGGTACGTCAACACCATGGGTGATGGCTTTTGTGCCAACCACGTAGCAATGTCATTGATGGATCCTTGTGCCAAATGATTCTTCAGCCATTTGGCATAGTTCTTAGTGTGCTCCTTCATCTCCACATCTGATGGATACACCATTGGTAAGAAGCTTTGGCTTATCTCCGCCAAGTGTTCTTCGGCATAAGCACTGAGAACTGGGTTGTTAAGCAGTACCGTCAAATGGGCTTTCTCTGCCAAATCTTTGGGTGCAGCCATTTGCGTGCCAACAAGGACCGGCTTACCTTTCAGCCTTCCCTCATGGCGAGAGAGGGGCAAACATATAGGTCTTTGTTTCATGTATTCGGTGCAAAACTCAACCACCTCCTCCGCGGTATAACCTTGTAGGATGCTTGCCTCTGGATGGTTTCGGTTCTGACAATAGCGCTTCAGTATTCCCATGAACCGCTCGAAGGGATACATGTTGCGAAGAAACACAGGACCACAATACTTTATCTCGTCGACAAGGTGCATAGTGAGATGGACCATGACATCAAAGAATGACGGTGGGAAAAACATCTCTAGGTTGGACAATATTCTTGCAATATCCTCTTGCATATGATCCAACTCTTCAGGATCTACAACTTTCTGCCAAAGTTGGTTGAAGAAATCACAGAGCTCAATGAGTGTGTTTCTTATATCTTTGTCCATCAGATTCCTGATGGCCACCGGGAGGATTTGTGTCAACATTACGTGGCAATCATGTGACTTCATGTGTCCCAACTTCATTTTACCTGAGCTCACATCCACGAGACTTCTGATGTTTGCGGAGTAGGAAGAGGGTGTCTTAACTGACAACAAATAGGTGAAGAACTGTGTTGCTTCTTTTGTACTGAAATTGTAACTCTGGCGAGCGTGGATGAATTTGTTATCATCTTCTGCTTCACTCTTGCATTTTGATTGATCAGCAAGCATATCGAGCCGTGCACCATCACCATCCTTTGTTTTACCTTTAATCTTGAGCAGAGTTCCAAGGATGCTTTCACATACGTTCTTCTCTGCGTGCATGACATCGATGCAGTGACGTACACGTAGAATCTCCCAGTAAGGTAATTTCCAGAACACTGATTTCTTCTTAAACACTTGACCCTTGGGTGTTTGTTTCACCGTCAAAGCATGCTTCTTGCCAAGCACAACATTAATTTGTTTAGCCATGTTGTGGACCACCTCCCCAGCATAGGGTCTTGGGCCCACATCTACCTCTGCCGTACCATCAAATTCAGCTTTCATCTTTCGGTATGGGTGATTTCTCCATAAGAACCTGCGATGACGCAAATACACAGTTTTGCGCGAGTTGGGAAGAAATCTGCTAGCTGTCCTATCCATGAATGTGACACACCCTACATCTCCCTTTGTTTTTTGCCTCGATGTGTTGCCTAATGCCGGCATATCTTGAATGGTGTGCACCAGCATCGCATGTAGATCGAAAATCTCCTTTTTGTAAGCATCATAACATTTTACAGCAGGCGCATCTATCCACACTGTCAGCAATTCTTCTACCAGTAGCTGAAAGTAAATGTCGATGTCATTTCTAGGTTGCTTCGGGCCTTGGATAATCATTGACATCATAATGTATTTTTTCTTCATACACAACCAAGGAGCTAGGTTATATATGCACAGAAGCACCGGCCATGTGCTGTGATTGGTGCTCATATCGCCAAAAGGATTCATCCCGTCAGTGCACTCCCCGAGCCTTATACTTCTAGGATCCTTGGCAAAGTCTTCAAACTTGTTGTCGATTAGTTCCCACTGAGCCCCATCTTTTGGGTGCCTCATATATTTATCCGCAGTTCGCTCATCATGATGTCACCGCAACCTCTTTGCCTCTCTAGGGTTTGCAAACAAACGCCTCAACCTTGTTATTAAAGGCAAGTACCAAACAACCTTGAACGGGATTCCTGTCTTGATCTCGTCGTCCAATTTGTACTTGTCCTTTGCTCTCCTGCGCTTGTATCGTGCATGCTTGCATGTGGGACATGCACGCAAATCTTTGTACTCACCACGATACAATATACAATCATTCACACAAGCGTCTATCTTCTGTACTTCAAGTTTCAATGGGCAAACAATTTTCTTTGCTTCATTCGTGCTTCTGGGGAGCACATTATCTTCTAGAAGAATTTCTTTGAAAAGACCTAACATCTCTGTGAAGCCCTTGTTTGATAGACCATTTGCTGCTTTAAATCTGAGAAGCGCTAGGGTGGCACTCAACTTGGAATATTTCTTTTTACAACCTGGATACAATTCTTTCTTGGAGTCCACATCAATGGTTGGCAGATCCTTGTACCCAATCATATCCTTTTTTGGGCCCTTGAAATCTGCAATCATAGCAGCAAAATCTGGCATATCAAGATCATCGTCATCTGCGTCGACGTCTTGGTTTTCCAGTGGGCATTTCGGCTTTCCGGTGTTCCATTGGTAGCTTGACGCCTCTGCCCCAATGTTAGATTCAACATCCATGTGACACTGACCGGGGTTTGGCATCTCGCAGCCCTGGGTATATTCATCCATGACCTGCTCTTCACCGTGTCTGGTCCAACGTGTATATCCATCCATGAATCCCCGAGAGAGCAAGTACCACTGGACATCTGCAACTTCACATGACTTTGTATTGGCACAATGAGTACATGGACGCAGGATGTAATCCGCATCACCAATTCTCCTCTTTGTACTTTCAGCCAAATTCATGAACTCTGTCACGCCACTGATAAAATATGTGGTTCTCCAATTCTTCATCCATTGAGATTGTTCCATCTGCACCACATGAATGGTAATTAAAAACAAAACAACAACATTAATACACGGATTAATTGATGCCCAAAGATGCGTGCATAAATCACAAGGTTTTATTTTCATAATTACTGGGCGCTCCATATTGTTATCCAGATGTGCAATGAGAAAAATTAATGGCCAGTCAATTTACACGCAGAGTACTACAACACTACCCTTAGGAATTGAATACCTTAATTAAGCCACTCACGAAAAGAATACCTTAATTAATTAGCCGTGCGGTGACCTCCACCCAGCAGATAGAGAAGCGCCATGCGGCGACACGCCGAGACAGTAGGGTCGAGGAGCAAAGCTTAGTGCGGCTGCTGCCTGAAGTTCAACCTCCACTATCCCGCCATCGACCACGATGGATGTGCTCCAATCACACCGCCGCCGACCTCGATGGTTGAGCTCCTCCTATCTCCCGCCGCAGACCGAGGATTGACCTCCTATGACGCCGCCACCGCCCATCGACCGAGGATTGACCTCTTATCCTGTAGCCACTGCCTAGGCCGCCGCCGCCATCTCTATCTGCGGAGCGGCTGTTTTATTTTTTGATGGATATCCGCAGAGCGGCTGTTTACACGGTATCACTATAACTCAATTATATGTATAGGGTAGTACATCACATACGGTTATGTCATGGCAAATGTGTCTCACCTACGTTGTCTTCTCACACAGTTTGGTGCAGAAATCGTGTGTGAAGTTGTAATACCTAACACAAATGACATGTATAAATAGTGTGCCGTATACAACATATAGTGCCATAAGTAGTTCCCGACCGTTAGCTTATCCCCACAGTTTCCCCATTTCCCCCAAATCCCTAGATAGCCTCCAAATTCCCTCGCGTGGCGCTAACATTGAGGGAATGCGGACGAGTGGTGCTGATGGTTTCGGTGTGGCTGCTCCTGCTTGTATCGCCGCTATCGGCAGCGCTGCCACGACGGCGGTCGCCGTCGAGCACTTGCCTAAGGTCATCAGAAGGCAGGTGTACTACGGATCCGAATCGTCCTGTCAGGTTCCAATCTATCCCGATCTTTTTTAGCATGTCCAAAGTAGCTCCTTGTTGAATCCGTCCTGAATGACCCCCCCTCCCCCAGCAAAGCGATCTGTCGCCGAATCCGGAGCATGACTCCAGACTCCCGCAACACGAGTTCGACTCCGAGTTTTGCGACACCGAGAAGTACCAAAAGCTAAGTTGTGTGCACGGGCACACTCCCACTCGACGTGTATGCGCGGAGGGATTAGACATTGGTAGGCGGTTTCTCAGTTGCCCCTTAGAGGTTAGTGCTAAGTTCATCATTTTACTTGAGTTAATGCCACCGCTCATCCTAAATACTATTTAACATTGGCAGGGATATGAGGCTTGTGCCTTTGTTTACTGGCTGGATGAAGAATGGCATGGCAGGGCTCGGAGTGTTATCACCAAGCTCGCAGAAGATAATGTAAAGCTGAAGAAGAAACTTGCTAGTCTAGAATGTACAATCAGTACGATGAAGCAAGAATCAATCACATGCAATAGATGAAAGCAAGAGACAAGAAGTAACTAGCATGTGTAGTTGTGGTTGTCGCATTAGCCATGTTCTATGCGTTGTTTGCAATGATGATTTGGGGTTTTGTTTGACAGTATTGCTAAAGCACATCTAGATGTGCTCTAAGTAATGCACATCTAGGTCCCATGCTATTGATGTTACGCAAAGATTCGTGCAGATATTTTCCTTTGTCTTTTTTTTTCTTTTCCTTTGTAGTTTGATTATTACTGGCTTCATCAATAAGAAGAGCTCAATGTATTGCTTGCCAACTGTCCTACTCCGTTCATACCGATACCGGTGCATAATCCCAAAACTCGTTCCTTGTTTTTGTCCTGAAAAAAGAAATCAGCCAATAGGAGTCATGTGGCTAGTATGCATTCAATGACTTCAGACTACTTAGCATAACATGCATGCAATGGTCAATTCTCTGCACGCAATATGTATTGATTACCAAATACTAATCATCAAGTTCTCTCGTTTTTCCCCCACCTAGGTCGCCGGTACAGAGGGAGTAGAAGTACTACGAAAAATGCTTGTTTCATATTTGGACGCTCCAATGTGAGTGCATAATTAATTATCACATTGAGAACTGCGCAACCCCGGGAATTTGGAGTGACTGGGTACAAATAATTGCGGTTGATTATATCGGCGGTTAGATAATACGTCAATCCCCGCTTCAATTGGCATTCCTCTTCTCTGCATAACCTGCTTAAGTGTCCACCATCTTCACTGTCCCCGGCAGGCCGCGCTACATACTTGCACACACTCTGCAATCTCGCTTTCTCGTGGTTTTTATACGACCGCAGCCATGTCGAGCGACAGCGAGGACGACAGTTCTGCGAGCAGTCTGGCGCCCGATGATAGGTCAACATCGGAATCATCCCGCTCGTCTTCCATGAGTCCGGCGTCGAGCCCAGTGTTGGGGAACGTAGTATTTCAAAAAAATTCCTACGATCACGCAAGATCTATCTAGGAGAAGCATAGCAACGAGCGGGGAGAGTGTGTCCACGTACCCTCGTAGACCGAAAGCGGAAGCGTTTAGTAACACGATTGATGTAGTCGAACGTCTTCGCGATCCAACCGATCCAAGTGCCGAACGTACGGCACCTCCGCGATCTGCACACGTTCAGTTCGGTGACGTCCCTCGAACTCTTGATCCAGTTGAGGCCGAGAAAGAGTTTCATCATCACGACGGTGTGGCGACGGTGATGATGAAGTGATTCCAGCAGGGCTTCGCGTAAGCTCTCCGAAAATATGACCGAGGTGGAAATCTGTGGAGGGGGGCACCGCACACGGCTAAAAACAATCAACTTGTGTGTCTATGGGGTGCCCCCCTCCCACGTATATAAAGGAGGGAGGGAGGAGGAGGCCGGCCAGGAGGAGGCGCGCCCAAGGGGGGGAGTCCTACTCCAGGTAGGATTCGCCCCCCCCCCCCCCCCCCCCCCCCCCCCCCGCCCTTCCTACTTCCACAAGGAGAAGGGGGGAAGGAGGAGGAGGAGGAGGAGAGAAGGAAAGGGGGGCCGGCCCCCCTAGCCCTAGTCCAATTCAGTTTGGCTAGGGGGGGCGCGCACCACACCTTGGCCTGCCTCCTCTCTTCCACCACTAGGCCCATGAAGGCCCAATAACCCCCCGGTACTCCGGAAAATAACCGATACACCTCGGAACTATTCTGGTGTCCGAATATAGTCTTCCAATATATCAATCTTCATGTCTCGACCATTTCGAGACTCCTCGTCATGTCCGTGATATCATCCGGGACTCCGAACTACCTTCAGTACATCAAAACACATAAACTCATAATACCGATCGTCATCGAACGTTAAGCGTGCGGACCCTATGGGTTCGAGAACTATGTAGACATGACCGAGACTCATCTCCGGTCAATAACCAATAGCGGAACCTGGATGCTCATATTGGCTCCCACATATTCTACGAAGATCTTTATCGGTCAAACCGCATAACAACATACGTTGTTCCCTTTGTCATCGGTATGTTACTTGCCCGAGATTCGATCGTCGGTATCATCATACCTAGTTCAATCTCGTTACCGGCAAGTCTCTTTACTCGTTCCGTAATGCATCATCCCGTAACTAACTCATTAGTCACATTGCTTGCAAGGCTTCATATGATGTGCATTACCGAGAGGGCCCAGAGATACCTCTCCGATACACGGAGTGACAAATCCTAATCTTGATCTATGCCAACCCAACAAACACCTTCGGAGACACCTGTAGAGCATCTTTATAATCACCCAGTTACGTTGTGACGTTTGATAGCACACAAAGTGTTCCTCCGGTATTCGGGAGTTGCATAATCTCATAGTCATAGGAACATGTATAAGTCATGAAGAAAGCAATAGCAGCAAACTAAACGATCATAGTGCTAAGCTAACGGATGGGTCATGTCAATCACATCATTCTCTAATGATGTGATCCCGTTCATCAAATGACAACTCATGTCTATGGCTAGGAAACTTAACCATCTTTGATTAACGAGCTAGTCAAGTAGAGGCATACTAGTGACACTCTGTTTGTCTATGTATTCACACATGTATCAAGTTTCCGGTTAATACAATTCTAGCATGAATAATAAACATTTATCATGATATAAGGAAATAAAATAATAACTTTATTATTGCCTCTAGGGCATATTTCCTTCACCCAGACCTCGATTATATCTGGATCATGGAAGGGACGCCGCCTCCGGAGTTGTCAGACGACAACCAGATGGACGAGGAGCTGTCGGAAGACGAAGAAGAGGACGACGATGATGAGGAGGAGGAATGGTCGAACGAGGAGGACGACGACGACAACAGCAATGACGATGACGACGGCGATGATGGAAAGCCAACGATCAGCGACAAGAAGCGTCCTCGCCAAGACGATGTCGCGGGGCCATCCAACAACAACAAGAAGAAGAAGAAGGACTAAATTAAGCAGACTGTATATGTCTCTGTTTCCGTTCGCTCATATTAATTCGTTATCTCTGTTTATCATGTCAATCTCATCGCAGACGGTTAGTAATACGTATTTAACAGAGATCTTCTACATTATCGCCCACAGGTTGGTTTCTTGAACTGTGTGCCCTGACGAGCACACAATTCACACAAAAAGACCGTATGGGCTGTCTATAATGATCGCCCACAATTCTGATTACCGACCTGTTTGTCGGGTATCACACACATCTTATTACTCCGAATCGTTTGTGTTCAACTCGATCATCGCAAACAATTCATCTGAGGGAACTGTATGATGTATATCGCACACACCTTGATCTGGCTGCCCGTTTCTGTTGTTCTGCCTCATCGCAAACAGTTCGTACGGATCAACCGTATGCCCCGCATCGCACACGCAACTAAAATCGGAACCGTGTTTGATGTATCCTTCATCGCAAATGTTTTGCATCTTTTTTGACGGGTTTTTTACATCACCGTTTGAAATTAATGCATCGCACACAGTTTCGTCAAAGGGTCTCTGATCGTAGTGTCGCGTTAGCAGCATCCTGCAGTAGTGATATGACTCACGTTCGAACTTTTGGTCTCCAGTGTTCCGAGACCATGTCTGTATATGCTAGGCTCGTCAAGTTTAACCCAAGTATTCTGCATGTGCAAAACTGTCTTACACCCGTTGTATGTGAACGTAGAGTCTATCACACCCGATCATCACGAGGTGCTTCGAAACGACGAACTTTGGCAACGATGCATACTCAGGGAGAACACTTTTATCTTAAAATTTAGTGAAGCGATCATCTTATAATGCTACCGCCGTTCTAAGCAAAATAAGATGCATAAAGGATAAACATCACATGCAATCAAAATATGTGACATGATATGGCCATCATCGTCTTGTGCTTTTGATCTCCATCTCCAAAGCATCGTCATGATCTCCATCGTCACCGGCTCGACACCTTGATCTCCATCGTTGCGTCGGGGTCGTCTCGCCAACTATTGCTTCGACAACTATTGCTAACGCATAGCGATAAAGTAAAGCAATTACATGGCACTTGCATTTCATACAATAATTAAGAGACAACCCTAAGGCTCCTGCCGGTTGTCGATATTACAAAACATAATCATCTCATGCATCAACATATATCACATCATATCTTGACCATATCACATCACAACATGCCCTGCAAAAACAAGTTAGACGTCCTCTATTTTGTTGTTGCAAGTTTTACGTGGCTGCTACGGGCTTCTAGCAAGAACCGTTCTTACCTACGCAAAAACCACAATGGTGATTCATCAAGTTTGCTGTTTTAACCTTCTTCAAGGATCGGCCGTAGTCAAATTCAATTCAACTAAAGTAGGAGAAACAGACACCCGCCAGCCACCTTTATGCAAAACTAGTTGCATGTCAGTCGGTGGAACCGGTCTCGTGTGCGTGGACATGTAAGGTTGGTCCGGGCCGCTTCATCCCACAATACCGCCAAATCAAAATAAGATGTTGGTGGTAAGCAGTATGACTATCACCGCCCACAACTCTTTGTGTTCTACTCGTGCACCTCATCTACGCATAGACCTGGCTCGGATGCCACTGTTGGGAAACGTTGCATGGAAAACAAAAAAATTCTACGCACACGCAAGATCTATCAAGGAGATGCATAGCAACGAGAGGGGAGAGTGTGTCTACGTACCCTTGTAGACCGTAAGTGGAAGAGTTTAGCAACGCGGTTGATGTAGTCAAACTTCTTCGCGATCCAACCGATCGAGTACCAAACGTACGGCAGCTCCGCGTTCAGCACACGTTCAGCTCGGTGGCGTCCTCGCCTTCTTGATCCAGCAAGATGGCGAAGTAGTGGATGAGTTCCGACAGCAAGATGGTGAAGTAGTGGATGAGTTCTGACAGCACGATGGCGTGGTGACGGTGGTGGTGATGCTATCTCCGCAGGGCTTCGCCTAAGCACTACGAAAATATGACCGAGGGGCAAAACTGTGGAGGGGGGCGCCTCACACGGCTAAGAGATTTTCGTGGTTATGTGTGGCGCCCCCCTCCCACATATATATAGGTAGGGGAGAGGGGAGGCTGCCAGGAGGCGCCCCAAGTAGGCCGAATCCTACTTGGGGTCCTCCCCAAGCCGCGCCCCCCTTTCCTTATTAGGTGAGAGGGGAAAGGCATGGGAGGGTGCCCCCCCCCCCCCTTTCCTTTCTCCCATGAGAAGGGGAAGGCGGGAGGGGCTAGCCCTCCCCCCTTTCCTTCCCTAGGGCCGGCGGCCAGGTAGAGGGGCACGCCAGCCCCCTTGTGGGCTGGTCTGTCCCCCCTTGGCCCATTAGGCCCATACACCTACCGGGGTTGTCCGGAACCCCTTCCGGCGACCCGATGACTACCCGGTGCACTCCGAAACTCTTCTGGTGTCCGAATATCATCGTACTATATATCAATCTTTACCTCCAGACCATTCCGGAGCTCCTCATCATGTCTGTGATCTCATCCGGGACTCCGAACAACATTCGGTCACCAACTCATATAACACTATATCGTCAACGAACATTAAGCGTGCGGACCCTACGGGTTCGAGAACTATGTAGACATGACCGAGACACCTCTCCGGTCAATAACCAATAGCGGAACCTGGATGCCCATATTGGCTCCTACATATTCTATGAAGATCTTTATCGTTCAAACCTTATGACAACATACGTAATTCCCTTTGTCCATCGGTATGTTACTTGCCCGAGATTCGATCGTCGGTATCTTCATACCTAGTTCAATCTCGTTACTGGCAAGTCTCTTTACTCGTTTCGTAATACATCATCTCGTAACTAACTCATTAGTCATTTGCTTGCAAGGCTTCTTATGATGTGTATTACCGAGACGGCCGAGAGATACCTCTCCGATACTCGGAGTGACAAATCCTAATCTCGATCTATGCCAACTCAACAAACACCTTTGGAGATACCTGTAGAGCATCTTTATGATCACCCATTTACATTGTGACGTTTGATAGCGCACAAGGTACTCCTCCGGTATCCGGGAGTTGCATAATCTCATAATCGAAGGAATATGTATTTGTCATCAAGAAAGCAATAGCAATAAACTGACGGTCATATGCTAAGCTAACGGATGGGTCTTGTCCATCACATCATTCTCCTAATGATGTGATCCCGTTATCAAATGACAACACATGTCTATGGTTAGGAAACCTTAACCATCTTTGATCAACGAGCTAATCTAGTAGAGGCTTACTAAGGACACGGTATTTGTTTATGTATTCACACATGTATCTAAGTTTCCGATCAATACAATTCTAGCATGAATAATAAACCTTTATCATGAATAAGGAAATATAAAATAACAACTTTATTATTGCCTCTAGGGCATATTTCATTCACTCGCTTATGTGATTTTTAGTTTCTTGGTTAGATGCTTCTCAATCTTTTTGCTAGCCTTCACTTGTACTAAGTAGGAATACTACTTGTGCATCCAAAATCCTTAAACCCAGTTTTGCCATATGAGTCCACCATACCTACCTATATGCGGTACTCCCGTGCCGTTCTAAGCAAATTTGTATGTGCCATCTCTAATTTTCAAAATAATTTCTTTTTTGTGTGCTCGTACCGCTCATGAAACGGTAGGGGGTGGCTGATATTTTTCCATGCTAGATGTGTTATTCTCAAGATGAGTGTTTATTCACTTGTCATTGCACGAGAGTACGGCAAAGGTATTAGGGATACCCAGTCCCGAAATGAAAAATGAATTTACTTTATGTTGTCAAATAATAAATTCCTTGGAAAGTGTTGGTATGGACGGTACCCATGGATACGGCTAGCCGTGGAATGTGAAAGTATGGTGGAAAAAGGAATACACTTTATTTTCTTTTGGGAACCGCCTATGATATATCTAGCATGGAAAGTATTGGGAACTACTCGATCGTTCTCGTTGACAGGAAAAGCTTGCCACCCAAAAAAAATTATCTCTCAATTTAAGCTTTGAACTCTGGCACCTCTACAAATCCCTACTTCCCTCTGCGAAGGGCCTTTCTATTTACTTTATGCAATTTTTATTTTTATTTGAGTCTCCATCTTCTCTTATAAAGCACCAACTAAGGGGCACTATGATCGTACTTGAGCATTGGGTATAGCTAATATGCGAGTGTGTTTCATGAATGGATCAATGATTGAGCATGATGGGCTATGGATAACTTGCTTTAGTGTTGATATTTCGAAAGACATGGTTGCTTGTTGATACGCTTGAGTATTTAAATCTTCATGTCAAAACTAGACTATTGCTTTGAATCATACTCCCTCCGTCCCAAAATTCTTATCTTAGATTTGTCTACATACGGATGTATCTATTCACATTTTAGTGTTAGATACATCTGTATCTAGATAAATCTAAGACAAGAATTTTGGGACGGAGGGAGTATAAAAGTCCAAATGTCCATGCTACAAAAGAAAAGAATATGTGATGAACATGTTAGGCAGCATTCCACATCAAAAATTCTGTTTTTATCATTTATCTACTCGAGGACGAGTAGGAATTAAGCTTGGGGATGCTGATACGTCTCCAACGTATCTATAATTTTTGCTTATTCCATGCTGTTATATTATCATTCTTGGATGTTTTACAATCATTTTATAGCAACTTTGTATCATTTTTTGGGACTAACCTATTGACATAGTGCCCAGTGCCAGTTGCTGTTTTTTTGCTTGTTTTTTACTTCGCAGAATATCAGTACCAAACGGAGTCCAAACGCAGCGAAACTTTTTGGAGAATTTTTCTGGACCAGAAGACACCTGTTGGACCAAAGAAGTACCAGAGGGGGCTGCGAGGGGAGCACAACCCACCTGGGCACGCCTGGGGGCCCAGGCGCGCCCTGGTGGGTTGTGCCCACCTCGGCCGCCTCCCGCACCGCCACTTTGCTCTATAAATACCCCAAAAATCCAAAAACCCTAGGGGAGTCAATGAAACACAATTCCAGCCGCCACAAGTTCCAGAACCACCAGATCCAATCTAGACACCATCACGGAGGGATTCATCATCCTCATTGGTGCCTCTCCGATGATGCGTGAGTAGTTCATTGTAGACCTACAGGTCCGTAATTAGTAGCTAGATGGCTTCCTCTCTCTCTCTTTTGATTCTCAATACAATGGTCTCTTGGAGATCTATTTGATGTAACTCTTTTTGCGGTGTGTTTGTTGGGATCCGATGAACTTTGAGTTTATGATCAGATCTATTTATCCATGAAAGTTATTTGAGTGTCTTTGATCTCTTATATGCACGATTACTTATAGCCTCGTATTTCTTCTTCGAATCTTTGGTTTAGTTAGGCCAACTAGATCGATTTTTCTTTCCATGGAAAGAGGTGCTTTGTGATGGGTTCGATCGTGCAGCAAGACACATATTGATCGTTGCTATTAAGGATAACAAGATGGGATCTATTCCTACATGAATAGATCTTGTCTACATCATGTCATCGTTCTTATTGCATTACTCCGTTTCTCCGTGAACTTAATACACTAGATGCATGCTGGATAGCGGTCGATGTGTGGAGTAATAGTAGTAGATGCAGGCAGGAGTCGGTCTACTAATCTTGGACGTGATGCCTATATAATGATCATTGCCTGGATATCGTCATAATTATTTGAAGTTCTATCAATTTCCCAACAGTAATATGTTTACCCGCCGTATGCTATTTTCTCGAGAGAAGTCACCAGTGAAATCTACGGCCCCCGGGTCTATTCTTTATCATATTTGCTTCGAGATCTATTTTTATTTTCTTTTGTTTTCAGATCTATTATTCTAAAAACCCAAAAATACATTGCTGCACTTTTTCTTTATTTATTTTATTTTGTTTTATTGCGAGATCTATTTATCCAAAATCATACAAACCAATCTATCTTTTACCCGAGAGGGATTGACAATCCCTCTTACGTGTGGGGTTGCAAGTATTTGTTCTTTGTGTGCAGGTACCGTTTACATAGTGTTGCTTGGTTCTCCTACTGGTTCGATAATCTTGGTTTCATAACTGAGAAAAATACTTATCATAGTTGTGCTGCATCATCCCTTACTCTTTGGGGAAATACTGACGCGGACACGAGCCATCAACAGGTTGAGGCCCTGGGCTTACAAGAGTCCAGGTCGGGTTACACTTCGTGACCGACTCTGGTTCTAAGCCGCCTTGCTTTGCTAGGCAAGTCGCCGTTGGGCGGCTTACTCCGTCCAGGTCACGCACCACCTCCGGGTCTTGGGCCTTCAGTTGGCCCGCCTCGTAAGCTGCCTCTAGGCTCTCAGGTCCTGGGTTCTTGGGCCTGCTTAAGCTTCATTACTGAGTCGCCAACAGTGTAACCCGGCCCCTCCTGGGCGGGTCACACCGCGGGATTATATCCCCAACAAGTATGGTACCAGAGGCAAGTTTCTGTAATAGATTGAAATGATAATAAAATCATAAAACGGCAAAGATAAAAGAGTGGAACAGAAATAACAAGTATGGGCTAAATTCATCATAGTTAGTTCATGAATTCAAAAAATGTTCATGATTTTAGAAAATGTTCGAAATCTGTAAAAATGGTCAAGAATATGAAAAATGTTCACAATTTCAGATATGCTCACGAGTTTAATTTTTTTCATGATTTTCAAAAATTGTTCACGTTCACGAAAATGAGAGTGATAGTGTATCTCGGTGATGCAGCAAAAATGTGGTCATGGTCATTTGAGATGATGATTTTTTTTCTCCCGTTAAAACGCACGGGCCGTTTTGCTAGTATATATATATATATAAGGCCCAAAGCAGAGGAATTAATATACTATAAACACACGTGGCGCAAAATTTAGGGTCCTGATAACGCCCACATGTGTGGCATACTAGACATCCGCCCACACACCGTGTGTGGCATGAGCAGGAGGCAGCCCACACGGGCTGTGTGTGGGCGAACATTAGAATTGTCCACACGTGTGGGCACAGCTACTTCGTGCCACACGCCCAACAAGTACTACTCATCTTCACCCCGCACGTGTGGCACGAAGCAAATATGCCCACACGTCCTGGCGCAGCTATGTTAGGTACCCACGGGATGACGATTTAGTTGCCATCCGGGATAGCAGATGTAGTTATCCGGGATGGCAAATGCAGTTGTAAAAGCATGGCAACTCTCTCTGTTTTGGTTAACTATAGTTACCATGTCTAATTTATGGTAGTTGCCACGTGTAATCAAACCATAGTTGTCGTGTGTGATTAACTACTTGCCACATATGGCCAAACAATAGTTGCCATGTGTGTTTACCTAGTTGCCATGTGTGGTCCAACCATAGTTGCCATGTATGGTTAATCACAGTTGCCATGTGTGTTTACCCTGATTGCCACGTACGCGCAACTGCAGTTGCCGTCTAGCAACGAATCATAGTTGCCATGTGTGTTTACCTAGATGCCACGTACGCGCAACTGCAGTTGCCATCCAATAACGTACGAGTGTCGTGTGGGCGAAAAGCAGTTTGCCCACATGCGCGTGGACTAGGTGGTGGCTGTGTGGGCAGAAACTAGTTCGCCCACACAGCGCAGCTGGCAAACCGCGTGCTGCGGGGCGTGTGGGTGAACTCTCCAACGCCCACACACACGATGATGCCCACGTGGCACTCAGATTCTAATAGATTCCTTTAGGATTCGTGCAAAACAGAATCAACGTGAATCAAGGCGTGTGGGCGATGTGTAAACATGCCACAAGTGTGGGCGTTATAATTTAGAAAAATTTATTAAGAAAAACACGGGTGGCACAAAATAGTGGGACAAAAATGTGATATGGACTCTAGGGTTTAGTCATTCTCAGAAGAAGAAAAACTAGGGTTTAGTCTCGACGTGGCAGATCAGGATGCCCAATAAATAACGTCCCTCTCTTTCGTTGGAGAAAATCCCGTGAGGAAGAGATCGATCAAGCCCGCCGCCTTCAGCTGAAGATCAAACACCCAAAGAAGATCCACCCTCTGCTTCGTCTCGTCGGTATGGCATCATCCCCACCCCCTTCAACTCAATTTGCTACGATTTGCTGCTTGCATTCTTGTCTTCGTCCCCGTGTGTTGTGTTACCCGTTTCGCTCGGTAAAGATCGCCGGACTCGCCTCGACCTGCTGCAGTGAAGATCTCCCCGGACGCGATCGGTTCCTTCGCTCTCCTTGGTAATTAAGCAGGCCCTCGCGTTCTTTCATCGATTCCTTTTCTTGATGTCAGCAATCGGATCCGCCTTATTCAAGATCTATTTCGCTGTGTTGAATTGGTTGCAGGATCACATCATGACGAGTAACACCGAGAAGGAGGAAAAGGTCGATGCCATGCCCATGCCGGACAGCAAGCGTATGAAGACCATCGTCGTGCCCGGTCTCAGGTCGACGGTGGCGGAGGACAGCATGACGGAGGTGTTGCTGCGGCTCCCGATCAAGTCCGTGGCCAGGTGCCGCGCCGTCTGCCGCTCCTGGGCCGCGCTGCTCTCCTCGGACGAGTTCTGCTCCCTCTACCGTGCGGCCGCCAGGGCGGCGTCGCCGGCGCCCAAGCTGCTGCACTTCTCTCCCACCGCGGGGTTCGACGCCACGGCGGCTTACGCGCGCCCGCTTTCGACGACGAGCCCTACGGACGACGACGAGC
The DNA here is from genome assembly GCA_011799875.1 of Thinopyrum elongatum. Classification (NCBI taxonomy): domain Eukaryota; kingdom Viridiplantae; phylum Streptophyta; class Magnoliopsida; order Poales; family Poaceae; genus Thinopyrum; species Thinopyrum elongatum. Next base: position 484,127,678 of record CM022297.1, read on the forward strand.
GGCTGTTCACCCTCGACTACGCCCGCGGCAACCGCGTGGAGGTGCTCACGCCCGCGCCGTGCCACGGACTCACCCTGCTGTACGACGCCATCGCGAGGGCCTACTACGTCTGCAACGCGGCCACGCGGGCCGTCGCGCGCCTTCCGCCGTCGGACGAGGCGGCGCCGGCGCACTGGCGCAGCTGCAGCACCGGGCTGGGGTTCGACGCCCGGACGCGGGAGCACAAGGTGGTGAGGCTGGTCAGACGGGCGTACCCGCCCCGCGGGCCGCAGCAGGAGACGAGCAGGTGCGAGGTGCACACGTCTGGAGCAGGCGGCGGTGACCGCTGGAGGCCGCCCGCCTCCGGAGGGGTGCCCTTCGGGCTGCGCAGGGCCGCGGCCTCCGCCGTGGCCAACGCCGACGAGCAGAGGCTGACGCCCGTGTTCACCGGCGGGTTCCTGCACTGGTTGATCGAGCCTCACAACGTCTTCACAAGGCCGAGGTGCGCCATCGTGTCCTTCTCCGTCGCCGACGAGACCTTCGGATGCGTCCGAGAGCCTTACTTCCCGCCACCAGATGTTCGGCCGAATCACCACCTCCCGTTTCCCGGAGGTATAGTCGCCATGCCCCGTCCCGAGGCGCCGGCGGGGCATCTGGCGGCGATGGACGACCAGCTGTGCCTGGTCCGGGACCTCCGCGGCGACCCTTACACCAGCGCTCTCGAGATATGGCGGCTGCTGGACTACACCTCCGGCGAGTGGTCCCTGGATCATTGGATCGACCTATCATCGCACCCCGCGAGGAGAGAGCTACGCGATCCGCAGACCGTGAGAGTCATCGGCTCCGTCGGCAATGGCGGCGGGCCAGGGGAGAAGAAGATGGTCATCACCACCTGCAAGCACAAGGTGCTCGAGAAGTTCGAGAAGAAGGTGCTCACCTACGACCTCGGGTCCCAAGCTCTGGAGACCATCCTTACAGTCATGGAGACGAACACGTCGTGCAACGGATATGACAAGCCACCTCCTTCGAGGTTCAGCCTATACGAAGAGCGCATGATTGCACCGGTGCACAAGACGGAGGAAGAGATGGCGCTGTCGTCTGCTCCGGCGAAGGCGGCGAAAGAGATCCTGCTCCGCCTCCCGGCGAAATCGGTGGTGCAGTACAAGGCGGTCTGCAAGCAGTGGCTCGGGCTGATCGAGAGCGAAAGCTTCTTCCAGGCGTACTCTGCATACAGGAACATGGGCAGAAGGCCGAAGCTCATGCTCGTCGGCAAGGGCGCCGGCGGGCAGTCGGCCTTCAGCTTCGCCCCCTTCGATCCATGGCTCGGAGCAGGAGAAGCTCCGGCGGCTGGCCATGGCGCGCCGCTTGACGAGAAGGTGGTCTGCTCCAAGCCCTGCAACGGGATGAACCTGGTGAGCACGGCGACGCGCGACTGCCTCTACAACCCGGCCACCGGCTTCCACAAATCCTACCCCAATACTAGAATCCCGAGGATGTACGAAGAGGTCGCCGGCAGGAGCGTCGGCCTGACCTTCGACCCGCTGTCGCGCCAGCACGCGCTGGTGGAGATCGTGTACCGCAGCAAGGACTTCGGCTCCCGCCTCTACTTGGCGCTGAGCGCGATCCTGCGGTGCGGCGACTACGGGCACCACTCCCGGGACTACGTGCTGGCGCCGCCGCCCCTGCCCGTGGCGGACGACGCGCCGCCGGCCTGCGTCGGCGGGGCGCTGTACTGGATGAGCGACCCGCGGCTGGGGCGGAGCCGCGAGCGGGCCGTCGTCTCGTTCGACGTGGCCACCAGGGCGTTCGACGTCGTGCCCTGCCCTCCGCGCATCGCGGCGTGGAGCGGCACCAGCCCTTGCCGCGCGTCGGTGGTGGAGCTCGGGGGAGCGCTGCACGCCGTCCTCGCGGACCCGGCGGCGAACAGCTTGGACGTGTGGAGGCTGGAGCGCGGCGGCTGGTGGGGCAGGGCGTGGGTGATACGGCTGGACGGGGCGCCGCCGGGATACGACCTTGGGACGAACGACGTGGTGCCGCTGGCCGTGGACCCGGAGGACGGGAGGATCCTGCTGAGCGCCGGGAGGAGGATCGGGCTGTATGATCCGGCCGAGCAGACGGTTCAGGATCTGCGCTCGCTGGAGGGGATGGTGGATGGAGCGGCGGCGCTGGTTCCGATGGTGTACGAGGAGAGCTTGGCCTGCTATCCTTGCCGCCTGGCCAGAGCAAGACGGCTGTCGCAGAGCTGATACACACGTCGTCGTTATTGTGTGATCTTTCTTAGTGTGATTTCTCGATCATTATTTAGCAATTCCAGCATCATCATTTAGCTCGGTTATCTTTGTTATTAATCATTTTTTATATCTTGCTCGATCGAATGTTAGCCAACTATACAACACCGATCTTTGATGTGATCTTTCTTGGTGTTCTTCAATCGTTAATTGTGTTGTTTCGAGTTTTGCATCCCCTAAAAGCTCACATGATCTTTAAGTTAATTATAGAAAGGATATTACCTTATTTGCATCTAGATCAAATGTGTTAAATAGATTGATTTGGATACAAAATACTGCATTGCCCTTTTTGATTGAAGGGGTGACTTCTAATCTCCATATTTAATCTGCATTATTAAAAATATGTGAACTTTTTTAGGGGTGTGCCGAAGCAAAGTTCCGTTTGTTTTTGTTACTATTACTATTTGTTTTGCAACATAACGGGTGTGTGTATTGTTATTGTTACACTTAGTTTTGCAACTTTATAAGGCGGTTAATTAGGGAATCCCGACGAAAACTCAAAAAATTGAAGGAAAAAAACAACACTGGAGCTTATAATGTCCATGAGTACGAAACATCCAAATTCCTTCATGCACCTTGTTCCAATCTGCTAGGCAACCTAATTGTACGGTGAACAAGGTGTTAACATTGATTCTTCTCCACTTTATCATGAGAGGAGGGTTCCATGCAGATCGCACATGTGCGAATGGCGTCGCCGGACTAAAACTTCTCGACATATGCACCCTAGCCAGGGGGCCCACTTTGTTGGTGCAATTTGATCTGTCACCTCTTCCTTCCATACAAACTCATCATCCTCTTCCCCCCTGCAATTTGTGGCTACCAATCAG